>SMMW01000169.1:320000-999889 GCA_004794655.1 Marisa cornuarietis
TTTTAAGACTATAAACTTTTCAAACAGAGGTTTCAAAAGCTTTATACATACAGCAGATTAAACATGCAGGGTCACTTTTGTGAATGGGTTGGTGAGGAGAGATGACTATAAAATAAAGTCACATGCAATTGAATCACATTTTATGACAGGTATTTTGGTTAAAATGTGAGTTAATATTTTTACTTATTTTTTCAAGAAAAAGGGAAGGAAAGAGGTCTTTCATTTCCAGTAGCTGTTTGCGCATTTTGTTTTTAATTCTTAAGAGAAATTAGTCTTAGAATATGGCAGGCTTCAATCACCTGTCTTGAATGTTTAGTCAATATTTCTTACCTTCTAGACTATTTTAACTATATTTTGGTGGGATGCAGACCAAGAAAAAAAATTCTTAAACTAAATGACCATTTATGCTCATCAAACTGTTGGACTGTGTCTATCCAAATAATTCAAAAATACCTGTTATTATGTGTAGGGATCAGTCATATGGAGACAAGATAAGCTGCATCACACAAGTGGATGGGTTTGAACCTGTTTGCCTGAACCCATTTGTGTTAGAAACTGCTTACCTACAGTTTAAACAGGAGCATGGAGACTTGGACAAAACACAAGAGGAGTATGACATGTTTCATTCTTTTTGTATACTGATTGAACACACATTCTGCTGTTTCATATAAGGTACTTTATAATATTTATAAAGTAGAAACATATCACCATTTACAAATAAAATTTATTGCCAGGTGACTATTTTTGTTGAGGGCCAATATCACCAATCATAAAATCATCTATATAACAAACTCATAATGCTCTCTCACACATAAGAGTCGAATCCATTACATATGCAGTGAGTGAACTAGCCGACACATTTTTCTTATGATGGCCATTACTGTTTAATTTTTTCATGTCTTTTTGACACCCATGAGAAATAATTGTATAAATTTCTTTGTAACTGCCTTCCACTAACAATTGGGTCCTAATTCATTGTCATATAAAATTTATGGTGCACCTAATCCTTGATGTTTATAGCATAGACAATTTGCAGGAAGTTTTCCAACATTCTAAACAACAGAATACAAAACTTGTATTGCAGGAAATATTGATACACAGCTTATAGACAGCTCGTCAGATGGTACTATGGCATTCTTGGTCAAAGCATCAGAGTACCACTACCTTCATGTGGTGTTAAGAGAATAAGGATAGAATTTCCAAGTTCAGGAAATGCATATCAAGGTTTTAGATGGCCCAAGCTTTGACAATAAAAAATAGTTGGATACATATTTCTGAATATGCTTTGTGTGTGTATGACTGCAAGTGTGAAACATATACAGTATAAATTTATGTTACTATTTATACAATTCAGAAATTGCCATTAATTCTATAATCTACTTTCAAATTTGATCTAAATCTACAATGAACTGTGTTTTTTATTTTAGGATTAAATAAAACTTGAATAGGTACATAAAGTATACATTGTCTGCATATAACCAAAAGC
Source organism: Marisa cornuarietis (assembly GCA_004794655.1). Lineage (NCBI taxonomy): Eukaryota > Metazoa > Mollusca > Gastropoda > Architaenioglossa > Ampullariidae > Marisa > Marisa cornuarietis. The sequence goes on from SMMW01000169.1 coordinate 321,487, forward strand.
AAAACAGTAAATGTAACATGCATACAACATAAACCTAACAAGTTTCTAATACAATAAGGTTTGGAGCAGAACTTATTACTTACTGTTAATTATCTCAAACAAAATGTTGTGACACCTGTTTACAGGGCCTGCTATGATATAGTCAGACTTGCTGGCTTGGTGTAAACACCAATTCACCTCATCACCCCCTGCACCACAAAAAAAAATCCCTACAATAATAATGTCATATTGCTCATGTTCAGTTTTTTCATAACTTTTGGAATCTTGTCACATACATGTGTACAAATTACACTGTATTGCTATGGTTCTCTGCTTAGGTTTTATCCAGATTCCTGAAACAGTAACATACAATTACCTGTTGTATTGCAAATACACAATTTGTTTTTGATTTACAAATTTTGAGAATACTAATTTTGAATATCACTATCAGTTAACAGTCTGCATAAAATTCTTTTATACATATTTCTTAATTTAATTTTTTAAACAGTAAATATCTTGTCCTAAACTTTATTCCGTAAGAGAAATTTAAGTTTACTGCTGCTTAATCCTACAATAGAAAAATAAAGTTTGCGATGTGAAGTTGGTATCTGTGAATAAAAGCAAATCTAGCTTACCTTTGCTTCGCTCAAGAGGTTTCTTGTTTGCCAAGGTACCATGGTGGTGCACAAAAGGTGTTATGTTTGTTCCAACCCCAGAGTCTGTAAACTTTGGATCATAGTTGAAGGCAGAAGGCATTTCAAGTTCACATGATTCACTCAGTATATTGGAGGGTACATTAGCTGTAATTTTAATAACACTGGCACTGGGACTACAGCTTGGTGTTGCATTATGTTTGTCCAATGTGCTGCATGCAATATTTGCACCAGCTCGCTTTATGACATCAATGTTCTGCAATTCAAGTCTTGGTTAAATAGAGTTTACTATGCATGATAATACACAAAGCTGCATATTCTGCTAAAATGAAAAACTGGTGTATTACATTAAACCAACTGAAGAAAAAGTTCTGGTTTCTTATATCTTAACAGATAAGTAAATAATATTATTGAGGAAACTTTTAATATATATGTTTAACCAAACACATTTTACTTTTACCATAATGATGGAAGTAATTTTGACTGTTCAGCTCTATTTCTGATGGTCTGATCATACCTTATACAAATCTGCATGAACTCTGGTCTGATGAGATCTGTGTTGTAAAATTTATGAGGTAGGTTATTATAAGAGATAATTCAGTTTATTTTAATCACTTTAAAATAAGTACTTATTGTTGCACTTCAGAGTAAGTTCAGTTGTATTTACTCTGAAATAACCTTCAATTTTTTTTTTTTTACCTTCAACAGTTCTCTTTTTCTGATCCTTTTTTCTTTCACAGACTCCGTGTTTGCTTGTCGTGTGCTTGCTGCTGCTGTTGGAGAATGCTTTGACAATGCGGCAATGCATTTTTCTGTAAGAATACTTGGAACTGTATCCACAATTAACTTTCGATACTTTCGGAAAGCAAATATGTGTGTATTGATCTTCGAACCAACCGTCCGCAATGTGCAAGCTACAAACGCCTTGATACCGTACGTGTTGGTTCAGAAAAAATTTGCCGCGTCGTTTTTACAAAATTTATCCATAATCGCCTGTAAGGACTTCCGCTGGCGGAAAACCATGCATACATACCAGATTTGTGGCCTGCAAAGATACCACAACCAAACAACGCACATGCGACCCATGACTGCGTACACAGGGTAACCGCGTGGTCTGTTATTTGACAAGCTACGTCATCAGCCAGCGACACGTCACAAATCGAAATCGAGGCTCTCGCGGCCTTTTCGGCTAGCGACCCAGAGGTTATGCATTTCAATCGAAGTTTTTGGATAGATGCACATCAGCAAAGGCGAAATAACTGTACAAATCGTGAATCTTAGTGGTATTGTTGTCGTAATTGATGCTACTTTTGAGTCTGAATTTTCGGGTGAGAATCCCTTTAACCACCCCCTCCCATTTTCCGTCATGCACCACGCACTTAAAATTAAGAATCCGCAAATACATTCGAATCCACCTATTTCACCACTTTGAGAATTTCGCATGCACGCACACACACACACACACACACACACACACACACACACACACACACGCACGCACGCACAAGCGGCACAACTTCAGTACACGCACACATGAATACACGCAATCGAACACCAGGAAAAAATAGTTCGCAGAGTACAATTAAACTAGTCGTCGCAGAGCCCACTCCTCCCCCTCTCCCCAAGCTGCCACGGTCTCGGACTGTGGTCACTGGACTGTGGTCACTCAGAGAAGAAGGGGTTAAGTTTCAGATATGAAGGGTTAAACGCTATCACAACATGCCCGACGGCCCGACCTCGCCCCGACGCTCGACGACCTCCACTATCCACGACCCACGGACAGAAGAGTTCACTGATAAAAGGTCGACGATACATCACAAACTGCTTTTTAACCTTCTGACAGCTCGAACCACGAACCTGCTTGTCTACAGACCGTTGTTAGCCGGGAAGAGGTTCATAGCGTGACACGTGGTTAGTGCCTTCCTCCTGTTGTGTTGGCAACTGTATTGGTAAATAAATTATTTTTGGTAGACAGGTTGGGACTTAGATATGTTGACCAAAGTTCTATCCTAAACTTAACTTTGCCAAACTTGGTCAAATGCTATGACATCTCGCTTTCAATAAAAAACAAAAAACAAAACAAAAACCCTTAGTTTACTGGTTTCTTTAAAGAGTAAATATTATTCTAATATAATATGAATCTCCAAGCTGGCTCATGGGACATTGTTTTGTATGCCGTGATTGTGTGTGTGTGTGTGTGTGTGCGTGTACATCGGTAGGTCTCAACGAGGATCGGTCCGTTCTCCCCTCCTCCCCCCCCCCCACACACATATATTTCAAGGCGTGCAGTCAAGTCACCATCATAGTCCCGGCTCCTGCTTCAAGGAGGACGCCAACAGATCCCCTCCTCTCTTTCTGAATGTGTTCTGCCTCTAGCTTCCTGCCACTAACCAGCCCCATGATCTCTCCCCGGGACTCACCCTTTGCTGTCAAGGGTCCCTGAAAAATGGGCCCCTCCTTCCCGCCTAATGGCCACGTTCTCATCACTGCCAACACACCCCACCGGGGCCAGGGACCGTTTTTCTTCCTCCCGGGTTTACCACCACCCTACTTTGCTCTGCCATCGACTACGCCCCCTCTACCCATCTTTCCTCTTCCCAGACTCACACCATGTTGCGTACCCGGTACGTCCCCGGGTATCCTCGCAAGGCTCTGTTGGCAGTGAAGAAAGACAGTGCGACGAATGAGAAAAAGTCGCGGTGTTTTCAAGTAATGAAGACACTGGCGACTAATTACCGTTGGTGTAAATCTTTGAACTCTTTTTAATTATTTTTTTTTCATGCGACATAGTCTTTAACTTTGTTCTCGTTCTTTAATTCTCCATCGGTGTACCCGGTAGGCTAGTGAGTCAGTTGCTAAAGATGATGTTCTCCAGGTTGCCGAAGCAGGCCACGAGATCATTATCTATCAACTAGACTGCTGAGGAGATCGGAGAAACAACTAATTTGGTCAGGATTGGCTAAAAATGTTTTGACCTATGCGGCTTCTCTGAAATCTGGGTAAAGGGAGGATTAGGAAACCCCCCAAAAAAAAGTATTTTTGAAAATCTTCAGACAAGGAATGGTGGATTGCGACAAGCAGCAAATGTACCGCAAATAGAATAACAGTGATCGCTTCTCACAATACCGTTCGTTCGAGTCCCTGTTGCAGCCAGAAAAATACTTGTCAGATATTACCATAAATAAGTTTATAAAATTTAGCTTGGGCCTAAATGATCTAAATGTAACTAAGTTCAACAGTAATCAAATGAGTCCATTCCGTGCAAACATTCAAGACGAGGAACATTTTTTGATAGATGGTTCTAAATATGATGCTTTACGAGAGAAGTACCTAAGTATTGTACAAACTCAATTTTGCTTTTTTCTGCTGAAAAATGAAAAGGCCAGATCACTCGTTCGGTGGGAATGTACAGTTACTATGCATTGAAGTTTAGGGCAGGAGGATAAATACAAACAAAGCGTTCAACAGTCGCCATGCAGTGTCATCGTGAAATAGTTTTAACATTCTAATTGAAGTGTAAACAAGCTTGTTGATGTGGGTAATTGTTGTACTTGACCTCCACCTATACAAGATCGGTGGCCTTTCATTAATAAAGTTCGAGTTTCTATCTAAAGAAGGAAGACATGGAGTAGAGTCTGACGCCTGTCGAGACGTGCGTAGCACGAGGGTCAAGTAACGACCCCGCGTGTTGCACCAGACGGTGGGTAGACTAGCCTTTCGCCTTAGTGGGACCCCAGAAGACCTCCTCCTCCCAGGGTTAACCCATTATCAGATAACACGGCGACTTTGCCTCCCTAGTGAGGGGAGGAGTTAGGAACAAGGGGAGGCTACCACTGGCAGTTGTTGTTTTGTTTTTTTTTTGGGGGGGGGGCGTGTTGGATGTCCTCCGGGCTGTGATTACCTCGTTCGGTGTTGGTATCTGAACGCAGCAAATCAACAGCACACTCGGAGTCAGTATGGAAAGCCAGGCAAACAAAAATAAATAAACCTACAGAAACCTGATCCTTGCAACTTGAACGGAGAAGTCTCTGGTCAGGTGTTTCTTGACCTTAACCATCCGCACGTCAATCATCAACATCAACATCAACAGACAGCGGATGTATATATTCGCAGCCTTATCCACTAGAGTACAGTCGTGGCATTGCATTTTGATAAATGAATGGCCCAGGCGGAGGGTTGAGACTGGCTAGACTGCAAGGGTCAGAACCTTTTCGCCTTACAGAGGTCATTTTGATATTCGGGGGCCCAAATAAAATTATCAACTTAAAAGTAGGCCTGCTATGTTTGGTCAAGCTGCTGTCTCCCCACAGTATGTTAACACTTTGCCCACCCTCCCTGCCACTGACTAGAAGCGGTCTGTCCCATCTTTTCATCTTTTACGCCATTTTCTATGTTCCTGGATTGATTTTCTTCTTTTACTGGATAATTTTATTTCTACTGCTACATCTGCGCCATCTTGTTGTAGCTTAGAGCTTTGATCCGTATGTCAGCAGTGTTGTTTTCATACTCAGTTTCATTTTTATGCGATTGTTCTGGAGAGTTCTGATGTTGCGATGTCTCATCTTCGTTTGTGCGGGTCAAAGGATGTTTCTGTCTGCAACACCAGGAGTTGTGCTTTGAGCTTCCATACAATGGTCATAGTAACTTTTCAACTACATTTTGAAGCCGAACGTTTACCTCGAGGATTTCATGCAGTGGACTTCATTCCATGGACTCCATCGACTGTACTGATGACATGCACCTTCTTCACATGAGTGGCTACACTACAGGGACACGCGGTGGTCTCTTGTGTTGAGGCCGTTGTCCATGATTTTTGTTAAGTCTGAGTGTTTTTATTTTTTTTTATTTTTTTTTTTTGCGATGCGCTTTGAGCTTACCTTTGATGGTGGGTAAAGTGCTCTCTTAATCAACTTTATTTATATTTTGCTGCGCATTGTCTCGTCATGTTTCTGTGTATGCATGTTTATTCAGGTGCATTTTCACGCCTCTCCTACGACGGTGTGCTCGCGCACCTGTATGGATGTAAACCGCTTTTAGTCCGGTTGATGCTGGAGAAATGCGCTATATAAATATGTGCTTATATTATAATAATATAGATTTATGTTGCTATGAAAAAAGCTCCTAGATTTAGTAAATTTTGAGTCCTGCCTAGGGCTGCATAACCTGTCTTTGGTGGACACGACCAAGTGACTTTGCGGCCAGACCCAGAGAATGGTCTGAAGCGGGTATCATTTATTTTGGGCCGTTTAGCTGCTCCCAGTTATATATAAGGTAGAGGATAACTGAGTCCTCAGTCTAGTGCCCGAAGGTCGGGGAATGAGTTGTAAGGGGTTCATTGTAGACCATAGCGTGTGAAAGGTAGGTCCCAACCCTCTCGTTTTGCTTTTACCTTCCCTGGTAAATCTGATTTGCTAAATGGACGGCGGGAGGGGTTTTCAGTTAGAGGCCCGGCCAAGCCTCGAACCCAGGAGCTTGTGTTCTCAATCTAGTCGCACGAACAACCAAGTCTCCACCGCCTACTCCACACAGTTCAACATACCTTATGATCCCGTTTTTTCTCGCAGCAACCACTTGGCGATGGTGTGAGCTTCTGTTTCTTTGACAACAATACAAAACAGGTTTCGTTCTTTTGAGGGTCGTCATTGTCCTCATGGCTTCATCTATGACAGTGGTAGTAGTTACACAACTGAAGAAATCGTCTTGAAAACTGTTTGCTCCGTTGATTTCAGGTTGTCTACAAAATACCCAACTGGTCCTTAAAGAAAAATTGTTTGTCTCTCTCTTTCTATCGAAAACTGTTAATCTGGATGAGATAATATCAGATGGCTTGGTGGTCATGTGGACCAAACATTGTGAGAACAAAAATAAAAGACAGGTGGTTCGGCTTTTTCTATCGCCATCACTCCACGCCTGGCGTGGGAATGGACAGTCTTCCGGCTGGAAACCCTGGGATGGGTTAAAGGTGGCACACGAAAGGTCATGGCTTGGTCTGGTGACTATTGGCAACCTGATTCTTGAGAAAGGAACCTGTGGTTGATTTTACTTCAGCCTGCGAGCAACCCCCAACGGGGAAGGAGATGTCACGTGACGTGTGTGGCTGGACCTACCGTCTCTACATGAAGGCGAGATGCTCAGACAAGGGCCCGCCGATTAGTGGACCACCGACCCTCTCGCCAGTGAAATAAGAGCCACTGGACCTGATGTTTACTGAGACGACTTCGACCCATTCCCCCCACCCAACAATCCTCTGCTACCTCCCTCCTTCTTCTTTTAACCACTTCCTCTGCCGACAGAAATGGGTAATTTGGTTGGGGGGGGTCCTTCCTGTACAGTTACCCGTTACGCATCTGAAAACTTCTTTCTACTAGTTCGAGGTGTTTTAGAGGACAGGTGTAAGAGAAACACCGAGGCGATGAAAAGGTGCGGTAGGAGCGTACGGGGGCAATAAAGAGGAAAGTGAAGAGGAAAGGAGGTTTGTTAAGAATGAGCTTCCTGGCTACCCAAACATGTCGAATAATCAAACGTTTAAAATACGGAAAAGAAGCAATGATAAAAGATTTTTTTTTTAAATAACATGAAACCGCAGTTAAATTACAGTGAAGCCTTTTAGAAATGGAAGCAAATCAGAATGAGATGCAGCAACGTGTGTATGTGTGGTTACTACAGCTTACTCCACCCCACCGCACCTCCAACAACCCCACCACAGACACATACACACCTCCCCCTCCCCCCCGTTTGTAATGTCCTACACGTTGGACACTGGTTTGATGCTCTCAGCCCAGACCCAACAAAATGATGGCTTTGGGACGGAGAGGCTCCCGGATGTCAGCCCCCATCACCATACCCGGCCTCATCTCCCTCTTCCAGTCTCCCCACACCACCTTTCGTCTGACTCCTCTCCCCCTTTCATCCTTCCCCGCATCTGCCCACACCTCCCACACTCGATCTCCTCCGCTCGGTTGATCACATGCGGAGCTAGTCGTAAACAAGTGTTCCTCATGCTGTGTCTAGAGCAGACTGTGTCTAGAGTAGAGTGTACCGAGAACAGACTATGTCTAGAGTAGAGTGTACCGAGAGCAGACTGTGTCTAGAGTAGAGTGTACCGAGAGCAGACTGTGTCTAGAGTAGAGTGTACCGAGAGCAGACTGTCTAGAGTAGAGTGTACCGAGAGCAGACTGTGTCTAGAGTAGAGTGTACCGAGAGTAGACTGTGTTTAGAGCAGACTGTGTCTAGAGTAGAGTGTACCGAGAGCAGACTGTGTCTAGAGTAGAGTGTACCGAGAGCAGACTGTGTCTAGAGTAGAGTGTACCGAGAGCAGACTGTGTCTAGAGTAGAGTGTACCGAGAGCAGACTGTGTCTAGAGTAGAGTGTACCGAGAGTAGACTGTGTCTAGAGTAGAGTGTACCGAGAGCAGACTGTGTCTAGAGTAGAGTGTACCGAGAGCAGACTGTGTCTAGAGTAGAGTGTACCGAGAGCAGACTGTGTCTAGAGCAGACTGTCTGGACTCTGGAGGCTGCGGCCAGGTGTCAGCCATGATGGTAGGTACCTGTCTTCATGACGTGTAGCAGGTCTGACTGTGGTGTTGTACTGCACACCAACCTTTCCCTATTATCCCCACCACCAACAGGACCTTTTCCTCAGACTCTAGTCTTCCTGACCCTGGATCGAGGGCTGCTCCCGTCTTACTTGTTGAAAGTTTTTGCTCAGTTTTTAGGAATGCATGGTAGAGACGCTGCCATCTAATTTCACTGCCGTTCACAACCAGAACTCCGCCTCCCCTCCATTATACCAGTGAGAAAGAAGGGGAAATATAAAACTTTCACAAAAAAATGGTTTTGCCGAGAAGCAAAGAATGCGAAAAGCTTCGGTTTATCAAAACTGTATCCATAAACCATTTCTGCGCTTTTGGTGGCATGTGACACACGGTCGCTACCCGGAATGCAATAAAAATTTACAACTTTTTGTGCCATGAGAGTCTGTTCAGATATAAAAAAAATGCGCAGAAATCAGAACCCGATCACACCAGATAAACACATCACAACGCCTTATATCACAGCAAATGTCAAACATAATGGTCCGGCTGTGATCTTGGAAGTTCAGTGCCCTCTCAGCAAGACTAAGATAATAGTTATATTTGATTAGGATTTAAAACTGTCTTCCCAGGAAAAAAAATTACAATACTGCTGAGAAAGATCACGTGTGGGTTTTGCTACTTGTGGTGCACGTGCAACAGAGTGTTGCAGAGAGATGCAAGAAGAAAGCTGTAATAAAAATAAAAAATGGGAAGATGACAGCAAAGACAGCAGATCCCAGACAACCAAAGCAAATATCGAGGCTTTTTAAAGATTGTGTTAGACAAACTTAAAAAAAAAACACTTAGACATTGAGCTACATTAAGCTACCTTGAAAGGAGGGAGATCCATAATATTTTTATGAAAAAAGTAAAATTGTGAGACAGCGAGAGAACTAAAGCAATGTTCTAACACCGTCAATACAAGTTAGTACTGATCCCAGTAAGACTAACGAGGGCCAGAGATCAAGCTCACACGGTGGGGACTGTAGACAGGTGACTGAACAATGAAGCGACGTCAGGTTGGTTGGTTGCTTTATTTAGTAGGAAAGTGCTTCCACCTTGAAGTGATTTCGGGGATGATAGAGATAAGATAGAGATAATTGGAGGGGAGAGAGGGAGGTGGAGGAAACCGGAGTACCCGGAGAAAAACCCCGACACCCAGCCCCGTGTACAGGTATCACAAACGGAGAATGTCTCGAGACGAGATCTGAACCCACAGTTTCTCACTGCAGTGGTGACGAACGAGTGTTTTAACCACTACACTACCGGGCGCCCCCGACACGTCAGGTGTGACAAGGGACCCCTTATGGGCTACGAGGGTGCGGATAGGTCAGGTAGCTGTCACCCCTGCCTTTTGACCGGACAAGTCAGTTCTGCGAGGCCGTGAGGCGGAGACGCTCGGTCATATGTCCCCCCGAGGAGTTGTCGGACTCACCTGCGGCGCTCAAGTCACTCACTGAGTCCCTCCTGTTTGTGTGTCTGTCTTCGATCGCTGACGACCAGAACCTAGTCTATTCCCTCATCCCTACCCCACCCATCCACAATGTATTTGATGCCACAGACTACAGCATGGCATCATGGGCGCTGTTGGACATCCGTAGCACGTGAAAAAAGTCTGGGAGTTGACTGCTCGCTCACACACAAATCCAAGCTGCTGCAAACATCTCTTGCGCTGTGAGTCGTGAATGATAATGCAATAAGGTGATTTCTTGAACCCGCTTGACTGTACTTGAGACACATGATACTGTTGTAAACAGTCTTCTTTTCTCCTCCTGTCTACATTTCAAGGTAGCGCTTTCAGGTGTCATTGTGTGAGACTGACGAAAGTAGACGAGTTATGTCCTTGACAGGATTAAAACTCTCAAAGGAGGGAGCGAGCAACAACAGTCACGGGCACAAAACCCTCGCGGGCCATAGATTTCAGCATGTCTCCTGGCTCCTTTCACAGTCTGCAGTAAAGATACTTTCTATTGACTTGTTAGCTGCAGCCATGATCGTAACATCACACACAAAGAAGGAAAAGTGTGACAGTAAAAAAAATATGGATGAATAAAAGTAACAGAAAAAGAACGACCTGAAAGGATGGAACAAAGAACAGGTAAAAAGTAGGAAAAGTAACAAAGGAAAGAAAAAAGAGGAAAGAAAGAAGACTTTTTTAAAATCCGAAAACAAAGTTACACCAACCTTTAGGCAGACATTTCCTGGGTGAGTAAAAAGTGGGGAAAGTATTGGCTTTCCCACCTCAAGCAGCATCAAAAGGGATGGTAAAAGTGGATGCCCCGCACATTAAACTCTCTCGTTAAAGAATAGTATTATTAACAGGAATTTATAGGCGGAACCTTGCCCCGCTGTAGCACGGAAGTCTGTCGGGTTTCATTTCTTCTCACGTCCATGCTCTCGTCCTCTCTATCTCACCCCAACCATCTTCGTTCCCTCACCCCACCCGTGGTAAGTAACATTATGAGTTGTTTTACAGACAAATTTGTCAGTAGCAACGATTGTACAGGCGTCCGACATTCAGTTTCCCTTCTGTATTTTCCGCACAGCTCAAATCAACGAATATTCATAAATGTAATGAAAGTATATATATTATATATAATACACGCACGCACGCACACCACACACACATAAATAAAAACAGTTTATCAGTTTATATAAACAGTTTCGGAAACCCAAGTACACGTGCATAAATTCCTGCTACACAAAAATCGAGATTTAAATACCACGTACCACTAAGTCCCCTTAAAAAACCCACAACAACAACGAAAATTCAAAACTGAAATCTGAAAAAAGTCGGAAAAAACTAACCTTAACCCATTCTGAATAAACACGCTGCATGAATAGATCCCCAAAGCACTAGGAAGGCAGCACGTGATTGGACAAACTGCATCACGTGTCTAAGCAAAAGTCTGACAGTCTCCGGAATAATCCAAACTTTTATTTGACTCTTTCGTTAATTGCAAAATAATTGTCGTTTATTTGATTTCATGTTGACCTGTTTTGAGGGTTAATCTGGAAAGAAAGTGCAAGAATAATAGATGGTTCCGTTATTCGCATGAGGTGCATCATTTTATGAACGGTTATTCCCACCTCCCCCTTCACCCACACACTCCTATCCTTCCCTCGAGAAAGCCGTTGGCATACGTGAAACAAGCAGGTAAACATCTAGTAAGGTAACACCGCCTGGCCTTCTCAGAGTTCACCTGTGAGAGCGGCCGGCCGCGCGGCTGGTCAAACAGCGGCGTTTGCTCGTTCAATTTCGGATGCCCTGCGCGTGCAGCGCGTGTGTGGACAGGACTTAGCGCGCGCCATTCTCCGGGCTCCGGCTTACCTCCTCTTCCCACCGGCGCTGACCCGAGTTGTCTTCCCTTCCACACGATCGTGTCCCTTGATGATCCTGCGGTCTCGTTCTTAGCATAACTCAGCATCGCTGGCCCTGCGATTAAAGGAGAGAAAAGCGAAAGCAATAAAGCTGCAATACGTTTGATAAACATTATCAGGGTATTTCTCAAAAACATTATTTATAATAAGATACACACAGGTGTCATATATATCCTATATTGGCTGGACAGCTATAGTTAATTGGCTTTATATATATATATAGCGACGATCTATTCAAAATGGTTGATTGATTCGCCAGATATATATATAAACCACACTGTAAGTAAGAGACTGACTTTTAACAAGCTTATGCATGATAATATAATATAATAATAAAATATAATACTTTTGATACAAAAAGGAATTTTTCAAAAAAATACTAATGATTATATTTGATATCTGTAAGTGATATGCTAAGTATATATAATATAGTAAGTATATAATAACCAACATTTTATACCCACAAAAAGTAGAGTGGAATAATAATGGGGTTTTGTGGGGTTTGGGTGTACTAGTGCACGGCTTACCCTCTGTATGCCGAGTAAACGTTTTCATCTTTCTTTCCACAAAGAATTTTACTGCTGACAAAGCAGCTGTTTGTTTGGCAGTTCTGACATGCTCAAGCACTTTAATTTTCGCTGTCAGGAGATGGACAGGAATGTAAAAACAAAGAGATTTCTTCGTATTCGTGGGCCCTGTGGGAGATTAGGAGCAGTTAAACCCCAGCGTGTTGAAAGAATGCAAACGTTTGATAGGCTTGGCCGACGCCAGGGTCTCGAAGTAGTTACTCGGCCATGTTTTTTTGTCATGAAGCTGATACCTCAGCAACAACAGCATGCAAAACGTGTGTGTGTGTGTGTGTTTTCATACGTTTCCACACATGTATTTGTGTGTGTGTCAGATATGTGTTCGTATGTGTGTTTATGCGTATGTCATATGTGTGTTGGTCCATGTGCGTTTCTGCGTATATGTACGTGCGCGGGTGAGTGCATATGTGTACGCGGGTGCGTGTGTGTGTGTGTGTGTTATCGCCAATGTGTTGGAAGGGCGTTGTGTGTGGTGTATCTAGTGTGTGTGGTACGGGATATTAAGCGTATGTGTGTGTACACAGAATGTGTGCGTGTGTGTATGAGAGAGAGTGAGGGATCTGTTTTTAAAGGTCCATCAGGCCGTTCGTTTCCTTAGTCTGAATCCCTCCTGCTTCCCAAATTGTGAATAACCAACCCTATTCTGTCATTTCTGTGTCAATACGCGATCTACCAGTGTGACTGAAAGAGGTCAAACACGTGACGGAAGTTCACCCAATCATTTTAATAAAATATCTTCTTTGCACTCTTGTAACTCCTTAATTAGAAAATGATGACACACTGGACACTTCAGAGACATGTTTGACGCCATGTTGTGGGCTTTGATCCGTACTTCCCTCAATCTCTCTTTCTCTCGTTGTCTCCACCTCTGTCCACCTCCCTACACCTCTCCCCCTGTCTTTCTCATTCTTCTGTTTCTCACTCTCACCTCAAGCTCTCCTCTCGTGTCTCAGTCTTTCGCCACCTCCACCCCGTCCTCTCTCTATCTATATTCTGTCCTTGCTGTCATCACTCGATGTTTGCGGTCGAGCAGTTAGACATCAAGAAAATATCCTCGAGTCTCTAGCCTCTCTGGTGACGAGGGAGGGACAGTCTACCATTTTGTACAAGGTTACAAAATAAACATCTTTTGGGCTAAGGAAGCGACTGTGAGTTTCAACCACGATGGATTCGTGACAATTTTTGTAGAATATCTGACCTATAAGGAACGTCATACTATCATCATCATCATTAACATGATCATCGATATCATTATTTTCTTCTTTTGTAGTGGATGATTTATTTATGAGCGCTCTTAAGTTTTGTTAATCCATAAACCTTGGACTTGATGGACATGAAAACAAAGAAACAAACAAATATAAAAGTATACAAAACAAACATGAAAAATCCTTGCAGTTAAATATATAAAGCCGGCCATTGAATGAATCCTCACTGGACATACGCTGACACACACTACATGTTCACTGAAGCACTCACAAGGAGGCTTTGTTGTCTCATGACGTAGCCAGTCTGTAGGTTGTGACCCTCCGACCAAAGGGAAACCGACAAAAGGTAGCTGATCCTGGAGTCAAGGACAGGAGAGGTGAGGGACAAATCAGATGGAGGGCAGGTCAAGACTGCCATGGACAATTTCGGAGAATTATGCATGCGTGTGAGCAGGAGCATCACCCCATACTAAGGGTTGGAGCTCTTCCGATTTTCATGTGGGCTCAGCGCTCCATGTCTAAACTGTTATCGAAACATTCTCAGCAAACTACATTCAATTTCAGTTTCAAATGCCCAACCTTGTTTTCGTGAATTTTCTAAACAGAGCAAACTGTGACGGATGTGGACGTGAACATTCGCAGCAGACGACGGGCGCCTCGAGTTTTAGCGAAACTGTATGCTTCGTCGGTTGATAATTTAGTTTGGAAAGCAGTAGAAGATTCAGGCTAATAATTTAAAAAAGAATGCTACGGTGAACCTTTAAAAACAGATCGTTAAGTCTATCACACTCTCTCTCTCTCTCTCATTGCCTTTCAATTTCACTCATCACTTTTTCATATTTCTTTCAGTTATTCCTATATATTTTCAAGCGCATAATTATACATTACTTATATGTTCGAATGTCTGCTAGTAAACCAGCAAATGAAGTTTTGAAAGTTTAAAAAAAATCAAATTTTTTGTCTGCAGTACAAACGGCACAAAGTCTGTGTTGTAAAAAAATAAAAATAAAAAAAAACTAAAAAAATAAAGCTTGACGCAAAATTAAATTCTTTTTAAAATTTGTCACCTTGTTCTAAACTACAAAATATCCATGCTTTAGTAATTTAAAAATGAAGAAAAAGAGTTGTTAAAGAGGAAGGTAAAGTATGTTCCATTTTTAAAGTCATTTTTTGAGTGCCGGGATAAAAATACTGATAAAGACATACATATTTTAATTCAACTGTCAAACTACTGAAATAAAAATGATTGTAACCAGTACTATACAAATGGAAATAGAAAGTGAAAGTGACCTTCTCAATTGAAAAAGGAATGCCTGCCCCCGCCCTATACACCTTTCCCATGAACCCACTTTTAACCGCTTGACCAACTTTAAAGCAAATAAAGCAAGGAAACCTACTTTTACTGAGACACTCAAAAACATGTTACAATGAAAACTTATCGTGTCAGCACGTCTGCAATGAATATGATATCAACAAGGAAAGTGAACGAAAGAAGCAGACGGCCTATATATTATTGTACTCTGTTGTTGTTTGATGTTTTGTGTGCTGGATGTTTATAGTAGTCTTGACATCTGTTTAGAGCTCCATAACTTGATCAGCTCTCGATTGACCCACTCTCATGTACATGTACTGGGCTATTTTTCAGTATTGCCATGTCATCTCTTGCAGTTAATTATCTGCTAGCATCATCATTTAACACCTACACCTAAATTTAAAAAAAAAAAATCAACGCAGTAAGACGCGCTAGGCGAAGTAGCTGCTTCCCATGTATTTGGGAAATACCAGTAAAGGGAAGAAACTCTTAATAACCGTGACATAGCGCTAACGGAATTCCTTCCCTTGCACGGGGTGTCGTCACTGCATAACATTGATACACACCTCAATCTGGGCAAAAAGCAACGGATAGGAACGGCGATGAGTGACTTAGATAAGTAGACAGAATAGACCCAAGTGGATTCGCGATTCGCCAGTAGTATGTTTTGTCCATTCCTTGGTTTGCAATACCCACTGCAGTGTATGCATACCCGCGAGCGTTCACAGTACTCAAAGATTTATTTGATATAAAATGTATATTCAGTTTAATGTATATTCCGCTTTTGGCCGCCAGATGGGGGACCTACTTAAAGGAATCCAGGATAGTCCCCGCTGTTCCTGCGTCTCATTATGTCCCCCAACCCCACCCCCCAACGACTGGTTGCAGTTAAGGGGGTGGGGGGAGAGTTTAGTTTTCTCGCTTACTTCTTGTAGTCGTTTCGGGGTTTCACTTGGGCTGCTGTGTGAAAATTATTACACAGAATATTGCATTCTTCTAGTTTTTTCCCCCGTTGCCAGTAAAATACACCTAGTGCTTAGTTGCATCACCGACCAGTGCTATTATCAACAATGTCAGTTATAGT
This sequence comes from Marisa cornuarietis, assembly GCA_004794655.1. Classification (NCBI taxonomy): domain Eukaryota; kingdom Metazoa; phylum Mollusca; class Gastropoda; order Architaenioglossa; family Ampullariidae; genus Marisa; species Marisa cornuarietis. The sequence goes on from SMMW01000169.1 coordinate 337,261, forward strand.
TGAGACCATGAATGCAACAACGAAGAAAAATAAAATTAAACGTCGAAAGAGAGTAGTGATAATTGGATGTGGCAGGGGCAGTAACGACGATGATGCTGGTTTCAATATTGTTTGCACTGTCATTGCGATATGCCACACCCTGGCAAGGTCGACAAGAAAGTGCCTTGGGGTACTGGCCATGGAAGACTGTGGAAGTCAAATGAAAATTTCGTTCATTTTGGGAGGTATCCTCGTAAACGTCGAGGGGAATCTTGTGGGAAAATCTCATCAAAATTGGCGAGAAAAGGGAAACAACTCGACAAAACGACCAAATGACCAAAATCACAGACAGATATAATACTTTCCTCCTTCACTTGCGAAGTTAACGACGAACAATTTAAGGGTCAGAACGAATCACGAAAAAAGAAAGGAGAGAAAACCCTCCCACAAATGCATACATAATTATAAACACATAAAAGAATACACATGGACCTGTGTGCATATATAATAACACACTTAAAAAAGTATACTCACTACATTAACACACATGCGTATGAATCCATAAAGATGCATTTTACCGATGCACGGCATAGCAAAAACAGGGACGCATACCGAAACACAAAAACACACATATACGCGAACCCCCTATTCCTCCTCAAAACACACATACATACGTGCAAGCACGCATACATAGAAACACAGATGCACAGACACATACATAAATATGTGCATAAATACACATCACCACATGTTTATTCATATTTATACCCATGTTTGTGTGCGTGCCTGTGTGTGCGTGTCGACAATGTATGGTAAATGCATTAAATCAAACTTGTTCAGTGAAAGCACTTTTCGCCACAACAGTAAGAATCGGGTGGCGGAGGTTCGTATCTCGGCTCCAACATACCTCTCAGTTTGGCATGTTTACAAAACTGGTGTTGGTGGCTTTCTCCGCATGCTCCGGATTCCTCCACTATGTATGCGTGTTGTATGTGTGTGCATGTGTATGCTCATACTAGTGTTGTGTGCATCCGTGTTAGTATATGAAGGTCCACTTGATCCCTGTCCTAGAAAGGTGTGTGTGGAAGGGGGGTGCGTGCGTGCGTGTTCGTGTTTAAGTGCTTTGAGCTTGGCTGATCTGGAAAAAAACCTGTATTAATGTGTATTATTATTATTATTATTATTATTATTATTATTATTATTATTATTATTATCCAGTTGAATTTTTGTACGAGGTGATAACGATTTCTGTTTTATTCTTCCTGCTTCTAAATATTATGTCATGTTTATCCCGGAACGAGAGAAATATCTGCATTTGACCAGGAATAAATATTAAAAACAAAGAGATTAGAAAATCGATTGCTTGACAGTGCACACAACTAACCATAAACACGATATGTACCACAGAACCTTGCTCTGACAAAAATGATGTGACTGGAGAGAGGGTAGTAGGGAACTGTAGGTGGGTAGAAGTCCGTAAGGGGCGTACAGTCGGTACAGATGGAAGATCAACATGTCTAGAATGAAACTTCCACTAAAGAATTGATCATTATTTTCTACCTCTTAACAATCCATATCGGGATGGGGGTAGGAAGTGGGGGGTAGAAACTCGCAGGGATTGCTACAGTTGGCAGAAGATCAACAAGGAGCAGTTTGTCTAGAATAAAGCTTCGAGTGAAGAATTGATCATTATACCTTCTCCCAAAGGCGAGAGGCTTTAGTTCGCTTAAGTAGATAAAGATCTGTTAGCTGTAGAACTCCAAAAGCATGTATTAAAATGCGAGCAAATGTCACTCACGGAGATGTCAAGAACAGTTCGGCAGAACTTTGATATGGGGGGGGGGGGCGTGACGTCATAGGCTGGTCTATGTTATTTTGTCAGAGGTTTGGGGTTAGGGTTTGGGGTAGGGTTAGGCGTAGGGTTTGGTTAGGGTTAGGGTTAGTTTATTAGGTACAAATGGCCAATTTTTTTTATCTTATTTTTTCATTTATTTTGTTTGCGCAATGAGCATTCTTTTGAATGGATACCTGCGCATTACAAATGGACATCATCATCATCATCATCATCATCATCATCATCATCATCATCATCATCATCATCATCATCATCATCATCATCATCAATTGAGTGGAGCGAGCAGACGACAAATGCCGCGAGCCATTTTTGTTATGGCCTTCGCGTCTCGCCCATATCAAAGCTATACCAACAGTTCTTTGCCCTGAACATTAGCCGTTGAAATGAAATGCCCGCTCATAAAATCTCCCTTCTGCGCTTGATATTGTATTTTCTTCCTGTGCCCCGGTGGCTCGTCGGTGAGACGCTCGTTTGTCACCACTGCAGTGAAGCTCGCGAAGGCAAGGGTTCCGATCTAATGTCGGTACACACGAACTTCTCACTGGATGTGACAGCTGTTCACACGGGTGGCCGGGGAAGGGGAGGAGGTTGAGTATCCAGATACTCCCGTCCTCCCGCACTCCACCCCGCAGCCACCCAACCTTCATCCCGCGCTTGCTTTCTAAAACAAACCATCCAACGAGCCGATCACAATAAAGCATCAGAGACTTGTGAAACGTTTGTCACCGGTCACGAGGTCCTGGAGTCAAATCTCGTCTCTGGTTATGATACCTGTTCACACCTGGCCGTCGGGGATTTTGTCCTATTTTTCTCCTGCTTTTGTTTCTCCTTCCACTAAAATCACCTTAAGGAACACATTTGCAGTCAAACTCACCAGCCTGCAAACTAATTTGCCGTATGTGGCGTCCTTCGAAATTAGTACACACCTGGCAGGTTTTTCGTGATCAAAGTTTGTTACCGGTCAACAACAGCGGCAGGTGAACAATTAATATTCTGCAATCGACAGACACTTTACAACTTTACGATGCCAGGTCAAAAATGACTTTGCCTGCCGGTACACATTCTTGGACACATCTCGTCCAATAAGTTACCTGCCCATTTCTTTTCTTTTTTCATCACCACCCCCCACCTCACTGCCCCGTACTGTTTTTGTCTTTTGTGTAGTTCTCACCGTGACGTCAGTTCTGTGTTCACGTGATCGATTTCAGCCAATCAGGAGACGTTGATTTCACGTGTAACTGCCTTTTACACCTGGTAACTTTAGGGCTCCTGGATCAACCATCACGGCACAAAACCAACAGACGATGTTCTATTTTTTTTTTAAAATCTGTCTTTAAACGACTGGACTATATACAGTTGTAGATTTACTCGCCTGAAAATTATCCTTACTCGGGGGATCGACACGTCTGACAGCGATGCTGTTTTATAGCAAAGGGTCTGGCCTCGTGTGCAGTGAAGGTTTGGATTATATTCCAGGGAAAAGTAAGAAAGTCGAGATTTAAGACTTCCAGGTTCGCTCAATTCGTCAGGGTTAGACCAAATGTATGTGCGTGTTTCCAAATTTAATCCGGCTAGACATATTAGTATATGTTTGAAGGGGGTAACTTACTAGACATATCATATGTTTGATGGGGCTAGACATAGTTATTATAGTATGTTTGGTGGGGCTAGATATGTTAGTATGTTTGGTGGGGCTAGACATAGTATATAGTATGTTTGGTGGGGCTAGATATGTTAGTATGTTTGGTGGGGCTAGACCTATCGTATGTTTGGTGAGGCTAGACATAGTATATAGTATGTTTGGTAGGACTAGATCGATATGTCAGTGTGTTTGATGAGGCTAGACATGTTAGCATTTGTGATGGGGCTAGAAATATTGTTTAGTTATTGCTTAATGTTTAGTGGGGCTACACATGTTATGTTTAGTGGGGCTACACACCTTATGTTTGGTGGGGCTAGACATATTAGTATATGTTTGATGGAGTTAGACATGTTAGTATGTTTGGAGGGGGGGATGCCATTAGTTAATGTTCACTCGTCACCTTTTCGGTAAAGATCGTAAAGTTGTCAATTCGGATCTCGTCTCGGTGGGTGCACACGTTCTTCTGTCTGCACGTGACGCGTGTTCACAGCGACGGTTACCCTACGATTTTGTAGGTAATACCCTTTCATGGCCCTTCTCTCTCTCTCTCCTGTGCAGAACAACCACTAAGTGGAACCCTTTTCTTTTTCAGAAAACCTATTAAATATAAATATGTATTGATGTATTATGAATGTAAAAGTTCATTGACATTAAAATATTCATCTATTGTTGTTATATGTAACATGAGGGAAAGGAAAAAGAGAGCTGTCAAGAGAAAACACACACACACACACACACACACAGAACTGAAAACTGTTTATTCTAATGCTGCAACTAATGCTACACTGTTAGCCAAGTATGCCGAGGTGTAAATCCAGATAAGAATGAAAGGTTTGAACACGACGATATTTATCTTAAAGAATCAAATTACTTGGAATTCGTAGAGTAGCTGGGAGGACAATTCTATGTTTTCCAGCTTCACACATCCAGACACCACTCAGACAATTAGTCAGTGAGCCTGCACATGAACATCAGGGCAAGTGAGTTAAGATCATCAACAGGTCACCATATACATATTCCACCTAGTGGTTGGTGAGCACTTTGTTATAACATCTTTAAAAGTCTTTTCGTAGGCATCTTCTTGCTTTGCCAGTCTGTAGGCTCTCGCTGCCAACATGTCTGCCACAATTTTACTTTCCGCCACGCAGGCAGAAATAGAATTTGCCCGGAGGATAGCAGGATGATAGCAGATACACGTGGATTACACAGCAAGCTTACTTGAAATCCTGATGAAATGATTAGTCCACTCACCAATAAAGTCACGTTCTACCACCTTTTTTTAAAAAGTTTTGTCACTTAGTGGCTTGGAACCTGGCACCGGTTGTACAGACAGTGAAGTTTTTGGGTTGCTTTCAGATGAGTGGTACTCGTGGGTAGGAAGCCAGGAAAATCCTCTGCGGCGACCAGGGCAGGTATTACAAGACACGAAAGATCGGATATAAGTGTCGTTATTATCCTTGTAATTATTTTCTGAAATCCATTGATCGTTTTTTGGATTAACCAAATTTATTTCTAGGCTGGATTTCATATTATCATTTTAAATCTCATTCGATATCGTCGTATTCTTATCAATTTTAGGAAGCTATGGAAGGTACCATGTTAGGTTCTGTTATTGAAGTCTGTCAGAGTACCGCTGAAAATCTTTGGTAACTTTGTTCATGAAGGTCGAAGGAAATTCAAAATAATTCCAAATTTTTAAGCTGTACTGGTTCTCTTAACAGTCACGTTGTCCAAAATAGTCCTGTAAAGATTTCAGGTGAAGCACAAGTATTTTTAAAAGAATTTTAATACCACTTTTAGTGAGGAATTATATACTCCTTGGGTAAACACCTCGATGGATGTCAAATAACCATTTTAAATTATCAACGACAGTTTTCAGCACATTTTAACAGTTGTAGGTTTTGCAATTTATTTTTTCCTTTTGTATCCTTCAGGACCGTGAGTAAACGAAAGTAGCAAAGAAGAATAGAAAGAGGACTATTTATCAAAGAAACTCTGTTTTAATACAAAACAGAGCCAAAGCGGGAAACCTCCTTTTAAATGCTTGAACTCTTAGGGTTTAGAAAAGAATGTTTCATGTCAGTTTTTTAAATCTTTTATGTAAGAAAGACCGAATATTTTAGTTTTTTTCATTGTTAGCTTTCTGGAGCTAATTCAGGATCATAAATGGTCTGCGCTAAAACAATAACTGATGCCTATATGTGATTCAGGGGCCAGTTGCACAACACATTTCTAAATTTAAACACTTTTATGCCTTCAATCTTTTTAGATAATTAGTTTAAAGTGCACACCACAATTTTAGAATGTTTAAAACTAAAACTGCTTTAAGTAAGATAAAGTTGTTTAAGTCTGACTTTCCGTCCTGTCAGTACAATTTTTAGTATGTTCTTGTGCAATGCATATAACTGGCAGAGAAGAGGTTTTGCTTCTTTAGAACAATTTTAACGTTTAGAAACATGTTGTGCAACTGGCCCCAGGACTCTAAAAATGGTTTATAGTAAAAAAAACAAAAACAAACTCAGCTAAAACCTATGTTCGGTGACAGTGAGATTTTGTGTGAACTTTTCGTATTTTACTTACTTATGATCGTGTCTAAGTTATGTGTGTAGGCTCTATATTCATTTTTATTCATTTAATGTCACTTTTTTCTTCTACAGTAATGTTATGTTTATGTTTCACGTGTGTGTTTCTGAATATGTATATTCTCTGTTTAAGTTCTGTATTTACCCTCGAGCTGTCTTTCTAGTCCATGCTCTACTTTTATGTTCTGTGTTGATGTCCTGTTCTTAGAAATGATGAGTCTCAAGTAACTGCTACTGTGTGATCATAAACACTTCAACCAGAAGATCGCCGGTGTGGACAGCAGTGAAGCAATGGATTATATTTCTTTAAACCTTTTGAAAGTCAAGCGTTCAAGATACTCTTAATCGTCGCCATTAACTGGTCTCACAGCAGGAAAGATCTTAATACATCATCATCGTTAATAAAATTTAACATGAGCGTCTGCTGGCAAAATTATGGCAAGCAATAAATTTGGAGAGGTAGGTGGGTGGGGGGAAAGGAAGTTGGAGAAACACAGCTAAGACGTAGAAGAAATAACAACCGACAACAATCATATTGCTGCTGTCATGTCACAAATGGTCGATGACCTGTTTACCATCACCTGATTAAAAAAGGTAAATTCGTGGAACATCGTTGGCAGTTTTTTTCCCCTTCAAAAATCTAAGCAAGATAGAAATTAAGTTGCATCGCCAAGTAAAGGACTCGCTGACAGTGATTAGAAAATCATCATCATCATCATCATCATCATCATCATCATCATCATCATCATCATCATCATCATCATCATCATCATCATCATCATCATCATCATCATCATCATCGCAGAATCGCGCTCATATAGAATCATGCAATTAGCTCTTGATATAAAAACCAGGGCAATGTGAACTATATGAAGGGACAAAAAGATGCACAAGGATAGAGATGAAGGAAGAACGGCAGAGAAGGCACAGGTAACAGACAATAACGACGCAGAGGTAGCTAAAAAAATCATCAAAATCATAGACTAATCAAGAGATACACCAGGGAGGGAAAGAAGGGGGAAGGGAAAAAGAGATAACAGGTTTTTAGTGGTCTAGTCCTTTCTCCTACATCTATTTCTCAACATTTTTGGTTTTTTATTGTTTTTGTTTGTTTGTTTGTTTGTTTGTTTGTTTGTTTGTTTGTTTGTTTGTTTGTTTGTTCTGCAGCTCGAACATCATCACGTACTAGCTTGTCCTCCACATGCAGACTTTACCCTTAAGTGATCCATCTGTCTCACCTGTCTGCAGACTGCTACAAGGTTTGCTGCTTTGGTAACTGATATGTGTAATGTTGTTCTTGTAGTTTATTGCTTTAAGAAAATATTTTGTTCGCAGCTCAGTTTACAAGTATTTTACGTGGTGGTAGTGGTGGTGATGACCATGATAAATTTGTCGTCGATGTTATTAACACAAGAAGATGTAGCAAGAGTAGGTCTGCTTCTTCTTCCACTTACCGTTCACTAGCTTACTCTGCCCGTCAGACTTGATGTCCAGTGACATAATGTCCTGTCTTGTTCTCACAGAACTTTCTTTAGAGCGATGCGCGTGCGGCCATGTTGCCTGTCTGTCTTCAGTAAGGGATATTTCTGAAGGATGTGCTGAGGCGTTTGAAGAAGACGGCAGACACAGGTTGACAATGGTGGCAGCTTCATATTCTTGAACAGTCGAGCAACAGAAGAACAGAAGGTGGAAAAAAAGGAGGAGCATTTCGAAAAGTAAGAAACTTTTTTTTTTTTAAGTTTTCTTGAGGACCCCACAAGAGCTATAAAAAGCGTCCCTTGCTGAGTACCCTCCCTTCAACACATACACACACCCTTTGTGAAAGAATCCTGATATCATCGGACACCATTTTAATTAATAGTCCATTTCTCCCAAACATATGATGAACATGTTGATCGAACGTGTTTACGGTTATTTGTAAGTGTGCCATATCCATTGTGTGATTAAAAATGTGATGTGATGGCTACTTTGTCAATGATGACTCCCTGAACGGCGTGGTTTGCTCGGCAACATTCATACTGTGGTCTCTAGAACTGAACTCCTTCTTTTGTCGTCGGGGTGGACGAAGAGTGGGCACGTGACCTCGGGTGAACAATGCCGCGGTGACATGAGTGAGTGGACAGCGAGGTCAGAGGCCACGACACGAGGCGGTCACGCCCTTCCAGTCTCAGGTGTCGGCCATCAGCCTCCTAAACTGTTTGGACTGTCGGGCAGAGATTTCCACATCATTGTGAACACCAGCCGCCAGTAGGAGGGCAACGCCAACTACATGGCAGACGTCGAAACTGTCTGGTTTTGACTTTTTACGTTTGAACTATGAATCATGATACTAAGTCTTTTATTTATTTATTCTCTCGTCCATTCGTTTATGTATTCGTACGTTAATTATTTTTTTCGTTTTTTATTTACGACAACTGTAGCTACTGGGCATCTTTTGGACCTCAGCACTTCAGTCCTCCTCTTGATGAGGGATTGTAAGATCTCTTAACAGCAGTAAAGTGAGGCCTGTGTCAAATCTCCAAAAGTAATTAACAGAGGCAAAAATGTGGTGCAGAGTATAACATTTTATGAGAGGCAGACGTCTGCTAATACACGACACATTCATTTCAGCACTCGAAACGGAAAGCATGAAAAAGCTATTTATAACTTAGTTTTGAAAATGGAAACTGTTGTAAAATACTCCTACTGCTTGAAATCGTTGGTTCATGTTCACCACAAATTTTACATCATTTGTTAGTTTGTTTGTACTTCACAAGATCGAAAACATCCGCTTTATTATACTTGGATGCACACATGCTCGAAAGCACACACACACACACACACACACACACACACACACACACACACACACACACACACACACACACACACACACACACACACACACACACACACACACACACACACACACCAATGGCAGACATACCCAACTGGAAGCGGACAACAATTAGTAACACCGCACGAACGTTGCATTTCTTTTTGGGCTCAGTATCTACCTGGCAGGACGCGTGGCGGGCGGTCACCTTGTTCAAGAATCCTACCTGGCAACGCGCGTGATGAGCGGTTGACGTGGGTAAGACGGTCTGTACGATCGACTGACCAAGGCGATACCCCACTGGCCGCCACTTAGCTCCTCACACAGGCGGATGGCAAGTGCCAGGGCGGCTCTAAAGTGGCACCCGAAACCATCCTGTCGCTCGTGAATCCTCGAAAAGACAATCGCCCCGAAACAAGTGACTGCACTTCACACCAGCAGCGCTTTGGCAACGGTCACGGGTTCACGAGAAGGCTTTCCGTTCGAATTTCGGAACACCCAGCCAGCCACCCACCCCAAACCCACTCACCCACCCGGCCAACCTTCAACACACACACACCGCGCGATTGAGCCAGCGGATTGGAGAGCCGATGGAGACAAAGATCAAAAAAGTGTGTTCAAACTGTGTCTATAAAATATATTTGTGATTTTTGTAGGGTTTCATTTATAACGGGACAGGGAGGAAATAATGTTGTATAGTCTCTCTCTCTCTCACACACACACACACACACAAGATAGTGCGGCTTGGAATGTTATTATTAATTTTGTCAAACCCAATAACTGACCTTCTCAAATGTCATGAATAATATCATCGAACGCCATTAATAATATTATCAAACGGCATTAATGATACTGTGAAACATGTACACAAAATAGCAGTATTGAGCTGTGGTCTATCAAAACACGTGCGGGGTCAGCCAGCCACCGATCACTCAGTCGCCGAGACGGAATGAGCCCTCGGGGGATACACTACAATCATAAGAAACAACAAAGAAGTGTGGGCTTACCCTTATACCCTACTACCTTATATTTCCTGTACTCATACAAAAGCAGACTTGATTCGGCGGTTTCAGACCGAACCAGATAATTAACTGAGTGGATATTCGATTGGCTGTTGCCAGTTTGACACTAGAAAACACATCACTTTTTTAAATTAAAATTTAAGTTTTAATGAAAAAAACTTTGCTGCCAGAATACTTGATTTTTTACTGTGGTTCAGAAGAGATACATGCAACCATACAGCCATTACCACAACAACAACAAAAATGCTCAGAGAAAAGTAAAGTCTATGCATCGTGCTTGTATTTTTCATCTCCAGCTTAAATTGTTTCTTCCCACATACCTGTTAAAAATGCCAGTCCGTTCACTGTGCATGTCCATGGTAACTGACTAACCAAACACGCAATCAGTGTTGGTAGAGTGAAAAATCAGACTACAATAATTGTGATCAATGAAAAAAAATAAATTATAGCACTCAATGACTAATTGCTCCTTACATTCAGACATACCTTATAAGTTTTCTTAAATGTTGGATAAATAAAAATTTAGTTTGTTATCTTTAAGTGAAGCATCACACTGCCTTTACATAATGATAAGTTTTCTGAAGCTCCCTGATTAATTTTCTATAACTGCTTGTTATGAATTTCTGTTTCACAAATAAAAAAGACACCTTCTAGCATTTTCTTACATGGCCATAAAATATCCCAGAATGAACCCTGCAAATGCCTGCTGAGAAAACTAAGCCCATAAATGTCCTATTTGTGCTGTAGAAGTAGAACAGGCCCAAAAAAGCAGTGTATCTAGTAAGAATAATTGATTCATTCATTCATAGAGGTAAATGGCTCATTTCATCAATGAAAAAATTTCCAAAACTTTGATGCAGATACTGTATAAACATTGATAAGGGTACTGTTCAGAACACATGTTATATATGTATATCCATGCTGTTCACTTTATATCAGAAGAATAATTCCAAAATACGAGTTATTAAAATAATTTAAAGATTTTGAAAGGCGTTACAATCATCTGTTATTTTTACTATTTTAGTGACAACACTTACTTACTTACTTACTTACTTACTTACTTACTTACTTACTTACTTACTTACTTACTTACTTACTTACTTACTTAGTCCCCTTTGTACACAAGGTGGCACATAAAGCAACCACTAAAGACCTCCTTTTATTCTATTCCAGGAGAGTTTGTGGTCCTAGCTCTCCGTCTACTAATCTTCCCCATGTTTCTTTTGGCCGACCACGCTTCCTCTTGCAATCAGCTGGCAAATGAAGGGCTATTTCGGGTGGTGCCTATAGTGTCTTCATTTTTGGATTATGATTGTCATATTTGTGCAGCTGACTCTGACAACACATGATGTGTCTGTATTAAAGTGTTATTACATTTCACATTCTTTTTGAAGGAAGATTCAAGTACTTTTCTAAACTTGAGTTTTAATAATCATAACAAAAATATTGGACTTTAAGATACGACCACAATTTTCCTTTTAATACAAATTATTTACTTATTTTTGAGGACTAGATATCAGTGACATCTGCCGATGAGACCTGGAGTAGGTTGTTTGTAAGTTTACATTGTCGTTTACAAAAGTAGTACCACCGATACTTCGAGTCACTGCAGTTACTGCCCTCGAAAAAGGGCCAAGCCCACATCACGTGATAAAACAGTTCAGTAAAATCCCTCCTAAAACTGTTCCTCAGCAGCTCACTAAGACACCGCATTTTATTTAAAGTTGATTTGTCTTACTAATAAAATGTTTTAGTGGGTCTAGGTCAGTCTTAGCGAGCGCGTGAGCAAGTGTGAATGACGTGAGCCCCGGTGAATGACGCAAGTCTGGATGAATGACGCAAGCTGTGATGTCAAAATGTTCGAGCAAGAGAGCGCATGCGTAACGTTAGAGTGATCGTTAAGAGAGAAGAAGCAAGTAGGATATAATATTGTAGGCGTGTGTCGCCGCTAGTTTTGGGGTTAGTGCGGGCGTGTGTCGCCACTAGTGTTTAGGTTCTAGACTATTGTAGGCGTGTGTCGCCATTGAGTTTTTAAGTGAAGCGGGCGTGTGTCGCCGCTAGTAGTTAGATTCAGTGCTGGAGTACGTGTGTGTGGTTGGACTTTGCATCAAACTGAGAGTAAAGAATTGTTTATCGTTTGGACTGTTTTCTTGAGAAGTTGACACCGCCAGATTTTCTGGACCCGAACGAGCTAATAACGGTCAATAATCAAGCAAGACCACGTTAGTTAACAATTTGTCTTTTCCAAAGTCTGTCTGTCTGTCAACTAGTCACTCATGTTGTCAACGTGAGCGAGCGTCTGTGTGTGTGCGTGCGTGCGTGAGAGAGAGAGAGAGAGTGAGTGTGTGTGTGCGCGCGCGTAATATTTGTGGTTTCCCACATTGTGCTGAATAACACTCACCCTTCCTTCCCGACACACTCCACGCCTTCTAAACTTCTCTGGTCGCCACAAACAATGTAAGTGCAGTGCAAAGGCAAGTGAGCCCTGTCAGGAATTAGTGGGATGGAGAGGAAGCAAGGTGAGAGCGATTACATCCCAGGACGTGGGACACATCGACTGCAGTCAGCAAGTCAGTCGCCAAGCTTCTCTCGGTAGTCACAGCTTAGCACTTAGCAAAGAACAACGGTTGTGACCCTACTGAGGATCCATAATCTGAGGATCTTCAACTGTCTTAGTGTCAAATCTGACGACGATGACGGCTAATTAAGAGCATCCCATTTTGCTTGGTTTTAAAATAATCACCTCAATGTATTTATAACAAAGCTATTTAAATATAATACATCAGTTTTCATCCTTACTTCTAACATGTTCCTAACCACAGCAACATGTGAGTACACTCTGTATACACAATAATTTGTAGTCTATAAAGTTGCCTACCAAGTACCAATCATTAAGTTCTTATTGATGGAAATTAAGTTAATAGAAGGAAATCCAAACCAACTAAAACTGGATCCGTCTGCCTCGAGTTTGTCAACCTTCAATATTATTATTGTGTTTTAAGTTTTTTTTCAGAGACTTTGCCTTCATCAGAGGAAATTTTTATTTATAAACAGTTTATTTGTTATATAAATACAGCATAAATTAAAATCTTGACTAATGATTAAAGGCCAACCAAGTTATAAAAGAGGAAATAATCAAGCTTAATCAGTAACTTCATGTCACAACAAGAAATTAGATTGGGCAAAACCTCGGGCAAAACCCAAAGTTAAATAACACTAAAAATAAAACCACATTTCTTAACTGATTTTACGTACGTGGTGTCAGATGTTTTTGAGCTTCTCGGGCTGTTGCTAGAAACAGTCATAACTGTTGCTGGTGTAGACTATAGATAGCTTATGTTATCCCTACGACGGCTTCCTACATCTAGGTCAGTGGTTGTTCCAGATGTTTGGTAGTCAGTCAGGCGTAAACGCGACCGGAGAAGAGAATACGATCAGGTGTTTGCACTCGGCACGTGCACGGTTTCTTACCAGCAGGTCTGACATAAAAGGTGATCTTGTTGTAAAGTGTGCCAGGCAGACGAGAAGAATTGTAAATGGAGTAATCTAAGTCGACCTCAATTTTACCCAGAAGTAAAATTGTAATTGCGGGTATTCTTCTTGTTGGGAAGATGGAGAACAGAACTAGAGACATAACATTCATTTCAACGGCCCTGGCCCAAAGAGTAGTTAATAAACTCTCCAGTTGTGGTTATTTTGTGACCCTGTTTTTGTCTTTCACATAATTTATTCGAAAGAAAGAAAGAAACCAGACTTCCAAGTTACCGTTTTTCAATACCTGTAAGCGCGAATCCACACGCGCACGCACATATGCAATAAGAGAGAGCTGGAGAGAGAAGCATGAACAAGTGTACACGCACATGTATGCACACTTATACATGAAGACAAGGTTTGTGATATGATTTCATACCCAGCGCAGCCATAACAAAACACGGACATCTATCTGCGCTTGGAGAGAGTGTGGGTGGGTGGGCGCGTGAAGAGTGGGAGGGTGAACCTCTGTGATATTAGGGATACTAGATTGCGGAGAAAACTAATATCACGGGTATTAGATGCTACCCCTTAACTACGTCGTCGTCTTTGTACAAAAGCAAGGGGATCAGCTTTCCGTCAGCAGGTGGGCGGCGCGTGCCATGCGTATAGAAAGGCTAATGATTTACAGAAAGAAGCGAGAGTCAACGATAGGAGTGGTAGAGTTAACGGATGGGGGTAGAAAGATGGCGAGGGGGTGGTGGTGGTGGGGCGATTAAATCAGCCCTCGATACGTGGATTGGTGGACCGTACAGCAACGTTGTGACACGTACGTACCTCGAATTGCAGAGCCCCGCTGCCCAGATGTATCACAAGGACATTTGACCACCTACCTCCAAAGGAGAACCCCTCTCGATAAAAGAAAAAGGAACTCGGGGAAGGATCTGAGATACCATTTAAGGTTTAGCGTCGTCAGAATTAGCAAAAGTTTCGTTAGCTCCCCTTCTCCCACCCACCGACTTGCTCCACCCCCCACCCACCCCCATCCCACCATCTTTTTCTCTTGGCTGTCAATGACAAAGTTTGCCCTCGACTACGATTAGGTAGAGAAGAAGCCTGCGCTGCATGTTTCTCTCCGTGGTGGAGGCTCGACACGTGAACTGAAAGGTTGATTCCACAACGTGCCCTTCGACCTTTGCTAGCAAATCTGACAAAAGCTCGTCCCAAACTTCAATCATAATTCTGCGACTCAACCCACAGCGTCCTCGTGCGCAGCCAAGTCACTTGAAGTTGGGGGCTGCAGCAGCTGTAGTCGAGTTGGAGGAGAGGGAGAGAAGCCGCATGTCGTCTGCCCCCTACCCGTCTGAGAAACTGTAAGTGCGTTTGTCTTGAAGAAATGTCTGCTCACCTTCATACTACTTTGTTTTTTTTCCCGAGACACGACTGAAGTTGCTTTGCTCAGTCTTTGGGCATGAATGATGTTCTTGTTTGTTTAAGTACTTTAACACTTCCCACTTAGCTAACAAAGCTGCAAATTCTGTAGTTTAGAAACTAATCCTTAGCAGATTTGCATTTCCTGGTTTCTTTTTTATTTTATTTTATTTTATTTATTGTTTTGCTTTTACGTCGGTATTTCAGTATATCGATCACTATTTTTATTGCACTGCTTTTAACATATTTACACGTACTATGCCTGTATTCATTTGTCATATCACAACAATTTTAGCGACCTGGTACTTATTTGCAGGTCTAAATTTACATGGTATCAGACACAAATCTCGTAATTAACAAACAAAAACAAAAATATTTGTTTTCATTTGAACGTCCGTCAGCAAAACACTTTCAACATACACATCCTGTTGTTTTAAAACCTGTTTGACATTGTCTGTGTCGATTGTTAGTAGGAACAATACTTCTTTCTTTTTAATTTTGACCAGGATATTGACTTCAGGTTTCTTATCACGTGTCTTCAACCAGATTATGGAAGAACATACTAAACTGTTAGCTGAATTTTTAGTAGTACTGGGTCCTCCCCCGAAAACTGGGAACTTTAAGCTAATTATTTGGCATCATGCGCTCTGTTGGCTATAAAAAATAATACTTTTAGTTCAAGTTAATTTTGTAAGATCAGAAACCAAACAAGCGAACGATATGGTCTTTAAACTGCTTATGAAAGCAGATGAAATAATGAAAACAGCTTCCTTCGTTTTCTTTTTTCAGAAATATTACAACGGTCGCACACGTTTTCAGATTAAAAATCCCTTTTAACTGCGGGACCCCACAAAGAAAAATAAACAGCACAGTTGCTTTGTAAGTGATAATGATCTGATGAAACTGATAACTGATAACGACCCAACAGTCACGCACTCTCGAGCAAACTCCTAAATAAAGCTGAGCGTTAACTACCCGGTTATCTATCCTATTGTTGGACTAACGCTTTCCTCCATCGCCATCAATACCAGTGTATGGAGCAGTAATTAGTCCTCAGAACATTTAAATAGAACACCTAATAAACTGGCAGATTGCTTTTTCTGAAACTACTCAATAAATAAATAAATAAATAAATACAAGGTATGCATTGCCCCTTTGAGGAATTAGTGCATTAAGTTAAAACTTCTTGCATGTTCTCCTAGCTATATTCTCAAATCCCCAGGTTGGACCAGTTCTGCTACAACTGGCAGACATTTATTTTAAGGTCCGAACTAACAGTCTGTGTGGTGCCGTGGGTATATCGGGTGGTTCAGGGTGACGGTGCACTGCGCGTAACTAATCAACTTCGTTCCAGACTAACCGACTAACGATAACCTCATGACAGAAGTCTCGCCATAAACAATCGCTTAGTTATTTGCACATCTGTCTGCGAAAAATGTCTGTGATTGTTGGATTAAGGTTATAATATGATCCCTCTTCAGTTTTATGTTCTACTTTCTAGATTAGCTTATTATTATTTTGTCTGTTTTATTTTCT
Organism: Marisa cornuarietis; assembly: GCA_004794655.1. NCBI lineage: Eukaryota > Metazoa > Mollusca > Gastropoda > Architaenioglossa > Ampullariidae > Marisa > Marisa cornuarietis. The sequence goes on from SMMW01000169.1 coordinate 353,594, forward strand.
TTACATTTTCATTGTTCTTTAGTTTTGTTTCTTTATGGCGAGGAGGGTGGTGCTGTCATTTTTTTATATTTTGTTCATTGTCTATTTTACTTCATGGCATTAAGTCTCTTTTATCTTCTGCAGCTTTCTCTTGCTTATAATTCATGGATTTGATTAGCGAGAGTTTTCTTTTCAGTCTCTGCGTCCATCGCTTCTTTTATTTTTGCTTCTCTTTTCTTTCCGCCCACATCAAGTAAACAAGAGTGATTGATGTAAAAACATAGCAGTCTGGCCTCGCTGTTAGCTAGCGGTAACTGAGTTATTTCCTTTCACACAACTTTGGTCTGCTTCTCTCTGCATGCTTGATGAAGTTTGATGTGGTTGATGTGGTTTGTGCACTCTGCAGCATTCAGAATGACATACATATTCTACAGAATGTTTTTTGTTTTCTTTAAGAAAAAAGTTTCTGCTTATCTTGACACTCTCATCCCGATTTATTTAGATTTATTAGAAAGAAGGAAAGAGACAGATATAGTGCAGAACAATAAATCAATATCGTAAAACAATTTTAAACGGTGATTCACTGCCCAGTAATTTGCTGAAGATGAAACTGAACCATCCTGTGGTGACGGACTTTGTTGGGGAGGGAGATGGGAAGACTGAAAGTCCTATAGCCACTAGCAGCCAGCAGTAGCTGTACCATTACCAGAGAAGCCACAAGCAGGGTGGTGCCATGTTTCTTCTTTGATTTTGTTTCTGCTCCTTGCGTCCATCTTTGCGCTTCCTTACACTCTGTCAATGAAACCTTCGGTCAGTCGCTGTCAGTCTGTAGGTGTTCTCCTCCGAAGCGACAGCCACTGCCGGGCAAGAAACTGCTGTTATCTGAGCCCACGGTGGCCGACTTTTATTCGCACTTCTGAAAATACGGCTTCATCCTTCGTTCAGCCTCCTTCTAGTCGACATGCACAAAGAACAAATGTCGTTCAAAGGGTCACTTTTTTTTGTTAATGTTTGCTTTACTGCGGTCACCTGTTTGAATCAGGGCATAATTCCCACTTATTTCATTCACGTCCGACAAATTGTGCGTTTTCACGTGCAATCACCGTGAAGGTGACCACGGGATTTTTTGTTTTCGGACATAAAACGCAACCATGACACTTCTCTTTTTAAACTATTAATTAACGGGATTTTTCGCCCTCGGGAAAGATAGAAACATGATGTATCTTGTGACCTTTGTTAACTGGCTCTGGCAAACTTTTATTAAGCGCTTCTGAAGAAACATACTATATACTGCCTGTTTTTACAATTCGCTTTGTTAGTCGTAGCAGAGCAGGTGGACTGGTTTCATATTTATCATATTAGAAATTAAGAACAATCTACATGTCATTTCGAATTCCAGAAGGCTGCTCCAGTTACATTTGCGCACACCCCTCTCAATCCACCCCCCACCCAACCACCACCACCCCAACACACACAACTGCGGCTTATCGTGTGTCAAGTAACATCTGACACACCAGTGCGACACGGGATAAGGAACACGGGGACGGCTGGTCACGCTTGGTTTGAGTTCTCGCCCTCGTGCCCTTCAGTCGTCGGTAGCATCTGAGTCGGACTTCGGCCCGGTGAGTGGGAGTTGGGAGGGAGGGGGAACGGTTAGTGGGGGAGAAACATCTGCGCTCTTTCAGTAACTTTGTAGGTCAGGAGAGAAGAAAGCCCCACACTAGGGCCTCACAACTTGAGCTAGTCAACCCTGTACAACGAACCGAGGCTATGTAACTGACCAGACCGTGACCCTTTCAAACGAATCAACCTAATGAGAGTATAGTTAGTGGAAATAACTGGGGAACAAATCCTAAATCTCTTCTTAACCTCAATCAGGCCCATGTTATGTCTAGACTATTATACGCAGCACTACTGCTAGTCCACCTTAGATCAAACCAGATAAATAAACTTCAGTCAGTACAGGCACTAAAAGTAGTTCTGGGAGTACCTTCGCACACACCAAACCTAGCAGTACTGGCGGAAACAGGTCAGAAACCTATAGAATGAATCTTCAAAGAAAGGACAGCTAACTACTACTACAAGATTCAGTGTCTCCCACCTGACCATCCAGTCCGACAGATTCATGTTCAATCCCACAGACACAGAACAGGCCGCCCCACCCCACAGCCCATGATACAACAACACATCCAACAGTTAGAAAACACAAAGGGTGCAGAAATCAACATAACGGCCGCTTACCCACCGAACAACATGCAAACACCATCCTGGACACTTCCACACCCACAGATAGACCTTGACTTCACCAAATACAACAAAGAACAACACCAAGTCCAAATCACTGCAGAAACAAAGCTCAAGCTAAGCACCGCATACAAAGACCATGTGCAGATTTATACTGACGGATCCCATGACCTAGAGACAAACACAACCGGATTAGGAGTATACCAACCCGGTAACCTTACCATCTCCAGCAGACTCCCAAAGCACACATCAATTTTTACAGCTGAGCTGACTGCCATATTGACAGCTCTTCAAAAACTCCATCTCAGAATGAAGAACACAACGCAACAACAATATTTATTAATTTCAGATTCACTGTCAGCACTTCAGGCTTTAAAAAACAAGTCCTCAAACATAATACACATAGTAACGATACACTGACCATCATGAATAAAATCAACCAGGAACATGGAGACAATAATTTCCATTGGGTTCCCTCCCACATAAAAGGAAATGAAGAGGCAGATACTAGCAAAACTGGCAGTAAAACAAGAAGCAGACCCTTAAGTTTCCACCCTAAACATCTCCATTTCACCAGCAGAGAGAAAAATAGCTATAAAACCAGCAAGAAAAATAAGGTGGCAAGAAAAATACAAAAATACAGGTAAAGGTACTAGGAGACTGATAGATGACCAGCCTAGTCACACTTTGATGTACCTGAAGTCAAATAGGTCTGACCAAACTAAAATAACTAGAATGAGGCTTACGGAGAATACCTAAAAAGATATAAAGACCCCCCTTCATGTACCTTAGCACCTCGCATGTACTGTTGGAATGCAACGAAAATAAACCAGAGAGAGAGAAGAACTAAAACATTTCCTAGATAAATATAGATTGGGGCTAAACCTCAGAAACTGCCTCAACCCACCTAAAGAACTATGTATACTGTCACTAGTAGTAGCAATAGTAAGAAGCCACCCAAACTCTAGTTTAATATAACATAGGCATAGGGGTAAACAGGATAACATAGCCATCTACATGGATAAAACCAAAGAAAAGCTAAAAAAATAAGAAAATAAAAAATTAAAGTAGGGCAACACATGGAATCCAATAAACCACCACAATACACCACCACGGTGGACGTGGCAGGACCCCTAAACACTGGTAGCAAGCGGCAGCAGCAGCAGCAGGAAAAGAGGGCAGCAACACTGTAATCACCTATGCAAACTTGGCAGATCAACAACAGATAAAGAGGGCACAAAGACAGTACACCACCCATGCACCAACACAAACAGAGGGCACGCAAAAAGTAAATTACACATCTGGCACCACAAAAACAGCAACCCTTCCCCCACACCTCCCCAGTCCCCCATAGCCTCACCCCCCTCCCCAACACCCACATTTTCCAAAGACCCCATTCCCCCACAGTGCGAAATCACCAAGAGGTGGCAGCACTTTCCCTTTCAAACTCAACAACAACAAAAACCTTTTCAAACTAAATGAGACTGTGGTCGTAGTAACATTCGACAAAATTTGGCTAACATGTACTACGGCATGCAACAGCTAGTGTTTATATTTTTCTTTACAAGAAACAACGGCTTTGTCGATGTGTGATGTAGAAAACAAAAATTGTCGAGATTGGTACTTGTTTTCGGGGGCCTCGACCTTGAGTTTGGTTTGCTGTAGCGAGTGCAAAATTTAGTAGAAATTCTACACGCCACAGAGGATATTAATGCGAAATAATGGACAAATGTCCCTCTGGGATAAATAAAGTGCTAGCTGAAATGCTGCTGCTGCTGCTGCTGCTGCTGCTGCTGCTGCTGCTGCTGCTGCTATGGAACAAGTAAACGCGAGTGCAGGCATGTCATATGCAAGGGGTGAACCTACTGGCGAAATCACTCAGCCGAAATTATAATTGTTTAGGTGCGAAAAATGGATCACTGTCAAATAGGTTTACATTTATATGCACTAAATAATTCGTTGTTGCCAAAGATACTACACAAAAAATGTCCAGATCCCCTTCTAGCGTTAGCGTCAAATGTGGAGGTGAAGGAATTTAAACACATAAAGCGCAGTACAGACAAACTAAATCGAGTCCTAGTTAACAAAGTATGATTCGTGTGATTTTATCAGCTGAACAGAAAACTTTTTCCTAAGGAACCTTGACTTTCTTAGATATTTTGATCAACTATTTTTTTTGGCATTATTTACCAATCCTTAATTGGTACATTACTAAAGTACTCTGCTAAGTGAAAATTGATCGTCTGCTGGGAAGTGTACTCTATTTTTTTCTTTCTCTCTCTCTCTTTTTTTTTTTTTTTTTTTTTTAGTTTGCTTTGTAAATCGATCTCGCTAGACTGCTGCTGGTAAATCCAATTCTTAAGCACATTTAGCCCATTTTCACAAATGTTTCTTTTCTCCAGCGATTTGTGGGGTTCCCTGCTTCTGTAGACAATTTTTTTAGCCTTGCAACATGAAGATTTTCAAAACTTTTGCTGCTAGGTTCGGTCGGTCTGCTGTATAATGCCATAATGTTTTGCCCACGCTAGGGTTCTCAACTCCGATAATGCTCAGAATGACAAGCCGGGGAAATAGCCCCATTATCTGCATGCTGGATAAATGTGGTGCAAATCGCTTCGTTTTTCAGTAAAGCCTTCAGTATTTAAGTATCAGTGTTGGTTGTTGATAATCATGTACACTAAAGTCATATATCAGTGTGGGATGCTGTCTTGCATCAAAGACGAATGTCAAACTCTCGAGGGAAAGAAACCATGAAGCGTCTTGTTATCTCTGCATGTCTCGGACAGTGACGTCCCCGTGTCAATAAAATCTTAAAAGGAAAAGATGTAAGTGGACGAGTGCAGGTCGAAGATGGCGCCCAACCTTCTCTTTCGGACAACCTGGTCTGGTGGTGGGGTCCGGGGACACCGAGTCACTATGTATGACACGGAAACTTTTATGTACGTTTTTCTTGTAAACGAATGGAATCTTCCTTTATTTTATTTTTATTTGCATCTATCACAATGCGGTCTTTCCATTTAAATGGAAAATTGCTGTTAAATGTTTCCCTGAATCTGAATCATTATTTAGAACACTGTAGTCTGAATTATCCCCGGAAGTGGCTTTAACACATAATCTAGTTTCAGGGAGGCTTCGCGGAAGGCTAGAAAATTATTAACAGCACCGTTGCTTCGGTCTGCAATCTAAGTATTCTGAAAACTTTCCCACAAAACAAAGAGGAGCAAACTTCGGTCTCACCTAGAATGAGCACTTACAGATGAGGGGTAGGCGATGGGCACCAAAGTGCGATCTAGTCTCTAATCCGGCAGATTATTCTTTTTGTGTTTTTCCTTCTTCTTTTGTCTTTCATGTTCGTAATAGATGTTTCATCTTCTTGTAAGCGATGCCTGTTAGGTTCAGGTCGACTTACTAAAATGTAGTCGACGAGACTCTCTCGCATTCCGCCCTTACTGAGACAAATTTCAAGTGTTGAATAGCGGTTGATGACATGGGGGTCAGGCAAAGGGTGGAAAATGGTGTCTGGTTTGTGCGAGGTCTCTTAGTCTGTGGTGCCTCTCAGTCTCTTTGCTAGAACAGTCTGAGCGCCTGTCGCTTCTAATCGACTGACGACTTCACAAAAAGTGTTCACATAACGACTTCACAAAGATTTTTGTTTTTTGATAAAATATGTCCTCTTCTGTCCGAAAATCATGTAAGATCGTAAGGGCAGTTCCCTAAACTTTTGGTCATTGTGGAGTAAGATGTTGGACCACACTTTTCCCGGAGCTTTTGCGAGGGCGGTGCCTCCTGTCCTCTCTCACTCCCTTACTCTTACCTTACCCAGCCTTCTATGGAGACAGGAGCCATTTCAACAGCTGGGTCACCTAGCGGAAGTTCGCTGCAACACAAGGAAATTAAATGATCTCCAGCTGATGTGGGTAACTCTCAAGTGCATAAACGTGAACAATGAAGCACTCAGTTATCCCGATAAATAAATACACGCCGAAATACGAACCAGAAAGCAACGAGAGGGAGGAGGCGACGGCAGCAACGTTAAACTAGGGAGTTAATGTTTAACTTAATTAAGTAGTTAATTAGAATCGTTAATACAGTTAAAATGGAGGAGGGAAGGACTCGTTCAAAGTTCCGCTGCTCTACCTCCGAGGCAGCTCTACTCCGGCAAGCTTGGCACAACGACTACAAAAGCTGGCGTGCTGCGCAGTTTGCACCTGGAAAACGTAGAAGCAGACGCCATACTCCTCCCCGTCGAGGCTGTCTACCCTTCAGCAACTGCGTTGCAGACTGAGAAAAAAATGAGCCAGCACGTCTAGCAACGGGGCAAGTGCGGCCGTACTTGAACAAAAGGTGTGTCGCGGCGGCCGGGGTGGTTTGCGACGTTTTCACGGCACGGGTAGCTGCCATATGATCGGCCCAAGTACCCCGCCTCCTATACCATGGCCCCCTCCCTCTCTTCTCCTCTTTTCATGTTGACGTGTCAAGATTCAAGACACTTTCTTCCTTCACCCTCTAGGATCATTGGCATTATTCACATATATATATATATAAAAGATGCATTATCATTTCTATGTACATATAAATTCCGTACCAACACACATTACACACCCTCACCCACACACAAAGAAAGTAATGCGCACCCACATATATAAACGTACACCTAATTCTGTCTTTGGTCTCTCTTTCTCTCTCACACATTCCCCAGGACTTTCATAATCGCTTAAATCACGGACGCATCGCTAGTGGATTATTGCCAGGGGGAAAACAAGCCCGAAAATTAAATACGTACTTTTCTTCAACAGATTTTTTTTTAAAAGACAAGAATATTCGAATGAAGTGGAAGGGTGGGGTAGGAAAGAAATTTCACAGGTGACGGTGACAGGAAAGACAAAAGCTGAAGCGCATCTTCTTAGAAAGAAAAACAAAGCAACAAACAAAAAGGAAGGGTTACGAACCATCTGTAGTAATTTTCCTGAAAAAAGATGAGTCGTAATACCGAAATATAGTTTCTGGAAGTACTATTCCTTGGATGAGAGGAAAGAATGTAAGGAATATTTCTAAATACTGTATAGCTGAATGATCTTACGTGAACCACCGTCATTAAAAGTCATCCACTAGCTTGGTTATAATCATTCCATAAAATGAAAACATAGGGAAGGGAACGCATAGACAGAGCATTCTTTGCACCAGGAAAACTTAAAAGCTCTTACTTTCATTATTTTCATTTATTTAGTTCTCATTTCTCCTTAATTCGTTTTTTTTCAGTCATATGCTTTTCTCATTTATCTCGTTTCTACATTTTTCATTGTTCTACCCTGTCTTTACTATTAATTTTTCTTTATTCATTCCTATCTTTTCTTCCGTCCTTCATCGTTCGATCATTCATTCCTTCTTCTTCTTCTTTTTTTTTTTTTGTCCCTTTCATCTTTTGTTTCATTTTTTCCCAGGGTTTTCTTTTCGTTTATTATTCTTTCTTCATATCTACGAAAGAAAATACAAGAAAGAAAGATCGTTTTAGTTTTCTTCCATTGTTTAGCTTCCTGACTAAAGTGGTAACCTTGTGGTAAATCTTTGTGCAACCAGTGGCCTATAATAAATGTTTTTGACAATCTGGCGGGATCCCGTGCAACAATCTCGAGGAAATGGGCAAGACTGTGGATTTTTTGATGCACCGACTTTACTAATTGGACGCAATGCATTAAAATTCTTCAAATTAAAGTGCAGAAGTCTTTCAATTAAACGATACTGAAACTTCCTTGGTATGAGATGTTTAAAGAGCTAAAGAGTCTTTGCTAGAAAAATGACGATTTTAGGTCTAACGGCCGCAGAAAACTGACTCGAAGATAAAAATCGGTAAGCGAATTAGCGAGAGCTGTGAGAGAGAGAGAGCGAAAAGGAGAAGGGGGGAAATCGGTATTTTACTCCGAGCTAGCAACTAATACTATATCACAGCAAGGCAGCCGGCCCTGTAAACAGATGCCACATGCAGAGAAAGAGCAGCGTACCCGAGACGAGAGCTGAACCCAGGACATAACATTCACTGTAGCGGTGACAGGCGCTAACCGTTGCGCCACCGGACCGCTCTGGAGCGAACGGGGCTGGGGATGGATGGAGAGATCAAGATTCAAGAGCACAACCAACTAAACTATTTAAAGAAAAGAACTCAAAATAAATCATTTGATAATTTAAATAGAAATCTTGAGTAAATTACTTGTCAGGGTTCTTATTTTACACGTGCAGAAAATAGTGTAGTAATGCTTCTTTAAAAAAAGCCTATCTTGATAATACAGTAAACAGGATTTAAATCTACAATGTGATTTTAAAATTTTACTTAAAAAATGCTGGGATTGTAATCGCGTTATATAGATGTTGGCATTGTTTGCTTAGAGTGCAACTGTACTCTGCGAGCCACACGGCAAATAATGAGGGATATGGACTGTCAGAAACAGAACCAACTGCAAAACAGATTCGGAGACTGTTGTGGTGGGTAGGCAAGAACTGAGGTCCGGAATCATTAATAAATTTCTAGAGTTTATTAATTAACGATACTTTATTACGCATGCACTTGTTAGCCGTCATGTTTAACACATTTCATTACCTGTCCGAGCCCCGTTAGCAGCTCAGGTATGTAAAGTGTTACCTTCATTCCCAAATGGTTCATAGCGGAATATGGTGTAAACATGCGCCCTCAGACCAGAATTTCTTAGTATGTTCACAATTCCATTTTTTTACTTTCACACGTGCAATTTTCAAACTGCAGCAAGGCAATTACTGAACGACGCTCGCACACATCCACATGCGGTGGGTTTATCGTGGGACTCACACGGTGTGAATCAAATTACCTACATGGCTCGATTCTATTGGATGCGTGACGTCACTGTTATGGCTGCTGACTGAGGTGAGTAGTGAAGATTTTGCCTGGCCACACGCCCGCAATGTTGATTTACAATCCGTTGCTCGCTAGGATTGGGTATATAGGTGATCTGATGAAGAAGTCTTAGTTACCGGCCGTATCGAGACGACCGCTAATTTGCGTGTTTACGTTAATCAAACAGTTTGTTTATCTTTTTGGGACTAGCTTAGAAGTGTTTCGTGTTCACTGTTGATTAAGCATTTTCACACATACACCTGTGTTTTTCCTCTAGAGTTTCTCAAGTATGATGTACTCAATTCGTTCTGAGTTATTTGCGAAATGAATTGCGCTGATAGTGATAGTGATAGACGATGCATGGATAAGACTAAAGTATTGGGAACACGATTGATAAGCGATTTAACTTTCTTTTGATAAAGAGTAAGCCACGAAGGGGAGGTGCTGAAGGTCAAATAAATGATTTGATTGAGTGACCTATGCCATGTTTACCAGTCTCATACAAATGGCCCACTTCCGAGATGGAACGTGTGGTCTTCAAGCGCCATGACAATATAGATTGGGATTAACACACAATTACTTTGGTTTACAGCTCCAGTCAAAAATCATCCCATAAGTTTCAATCATTCAAACTCGATACAGATGGATATCCTATATATTGGCCTTTAACATGCTGCTAAGAAATGTGAGCCAAAAACATTATGGAGACTTTTTTGTCACTTATGATCAGGGTTAAGTTATTGTTAGCATCACTTCCAATAAGGAATGGAATTTAGACCCAAATTTAGGAACGGGAATCCCCAGGTCTAGCAAAACCCAGCTCATATAGCTTGGACAGTATTTAACAGCTATTTCTCATGCATATGTGTATGTTTCTCCACCTGCTACAAAAATGGAGAATAGTGTTTTTAAAAAGCCACTATAACATACTCTGTCAAAGTATTGTGATTTAACCCCAGTCTTTTTTATTTAAGATGAAGGATCAAAGTTGGTTACAAAGTGTAAAAATCTACAGTACTGTGAGCCCAGGTCATAAGTTGTATATTAAAGTGATATGTCATTCATTTTGAAACAATTGTTTTTGCCATAGTCTATTATTGCTAATTAGAATTGAAACTGAAGACTGATAATAGCAGGAATTTTGAGAGAAACATCTTATGGCTGTCAGATCATTGTATATTCAAGAGGTATATCATCTGATATGAAATGCTTACTCTTGTCATGGTATATTATTGTTAATTGGGTCTAAACTGAATAATGATAACAGTAATTTAAGAACCATCTTATTTCTGTCAGTCTTTCCTTCCAGCTTTACCTTTTTTTTCATACTTTAATTGATAAAGATTTAGGTAGTGAATGAGTTGTCTACCACTACTGTCAGTGATAGAATTTGGTGAATGAGACATATAGGAAAGTCAGGGCATAGTCTGCCTCTACTGTCAATGAGAAAGTAATCACCGTACAGAATGCAAAAACAAACACACACACACACACAATGTATATATAGTTTAGGTTGGGTAGCAGATAGTCTGGTGTTTAGAGCAACAGCATCTGAACTTGAAGGCATGCGTAATAGCCAGTTTAGATATCCTTGTGGGTTTATTGTACTTTTCATAGTTCTTCCAGCTAAGGAGTGTGTACTTGAGTCCATAGTGGTTTGGGGATGGTGAGGCAGTGTGAGAGAGAGATGGGCATCACCCTCACAAAAACTGGTTCCCTATGACTGGAAGGTCATGGTACTTTTATATGTTTTAGGTGCAGTTTGAAATGTAATTGCTAATTTTTTAATAAGTTCCCTCTGCAGTTTCCAAAACATGGAAGCAATATTTAACTGTGGGTTGGATCCATGAAATGTTATGACTGCCAAGTGCAACTCCATCTCAATATTTATATTTTTCATTGCCTATCAGCCTTTCTGTCTATTTATAAACCTTTGCCTAAGCCAAGTATTCAGGTATGCATGCGAGTAATTAAGGTAAAAGGGGCTTTGATGTAAAATCATTTTTATGGGATATGCATGCTTGATGTTATTGTCAAGATCAATGAAATTAAATGCACTGTATTAAGATCAATTTGATAAGATTCTTACCCTAACATGTACACATGTATGCATACAGACCCAACCGCGATGAGCCAGTTCTGGCGGGAGCGCCTAGGTGCCGCTCCCTCTCATCATAGGCGAGCCAACATGATCAGAGAGTGTCTGTTTAAGGAATCCATACCATCGTGCTCGGTCTCCAGTCATACTATTCAACGTGCCTAGTGAACACCCTGTCCACTCTTTCACATTACCTAACCAGAGTTTTCGCTGTTTCCCTACTCGCCTTTTGCCTTCTACGGTTCCCTGTAGCACCGTTTTCGGTATACCATTGTGCCGAGAGACGTGTCCAAACCATTTTAACTTGTACCTCTTGACGACTGTCAGAAGGGGTACCTGGTGACCAACCAGACTGCGAACCAGGTGGCGTACGAATTCGTTCGTCTTTTGCTCACTGTAGGAGATATGTAGCAGTCTCCTGAAACATTTCATTTCGAACGCCGCTATCTTTTTCATCTCGTCTGATAGCAGCGTCCAAGTCTCACAGCCGTACAGCAAGACAAGTACAACGACGGACTTATAGAGTCTGAATTTCGAAGCGAACGACACGCTTTTGCAGTTCCATATTCTGTTGAGTCTCGTCATTGCCGCTGTAGCGTTATTGTCAAGATCAATGAAATTAAATGCACTGTATTAAGATCAATTTGATAAGATTCTTACCCTAACATGTACACATGTATGCATACATACAGGCACAAATATGTACCTACATACCAAGAAGGAGATCAAGTACTGATTACACACACTGTAAAAATTCAAGGACAACAAGAGATAGAAACAGTTAAAGCAGATCTGTACCTAGATATGTATTCCCAGCAAACATTATCCTAGGCTACTAAACTCTTTAACCTGAAAAAGTGTAGTGCTTTTTTGTTGTTGTTTTTTTTTTTCTTTTTTGTGATAAATAGTTGATTTTTCATAAATAATTACTCAGTAAACTGTATTTGAAGAAAGGTTTAGGATAAAGAGATATTTTCAACTTGGCCAGTTTTAAATGCATGAGGAGATCTCTTCCTCACAAAATAATGCTTTTGAAACATCAGTCAGTTCTAGAAGCTTAGCCTGTTGGGAATTTCTAGATTTATGTAATTGTTATGCTGGTTCAGTTGCTTGGGCAGATGTCACACTTCATTATCTGAATCATATTTTGGTGCACCTATCCTATCGTCATTAAGTAACCGCATGAATTAGTTTATATATTTATCATAATTCTTATTTTTGGTGATTGGGTACATGCAGTTTTTATTTTGAATATAATATTTCAGTTTGTAGCTTGAAAATTGCTTAGAGAGCACAGCTTACATCTGATTTCTGCTACTTACGGCCATATAGATCAACTGAAGGACTTATTTAACTTATCTGAGGGTAATTTATTTGAGCTTACAGGATATTTGAGACTTGTTGTGACCATCCTTTTCAGATTTTGGTGGAAATTATGTGAGAGGAGACAGTCTGACATAGTATAGATAGTTTGATGTGGCATTGAGGCAGGTCCCGCAAGTGTTGATGCAACACAGCTATCTTTTTCACCTTGTTTATTAAACTGCGTGGTATCATTTTTTTAACATCAACAACAGCGTTAACTTGAATAGTGCTTCATGTTCCCATAAGCTCAGTTTGTTTTGATCGAAAGACTTGAAATGTCATTGTTGAGGCTCTTGAGGGAATCACACTTTCTTCTCTTTCTCTCTATTTTGTGTTCATCTGTCGCCTACATGTTGAAGGCCTCCTATTAGGCCTGTAAGGTTTGATGTGAGCGAGAGTTACTTGCCCTTACTTGAGGTAAACAAACACGATCAAGACTAAGCGGCTGTGTGCTGTCAGTGAGACAGCATCGCATTTTTAAGCATTTAAAAGCTGTTTTCACACGATTTTTTTCTGTGAAAAATACATGGTCATATTCTGTGGAATAATCTACTAATAATAATATAATTTGTTTTGGGTTTTTTTTTAGCTGGCTAAATAATCAACACAACTTACTAAAAGTCACTCTACTGTCACAGTTGTAATTCGCTTACATAGTTACTGATAGTAAGTGGCGCCAACTCAAAGAATACCGTCTCATTGCCTTCAATTCTTTTATGTAGGTTAGTCAAAATGTTGGCCACACCAGCTGTATGTGCCTGTTATTTAATAGCAATAACAGTCGAAAAAATACTTATTCTGTGAAATTTTATTTCATGGAAGTACTGTTCATTTTGTACAGTTTTTTCAAAACAAGCATAAAATATTTCATAGAAAGGAAATAGAAAAACAAAAGAGAAAAAAACTTAATACAGACTGCATCGTGCAGTACCCCAAATTTAGTAATTTTTCTGACTGCAAGATCTAGTAAAAACTGGTAATATAAAATACTAACATATCAGTTTAATTAATTTTGATAGGTGGTCCTTTCATTCGCATTACTTCCCTAAAGTTACAAAATCCTACATTTATCCTTAAAGTCATAAGCTTAGTTTCTTTTTGTCTGTTTGGGTACGAATTGTGTGATAGTCAATTATTTTAAGAATGTTAAATCATTATTGTTAAATAAAACACTTTGGTGACTTTTGAAAATGAATCAAGGCAAAGAGATAATTAACACAAGATTCAAGGAGAGTTTTGTTAAGTCTAAAAAGGTCATAAACTTGGACAGTTTGCAGTGCACGGGTTCAATGCTTATCTGCAAACTATCAAGCTAAATTTAATTTTATGGTTACTTCTGAAAATATATTTTTAGCTTGTTTTTTACTTAGCACTTTTATGCTGCTTGTCTCTTACTTTTGCATATGCACACACACACACGTCACTCAGCGCAACACACACACACACACACACACTGGTTGATAGAAACACATAGATCTTCATCAAGATATTCATTTACACGTATAGATGTTTGTCAGTTTTTTTTTAATTATCACTAGTATTGTTTGACAGAAAGAGCAGCATCTCATGATGCTACAGATCTCCTTTAAATCATATATCGTCCATGTGCTGTTTTTATGTTCTATTGTAAAAGTATAGCTGTCTAGGAAATGTTAAAAGATGTTTGGAAAGAAGCCTGGAACTTAGTTCCAATCTATTTTAATCCTGCAGTTAGGATACACTTACCATTTTGTTTTTGGTTTTGATAAGGCTTATGAATTTTTCTTCCTTAAAGTTAAGCTTTAGGACTATTAAAATCATCAGTTATTTTTAGAGAAAATTTGTACTCCTGTCTTATATCATATCATTTTTACAATTAATTTTAAGATTAGAATATTATAATTGAATGTTCATCCACCACTTACAAACTTCTGGAATCCATGGGTCAGTTTTAATTACAGTAGGTTAAAAGTCAGGGTTCTATCTTAGTGTCTCCCTGTGTATATATATATATCTTGATTTGTATGCATATATATGACAATCTAAACTGTGATGAACTATAAATAATCCTATATTAAATTTATATTGATTATTAATGTTTGTTAAAAGTACAAAACAAGAACACAAAGTTATAGACCTTACATCTAAAATTCAGTTCATCGATTTTTGTCACCACATATTTTTCCACAAAACAGGATGGATAATATACATCTTTTAAGTACGATATTTATATCATAGTATAAAATATTATCATCTTTATATACCACAGAGTTAGACTAATATGAATATGAGCTTAATGAGGACCCATGGTGCAAATGCGTTGTTAAAGAATTGATCCAGTGATTTCGGTATAGGTGACTCATCCGTCACCTGTTGTAAACATAACTGACATAGTTTTGCACTTGGATAAGTAACAGAACTAGCACACATGGACTTTTAACAATGAAAAAAATGCGAATGACTTACTACTTTATTTCCATATTTAGCATATGGCGCATTCAGATTTTTTAACACTAGCTCAATAATGTCTTGGTCTTATAATTTTCGAATCTCACGAAACTGGCGGCTTCGTGGGTGGGTTTGTTTACCCCAACTAAGGGAAGTCACTCGCAGGTGATGACGTCAACCTTACAGGCCTCATTCAAGTGGCTCTAAGGTTAGCGAACTGTAAGTGGCTCACAATCTAGGGCGTGGCGTGGTTGACGTAGTCAACAAGGATGTGGCGGTGTGCTATGATGTCACCAGCGAAGTCGTTGCCGACCTTTGCTCCGCGCCAGCACAGGAGCGCGACCTCAGCGCTTGGTCTGCTAATGGACGGGTGGCCCGTCCAGCAGGTGACATTCGGCGCGCGTGCGGCTCGACGGTGGCGACTGCGCTCGTGCGAAGTGCTCAGCCGCGCACGTTGGGTAAACGGCGTGGAGAGAACAGAAGCATCTTGCTAGAGTCCAGTCGATAGTCCTCCCCGTGTGGTACCCAGGCCCAGCGACCCTTACAGAAGATAGTCTTAAAGCATTTTTTCTTTCTTTTTAAATTATGCTTATTATTCGTTTACTCATTGTAGTGCAAACAGTAGGCAGAACAAAGTGTTCGGTGCGAGGAGGACAGGAACGTCTGGGTCGCTGAGTTTCTTGATGACGGCTCCGTTCTGAGTGTAGTCGTCCTACCACCCCCACCACCTGCCCAGTCTACCTCCTCCCCTACAACCCCCTGCTTTCCCGTGAGAACGCGGCAGTGTGTGTATATATATATATATGTCTCCGGCGTCAGAAGAAGTTAACGCGGGTCTCAGATGTGTGGGCAGCTGCTGTTGTTTGTGCTGCTGATGCTGCTCAGCTCTTGTTTCCTGCTTGTCGATGTGACGCCAAGGACTGGGGACAGGCCATGAGTGATTGCATCATTCCCTCGTGGATGGATGATCTCTTCGGGAGCAGAGGGGCGGTTGAGTATTGTTATCTTCCCCACCCCACTCCGCTTAGACAGCGCGTTCTTTCGCGTGTGTTAAGGCTTGAAGTTTGGTCTGTCTGTCTGTCTGTCTTTAGAATGTCTTGTATTTCAGGGTGTTGATGTGTGTAGATATACTATACATTTTCGTTTTGCACTGATAGTCTTTTGTACTGACCAGTCACAAAAAGATACTTGGAGGTCACTACTGCGTTAGCCACTTGAACTTTTTTTTTAAGTTAGGGGGGACGGGTGTCAGGAGTCTTAACGATTTTTTTGGTCTTCGATGACCGTCATGGAAACAGACCTCTATACAAGACAGGATTGTAGTTAAACTATGATATCTTAAGCTTGAGTGTGATTTGCTGCCTTGCCGCTCATATCAATTTCTTAATCTTTCTTCACTGCTTCTTTTCAAGTTAAAAGGCGAACCCAAGCTCAAATCTGTGTTCCTATGAGTGAGACTCGTTCTCAGATCTTGGCGAAACTGTTGTTTCTTTTACGAGATACGAACCATTCAACGCTGTGACCCTCACATTAGTTTCAAAAAGAGACCGGGATCTCATTTCTGTGTCACAAATATAGGCAACGCTTCATTAATACCTGCTTAAAACTCCCGTATTGGTTTTGGTATTCAGTTACATCAGATTACGAATTTAGGTCATTTGAAAGTAACCAATAATCTAATAACGGCTGTTTTCTGCTAACTTGATAGCAGGTCTTAATTTTATCACTTACATTTTATTTTCAAAACTAGGTTAAGATGCTTGCCATGAGCGACATATGGCAGCCATGTTCGTGGTCTTGAAGGAACCCTGAGGCTGATGGAGATCAGCTCCATTGTTGCCTACATAAGAAAGAAGAAAAATCTGACAACTGAGCCTGAAGATTAGAATGCTTGACTGTGCAAAAGGACAACTTAGCCTGAGGGTTAAAATTCTTGACTGCAGAAGGAAGCCCGAGGGTTAGAATTCTTGACTGTGCAGAAGGTCAATGCTTTGAGCGGTCCTCGAGCCTCCATCTAGTCTATTCCCGCTGCCCACCCAGGATCTGTCTTGCGGAAACGGATAGCTGAGTGGTAGTAGTAATAGAATTTGTGCAGCGCATTTCGCCCTGTGCAGGCATGCTCAATGCACGAAGGACTATACAGTACCGTTAACCGACAGTTAACCATAGAACAAGGAAACACAAGCAACAGCAAACGTATGACACCCGTGGCAATCGTGAACGAAGATACGGTGGAAGGAAGAACATGGACGAAGTAAAGAGCGGAAAAGTTGACTGGGTTATGAAAGAGATTTTTAAAAGAGGTGGCGTAAATGACTACGCCTGCCATTGCCCTGCAGCCCTTCACACAGCGAACCACCTGCGTTTACCGCCCCCGGCGGCCACTAGGCTATGAACCTCTCTACTTCTGCTTGACTGTCCCATTCCTACAGTTCCTCCATCCCATATCCGGGTTAGGGTTATAGTTAAGTCTGCTTTTGTATGTCGTTGTGTACTCTGTGTGTGTGGGCTTGCACGCGCGTCTGTCTATAAGTAGGGTACACACATGTTTGCCCTAGTTTTTGACATCTGTGGTTATGTCGGACAACCTGTTTATGTTTCACATGTGGAGGGGGTAAGAGTGGGACTGATGTCAGTTTTCTACTGCAAGTTTATTTTTCTTTTTTTAATTTGTCCCCTCCAACCCACCCACCCCCCGCCGTTCATTTATTGTCTGTCTGCTACCTTTGTTGTTTTAAAAGCATCTTTTGGTGTCGAATAGGTTTGTAGCTTTTTTTGTTCAGTTGCCTGCCGTGCCTCCAAGGTGTCATGAGTTACCGCCCATTAGTGGTAAACCTAGAAAACAGAAGCTGCTGCTACTGTTTACTGCGTGGGCTGTACTGCCTCTTAAACGACTTTTATAATAATTTTTTCACCACCACGACTCCGTCCAATTTGCTGCCTTGATCTAAACACTCGAATTACCTGTAGGATGAAGAAGATGCTTAATCTGTCCACTTCGCTGTTCTTTGGCAAACCCGAGAGAGCTGTAAAGTGTGGGGTCTTCTCTAGACACCCTGCAAATTTAGTACCTGTGAACTAAACGGCCGGATGTGTTAGATTTCAGTAACGCGTCTTTTTGGGGTGGGGGAGGGGATTGTGTGTGTGTCTGTGTGTGTGGAAGCTGAAATCCATGTAATAATTTGTTGGTACTAAGACTCAAGTAGGTCAGGCTGGTACAGAGGTACCGACTTTCTCTCCCCCCCCCCCCCTTGGCGTAATGAGTTGGAGGTGGTGATTCGGATGTGTAGAAAACCGTTGGGTCATCTCTCTGTTCAACCATTGATCACAATAAAGTTTTTCTTGTGGTGAAAGTTATGCAATAGTTTGTGGCGTTGGAATATGACAAGACATGATTATTTCTCCAAGCTGTTTTTTATGCGGTTCGTTTTGGGCATGTTGCAGAAGTGTGTAACGGAGCAAGGTGGACCACTTGACAAAAACGGTGAGTTTTCCCCCTCCAATTTTTTCCCTCCATTTCTTTCTTTCTTTCTTTCTTTCTTTCTTTCTTTCTTTCTTTCTTTCTTTCTTTCTTTCTTTCTTTCTTTCTTTCTGTCTTTCTTTCTTTCTAAAAATTTTCATGTTTTATTTCTTACATCTACATTTTCAGGTGACCATATTAATGAGTTCGAATGGGAGAGCAGGGAATTTCCAGTGATTTGGAAGAAACGGAATGAGATTCGTGTGGGGATGAGCGTACTGAATTTTAAGAAACGCTTTAGTGTTTTCGCTGTGACATTTGCATGTGAAAATATTACGGTTCTGTTGAATTATACTTCATTTGCAATTACAAAATCCGGTTCACGAGAATTTGCACCCACTAGGCTTGTGTAATAAAGCAGACGTATCCATCTTGTTATTTTTTTTAGCGAATTTTTGCGATAATTTTAAAACAGTTGAAAGAATATCTACAATGTCATCTGAGAGCAGTTAACATTTCAATCAGGTTACAAAAAAAAATGGATCGTAGGTGTTCCTTAATATTCTTGAATCAGGTTGAGTGCAGAAGTGCGGTTGGTAGAAATGAAGCTTTTTTGTTGTGAGGTTATGACAATATTATTTATATATTTATTTATTTAAGACGGACTTAAACTTAAACAACCAAGCAACACTTCTGTCTTTGTTTTTTACTTTCCTGGTGTTTATCTATTTATTTACTTTATTTTTTTCTTATTTTTTATTTATTTTGTTTTTGCTGCGCAATGAGCATTCTTCCGAATGGATACCTGCGCATTACAAATGGACATCATCATCATCATCATCATCATCATCATCATCATCATCATCATCATCATCATCATATTTTATACATCTAGGTTACCTGGAACCAGTGAACTTAAGTTTCAAGGTTTTTCCGTCACGTAGAAACATGCGTAGGTCAGGTAAGAAAGCTCCATATCACGTAAAGAAATTTTACCAACGTTAACAAGTTGGCGAAAAAGATTTTTAGGTCTTACATCGCGTCAGACATTTTGTAGTAAACCGAGTACGAAAGCTGATGTTAATGACACATTTGTTCGCATAAAAACAAAACACTAATAAAGCACTTTCTTGACATCAGGAATTGATAATAGTAGCACCTGTACGCTGGTGTATTTTTGTTTCTGCAACTAGTCTATAGAACTGTATTCACAGGAGGAGCGAGTGATCTAAATATCCCTCAACAATTTTAACTGGGGGTTCTGGACCTATCCCCTTCCCCTTCAACAATTTTAACGGGTAGTCTGAAAGCCCTAACATGTTTAGGATGGTAAACACTGTTACAGGTCTTTAGTCTCCGGGAATTAATAGCTTGTTTTGCGAATTTTTCACATTTGCTATCTATAGCTGATAATTGTGTTATCCCGTGTAATAGTATAGACATACATAAATAAGAATCACTAAAGCACCATTTGCTGAGCCGCAAAACATGATGTGCTTTAAATTGATTGTACGAGGTACAAGGGATGGCTTTACCTGCTAAACGATGCCTTTCTTAGTTCCACCAGCATCCTTCCATTGTATCTGTCAGTTATCAAGACCAAAACGGTTACTTATGGGAATTATCGATTCCAAATATTTTAGACGCACAAGATAAGGAATTATTACTCTCTAATGATACGACGATTGGGAGAATGCAGCTGTTCTGATAATAAATGTAATCGATTTCGTTTGTTGGGGAGGGCTGCTGGTGGCCTTAGCAACTTTCCGAGATGGTGGTGGTCGTATTTTTAAATTATATCAAGTCGGTTTGAAAAAAAAGCGTGAGAGGGATCCTT
Source organism: Marisa cornuarietis (assembly GCA_004794655.1). Lineage (NCBI taxonomy): Eukaryota > Metazoa > Mollusca > Gastropoda > Architaenioglossa > Ampullariidae > Marisa > Marisa cornuarietis. Next base: position 373,866 of record SMMW01000169.1, read on the forward strand.
TAAAGAAAAAGAAGTTGTAAAAAAGTGATTGTCGGTGAAAAGTGCACGTGATTGTCAATGAAAAATGCACTTAATTTGCCAGTGAAAAATACACGTAATGGTCAGTGAAAAATACACTTGAGCATACACGGATGAATGTGCACATACAAACGCAACACTATAACAAATTTCCTTCCTTTTTTCCTTTTCATTCAGTCTCTCTATGATATTGTCTATGTTGCTGGCACGGATTTAAGCATCAACAACCAGTGTTGTCACTTTTTATCTTCTTTCATCATCATCATCATCATCATCATCATCCTCCCCCCCACCCTTGTTTCTCCTCGAGGAGCATAGGGCCGCTTTATCTTCCCCTCCAATATTTTTTCACTGTTGCACGTGTATGTGTGCGCGCGTCCGTGCATTCAGAAACAGGTCCGTTGGTCGAAGGTATTCCTAACGTTCTTAACTTCACTAACAAATCCTGTCCACAGGAATGGAGAGCGACCTGAAGATTGAATCTAGTCCAACCGGAAGTGGTCACCGGTTTACTTTTTCTCGCACCAATAGTCCTGGCTCCACTCCAGCTGGGGGATGTACATCATCCGCATCATCTGCCCCCAATACTGGTGAGTACGGAAGATAACAGTTGAGCCAGAAAGCGAGAGATAAAGAGAGCTTCTTTGTTGAGTTCTGCAACTCAAGAGTGATTTTTGCCCTTCAGTATATAAAGAACAGAAGTAGAAAACAGATATTAAGTCCCCACTTAACAAATTTGGAGAGAGTGAGAGAGAATGTCTACTTTACGTGGGTTTTTTTCTTTTAATCACATTTTTTTAAAGTCACTAAACCCATTGCTTGCTTGTTGATTTTTGGGATGTTGGTTCAAAATCGTTTGTTACTCTGATCATCCATGCATTAACTTATAAACGTATTTGCTTGTTTTTGTTATTATCGTGATCTGCCCAAAGTGAACGTGTCTCAGCCATTTTTTTTAAAGCTTCGGATATGTTTTGTTCAGCGGCACAAATAATCTAAGGAAGAGGGAGTGGGGTTGGTTAGGGAGGAGAGGTAATGGCTGCGTGAGATGCAGACATTGATTATCGAGCTTCATAACAATCTTCAGCTGCCATGAGGAAGGTGGCGCTATCCCTGTCTCTGCTTCTTCTCTGGACACCGATCCAGGCAGGTTCCAGGGAATACGCAGATAGGAGAGAAAGGGGGAAACGCGGACAAAATTAACGACCTGCTATAAGAAGGGGAGGAGAGGGTGCGAGGGAAACAGGAGGAGCGGGGAAAGCCTCGGAAGTCTGAAGCTAAATCTGGCGGAACAAAGTGGCACGTGATTATTCAACATCACGGCTGCTGCAGCACCAGTTGTTTATTCTCATTACTCGGTATAGATTTTACAGGTTTATTCGTAGTACTGGGTATAAATTTCGCCGTTTATTCTCGATTTTCAGTCTAGATTTTCCTGCTTATTCTCCTTACTCAGTACGGATTTCACAGTTTATTTTTCATTCTCAGTATAAATTTCAGTTTATTCTTCATGCTCAGTATAAATTTCACAGTTTATTTTTCATTCTCAGTATAAATTTCACAGTTTATTTTTCATTCTCAGTATACATTTCACAGTTTATTTTTCATTCTCAGTATAAATTTCACAGTTTATTTTTCATTCTCAGTATAAATTTCACAGTTTATTCTTCATTCTCAGTATAAATTTCACAGTTTATTTCCTATATTCAGTATAATTTCACAGTTTATTCTTCATGATGCTCAGTATAAATTTCTCAGTTTATTCTCTATACTCAATGTAGATTTAACCGTTTATTTTCCATACTCCATAGAGATTTCATAATTTATTATCTGTGTTAAGTGTAGATTTCACGGGGTTTTTTTCTCGATACGGAATAGAGATTTCACACTTTATGCTCAGTTAAGACTTCGCCGTTTATTCTTGATATTCAATGCAAATTTCTCTGCATATTCTCTATAATCAGTTAACATTTCACAGTTTGCTCTCGATACACATAGTACTGATTTCACCTGAGTGTTTCAAGACTAAGAGGCATATTCCGCCTCTAAACATTTACCCTCATCCTCGTTACTATTTCGTATTCGTCTCTTTTCCCTCATGTAAAAGCTGTTAATTATAACAGATAAAATCCACTGGCAGTAGACATAGTTACGTGTATCTGTGTTGAATACGCATATTACACATGCGTTTATCCCTTGTTAAACACTCTTTAACCACAGTAACCGTTGAAGCAAGATACCCTTTTAAAAAGACACAGTTTAATTTTGTTGCAAAAAAAAAAAACCACATTTATTTCAAGTGCAGTAAATTCTGCCAGATATCGCCGCAATGGAATTCTTTTGACTTTTTTTTTTTTTTGGTCCACCCGACGAAGATTTATGCACAGAATTGTCTTTTATTTTCTCGGTGCACTAAGATACCTGCAATACATATTGGGCTTTGGCGGTTGAATCGTGGGGCTGAAAACAGCGCTTGCACTGTGATGCAGAGTCCCTCTCTTCTTTATAACAACTCTTCGCCTCACCCCCGAGTCCAACTGATAGACCTGAGCATATTTGTCGGCGCCGATCGTGGCCTATTGATGTGAGAAACCACAAATTGCCGTCTATTGTACCCTCCCAGCTCTGTCAATAGTAGAAGACTAGCAAGACGTTGGGACTCTGTAATTTGGAGGCTGATTGCTGTTGTACGAACTCAAACATTTCGTGAATTGAAGGAATGGGATTTTTTTTAAGTGTCACACGTCCCCTATTATGGTTTCATTTACAAAGCAAACAAAATGAATGCTTATTTGATTTGTTGTTTCTGAGAAACGCCATCAGGTCTTGGGAAAAGGAAGGGTGGGAGGCAAACGGAGTCTTTTATGAGTGGAATTCGGTTAGTGTAGCAAATATCGGGCATTGTTGTTCGGTGTTTCCTCTAGATTAAATGTAGATTTTATTAAAATGTAGAATCGATTTGAAAATTCATAAAAAATAATTGCAGTCTTAGTTCGTGTCAGAGATGTAATACAATAAGGCAAGAGAGGTCTTAGCGGGGCATGTCTATGACCACCTTCCTTCTAATGTTTGCTTCCCATCTTGTGTCCGTGGGCTAAGCACGCGAACATATGCCCCCACACTGACTCACTTTCTTATACATTTCTTTACGAACATGTCCACAAACTGACAAACGTGCCCAAACATTTAACAGACAAACTTACCTTCACATTTACAAATGAACGTGCCTACATTAACATGTGAACTTGTTCCACTTGCCCTCGCAGCCCCGCGATGTAGTACTGTTTTCATAAGACAAATAGCGAGCTTTTCGCGACAACCGTAGGCTTTGGACAGTTTTAGTAGGAGATGTGCTTTGTTTAATCAGTTGCTTCCCCAAAACATTGCGCCTTTCGGAAATAAATAAATAAAACACTCCATCAGCAGACTGACCGTGGCTAGAGGGAATGGTGACTGTGTATATGTGTCGTGGATCTGTGGGCAATGGCAGCGACTAATTAGTTGAAGTGTTAGGATACTGCTAGTATGAGCACTGTCTGGAACTGCCCTTGTGGATAAACAAAGTTGTATTAAGTTTTGACCTACTACAGAACATCAAACAAGATAGACAACTTTAACATGAAGTACGTTGATGTTTTTAAAATTAAAATGGAAAGAACAACACACACAAAGCCTACAACAATACTTAGTGTTCAAATAATACAAAATATACACATTTTCGAGCAAAAATAGGCTTCGCAAGAAGGTAGTCATCAATCAATAGTCTCCAGCGGTTGTGCACATGAAGAAGCCAAAGAGTGCTTCCTGCGTGGGCAGCAGCGGAAGGATACGGTGGGGGAGGCTGGTTTGTTGGGGGAAGGTAGGACAAGGTAGTCACTTCGTGGGCAAGGTTAAGGTAGCATTGACGCAACATGCCCTGAACTGTCGACATCTGATACCTGGGCAGTGACAGGAAATTCCCCAACGGTCTGAAGCTGCTGGTCGCTCTGCGCAGACCGTCGGCCGTGCACGTGCCCCGGGCGTGCGCAGTGGCGCACTCTTCTCCATGGTCACATGCGCTTCCAGACAAAAGTGACAGGTTGGGGGATGGGGTCTTTGTAGCAAAAGTGTCGTCCAGTTCCACCTGCGTTTTCTCCCGGCTGTGTTGTGATTGAGTACAACTGTAGTTCCTCCCAAAACAAAAGAGCTGGATATAGGAAAGGGGAAATAGGGAGTAGTGTTCAATGTAGCTGTTGACTGCGTGGGTTGGACCCATACCTGGATGTCGTCGAGGTGAGAAAAAAAATTTCGAGTAAACAGTAAAAACCCCGCGAAGATATTATGAGTGTAACCAGTCCGCCGGCTTAGCAGAACATTGCCCTTGGAATAAAATAATCGAAATTTAGCGGAAGTGTTCGAGTGATCATTATAACACCTGACATTTGTTTTTTGTTTTTTGCAGCATTCTGCGTTCTGCATTCGCCTTAGATCCTTGTTTTTCTGCGTACTTTAAAAAAATGCAGAGAAGGAAAGACTCAAAATCTCTTAATTAGCGGACTGGGACGAACCTGCTTTCAGATTTGAGCACGGACATACTCCCCACCCCAAAACCTCGCACACCAGGAACTTAGGGGCACGCTCCTCCTTTCCCACCTTGCGCCACGGGTTCTTGAGTGGCAAACAACTGCACCCATGTGCAATTGCCACAAATGCATGGGATTGTTAGGGGGGTAACTCGGGACTGTCAGTAGAACACCCAGAAAGGATGCCATTTCTTGCAGGCACAGCTTCTCAAGTACCCTCGTCCCACTTCTCGCTGACCTCCGGTCTTCTGTCCGCTGTCGTCGATGTCGTCAGCGGGAGGTGAAATGTAAACATGCTTCGAAGAGAAGTGCGCGTGCGCCGGGTTTAAAAATAAAAAATGTTTTGTTTTGCTTTTTTGTCCCTCGCGCTGATTGGCTGTTAATTGTGAGCCCCTTCCGCACCTTTCCTACTCTCCCCGTTCTGCGCTCGAGAGATGCACACGCCATCCCGCGCAACATGAGTGACGACATCGATCCACCCACTCCCACCCCCTTTCGCTTGAGGGCAGGCAAGTGAGAGAGAGGGTAGGGGTCGGGAAACAACCTGGTCTGATCAGGTGCAGCAACAGGGACTCCATAGTCTGCGGGGACATGTGGGAGAAGAGGGGGGGGGGAAGCAGTGCGATAGGCAGGCAGCAGTTTTGGTGCCAAGGTTGTAAATAAATAGACCAGTGGAGGCCGCCCGAACTTAATCGTCGCTTCAAGACAAGCGGGTGGCAGGCAGGTGCCGATGAAAGTACCCCGCCGGCGACCTAGAAGACAACGAGCATGAGATCGATCAGTGGCCTGACCCAGTGTTCCATCGCTCGGGTATCGAAGCAAAGAAAGCGGAGCTTATCTTTATGACGGAGCTCCTTCCGCCTTCTCCATCCCTCACCCCACGCCTCATTTCTTTATCCCAACCATTCGTGACCTATTCAAGACAACAACAGTTTTTCCGCTCAGTCAGCTCTAACCAGCATCTTGAAACCTGTAAAACACACATTAATGCTTATGAACTTCCAATAGCTTAATCACAACTTACCTGGTGGTAAAATTTAGGAGGGGGCACGAGAGACTGCCTAATAAAATATGCTGAAAACAACGGCAGTAGTGTTTTCTGGGATCGTTCATTAATGAGCCATTTTGCTTTGATGTGAAGGCTCTTGTTATTGAAGCAGCAGAAGTAAATACAAACAAAACAGCATATCATGTGAGTGATGCCAAGAGCTTGAAAACTTTGTGGAGATGGAATCAGTTATGTACCTAGTGTTTCATAATTGATCGCGCAGGGCTGCAATTTGGTATGATCAGGGGGACAATGTCACTGGCTTAGAGTCAGGGGAAGTAGGGCAAAATAGAGTTAAATAGGTCAGTTTGCTTTTGCTTTATTGTATCTGGGCCTTCCCTTGCAGATCTTCAGCCTTGCTGTCTTCCACAACAGTTACACATTTGCTGCTTAATTTTATCATAGTCTTGTCTGAAAAAGGTTGCAAACAACATTTAAAATACATAGTAAAGGATCTTTATTTATAAGAAATTAAATCTGGTATAATGTTGACCTTTGTTTAGTGACCTGTGTAGGCTGGGTCAAGCACCTTAAGTTAGTCCAGAGATCTAGCTTCCACCACTACTACTGATAACGAAAACACCCCTCCCCCCCCCAAAAAAAAAATAAATACCCCCCTCAACCTAGTGTTGACCAGCAATATTGTTTCCCCTATAAATACCTTACTGGTTGTTATCTTTGTTTTAGATGAAGATGAAGACAGTGACTCGAGCAAGACGACCATGAGCTACAAAGATCGTCGCAGAACTGCTCACACTGTTGCTGAGCAGAAACGACGAGATGCAATTAAGGTACTTCTGACTTGTTTCATTGGGATTGTGACTGAATATATTTCATTTATTGTAAGTAAATGAATACTGAAATCAATAAATTCAGCAGCATTTTCAGCACCTTAAATTTTAAGTACATTTATATTACAGAAGGCATGACGAAATTATGATAAGCACTAGAAAAGCTGCCATTTGAAAACCTTTGGGGGGTATGGCCATGGTCACTATGGCAACACATTTAAAGAGAATGTTTGTGAAGGCTAAAATTTCTCTTGTATAAATGATGATGGCTTTTGGCAGCTAGGATTCATGCAAGTACAGACAAGCATGCATGCTGCTGCATGTCCACAGACATGATAAAATAATGCTATTCTTGTATTTTATGGGCCATGGAGATGGCCTGTATGTAAATACTAGCATGGTGGAGAGGATTTATGCAGGTACAAGCACTTTCATATGCACTTAGTCTTTAAAGCTGTTGCTTATATTATTTGCGATTCTGGGAGATACTGGAAATACTGTATGAATGCTGTTTGACATCGATGAAATATCAGTGCATCACAGTTAAATTTTTAGCTTGTTAGAGGTTTTGGAACATGGTCCCAGTGATGTTGGTGTCACCAAGCAAGAACTTGATACAAAAATCTTTTTGTCTCACACAAAAAGGCTATGATAATGGATCTTGCAGGGCAGCATTTTGGTACAATCGGGGAGGGGGGAAAATGTTACTGGCTTTGATTCAGGAGAAGTAGGGCAAAATAGGAGGAAAATAGGTCAGTTTTCTTTTGCTTCATCCCATCTGGGCTTTCCTTGCAGATCTTCAGCCTTGCTGTCTTCAACAGCAGTTACTCACAAGCAAGAAGTTGATACAAAAATCTTTTTTTGTCTCTCACAGAAAGGCTATGATGAACTCCTAGCCATTGTTCCCACATGCCATCAGCAGGATGCGCTTGGTTCCCAGAAGATGAGCAAAGCAACGGTACTCCAGCGATGTGAGTGTGGACAACCATATTCAAGCTTTTGCTTATTTGTCTGCAGAGTTAGAGAGCTCTTGGTTGTGTTTACATCTATGTCTGATATGAAGTAATTTTTACTAAAAATTCTTTAAGAGAAAGAATTTATTTATTTGCCAAGTGACATTGCACTAGAAACATATCTTGATGCTTAACAAATATCAGTCACACTTATCCATACTTGCAGATGCCATTACTTGCATTGTTATTGGTACACCCAAAAATGACTCCTTCCCCATACACATGTATTTACGTATACACACATCCCTCTCTTCCACAAACACTATACACATACATTTCAGATTCACCACAGATACCAAAACACATATGGGAGCATGCACAAATGGATGCGTACTCACACTTGCACCATACACATTCCCCACAGACTAAGAAAAAACACTTTCAACCCGTTAAAACTGGACCAGAATGTCCTTCTTCAGCTGAACTTTTTTCAGCTGGTGTAAATGTCTGATAAAGGTGAAAAGGGTACCACAGATAATCTACAAGGCAGTTTGAAGTGGTACTGTAACATTTTACAAAATTCCTGCCTATAGTAGAATAAGGAAAATAAAACTGTTATTTTCCAGCCATTGACTACATGCAGTTCCTGACAAACCAAAAGAAGAAGCAAGAGGAAGATCTGGACTCTCTTCGCAAAGAAGTCATGGCCCTCAAGATCATGAAAGCGTAAGCTATCATCCTGTAGTCGTTAGCATGATATTTAACTGCATATTAAATGAGTGTGTAGAAGTTATTTCAAAGTTGTGTTTTGTCTCAAAACTGTCACTGGAGCAATCAAGCCCACAGAGGGTGACTTGGGACACCAGTGAGGCCATCAACAAGGCCTGCATTTAAAAGAAAAATGGACCACCCACAATTATTTGTCTCTCTTTTATTTGCTTTGTTTCCAAGCTCTTCCTATAACTTGTCTGCTGTTTTGCCCATGAACAATACACAAATGTGGAAGTGTTAAGTGATTTTAGTAATTTTTAGTTTAAGATCAGATAAACTTCCTTTTTGTAAAGAATATGACCTGATCTTAATGATTTTGATAATGACCATATGTAAGACGTAATCCCAAGCAATTGTATTATCTTTGTTGTAGTAACTATGAACATATCGTCAAGACTCATCAGAACACACCTGTGCATGGACAGAACCAAGTGTCTGACGAGGTTAAGTTTCAGGTGGTAAGTACCTTTATTTAGTACAGATTCTGTCGCAGACAATAAAAGAAAAAAAAGGACAAATGTGTAGCGTCATAAGAGAATTGAAATAATTTACCAACATTAAAAGTAAATCCTATGCCCTGACTGCACTGTATGTGTAAATCTTGTGTGTGTGTGTGTGACAGTTTCAGCAGATTATGGATACGTTGTTCCAATCATTCAACTCCTCCATCTCTGTGGCCAACTTCGCAGAACTCTCGGCTTGTGTCTTCAGCTGGCTAGAGGAGTACTGCAAACCACAGGTACCTTCTACCTTTCAGACAGAGTTCACTCTTCTTTCCATCCATTTTACCAAATTTCATCCAAAATTTCTTTTTTTTTAAAAATTTTTTCATCCATTCACTTGAGTTTTTATTTGAACAGATAAACACATTCTTTTCCATCAGGTTTCTTGTGTATTAAAAATTTGTTTGTGACATTTATTTTGCAGACTCTTCGGGAAGTGGTTCTTGGAATCCTACGACAGCTTAACACCCAGCTTAGTCCAGGACAGCAGTGAACACTGATCCCACATATAGCAGGTGCCATCAGGGACATCCTTCATGCATGTGCTTGTCACAAACATTACAAAGAAATATTCTGGTCACACTTCTTGAAGACTGCATGAAAGGAGCTTACAACTACTGGAGATGGAACTTCCAGAGCTGCAGCAACTCATTTGCCTTGTTCATCTTCTGTAATAGTTTCAGAAAACAAAAATTATGTTTTGAGGATACCTCTCAAGGATGTTGAGTTGGGGACATTTAAATCTGTTTTGGGTAGAAGCGGTAAATGGTCAAAAAATTGAAAAAAGGCCTTCTTACATCAAACTTTCTTAGTTAACAATTCCTAAAAAAATTTGCATTATCTAAACTTTTTGTAGTTATAAGGGCAGGATCTAACATCTTAATATTTTGCCAAATCCACAGTTTTCTGTAAGGGATGGTTTGAATCATCTAAGGCCAGTGAAGTTTTTATTGTGAGATGGCTTTGTGGGAATGGTGATGGAATTATGTTTGCTAAGTCTTCTTACAGTGGAGGTTGGTTCAAGCATGGCATAGTTATAAGTAATCTTTAATGCAACCACCCCATACAAGTCTCACCAAAACCAGTCATAAAGTGATTATTTATTTTTTGTCTTTTTGTGTACAAGCTTGTGCAGAACTGTATTTCATGTTGAAATGTCTCACCGTGACAGTCTCTGTAGCATCAAACTGTCTGGCAATTACTGTTTGTGGTCCTTTGTTTTGACTTGGATGGATTTGTCGGTTTCATCACAAGGGTTCACGGCAGTTCAAACTGTCTCTGTTTTAAACATTTAAAAATTCTTTGTTCTATGTTATATTGGTTAGACATAACAGATTTGGTTAAATTGACAACAAACACAACTTTGTAGTGTTTCTTTTAGCTTTCTTTCATTTTTGCCTTTTTTACATTATTCTTCATTTTAACCAGTGAACATTATCATTCTTACAACTCAATTGTTCAAAAAATATTTTTATGTTGTTTTTGCTGCATTTTTTTCTTTAAATTGAGGTTCTTATTTGTTTTACACATGTTGGACTGACAAAAAGTACATCACTTAATCAGACAAGAAAAACTTTATTCAGACTAGCACCAACAGGCTTTCCAAAACTCCTGAAAAGGTAATAGTTTGTATATTGCACCTGGTTCTGCCTAAACGCTACTAACTGAGATTTAAAACTTTTACATGTACAACGGCCAGGAGATCTCCATATAGTTCTAGTCCAGGAGAGACAACAGGTACGGTCGGCAGGCTGACAAGTTCAAGGCAGACGGTGGAGTCTGGAAATATTCCAGCTCAAATTGCATTATACAGTCTATGGTAAAATCAAATGAAATAAGATTGGAAATGTTTAAACCAGATAATCAGTAGCTTGTCAAGCTGTGAGAGCAAGTAATAACAAGAACTGACATAGTCTGGTGTTTAATTTGAAAGGAAAACAGCTGGAGAAGTTAAGGGAACGCATTAGATTTCTGAAGAAGACAAACAGCGCTATAGCTCTTCTGTGTAATCCACAGAGCATCGGTAAACTGAGAACAGCAATAAAGGTCAAAATGTAAGAGGGTCTTGATGACAAATGCACTAGTCTTACAGTTGATTTAAAAGTGACAGCTGTGCCATGGTGTGTACAAATTGCCAGTTTCCATTAGTGGTCATAAACTAGTAAAGGCAAACACGAGAACAATCTGTGAAAAGAGGTCCATAGGTAGAACAATAGTGAACTAAAAAAAAATCCTACTAAAAACACAATAGAAAATTGCCAAAAAATGAGAGTAAGTATGGAATGCAAATCAACAAAATTTCAATAGATCTGAGATAAAGATAAGATGCAAGAATGAAAACAGAAAATTACCGAATCATGAAACACAGTGCTACCTGCAAGCATTAAACTAAAAACACAAGCATTTCATCCTGTCAGGTGCAGCCTCATTTTCAAGATGTGTTGAGTAAACTTGAGCCCTTACATTTCTTTACTTTTTATTGAGTAATTTATTTACTTTTTGATCATGAGGGATCCCATTTATTTTGGGAGATTGACCTTGTAAAAAGCCAGCCTTATGGCTAATGATAATGTGAGAACAAGCTTCCGTTAAACAAAAGGTCTACTGGGACAGCTCATTTATTACACTGCTGCAGATTTATGTGCGACAGCCCTATTTATTCGTTGGCCAGTAGAGGGAAAGGTAATGAACATCCCATGACCATTATAGTCATTGAGGAGTGAGGTGTTGGAGACCCTATTTATGTTTAGGGTCAACAGTTTTTGAGGGCTGTAGCCATCTCTTTTTTCAGCTTACTTAAGTTTCCCAGTCCTCTAGGATCTAGGAACACATTCAACAGCTGAGTCAGCTGGAAGACGTATGCTGCATCACAAGGGTATCTACCTGAGGCTATCTGCTTTTCAATATATTGGCCATTCAAGACAAGGCATCTTACTTCCACACATAAAGTTTCATTTACTGATAACACATGATAGAAATTAGCACTTCTTCCCATATTTGTGAATTGCCTGAATTTAAAGTCAGCTTTCACAAAAACAAAACAAAAACAGTTGCTGGATTTGCTTTTAATCTGATTATTGGATCATATTTCAGGTCTCAGAATGAACAGCATGCCAAACATGATTAGCATTTTATAGAGAAAATCAGACTTGCTCTCATAGCAGGGTGGTGGAGATAATCAGAATCGTTAAGTTCCCCATAATTCTGGGTTTATATCCAAGAACAATAACCAGCAATAGATTACTGCTTGCGGCCTGCATGTGTGATGTTTCTTGTTGCAACTCAGTGTGTACGTGCATACCCAGTGATGTGTGTACTTCATCTCTTTTTCAAACTTGTTATTTGCCTTTAATTGGTTGGCCTCATAAAATCACATACATGTATATACTTGTAATTTGTTACTATACTTGTAATTTGTCATAATATTTGTGATTTCAAAGTGCCTATTTGGTCTCCATCTTGTTTTATGGTGTGGGACGTTGGTTGATGAGAAAAATTAAGAATTTCACTTGAAATTTAACGGTATTTTTCTTAATTAGCATAATTAACAAAGATCACTGCTGATTCCAGCATGAAGACATCTGAAAGAAACCAGTCAATTTTCATTTTTCCATTGACCACCAGCTGTTGTTCTGGCTTTACTCTCTTTTCTCTCATGCATTTAGAAAAAAAAGAACAAATGTAATCTTAAACAGGCTAAAACTATTCCAGTCTCTATGAAGCATTTAGTGTTTTACCCACAAATGACCCAGTGGATGGTTAGCAACCCATTGTCAAAAAATGCTGGGACAGCAATTTGCCTTATTCTGCTTGTTTCACCTTATCTCCATAATAACTAGGGAAATTTAGCATTTATTATACCTGAGTGAGCAACAGTTGTATAAGGCACTTTTTCTATGCACATTCTAAGTGATTTTCATTTTTGGCTTTTCTTAAAAATCCATCAATATAGTGTGCATGATTAAACAATGTGATTTAGAGTGATCAGAACCTTATAACCTTTCCCGACAGGTAAAGGTAAACTAAGGATGTGTAATACAAGTCTGTGGGTAAACAGACGTGGAGTCAGTTTTAGGTATTTTCAGTCAGTTTTAAATGGAGTACTTTTTCACATATAAATTTCCTGTACCAATCTCTCAAGAAGCAACTGAGGTACAGATTGGTTCTAACAGCAGTGCTTATGGGATGTGAAAGTTGCATATAACATTGAACTGCCTGATCAGCTTGTATCTTACATATTTAATTCTCAGGTGCATGTGTATGTATGTATCATTTGTAGTTGACGTGACCGAAAGCATATGTGACTTCCCAGATTGGGGAGAGACCTTTTTATAAGGGGACGGGCTTTGTTTAATATATGATAGGTTCTTGTTTCTTTATGCATTGTAAAGATAAAGCATTACCAATGTAATAAAATATTTCATAATACTGTTTATAGTTTTTTCTTTGTGCTTGTTGTGGTTTAGTTTGTGTAAGCATGTAAGAATATACCTTTTTTAAGTCTATTAATTGTCTGTCTTCCCAGCATGAAGCTGAGCTTCACAGCATGAATGAAATACAAAAGGAAGTGTGAATGGGTACGGCCAAGGTGTGACCTGTTTCACATGTCCAGCTGAGCATCCAGTGTATTATTATGTTGGTCATAGAGGCATGTGAAGTACAAAGTACTGTTGTCCAGCCAGTGGAACCTGCCCTCTAAGAGTGAAGCCTGATTGCTGATATACTCAGCACTGCTTCTGTAGCTCTCATTTCTCACTTCTTAAGTTCTGCTTTTATCCAGAGTGCAAGATATTCTCAAATAGCCAACTGTGTGCATATCTGGCATGAACGTCCAGTTTTTTGCAGCCTCGGAACAAGGATTTGGCAATAGCATTCTCTGAGCTACATATTTAGGAAAACCTTTCTTCGTTCTTACAGATATTTTATCATCAGGAATTTCAACTACAGTGTTGCATATTTGAATATACTGCAAATGTGTGCATACCTTCTGCAAGGCGAGATTAAATTATATTCATATTCAGAAGCATTTCTAAGTTTGGTACATTATCTGAAAGTCCCACTCGGTTAATTTAAAAACTTAAAATTTTGAACAAGACACAAGTTACTGTAACTAAATTTTCTTTTGCATCGCCATCCAAATTAAAAGAATTGGAGTGTAATTCGATTAATGTACAGTCTATAAGGTGCATTCTTTTGCAAACAGTGTTAGAAAGTGCAGCACATAAAATGCCCTTTATTATTATAATAGACTCTTTGTTCAGGGCTTTGCTGCACTCTACTCGAAAGACAAAATACTGCGCCCCTCCTCCTGCAGCTCTGTGTCTGCCCATTCTCCAATTCTTTGTTCGCCCCCTCCAGTTCCTTCCTCTGCTTGTAGCTCAGCGTTTGCCCACTCTCCAATTCTTTGCTCGCCCCCTTTAGCTCCTTCCATCTTCTGCGGCTCTGTTTGCCCGCTCTCCAATTCTTCGTTCGTCTCCTGCTATTGCTCCTTCTCTTCCTGCATTTGCCCCGTGCTCTCTTCATGCGCCCCCTTTTGCTGAGACTCTTCCTGTTTTCCCCCTCCCCCAAACTAAGCTAAGGTGATGATTGGTAAATAAAACATTTTAAGAGCACAGTGCTTAGCCTTTCTGTGCTGTAGGTATGTTGCATATCTTGCACAGCATGACTAAAAACAGGGACTATAAAAAAAATTATTCATTTTTGGTACATGAGCTTTTATTTGTGCTTTGTGAAACCTTGAATAAAGTCTCGACAAATAATTTTCAATTTCTAAATTATAAGAATCATAATTTCTTGATAGTGCACCTTTACTGATTTTCATTTCTTGACTGCCTATGCCTACTAAAACTTAGATGCTGTTGTGAATAATTACTGCTGATTCTTGTTCTGAAGACAGAAAGTCTACTTAATATCATCCAGTCATCTAAAATGTCCAAAAGATCGTTTCTAAAGCAAATAATTACATTTTTGAAACTGAGGGAAATTGCTAGCATGACCTACCAAACCAGCTAAGCAAGGAAATCAATGTTATCATACTGCATAATCGTACACATTCAACCATTGCTCTGATGACATTTGTTCACAGTGGCATTTTATTTGTCCATTTAGTTCCAGAAATAACCACTTTGCCATGTTTTTGCTGAGGCAGTAGAGAGTAGGGATCTAAGTGCTCCAATTTTGTTGTGGACCTTGATCTGTTTTATACATATATCTGTGTGACAAGCCTGTCTTTTCGGCAGTGGAGAGTTCCAAGAACTAGAAAAATGTTTTATGCAATCTGACCTTGCATGATCTTAAAACCTTTAAAAATGGTTGCAGGGCAGCATGTGGCTCCAACAGCATCAGGCTGAATAACTTCTATTAACAACAGGCAAGACTTAGGTTATTATGGACAGACATATGTTACACTTTTACATAAACGATCTTCAAAGCTTGGACAATAAGGAACCGGTAATCTGGACAGACTGATAAAGGTTGAACATGCACAGCAATTGTTTGAAGATGCTGCTGATAGCATGAAAATGATGGAATGACATTGAACAAGATCACATAAATCAAGACATTTCTCTGTCAAATCAAGCCCACAAAGGAAAATTATTTTATATAGCAGTTAAATAAAATATTAAAGTTTATTTTTAACAAGTAACCTTTCCTTATTGCTCTTCTCCATTTACCTCAGCATGTTCATGCAAATGTTGGTGACATATCTTCAAGTATTTTTGCTACAAAACATTTTCAGGGGGGGAAAAAAGGCCTAAAATTAATATTTTGCCACCATTATCTATAATTACTATCAAATCTGAACAAGCTGTAAATGAGAACACAGAGAGGCATGCACCAGACAATGAGAAAACTTTATTCACATTGCCAGTCTTCAAATGAACCTTTATCTGGCAGCCAAAAATGAAATAAATTTGTCCTAGAAATTCTGCATCTAAATATTATTTGCAAGGGAAGTTTTATGTGGTGACATTAACTTAATCATGTCATATAAGAACTAATTTTCAATGTAAAGAATTCTGTACAGAATTTTTCTGCTTTTGAAATCATTTTCTTCCTTAGAACTGTAGACAGTTCTTGATCAGAGAATTTTCAAAGCAACCACATCCAGCTCATGGTCAACAGCAAATGATCAGGCCCTATTAAACTGGCATTTCAGTACATCAGGACTAAGTTTGGCTTTTCCCCCCAAATATCCCTTTTAAATATAAAGAAGGGAAAATCTTGTACAAACACCAGCGAAAAGACTTCAAGTCAAGTTCCCAGCAAAATGTTAAGACACATGGTCACGTAATGTCCGGCTTGACAAATTTAAAAGCTGATGTCATCAAATATTCTCCAAAATATTGCTTGAGCTGTCACTGTTACATCAGCTTTAAATAACAAAGACGTTCACTTCCTTACAGGCCAGGTTCCTTCACTCTAGTAAAAACTACCAAAAGTACTTAGCTAGGCTGCACCTTAAGTACCATCACCCCCTACAGCTGCCTTCCACATACAAAAGCTATACAGACATATTATTCTTTCAGATTTCTCGAATATTCTTTTCAAGTTCTAAAGGTGAAGCCAGGGTTATACCATTTGTCTTGTGTTTACTCATACTCATTTAAATGTTCACACTCACATACACACATGCATGCACAAACACAGACACCCACACATAGAGGATCATTTTAAGAGTTGTGCATAAATTAGATATCAACAGGCATAATGAGATAATAAAGAAGACTTGATCATAAAAAGCAAGCTGACATACAGCAAATTCACAGACATTTTAAGACAATGTTTTTGACACAAGACAGGTAAATAAAAATGGCATAAAAATAATCTTACAAGACCCATAAACTACACCCACCCACCCCATCTTAGTGCAGATTATTTTGCGGTCTGTGGAATCTGTGGAAGACCAAACTCATCCACTGGAACGTCCCCCTGGACAGACAAAATTCAAAATCAATCAATCAATAAGATTTGGTCTGTTCTTTTTATGTTCTGAGGAAGAAACTGACATTTGCTTCAAAGAACAACTGGTAGACATCAATATGAGAACAGAGGGTTGTTACACTTCGACAGGATAGCCTGCAGGGAGGAATACGTGTTTTACGCTGGGGCAGCAACTAAGGCTATATCAGAGCTAGGCAGTAAACAGATGCCACATGCAGAGAAAGAACAGCATGCCCTAGATGAGATCTGAACCCAGGGCAGACAATCCTAACTGTATTTGTGAAGGATCGCCTAAAGTGAGAGGGGGAAAAACACTTTTTGTAAAAACAACCCTTTTTGTTTTCAAAATGTAAAACATCTGCCTGATGGGAGGAGGCAAGCTGGAAATTATCTTTATCCAGCAACAATTATCTTGTGATAACTACTTTTACAATGAAAGTTACTGTGTGTAGTGAAAAATGAAGATTTGCTATTTTTTTTCCTTTGTTTTTTGTAAAACAAATACAAGCAATATTTGCAATATACTCCCAGTGCCTCAGATAACACAATTTTGGGAAGCTTTAAAACACCAGCTTAACTTGTACTTCCCACTGAAATAGCAGATACTGTATGCCGTGATGCCTTAAAGACAGGCATGTAACAAGGAGCTTGTTTTCATTGTGTTAAGTTATGTAATAGTATATGACTTGAACCATCTTCTCTCTCCAAGGTTATCTTAGTAATGCATATGATTTTCCCTACTTACCCGCATGCTTTCTGTTCCAGGTTCTGACGTGGGTGCAGATGGTGCTGCCATGGCATCATCCAAATATGATGCATCTTCATCCAAGCCAATTTCATCTCCAAGAGCATCTAACTCTGCTTCAAGCTCATCATCATCAATCTCTGGCATACCATATGACCGCCCCATAACCTCCTGAATCTCGTTGGCCTGTTCCATGAGATCTTCCATCTCATCCTGCAAGTTCTGCAAATGCAAAATAAATAAATAGAATTTTTTTGTGAGGTTCCAAATGAATGGCCTACTATTTTGCTCACTTGATCATCTTCAAGAACGAAAAAGTTGTTTCAACTTAAAATCTTTATTTTAAAATCCCAGTGAAATGCATAAAGAATTTTGACTGTTAAAGCTCATATGGACAGAGGTAATATCTAGCTGACAACATCAATGAAGTCCATAGCATAAGTGAAAGCTTTAAGCATATGCTTATGAGACAGTGTCACTTACCTCAATCTGATCTATGTTGACATTCTTGTATGCCTTTTTAAAATCTTTCACACCAATCTTCATTGCGTCCACCTGGAACACAGGCTCATCATTATATTCTTTGACAACAACCAAAACAAGTCCTAAAACAAATGTCAGTCTCCCAGAGATTCCATGCTATCCTGGTTTCAAAGAATGCACCAAAGTACTATAAACAAACTATTTCTGTCTAAGAAAACAGAAACTGTACCTTATTATTATGGCAATACAGGTATTGAACCATTTCAAGCTTTACACATAATTGCCCTAGGACTACAGATTTCCTGACAAAGATCTATGGCAATGGCACACATTCTACTAGCTGTACACCTTTTAAAGTGCACTGAGCTCACCTTTATGTGGGGAAATGTGCTATATAAATCCTACTGTTATTATTAAGTAACTGTTACTGTTATATCAAGAAAATCAGTGTACAAGACAACTCAAAAGAGTACCTCAAAGCAGTCATTCATCAAAATTAAAACTTAAATATGCATGTTTAATAAAATAAAGCTACTGGTACTCAATTTTGGAAAAACAGAGAGATAATAGTGTCATGCCAAAGAATTAAACAGAAAAGGAAAAATAAATTAACATTTCGCAGTATAGAGAGGAAACTTCCTGGATAGGAATGATTAAATGTACATGGATTATACTGTTCAAAACTCCCATCTGCACATTTGATGTCAAATTTCCTTACAACTTTCAAATTTGTACTAGTCTGTTTGTGAGAAACTTGAACAAATTATACAAGAGGGACACAAAGTTTCGTTATTCCTCTGTCGTTAGACAGAAAATATCTGCAAAAGCTCTGCCAATCTTTAGTCACAAAATATTGTATGAGTAAAAGGTAATTACTGTGGACTTTGTGTCTTTAACTGTCTGGATAGCAAAGTTCTGCTGCTCGATGTTAAAAGACTGCTGGCTCAGCTGGTCTCGCTGGTTTTCATACCTGTAACAGTGTCATTCATGAGATCAGCTGTCCAGTTACATACATAAACAAGAAATTTGAACCCCAAAGGGTCTGATATGCACAAATTTCTTACCAGGGACCTTGTAACCAAAATAAACTAGTACCATATATTTTCTTAACTCATTCCTTATTCACATGTTTTAACTGAAAAAAGTAGCATATGATAACAGAAGATTACATGACTTTGTTTATTTAAAAAAAAAAGCAATTCCCCAAAAGTCATCAACATATGTTTATGCAATTTTTAGAGTAGCATACACTGCAAAAATACTGTTCAATAGCAAGACTATTTAGTTCCCTGGCTGATTACAATTATTTCTCAACTGCCAACAGTTGATTCAACCACTGACTCCTAGAAGATGTGTTATAGCTATAACAGTACTGGATGTTCTGACCAGTTCCTTGTTTCTTAAAAAAAGCAAGCATTCTCTCTTTACCTCTCTCTCTCTCTCTCATGTGCATGTGCACACACACACTCTCTCTCTCTCTTGTATCTGATGCCACAGTTCACATAGAAATTCTGATGCCACAGTTCACATTGTGCAATGATTGTGCCTATAGTTTTGATAGATTGTGTCTCACAAAAAAAGAAAAACTGAACTATAATGACAACTATCATTAAATTTACCCCTCCCCCCCCCCGACACACACATAAACTAAACATGCAGAACAGTGGGATTCTGACACTGAAGATTCTTTAAATGCTTTAATCAAACCATCTGTGAAACAGTGTCATAATCATAATGGGCCTATTATTCATTCCTACTGTCTGTCCTGCAGAAGAATTAGCATAAAATGACTACTAAAAAAAACAACAATGAAATAATGTATATTAACTTACATTCTTTTCTGCTTCAAAACTCTCATTGCTTTCTGCTTTACCACATTCTGTAGACAACAAACACAGTTAAGGAATTAGATTATATGCTAGCCTCTCCTTTCTTCTCTTACCCTTCTAAGCTGTTTATCAAAATAACTTCATAACAGAGTGAGTGACTGTGATGATATGCTAAGACCACTAGACTTCAGTTTTGCCCATCAGTATCCTTATTTCTCTTTCTGAACAGGGACTGAAGGAAAATTTTTGCTCCTTAAGATCATCAGTGCCCAGACTAACAAAATGCAGTCAACAACATATTTTGTCATTTCTTAAAAAGGCACAAAAGATAAACTTTCTATTATCCTCTTACCTTTGATGGTCCATCTCTCATTTTCTTTAACTGCTCTTTGTATTTGTGAAGTTCTTGGTCCAGACGAGCAATCTTTTTGTCAACCGATTCACCACGACTATCAATCTGTACATGAGACAACAGAGTTATTATCTTAATGATACTATAAATGTCTGATATTTATATAAAGCTTCTGAATTGACAAAGAATTTTTGGTTATCCTGACTCCAAATCTGAAAGAACGCAGAGACAAATTACTAAGAATCTCGCAGAGAATGGTGGAAAGAGAATAAAACAGCTTATTACAACTAAATAAGTTCATTAGTTCATTATTTTTCTAGTGACTGAAAGAAGGCAGAGACAAAGTAATGAGAATCTCCCACAGAGAGAGAGAAAGTGAGAATAAACACTTTTTTAAAATCTTGCGCAATAGCTTTCGCGTTTTACAATCATCACCTCACTAGATACTATTTACTTAAACAAATTACAGTCACACAGTACTGGAAATGTAACAGCAATATCTTATAGAATACGTATTCGATTTTTTTTCTTCTTCTTCTTTCCTTCGCGCTTAATGATTGTGCATAGTCACGAGAATAATCTAAATCTGGAAGGTGCATTTAGTGCTAGCTCAAGAAAATAACTTCAACGAATTTAATGAAGAGTTATCTCAGAGGAAAAAATCATATTTACATTTGCTACACAGTCTGTTAGATTTGGTGGGGGCTCCTTTGGTTTGCCTCTTCCAAATAAGCGATTCATTTTGACAGTACAACTGCTCCAGGAACTCTGCGATTACGAACTCTTCTTCTCACTCTCCTTCCCTGCCTACAACGACGTACGTCACTTCCGAAATACTAGGGACAAGTCAATAATTGAGTTAAATATCCAAACCTAGAAAAAAACTGAACCATTAGAAACTCCCTCTTTTATCTCAGATGATGCAACTACATTGATTATATTATTTATAAAGTAAAGTTTGTGCTATATTTTGCATCTTGATCTAAATAAAAAATGTGAAAGATTAGTCAATAGTCATATAAAATGGGCGCTCCACAAAATGTCACATGCGCATGTGTCAAAGACTGTAAACAGAGTGTGACTCCGCGCGTGTACCAAATTTTTGTGACGTACTTCTGTGTCAATGTGAGTCATAATTCAACACATTAGATATGTCGTGTGAATACTAGTGCGATCTTCAATCGTTAGCCTACAATCTTGCGCTAATCTTAGTCTTACAAAATCATTTATGGTCTCTCTTTGTGTGCTGTGATGGAAGCGCTGTCTCTCACTTCCATGTCGGAAAATCAGTCTGTCATTGGGACCAATTTTTAGTCGATTTCATTGTTTTATCGGTAATCTGCCATAAACATTAATATTATCAGTATGTCAGTGCCATGCTTACATGTTTAGTTTACCATTTGTACCGATGCGATGCTAAATGGACCAAATTTTATCAGCAGCGTTTCTAAATACACAACCCGGTACTTCGTTTTCTGATCAAACCCAATGAACTGTGTCGTTCTGAAGTTCATGGTTCATGTGCATTGATGGATGTACTTGTTAAATATAGTTTGACAGCTTCTTCATTTATAAATTAATTGGTCAAGTGTGTTAATGCTGGCATTATTTGCATAAAATGCTAAAGAGTTTGAGTAACAAGTGATAAAGGTCAATTGATCTTGGACTTGATTAATGCAAGAAACCAAATACGTATCCGCATGCGTACTATTGACATCATTTTTTTGTCGAAAAATACTTAATACTGAAGTCACTTATGTACATGTTTTATTTTAATATTTAAAATGTTATTCCTTTAGCCTAATTAATCATCAGTGAACCGTGATGCCAGCAAAAACGGCAGCGATAACGTTTCAACCAACGATACCAAATTTAGGTCCCTCAAAAGTAGGTCACACATACCTGCAGGAAAGCACAGCGTTGGAATATTGGGTACGTTTCTTGGCAGTGGAGTAATTGTTTAAAATGATAAAGTTAGATAATAGGGAAGTATTATAATTTATTTATTCTTGTGTTTTCGTTGACAGTTTTTTTGAAAAATGTGTTTTATTTCTACAAAGTGGTGATGAAGAGTTCATATAGAAATGCCTTTACTCGAAATTAAGAAAATTGCAAATCACTTGATCTGCTGGAATAATTTTTTTTTAAGTTCAGCTATAATAAATATTTTTTATATTGCTATAATCTTAAGAAAACATAGTTATTTTGTAATTGAAAAGACACACTAGATGCCTATCAGGTCAAAGAGAGAAGACAATGCATTGAAGCTACAAGTAGTCATTTTAGGCATCAAAGTGAATGAGAGGAATTTTCAAAGACTGTTATCAGTTGTAATTATTAAAATTTTTGGTGTGAATAATTTTCATGTGTACTATTGACACAATGTTTTAAGAAAAATATTTCACACTTTATAGTGAAATATATGGTTATTTAAAAATATACAAGACTTTTTATTAAATGTTAATGCTTTAAAAAATATATAATGCGTTCTATGTGCTTTTAATTTTTATATTCATTTAAATATGTTGCATTGTTGTTTGACTTTTTTGGCTTATGTTGTTTCGGAATGTATTGAAAATACAAAACTGTTAGAGAAATCAGAAAGGTAGGATTACAGTAATTAATGTTTTATTTATTAATTTTTTTATTGTGTGGAAGTGATCAGTGAAAACATAAATGACCTAATAATGACTAATATTAATACAACTTTTCCCTTTTTTAGTTAAAAACTACATGCTGCATTACACTGCTTTATCTCATTATGATATTTTTATTAGTTTAATTTCTATTTTCTTCAGTTATGCTGATTTAAGTCGAAGAAATGATGTGTATGATTTTACTTTGCTCAACTTAGAATTCATCAAACTAAACCCTTATAGAACGAAGAGCTCATGGCTTTGCCGGGGAAGTATGGGGAAGGCAATTTTCATTACTTTTATTGCAATGTTCAAGTTTTCTCCTTTCCAAAAATGTGTAGGTTTCTTGGTCTAATGTTTACCTAAGAGCAGCAATAATCAAAAACAAATATCACCCACTGTCGTCTTCAGTTATTAGCTAGAGTCTTTGTAATACTTATATGCAGTGCTATAGCACAGTGATTTTCAAACTTTTCCAGATGAGTACCACTTTGAAAAATTTGATTTGACTGAGTACCACCTCCCAACCCTACATACAGCCCCTGTAAAATATATATATACACATTCTTTTATTTTGGCGCATGGTGCTCGCGTACCACCCGTCATACCTTCACGTACCACAATTTGAAAACCTCTGCTATAGCACATCTCATTTTAAGGTTTTCAGGTTTGCTGAGGTTAATGTATTTCATTTCTGTCTTGGTCAAATGAAACCAGAAGCTCCTTTAGAAATATGCCTTGTGGTAAAAATATTGGAGTTTTTAAGTTATGTATTTCTTATACATCTTCTATATTTAAACAAAGTCTGAGGTGCTAGAGAGAGTAAAGTTTGACCACTTTGTTCAGCCAGTGAGAACTCCTACTTCCTAGTGCAACATTTACA
Organism: Marisa cornuarietis; assembly: GCA_004794655.1. NCBI lineage: Eukaryota > Metazoa > Mollusca > Gastropoda > Architaenioglossa > Ampullariidae > Marisa > Marisa cornuarietis. The sequence goes on from SMMW01000169.1 coordinate 397,384, forward strand.
CTGTATTAGTGTGACATTTACAGTACATTACCTGAGCTCTGTAAGTAAGCATTTGAAGGATTGATTATTTGTGCATTAAATCATCACTTTAATGAAAATGTAATCAGTAAATAATTTTGCTGCCTTTTGCAGATTTATTTATGCTTTGAGTTTTTGTGTAGTGGAGGTGATTCTAGACATCATCTTGACTTCTTTTTATTTAGAAATCTTCACACAAGAGTTATGAAATGGTGATGGTCTTGTTTCTCTGCTGTTTAATTGCCTTGTTTAAAAATTATATCCTTTATCGTACCACTTGTAGTTTGTGGGGTTTTAAGTGTTCACAACCATCACTTTACTTTTCTTTGTGTTTATTGTTTGTGTTACAGGAATGGCATGAGTGGTGCTGATGATGTTTCGGAGCTGATGTGGGCAGAAAGAGGACCATCACTTTGTTTCTTTTCTGGGTATAGTGTTAAGCATCCCAGAGCAGATGCAGATGTTGGCAAGACTTCCGAGTGATTCTGTTCCTGGGCTTTGGTCACAGGCAGGCTAGGGGCAGTACACTGCCTCTTTACCTGCTTCTTTTTTTTTAGTAGCTCTCCTTGCTCATTGTGAGAACTGAGCCAATGAGTTATCCGTGGTATGGACTTGGTGCGGCAACCAGCATCCCTCCGCACGAAAACTCATCTCAGAACGGTTCTCTGACGCACTCTCCAGCCACCCTTGCTAGAGGGTCTGATTCTCCAGGGAGCAGCCAACATATTGGTGTCCAGAGTGGGGGGTTTCCCCCTTCATTTCCTACGCTCAGTGCCTCCAGCACCCAGCAGTCTGATTCTCTCTCACAGTCTCCGCATGCCATGTCGCATCCCAGTCCAGGAACCTACCTCCCGCCCTTGGGGGCAGAAAACTCTTTCCAGCAGCATTTGTATTCATCGCATAACCGCTTTGCTTCATTTAGCAGTGATGGCGTTCCATCAGTAGACCAGAACTTTTCTCAGTTTGGAATGACGCCGTCTTCTATGTCCTCCTTATCTCAGTCATATGCTATGCGATCTCAGGCTTATCCATCTGTTGGTGGATATGGTGAAGGGGCCAGTCAGCAGGACCTGGCACGCTTCAATGCGTACAGCTCAGCACCATATTCAACAGCAGGTTTTGAAAACTACTACAGTCACTTTGATGGACGATCTATGACTGGGTCGAGTCAGTCACCAGACTCTCAGCTGATGAGTGCAGCTGATCGACTCATCAAACCAGATCCTTTTGAAAACGGCATGCCACGGCCAGGGGCAAATCCTTGGCAGTTTGCAGCAGACAGCAGGGATGGACTTTACCTTGGTTCAGGTTATACACCTCCAGTTCCACCTTATGGTGGTCCTCTGCCCCCATTATTCCACACCAACTCCCATTACCGCCCAATGAATTACGATGCACCTCAGATGCCACCCCACTTCAAGCCAGATCCTTCTGATCCCTATGCTATTGGATCACCAGGACTAGGCGGATGTTTTTCTCCACAACAGCTGATGTATAGCAGCACGGGGAAAAAGTCTCCCAAAAAGAAAGATTCTTCTCCAACTCCAAAGCCTCCAACAAACCCATCAGACTCGCCTCCAGTGCCGAACAAAGCATCTCGTTACTTCTCGGATCGTGGTATTTTCATGTTTGTTCCTCCAGAGTCGGGTCCCTCCATGGGGCCTTATCCGGGTATGCATATGATCAGTATAGCAGACAGATACATTCTGTGTCAGAAAGCCCTCTGCCAGAGGTTAGCAGAAGTGGATTTACCTCCTAAAGTGACCTATGTGTACAACCCTCTGGAGTATGCCTTTGAGACTCACTATAAGTTTGTCAAAAAGTACTACAATTCTACAAAGAGGGTTCTCTTCCTTGGAATGAACCCAGGTCCCTTTGGAATGTCCCAGAATGGAGTGAGTAGATTTTTGCTTAATACATTCCTGCAGATAAGACAGTATCACAAAAAAATTCAAAAAAAAGTCTTTTAAATGCATTGCCTGCATACTTACTTATTTTGCAAAAATGGTTTATTGTTTTTCAGAAACTTTTATGTATTTGAACCCTTAAAGCACGATATGGCTTTGCTGGGGAAGCACGGGGAAGGTGATTTTCATTACTTTTATTGCAACGTTCAAGTTTTCTCCTTTCCAAAAATGTATAGGTTTCTTAATCTAATGTTTACCTGAGAGCAGCAATAATAAAAAACAAATGTCACCCACTGTCATCTTCACAGTCTTCAGTTATTAGCTAGTCTTTGTAATACTTACACTTTTATGTCGTGCTCAGAGGGTTACGTGAAAACTGATAGTCTTTATTTATTTCAAAGCAACATGGAATATCAGCTATAACTCTTAAAATAATCTATTCTTAAAATGCTTAAAACTTGTTTCTTATAATGGCTAAAAACTATCACATACAGTAAAGAAGAATTTATTTATTCTATTGTACTTTCTCCCTTCAGTGTCTAAAGGTAAAAGTGAAAGGGGGAAAACAGCTGGAAGGGGGAATGAAAGCACCAGTATTGGAGGTTGGAAGCATATATACTTTCCAGCTTTGAAGATTGTTCAATACCTGTGTGGTGCATCATACTTTCCTTAGTTAGCCCAGCTATTGAATGAGGATACCTTGTCCCATAAAGGGGTGGGAAATGAAGTGCGCTGAGGGAGAGATGGGCACTGCCATCACAAGATAATTGAAGTCTTTTAACAACTTACTCCCAAATAATCAAAAGATTATGAGATGCCTTTTACCTTTATATATATATATAATTGTCTAAGCAGCCTATATGTGCCAGTTTTTCATGAACCTCAGTGAAGTAGTCTTCATTTCAAGGATAACCAGTGCATGCTAATTGACAGCTGGTGAATTTTAAAGCAGTTTCGGAGCTTTTTGACATGGTTTAATATCAAAGTTGACGAGGGCCGTGCTGAGCAGAAAGATTATTATAACACTGTATATCACTTTCCTGTCTTTAAGCATAGCTAGGTACAGTAGAATGAGCAGTGAGGGTAAATAACAGCTTGTAAGGTGTCAATGTCTCATTGTTTGAAATATACAAGTAGCATTCAGCTTATCTCATTTCAGCTCTGATTTTTTTTTAACTTATTCATTTATATATATAAAATACAGGTTCAAGCAAAAGGTCATAATTGCATTCTGCATGAAATCAGCCATAGAAAAAAATTAATTGAATTCTGTTTAACTGGTTGAATCAAACATTTTTTTTTTACTTATTTGTGTCAGGCAGTAATATGTTTAAAATGTGTTGCAGTACAATGAGGAGGCTTCAAACTAACACATCAGCTGTTATATCAACAAAATAAACCAGTTTTATATAGATGTCTAGCAATAAAACAGATGAAGAAAACACTGCGCATTTTATTGTATGTGTGCCTAGACCCTTAATGCAGTCTCCTGGCTGAGCTGGTTTCAGGTTTCAGCTCTGATGACAGCATGTATCCCAGTTAACCACCATGATTTTTTTGTTGGATTTGATATAGGAAAAAGAAGTGACTTTTCTGCAAGGAACAACTTTGGTGTTTTATAAAATGTTATTTTATATGTAGGAGTAGTAGTTACATTGTCACATGCTTGTGGGCTTGTCTTGAGAGTAGAACTTCATGTGTTTAAAGATTAATAGGACCGCAGGTAGAAACCCTGTAGTGAGGTACCTGGTTTAATGTAAAATGTCAAAGTTTATGAAAAGAGAAGGTTGGTCTTCACCTGCCATATGCTAATTACCATACCCTGAACATGATGAACCATTAACAAATCACTGCCCATATGGCCCTTATGCCTTGGGACCTTTAGCTTTTCACCCATCGGCAAAAAAATAGTATCTAGCAGTGCTTATAGTAGGTTGGAAAAAAATCACCATGTTTCACTCTTCAATTTCCTATTGATCTAAGCCTCCTTGAGTCATATGGTGTCTATGAATGGTCAGTGGGAGTCAGAGTAACAGATAGTGTTAAGTTATTTTCTTGTAGATCATCAGATAACAATACAATTTTAGTTTATTGACATTTATTGCAAGGTAATTTTATCACAAAATTTAGCAATTCTGAACATGAACAATATTTTGTGAACAATTTTATGCCAGAAATAAAATTGGAAAAGATCTGAAGGAACTGAAACTCAAAGAAAAAACAAAACTGTACTTGACTTAATGTTTAGCCTGCATTGGACTAGTGATTAAAGTGAACGGTTGGGATTTTATAGATAGTCATCATGTGGCAACTGAATATATGAAAAAAAAGGTATTTGAAGGAAAATTGGAAAAGAGGTTTGGAAAGTACAGACATGTCGATGAGATATTGACAGACCTTTTCAACTGTTGTCAGCATATAAACAACAGGAAAATAGACAAGTAGTTATTGATTAGTTTCTTAAATGTTGTTAGTGTTATTCTTTCTCATCACAAAGTATTATTTTACTTTATATATCTAATGCTGGCATAAAGAAGCTGTAAATAGTGGCTGAGAGTGCATTAGCATGTTGAAGCTTTTGGTATAAAGAATATGTCATCATCAGGTTCCGTTTGGAGAATGCAACATAGTGACTGACTGGATGCAGATTGAGGGTGAAGTACAGAAACCTATTGTGGAGCACCCAAAGCGGCCTGTCATGGGAATGGAGTGCAAACGTTCAGAGGTAGGATAGTATCAAATCTGTGCTGATAAATGTAGTGAAAATGGGGGAAGTTTCAAGGTATGGTTGATGCATTCAAGAAGCATTTTTCTTTTGTTTCTTCATTGTCAGTAATGAAAATGATTTCCTCTAAATCTCTTGGATTTGGTATAAGAGTTTGGAGATTGTTTTCAGGTTATTCAGGAGAAAAAAAACATGTCATATTACGTTATTAGCCTAGCCTCTTTTGGCTGATTGAAACTGACAGAGTAGGTATTGACTCCCATAATATTTTTCTTATGTCCTAGTACAAGATTGGGGTTTTTGTAGTATTTTCACCATATTTTGCCACATTTATTTCTTAGAAACCTTGTAGAATTTTCACCATATTTGACCATTAGTGGACTTGGGCATGTCTGTTTATTTTAAAAAAATCGTACTCTGTTCAGCACATCTAATCATCATGGTGTCATGTCTGGCTCCAAAAACATTTGTTTACTTCTAAGCATTGACTTCTGTGGTGTGTCATTTTTTTTTTTAAATTTTTTTTCCCTCTTGCAAAGTATTTCACTAAATACAGGTATAAAGTAATCAGTGTTGTCAGTGTCATCTTGGCATGAGATGCTGGAAGCCAGGCTGTGTTGTCTTATTGTTAACCATCTTGACAAGAGCCAAACCATCTTGACAAGAGCCACTATAACTCACTCAAGAGAGAAAAAGAGTTTTGTGGCAACATTTGTATCATGATGATACAGAGCAGAAGATGTTACTTTTCCCATGAAATGACATGGAGCATCTTTGACTCGGTCGTTACATACTCTAATGCCAGTGTCATTAAGGATTTAGCACTGCTGTGGACAACAGCTGGACACATTTTCTGCTCAAGAGCTGTCTGCTGTTTTAGGGATAGAACCCCAGCATTTGAAAGTGAACTAAATTCTCTATAGCTTGAAATTTATTTCTTATGTTCATCACAATTAGTTTTTTGTTTAAATCGGGCAGGTCTCAGAGAATTGTGTTAGGGAGGGAGGAATGCTTCATCCAAATAGTCATGTGGCCCAGTCATCTTCCTATACTGTATTTACCTATCTGTGAATGTGCTAATGCTACAAAGTAAAAACATTAATTTTTTTCTGTCTAGGTGTCTGGAGCCCGTTTCTGGGAGCTTTTTCGGAGGTTGTGTCCTACCCCAGAGAGTTTCTTTAACAACTGTGCCATTCACAACCTCTGTCCGCTCGCCTTTATGACTGAGACAGGTAAAAACGTGGCGCCATCAGACATGCCGGTCAAGGTCCTTCGCCAGCTTGATTCGTTGTGTGACACCACGTTTTTGGAGGTTGTGGCCCTGTTCAAAGTGGAGCATGTGATCACGGTGGGCAAGTATGCATACACCTGTGCCCAGAAAGCATTGACTGCTGCCAACGTCACCCATGTGGCTCTTCACTGCATGATGCACCCAAGCCCTGCCAACCCATCAGCCAACAAGGGCTGGGCAGACATCGCCGAAGGACAGTTACGAGAGTTTGGCGTGTACAACATCATTGCAGCCAACCCCCAGCCTCCACCCCAGGCCCAGCAACAACAGCATCAGCAGCTGCCACAGCCACCTCATCATCAACAGCAACAGCAGCAGCAACAGCAGCATCAGAACATGCATCACCCACACCCTCATGCGATACACAGCAGTCCACATCAGGCCTCTGCTCCACACATGCAACACCCCCACCAGTCACACCACAATCCCCATCCCCATCACCACCACCAGCAACACTACCCGGTCCCTCATGTTCTTCAAAGCACAGGAGGTGTGAACCCCCTTCCTGTAGGGCTAGGAATGAGTGGAGGTGGGGGCGACAGTTTTGGGGATGGAAAGAGGACTTATGATGGTGTCGATGGCAATCCCAGTCAAAAACGCATGAAATCGGACGAGGCTTGACTAAGTTTCGAAAGCAATCTGTTCAGGTATGTACGTTGCGCCTATGCAGAGAAGATGATTGTCACTAAACTCGACATTGCACAGGTCTCACCTAGAGAAAATTCTAAGTCCCATGATTTGTGAGATGTTCTCCCTTGAGATTTCTTTGACAAGGAGATGTGAAAAGAGGTGTTACATTGTGCTTGCCAGACTGCAGGTGACAATGTTCACTTGGACCATTCAGCATACACCAGTGCTAAATTTGTGGAGGAGTTTATCTGTAATAGATCTGTGAGTGTAATGTCAACTCTTAACGTTTTTTTCTTTTCTTTTTGAGTGCTGCTTCCTGAGTAGTTTTAGATACTTAAGAAGTAGTTAGATAAGAGAATGGGATGTTCTGAACCTGAAGTCAGACAAGGATCATAGAGACAGGGAGACAAACTTTTCTGTAAACACTGAAGATTAAGTCATACTATGTTACAGCTGCACAGAGCTTAGGTCAAATCCCCCCACCCCTATGAAAAACACGAGACCTCCTGTACATAACAGCACAGATGTACTGCCATCTTGGTCACAGCAATTGGACTTTTAATTTTTTTGTTTACATTTGTATCTGTGAAGTACAAGTGGTACAAAGAATACAAGTGGTTTGTCTGTCGGCAGCCATGGGCTCAGCATACATACATGAAATCAAAATTAAGGGAAGTTATTTTCGTGACAGTCTGTAAATTGTTTCTACAAAGCATATTTGTCTCCCTTTTATCAGAGCACTCCTATTCTGACAGCATGAGCACATAAATTCCCATGTCTGTGCTTCTGTTCAGACATTATTTCACACGTATGAGTCAGTCTTTTTTCATACCTCTTCAATGAATTAAGGATTTGCATTGCGAACACTACACCTGTTTCTTTTCATCAGGGACTATGGCCATGTATTGACTGAGTAGGTTGACAGTGTCATGATGCACATGCATTTTTCTCAGGAAGAAAATGGGACTCAGATTAGTCAGAACATAAAATCTGAACAATTGAACTTTACTGCTTGAATTAAAGCAGGGCTAGGGTATGATGTCTCAGCATATCTGAGCCAGTACATGGCTGATGGACATGTGAAACAGAATTCATTTGCTTTCTGCCATATTGGTCAGTGTGCAGCAACCAGTAAATGTTGCGGAAATGATGTCTTTTGGCAGTACATTTCTGCATTTCCTTCAAAAGCTGGTAGAATGTAAGCAATTAAAAAGAAAATTACAGTTAAAGCCTTAGTAACCACTTTTTATTAAAGATATCTGCTATACTTCTCATCTGTTTGAATTGTCTGGTGTAGCTTCATTTGAATATCTGGTAGATTTTCTCTCTAATTGGCATCTGACATTGCTGTTATTAGAGTATCACTTAAACAAGATTCTTGTGTTGGTAGATTTAAGTCAGGCAGCTGCAAGTGTCTTCAGAGGTATATATTATATTGCCTTATGATGTATTATTTTATATTTCCCAGTTCTTTGTGAGCTGCCTGTATTTAACTGGAATTGTCAGTTCATTTATTAAAGAAGCTCCAGACACAAACACTTGTGAGGAGAGGTAATAAAAAAAACATGTTTCTGAAATGGCTGCAAACCAGGAAAACATTGAAAAGGCCAGGCAAAAAATTAACCTTGTACTCTTTAGATCTTCAGGGTGATGTTGTGCCATCAAGCAACATGAGATATTTCCTGGTTTCTGTACCAGTGCCAGTATGTCTGTCCATATTGAGGGCAATAACAATCTTCAGCTATGCATGTAGACAACATGTAGATATGGTTTTCTTTCAAAGGTTGGCTTGTTTGAGCCTGATGAATTGACAGGAAAAAAACTTTAATTAGACAAGTGTATAATTCAGACTTTATTCAACAGCAAAATGCTTTCATGCAATGTACACATACACAAAGGTAGCAGATATACTAATGACATTTTACACCTTCCAAGGAGAGGCCATCTTTCTGCAGCCTTAGAAAATATTGCCCTTTTATGACATAAAAATTGTTAAAAGCTCATGTATACTATTTAAAACTTTGTCATAAGCTCATTTGCAGACGATGAAAGTAAGAGTAATGAAAAGACTGTCCATTAATGTCTTTTTTTCCTAAAAGTTTTATCTAGATGCACATATTTTTATGGTTTTAAACAAATGCATCTGCATGATGAGACTATTATTATACATCACTCTTTCACTAGTATCATTTATCCCAACATTAGTCAATGACGAGGTGTTTAGACTGCACCAATCCTTCTTCACTAATGCCATGGAAATCCTCGTTACTATTGATGAACAATCTAGAGCTATACTTTCATTGGCTCAGCAATACCAAATTTCATCTATGACTGTTGCAATCCATTGTTTTTGTAAAGATATGGCAGTTACTATGCTGTCTGTCTCTTCATGCATCAAAATTCATTCGAAGCACCAGTTGATGTTTCAGCATTTCAAGGACAAGCCATGTTGGACTTGCACTGCATTAATCTGTTCAGAGAAAGGGCCACAAATTTCGTCGCTATTGAAAAATGTATACATGTAGTGCGTGAATATACATGTTGTGTGACGCGTGTACTTTTTGTGCCGAGGCTTGACATTTTTTTGTTAAGATGAAATATATTGTGAGTAGATTTTATTGGTATGCCTATATTGACCACATTCATTTGAATTTTTACTTTTTAAATGATAGATAATTTGTTTATATCTTTACCAGATTGCTTTAGATCTGTTAGATATATACATGAATATATATGATTATATATAAATATATCTTCAACTATATTTCATGCATAGGTCTTACATATGCCAATTGGAAGCAGAAACCTGGTCACGGAAGCAAACTGATCTTGGTTATTGATGCCATTGCTAAATTAGTTATGCATTATTGACTTCAGTGTCTGTGTGGGCATCAGGACCAAGTATTCAAGTCTTTTTGTGTGTGTTGTTCAATTTTGTTCTTCTCACCTATCCCCCTGTCTTCCTTTTACTTCGTGAATCCTTTTTCTTGATTAAGCATGAGCTAGGTCTGGCTTTCAGGAGGGGGAGAGAGTGTGTCCATAAGAGCGAGAAAGAAAAAAACGAGTGAGTGAGTTGCAAAAGTATCTAGCAATGGTCTTCTGTGTCAGATGCAAAAGGCAGCTTAGATCTCACAAGTCCAGATTATTTTCTATTCCTGTGGTACAGAATCTGCCATGCAAAGGGTCTTTTCAAGTGTTAAAGACTTGCTAAACTATAAACTGGTCAATCGTTAAAGAGGTTTGTGTATTTTCTGAAAGGGTTTTTTTGTTGTTGTTGGCAATTATTACATCCAGTTTGTTATGTAAGTAGTGCATTTCTATTTTGTTTCATTGAGTCAGCACCTGTGCCACCACAACCACCACATCTAGAATATTACCCATTTCTACTTGCCTCTTTTTTTTGTGTCCATGTGCTCCCCTCATTCAATTAGCCCATTTTTTGCATGATCCTGCAAATCATTTGATTAAAGCAGTTGATTTTTCTCACAATGTAGCCTTTTTTGAGGCAGGCCACATTGTGTCTATCATGTTAGCATCACTTGGACAGCATTTGATTTTTTTTTTTCAGATGCTAATATGCAGATGATGAACTGTTGCATGATCATTTCACTCGCAGAAGTGTTTGTGTCCAGTCTGTGTTATCTATATCTTTTGGGTTTCTTTTTTTGTGCACTGGTTGTGTTTCATTTATGGCTTTCATTGCATTTTATAGCCATGTTCTTGTGGTCTTATTTTTGACAGGCAATTTCAGAGATATATGTATATATATATGAAGCAAAGATCTGCCCAGAAAATGTCTGTAATGTTTTTCCCATTCTTTTTCTGGTTAAGGGTAGTGTACATATTTAATTTACAAAGTTTACAATGGGTAAGATACAGTGTCTCTTCTCTGTTCTTTTCCATTTTTGGATGTATAGTGATATTTTTTCAGAAATTTATCACTTTAACAAAACAGTCCCACAATGCCTGTTGCAATAAAGTATTGGTGCGGAGTGTAACTGGAAAGTGGGGAGGGGGCAAGCAGTGAGTGTACATGAGAGCGAGAGAAAGAAAGAGAGAGTTTAGCATAAATACAGGACTATTTTATGATAAAATTCTGTATGGATGGACGTGCACCTGTGGAATTCCGTTTTATCTTTGGGTTCAGAATATTTGCACAATTTGTTGATAGGCTTACTGTCCTCAGTTGTTACGTAACTGGAAGCATGTCTATTGTAAACTGATTTTTACTTATAATAGTACCAAGTTTTTACTAAAATGTTGCACATGAAAAAAAGTTTGTTTTTCAGATAAGGTCCATTACTGATGCAGCTTTTACAGTTTTCATTTTGCTTTTATGGCGGAATATGGTCTGCCCATCAACACAGAGCCGTGCTTGAAGTCTCTTTCAAGGTGATGGGTGGTCTGAATAATGTAACTGATACAAGCACTTAGCAACAGATCAGTTGCATGTTATCAACAACAGTTTTTGGTTGGTTGTTAATCTGATTTTTTTTCTTTTCTGGTTAGTCTTTCTGAAACAGACTGCACCTGACAGGTTTGTGAGTATGGATGTATGTCAGCAACAGATTGATGCTTCCTATTGTTCTTCTTCCAGATTTAGCTGAAACTGTTTTCCCAGGTTGTTCTGAGCTTGGTTTTCTCCGCAGCAGGGTCCAGTTTTTGTTTGTACTTTAGTCGTGAACAGCACTGTACATGCAGCACATAAGAAATGACAAATTTATTGTTCTGTGAAAAGAAAAAAAAAGGTCAAAACAAAAACTTTGTGCACTTCACATGTGAACCTATCTTCATACGCTAGGTTGATCTCAAAGTTTTCTCAGATTAACAGATTTCACAGCTTTTGCTGTTTCTTGACACTTTCATGATGCAACTTTTAGGCTTGAAATTATTTTTCTCCATCCTTCACCGATGGTCCATTGATGTTTTTATTGTTTTTCATCTCCAGTCAGGTTCACATGAGCACAAAACTTGAGTTCACACAAAAAAATGTTTTGCTATTTTTTTAATTAACAGCTGTTGATTTAATGAAGATGTTTGTGACTAAACTTGCTGGCAAAGAGTTGAGATTCTGATCAGCTATGGCTTCCATACTTGTTATATTTTGCTTTTATTCCACAGTGAAGAGATGCTGGTTTGGCCTTTTTCCTTAATGCTTATGTTTCCAAAACCACTGTTACAGAGTGATAAGTTATCTTAAATTTGGGGAGGTTTTTGTGGCAGATGGACACATAATGTAGACCCCAGATCCAAAGTTTGATTTAAATGACAGTAGCCTGAGAAATATTGACTAGCATCAAGCACGTAGTGTATTGGGATCAACCCACTGGCTGTGACCAGAGTAATAACTAGGAGATGTAGTTTGTGGCACACAGAAGCTACTTATCCAGAAGTTATCAAAGTCATGTTGCAAGTGAAGAGAGCCAGTGTTTTCCTTGAATATTCTTTGTTGGGAATACTGTCATCTTTTCAAGCTTTAGAGATATGAGGTATTTTGTAGGCTAGTTTAAAATAGTGTAGTATCAATGTTTGCCTTATTTTGAGAAAAACAATGTCGTCTGTAGTTCAAGGGTATGTTTTTCTTCTTCTGAAGAACATTATTTAAAAATTTGTACAACAGGCTTGAAATAAGTCTTTTTTTTTTTAAAGGACTGCATCTATTTGTATTGCCTTTTTTAGTTTTAAAGCAAAAAGGAAGAGGTTTCAGTTATGACTGAGAATGTGGTTTGTTCGTAGAGTCTAGATAAAATGTTGTGTCGATTATTGAATGCAATCTACCGAAATGGGCTGTTAGAATTCTTATAGGCTACATTTAACACAGCAATGTTTACCACAGATATTATTTATTAATATTGGTTATCAGTTTTAATGTGCTTTTTGTAACATACTGCCAAAAAGCTGTTGAGTTTAGCTGCTGCTTTTGCAATTTGAGACTACGAATATGACCACCAGCAGGAGCCATGCCTTTTTTTTAAACTTTGAATTCTTTTCTGTCCAGCCTTCCCTTACCCCAATGCAGTCCCAGATCAGACTAGCAGTTCATTACCATCTGCTTTTTGCAATCCTCAAATCTTCCAGCAGCATTTCAAGTTGAAGCACAACATATCCAAAACTAATGTATTTTCACTTTCTTAACAATTTAAATGATTTGGCACTAAACACACAGCTGCACATTTCTTTTTCTTTGTGGTGTTTTTTTTCCTGAGAGAGGATGTATGGGCAGGTTTTAATTTTTTTTTTTTGGTGGGGGAGGTTTGAAGGGAAGATGTTTTGTAAACCCCACAGTTGTTCTGCATACAAATCATTGGCAGTTTGCACAATTTTTGTGGTCATCTTAAAAGCATTGTCATCTGTTTCCGTCAACAGTATTTCAGCAGTCTTGTGTGCTTATGGTTTAGTCAAAAAAAATAAATAAATACATTGTAATCCTGTTAGCAAATCTGAGACACTGCAAGTTCTAATTGATAGTTACAATACATGTTATCATTGACAGTTATTACACTTTGTATCATTTCCTAGACACTTTATGTATTTTTTGTTTCTTTTCACGTGACATGACTGTGAGTTATAGATCTGTTGCAAATAGTAATTTTATTCTTTGAAATGCGAGACAAGCAGGGTATCTTTCTTCTGTCTCTCTCAGATCCATAAGTGTTGTGAGAAATCCAGAGAACATTTGAGCATGAAAGCCTGCAGGTTTGGGTGTGGGTATGGATATGGACATATGAATGTTCTGTGCTCATGTGGATGATTGTGAATGTTTGTATGTGTGTATGCACCCCTTGCATGTAAGAGAGGGGAAGAGACCATTAGCTTTATGAATTCCATGTTGTGTGTGAGTAAATCATGCCTATGACATTATTGCATTCAAGAATGTTTTTGTGCTTTGTATCATGTGTACAATCACGAACTATACTGTAGCCTGATAGTGGTGATGTATATGCTATTGTGGTATGTAGTAGTTTCATTATGGTTTTCATGTCTTTACTGCCTGTCTGACTGTATGGCTGTCTCATTTCTGTAGAACATGATAACATTCTCAGTTGAGTATTTCTTTGGTTGTGATTCTCATTCTATATATATATAGCCTTGTCCTCATGCTGGGAATGTCTATTTCACATTGTAAAATAAAGCCTCACTCAGCAATATGATAAGTACCCTTTATTTTCTTCCGATGAAAGAACAAACCTTTTTTTCTGAATTGTCCTCTGTCGTTTATGCATGGTGATCATATTTGTGGGTGAAGCACAAGCAGAAATAATTGTTGGAAAATCATGCTAAAGAAATACTCCTTTTTGACAGCCTTTACCATTAGTAGGGAGGTTTGTTTTTCGTAAATATATTTTGCACCGTGTCATAAGGAGGAAATGTCTGTATTGTGTATTTTGTTTTAATTTTTGGACAAATTTCTGTGATCTTTGGTCCAAAATAATCAAATTCATGAACAGTTTTTTTTTTTTTTTTTTTGCTGACTTAATAATGTAGTTTGTTCAGATGTGACTCTGACATGTTGCGTATATGTACTTTCCATGATCACTCAATGGTAGGGCTCCATCTTTTCACAAAACAGTCCTCCTCCATTTTCTTTAATTTTTTTTTCTGTGGTTTAAGTTTGTTTTGAGTGAATTTTGGACGGTTATTATTAATTCCTTTTCAAAGTCTTCCCAAATGTGTCATTTTTTGAAAAGTCATCCAGCATTGTTTCATTACAAATTGATGGCTTGTTCATTTTGTATCCTGTCTGTCCCATTTTTATCGGTCATAACAAAAACACCAGAAGCAACCTCAAAAATATTGCTATATGAAAACCACAGGTTTCTGTCTCACAGTTAGATGTCAAAGTTTGATATCACCGTGCCACATGTCTCGGAGGTAGATGCTCGTCTTCATGCTGGTACACATGTTCCTGGAGAAAAGGAGGAGCGTACGCTTCCCTCGCGGGTGAGCTGTGGGTTCCGCGATGGCTCGCTTACTTAATCCCAGCGTTTGGCAGCAACAAGCGCGGGCCGCGTGGGTGTGTACTGCGGTGCGCGTGCGGCGAGTAGGGAAGGCGCACACCTCGGGTATCCTGCGCGTGCCATGGACAAACGTGTTCTCTCGCCTGCCAATGTATATTTTTGTGATCACACAGATCGTCTCAGCGCAGGGTTGTTCAGTTGAACCGCAAGGTCTGCAAGTGTCATGTTCACACTGTCCGTTTACATGTTCATCACAAACTGATACGAGTTTGCTTATTGTACAGATGTTGCTATCCTGATGTTTGGTTTGGACAAGATATGCTCTCTCTCTCTTTCTCTCTCACACACACTACTTAATAGCTGGAACCTTGTGGTGGCCTGTCTAAGTATTTAGATGTCCTCGCAGCTGAAAGGGAAGCAGAAGAAAAGGGAGGAGTCTAGACAGCAGTTCGTAGGTGGAAAATTCTTCGCGGGTTGAATTTCATGCGAGGAAATTCGATTCGGCAAAAAACTTAAAAGATTCTTACTGACGGGGTGTCATTATGATTTTCAAAACTGATTATGGAAAGATTGGTTTCTTAGCCATAGTGAGATTCATGGGGGGGAAAAAGTCTTTCTGTTGTATTGAAAGGACCAGCGGAAGCAGAGCCTTAAACCTCGACTATTGTGCAGTCCGCCTTCGTTTATAATTGCATCGTTTTTAAAATTGTGTTGAAAGTTTACGAAGAAGAAATGCCAGTATGTACCTTTTGTTAGCTCAAAACTTTTTTTTATTCGTAGGTATTATGTTGGCTGTGCTGCGTCCCCCCCTCTCCCCCACAACTTTTTCTTTCCTTACAGGAGAAGCGGGTGGAGAACTGTGAAACAGAGGACGTATGTGGAACATGATAAAGATTCGCTCCTTGTCTGGATGGAGATTAACTCTGCAGTTCGTGCTTGTGCCGACCCCACGTGGTCAGCGTGTATGGCGGGTTTAGAAGCAAGCTGTTCATATCATGGGGCGAGGCAGCGAGTAGCCTGTTATTTTCTGCAGAATGGTTTATCGCAACCTGTTGCCGACCAACTTTTCATTTCCTTGAACAGATCGACCCTGTGCGTCTACGCACCAGCGAGAGGTCTTTTGTCAGGGTAGGCATCCGGCGTCCGCCTTGAGTTTCTGATGTACTCCAGGCCAAAGGCATACAATTTCTCTCCCCCCCCCTTTCCCTCCAACCTTAAACACGCTTTTGTTTTGTTTTGTTTTGTTTTTAGAAATCCAAAGATTTGTGTTTAAAATGTGTTTTATATTTTCGTGTTGTAGATCAGAGACCAAAGACAATTATGTGACCAATTTCAGAGTTAAGAAAACATTTTAGAAACGAGACTTATTTCCTTTGGGGGTTTTCCTTGAAGTTTTAGAGAATGTACTTGTGTTCAAAGCCTTTCCCATTCTGATCACTGTATTTCGTTATATTACGAAGGAAGATGAGAAATATACGCACATTGCGTAGACTTTTAAAGCTGATGGTGTTCTTATAATGACTTAAACTCACTTTCATCAGTTTTGATAACACATCACGTTTATATCTATGGCTAGATCAGCGTCATTATCGCACGCTCGGACACGAGGTGCACGTTGACAATGACTCCAAAGAAAAAATTTATATCACGCCATCTGTTGAGGACCTGTGACATTTTGCGAGAAGCCCTCGTTAAGGAATGTGCCAGCAAGTCTGGGCAAAAGACTTTTGTTCTCCCAAGAAGTATGTGAAAGGCATTTTGCAACTATTTTGAAGAAACTAGCTAAAGGGTGTAGATAAACATTCTTTGACATACAAAATTGCTAACATGTTTGGGTGTTTGCTTATCGAAG
The DNA here is from genome assembly GCA_004794655.1 of Marisa cornuarietis. Lineage (NCBI taxonomy): Eukaryota > Metazoa > Mollusca > Gastropoda > Architaenioglossa > Ampullariidae > Marisa > Marisa cornuarietis. The sequence goes on from SMMW01000169.1 coordinate 413,765, forward strand.
TTTATGTGTGCTCTATCTAGAGTTGTAGTAAAGAAACAACCTCTCAGAATTAGTTTGATCATTACTGTTAGAACCAAATCTTTACATATGTAATGTTTCTGACTTCATAACAATAAACGATCTTTTCTCAGTCGTGCGTTTTTATTTGAGCGAAAGGCAGCTGCTATCACAAAAATTTCAGTTACACATTTGACACGACATTTTAATTTTTTTTATTTTGACGATAATAGACAAATGATCGGGGAATATATGATTTCTCTAATGTACACGTGAGCTGACTACATCTTCCTATCATGAGCACTACAAACAGTGACATCAGACTTAAAAAAAATATTTTAGCCATGTCCCACTAATGGCTACATTCAAACATTAGAGCCAACAGAAAGACTGTCCAGTATATCGATGTCACACAGGGGGAGGTCACGGACGCCGTTCCGACAGGGAATGTTACCCCTTCCGCCACTCGGGGCCAGGAGCCGTTGTTGGGGGATGGTTGAATGTTGAGAATATAACACATGAGCTGGTACAGGTCAACAGAGTAGAATGGAGGCACTCTCACGTTCTGTCGAAATGCTGTCAAAGAGAACAAACTTGTGAGCATCTTCGTCATAACAAGACTTGAATGCAAGTGCGTGTGAGATTGCTCGGATGTGTGCGGGTATGTAAGGGGTGAGTAAGGGCAATGAATGATTTATGTTGACGTACTTTGTTGAGCGTCTAGGATCAAACACCCAATCCCCCCCGCACTCATTTTTTCAGCTTAACAACTGAATTCCATTCTGTAAAAGGTCTTCATACAATTTTTGGCATATCTGGATATATCTGACTGATATTTCGAAATGTAAGGCCAGTCTGGCAATCAAAACTAATTTCCCCCGCTCTCTCTCTCTTCTATATAAAACCAATAAAAAAAATACGTGTGGTCTACACGTACTAGGGAGGGGAAACCCCATGCTCTCGATAAAGCGTATATTCAGTCAGGCAACTAGGTTAACTGCGGAAAAGAAAACAGTTTGACTTACATGGTCCCATGGCGAAAAACAATGCCATCATATCTTTGTTGTTATTATCGTAGCCATGCCATCCCTCCTTTGGCATGCCATCACTTTGTCGCGTGGGGAATGTCTTAGATTCTGGCTGAAAAATGGGTTGAAAGACACCATTTAATAATCTGTTTTCAGTTCCTTTTAAAAGTTGGGTTTCTGCAAGACGTTACATTGCATATCTAAAAGGTAATTCAATTCTCAAATCATTTGTTTCTTTTCACTTCTTATAGTTCTTTAGTGTAGCATAAATATTGATGTCGATAATCGAATTTGAAAAGCTCATTTACCCGTGTGGACGCGAGCTCAATGCGTTAATCACGAAAGTCTACAAACAAACCAGAGACGTTAATATAAAAAAAAACAACAAAACAAAACAATAAACACTCATTTTCACACCCACAGACTAGACACCCTTCGCAAAGATGTGCGAATATAGTCTTCAGAGCTCGTATTCGTAAACCCGAGGGACCTCCTTAACCCCAGGTTGTTGTTGATTTAGGGAGGGTAAAAGTGTTTTTACATAAGTGCAATTTCGTCCCAGGTTTGTTTTTCCTCCGATTAATATATACAGCATTAGCAGGGCCTTTTGAGCCGTATCCTGCAGGCAATTAAAGGATCCCGGACCCCGCAATGTTTTCCTTTACATAGCTAAATCTGAGGTAATCTTATCTCTGTATTATGATCACGGCTCCCGGATACACACTAACCCTGCGGTAACCTTACTTTTGTTTCATGACTGCGACCCCAGGGCTGTCATACTTGGGGCTGTAGGAGGGAACATTCGGCTTGGGTTTGTGAGCATGGTAATAATAATAATAATAGTGAAGATTTTTATAGCGCATATTCACACTCGTAGAGAGTATGCTCTTAGCGCTTAAAACGGGGAAGAGACGTGGACTAAGTAGATACAGAACACAGGGGACGAAAGAAAACGACAGTACTGACAAAAACAGATAACAAAAGGCATCAAGTAACAGGAACAGAGAAAAATAGTGATGGGTAAAGTAGCAAGAGGGAAGGGGGGGGTAAGGACTAGCATTGTGGACTAGGAGTAGTGCTCAAGGAAGAGGTGCGTTTTCAGTGCAGATTTGAAGGATTCAATTGTAGGAAGGTGGCGGATATGGAGAGGAAGAGAGTTCCATTGTTTTGCAGCACAGTAGCCAAAAGTCCTGTGACCATATGTTGTTGTTCTGGTGACAGGAACAGTCAGAGTACGGTTGTCAGAGGAAGAGCGGAGTTGTCTGGCCGGAGAGTAAGGGATGAGAAGTTCAGAGAAATAGTCAGGACAGGAGCCAGCAAAGAAATTAAAACACAGCACAGACAGTTTGTACTGGATGCGAGAACGGACGGGTAGCCAGTGTAGAAAACGAAGGAGAGGTGTGACATGGTCCCGTTTCCTTGCTCTAAGTACCAGACGTGCAGCGGAGTTCTGTACTCTCTGGAGTTTCTGAATGAGGGATGAGGGGCAGCCTGCCAGCAAGGAGTTGCAATAGTCAAGTCGTGAAAGAACAAACGCACAGACAAGAGTGTTGGTGGCACGTGTAGAGAGAAAGTGACGGATGGCACTGATCTTACGGAGCTCATAGTTGGCAGACTGACAGACAGCTGTAACATGTTTATCAAGGGTCATGTCTGCGGTGACAATAAATCCCAGATTCCTAACGGATGACGTGAAGGTGATGTTGCTGTCGCCCACCTTGATGTGATTGGGCAGACTGACTAGTGAAGGTTGATGTCTTCTTCTATGGCACAAGAGGGCTTCCGTTTTATCATCATTTAGTTTAAGCTTGTTTTTCACCATCCAGCCCTTGACATCACTAATACAAGCTTCTAGAGAGCTAATAGCAGAGTGAGACTCAGCCAGTGGAATAGAACAGTAAAGCTGCGTGTCATCTGCATAGGACTGATGAGACACCTGGTGAGACCGGATGCAAGATGAAAGTGGTTTAGTATACAGGATGAACAGGACTGGGCCAAGTACTGAGCCTTGGGGAACGCCACAGAAAAGTGAAGCAGGGCGAGATGTCTGACCATCGACTACCACAGTCTGGGTCCTATCAGTGAGATAGGAGTTGAACCATGAGAGGGCAGGTCCAGAAATCCCGTAGAGGGTGTGGAGTCTGTGAAGAAGCAGAGAGTGGTCTATAGTGTCAAATGCAGCAGACAGGTCCAGTAGGGTTAATGGAGAAACATCACCACTGTCAAGAGCAGATAATATGTCTGTTGTTACTTTAATAAGAGTGGTCTCAGTGCTGTGGAAAGGTCTATATGCCGACTGAGCTTGTGGAAGAAGATGGTGGTCTTGTAAATAGTGGTAGTGTAGACTGGATGCGTGTGTGCGTGGGTTAAATGTTTTACGAGGACAAACTCGATGCCTTATTCAGGCAATTATTCGTATTTAAATAAGTAAGTAATAAGTTGCTTTTACTATATACCGGTTACGTCAAACTAAGGAGGCCATGATCTAGTTTGACAATTTGCAACAGCAACAACAAGAACTCCGATTAAATTTTAGTTAACATTAATCAAATCTTTGTTGCAGATGAAACAATTATAAAAACACCATCCTCTCCCAAATAGATGGGGGAGGATATTACCGGAAAAAAAACTGGGTGAAACCTGCACTGCCTACGATAGGAGGAACAAACATGGCCGCCTCTTTCCTTCGACTTTCACTGCACGTGCGTTGAGCCTTACATGCAAAATAACCCAGCCTAGGTCCGCAACCAGAGTGATGGCCGCCACGTATTTGCCGCGCTTGTACCGCCATCTGTCGGGAAGATCTTCCTTTCTGTACACCATCAGCTTCGGGTGGACATTTTTCAGTTTTTCGTACAGCTGTGCACACAAATGGCAATAGTATAAATTCAAAAGCGACAGATGTAATTAAGAGAACTTGTCGAAGAAGATCATTTTAATTCTCTCTTATTAGCACGACTCTCTCCAAAGGCTATCTGTTGACGATCAAATGTTGCCGTTGACAACAACTATAGTCGCCAAGACTACACTGCTACATCAGCGTATAGTATTGGATACTCTCTTCGGCTGCCTCTCAAAACTACTTAGAAGTGTCGTTGAATTATAAGCAATACGTTTTGTGATCAGACGACAGAAAAGGTGAGGGGCGGAATTGCAGATCACCTTGTTTTCTCTATTTTCCTTGGGATAGATGCCAACAACTGAGATGTCCCCCATAATGGCTTCATAATCTTCGATCTCGATGAGGTCAACAAGGTTAATGACCCGCTGTGGGCTGATGGGAGTGTGTCCGTGATCCGAGAAAACCAGGAGGTTGACGTCACTGAGCGATGATGTGTTCAGGGTCTGTGCAAGGTAGGACATGACCTGGTCCAAGTTTTTCATGACTTCCATGACTTGCCGACTTAATGGTCCGTAGGAATGCCCTTGAGAGTCCAGAAGTTCGAAATAGACTCCTGCGGACAGACGGGTCATAAAAAAATCAAGAAGTTTCATGTCTCTCAAGTTTCAAAGAAAAAGTTGCAGATGGAACAAAATTAGATATTAATATAAATATCAATATCAAAGGTTATTTTTATAGCGCCATATTCCAGCCCTAAGAGCAGGCTCATGGCGCTTTACAAATGATACAAATGATACGAATTATAACAACAATAATCATGATAGGGAGAAATTGAAACCAACCAACAGGACAGGAAAGAAAAATGGATAACGCATAGAAACGGGAATAATAATAATACAAAATTGTAGTGCTATTTGATAAATAACTTCAATAATACGGTACTTTATTATCAAACGAGTCTATGAAATTAAAATAACTGCATAAATTGTTTTTTAAAAAAAAGTCCTGGAGACAGAAGAAAACTGCAGACCAGATTTGTCTGAGGAGACTGGCGACACGTTTTACCGCCGAAGATTTAGAGTTTAGATCTGCAATTGTTTGTCATCCGAGAAGTCATCAGAAAGAACAGATCAAGAATGCTGAGGATAAACCTCCACATTTCAAACAAAATGCACAGTTTTGCTACCTCGAGTCATCAAAAGTTTAGCCACAATGAACATGTTTCATCTCGCTGTCGACTGCACAAACAAGAAACTGCACAGAGATGAAAATGGCGGCGTGGAAGAAAAGATTGTTAGTCAGCGGATCAACAGAAGCCGTAGAAGTGAAACAAAATGTCACAATCAAGAAACACAGTTCAGCACATCACTAAGATGACGATAGGTCAAACAATGGACTCGAAAATCAAAATCAGCTTATACAAATAACAAAATCCAAAGAAATCCGGAGAGGTAGTCCCCTCAAGCCGGCAAGGCGAAGGGACATCACTCTCCATTACCGCTATATTATATAAAGTTAGAGAAGGAAGAGACATCCGTACGTGGAACGTCCGCTTATTAACGCAGTTTGGAAAAATTGAACAACTCACCCATGAATGGCACCAGTGGGGCATTATGGGGCTGGCGGAGGTCAGATGGCCAAAATTTGTGGAGACAGCAAGTGACGAGGGCGATTAACTCTGGTACAGTGGGGAGGATACTAGACACGAGCGATGCTTTCTCCACGTCCGGATGTGGTCGGAGCGGTCATTAGCTATTTAACTCGGAGACTGGAATGTCAGGGTCGCAGAACCAAAGACTCACCTTATCCAATATCCTACATCCTTACAAGAAATCGAGGGAAGCAACTTGGTATTTGCCTGCTGCCCAGACGCTTCAAATCCAGCAACAAGGAAGACGAGGACATATCCAGGCACTGACATAAGTAGCGACCATGAGGTTAAAGCTGAAACTAAGGTGGAAACACCGCTCAAACATCCCCCGAATTTGCTTTGATTTGGAAATGATGCAAAACCCAAATGTTGCGGCAATCTTCAAGGCCAAAGTTGTATTCGCTGCACTGAACTTGGAGGATTGTGATGTGAACAGCCTCGCCGGAAAGATTAAAGGTACTATTGTCAACCGCCCAGGAAGTGTTAGAGTTAGAAAGGAAGAAGAAACAACCCTGGTTCACGAGCGACAAAGGAGGGGCTAGAAGAGAGAAAGTAAGCAGCTTCCAAATTCAATGAAGTGAATTGTGCCATCAAGAATGGATGAAGGCTGCTAGATGAAACTGGATTGAGGGTCAATGCCGGACTATAGAAGAGGAAATGCCAGCTACAAAAGACCCTCGCCACGACAGGTCAACACAAGGCTTCTGTAATATAAAACAGCAAGGTCCGCCTTCTCACAGAAAGCACCGCAGTACTCAACTGATGAACTGAACATTGCAGAGATCTGTACAACTTCCAGCTGAAGACAGTCGTTAACGTCCTTCAAAACAACCGGACTAGAATCAGCCAATCTGCAGACCTATCAGTCGCACGGGAAAAGGTCGAAAGAGCTCTAAGCAGAATGAAGTAAGATAGGTCATCTGGTGTTGACAACGTCCTACCTGAGCTACTCAAGCAGAATGGGGGTGAAGCAGCAAATGTCCTCACTGCTCTGAGTCAAAGAGTCTGCAAAACGCAGAAAATGGCCAAAGAATGGACGCAGTTACTAGACATACCCTTTCCAAAAAAGGAAACAGCACACAGTACCATAACTACAGAACAATAAAACTAATTAGCCATCCAAACAAAGTTATGCAGAATCGCATCACCATCACCGCTAAGAAACTTCTAGCAGAAAAACAGGTTGGCTCCAGACCATGTAGTGGCACAGTTGAGCAGATATCTTCAACTGTCGAATCCTGATAGAGAAGCATCTTCAATATCAGTGGGACCTTTATCACTTCACAGACCTTAAAAAAAGTTTCGACAAAATCTTGCACGAGGGTCTGTGGCATATGATGCGGTGGTCTGAGGAAGAACTGGGTCACGAACGTGAAGGACTGGGCAGGACCGGCTCACTATTGTCCAAAACAGGCGTGAGTGGTGGACCGTGTCAGCTGGTGCGTCTATCCGTGTGCTCGCTCCAACGACCGGTATCAGACAAAGAACGGATGACTGAATGACTGAGAGCTATTTTAGGAAAGGGGTACTACTACAGTTACTGTACCACCAACGTTGCTGCTTCTACAACAACAAGAAGAATATATGTACTACTTTCTCATCATACCATCGACTACTGACCTACAATATCGGCATCTCCGCGCTGCAACTTCTGGAGCCCGTCCATAACCGCCTGTTGGAACTGCCGCACATCAGGGGCACCTTTATAGGGCTGACAAAACGTGGGCCGCAGCTCGCGGATCTGAACCTCGCAGCCCGGCCAGTAGTACATGAAGGCTGTCTTGTTCTGCAAGCAATGACAAATGGTGTTTTGGTCAGCAAGTAGTGCATGTCGTTTGTCTCGCTCTGTAAAGAACTGCGTGAAGTTGTCTTGGAATCCAAAAGAGGAAGAGTTATAAGCATTCTAACCTGTCGCACTGCAGTGATCCACAAGGGGTCGCCACCGTCCCACCAGTGCGAATGGAACTGTTCCAGGTTGGTGCCGATCAGGAACTTTTCCTTCTTCGTGACGTCGTACATATAATTTCCCGTCATGCCGTGCGATTCCGTGTGCAGTCCTAAAGTACACAAAACTCTGGCAACCGCGGATTTCTCAGGTGAGGACACTCATATCAGAATTCTATTTTTAATTGAGGTAACAAGATAATGCAAACAGGAGCTGGAGTAGGCTGTTGCTGCGCCACTGTAATGAAAATGAAATGGATGAATAATATAGACAAAGATCACACAAACTTCGAGTGACGACAGAGAGGCACCAGGTAAATTATGGTAACATACAGTGACGACATAGAAACTCTAGAATTATTACAGCAACATAAAGAGACATTTCAGCAGGGTAAAAGTGCAAACAAAAATTTAAAATCTTAAAGTCTAGTGAGCCTGGAATTGATGGCAAAGAGTGTGACCTATCGTGACACTACAGAAGATGAGCGTGAAGATATTTGCCAACTGTTGGACAGGTAACCTTGGCTCAGAGGCTGAGGGAAAAGGTAGAATGTCACCCACCTGTCATCAGGCTGTAGTAGTTGGGATAAGAGACGGTCGGGAAATCGGGAATCAGGTAGTCGGCCTGAACTCCCCGCGCTGTCACCTGCTTGAATCCCGGTAAAGGTGTATCCCTCTGGTCCAGGTAGTCATACCTGGCACCGTCCAGCAGAAGCAGCAGAAGCTTCTGGGCTGACCGTGCTGACACTGTTTCCGTTTCCTGCCCATGAGCCTGCGGGGAGACGACGATGGCACAAGCTAGACTGCAGACGAGTAAGACGAAGGAGCAGATGTCCTTTAGGCTGGGCGATGACATTCTGTAGTGACTCGTGTCCCAGTGCGTCAAGGAAATTTTATTCGCTGAAACGAAGAGCAGTTGTGGAGGGCTGTGTGTGTGTGTGTGTGTGTGTGTGTGTGTGTGTGTGTGTGTGTGTGTGTGTGTGTGTGTGTGTGTGTGTGTGTGTGTGACAAAATAACAGAAGGATAGAGCAGCAGACTGGCGTTTCGATTATGCGAAGTGTAATTTCGAACTGTAAGCTAATTCTAGATGGAAGAAAGACATTTTTAGATAAAAGGATGAGAACTTGCAATGTGGGTGGGTAGAGGGTTACTTTTTTAATTGCTAGTCAAAAGAGCAGTTTCGTCGCATTTTACAGGGTGGGCCGCATAAAACTGGTAGGTCTCCGCATGAAAATTCCACAATTCCCCTTTCCAGGTTGGTTGTTTAGGTGGGGAGGTGCTTCCACCTAGAAGTGATTTCGCACTATATGGTGGGGAGGGGGAAGGGATGGGGAAGGAAACCGGAATACCCTGAGAAAACCCCCGACGGCCGGACCTGCGAACAGGTGTCACATACGGTGTCCCGAGACGAGATCTGAACCCTCAATGGTGACAAGCGAGTGTTTTAATCGCTACACTACCCGCGTAACCCCTTCCTTCCTTCCCAAGCCACGTTCCACGGCTTTATGTGACTCACTCTATATTACTTGTAGGGACGAAGCAGATCATAGTTCCAGTTAAGCTGAGCTCGGGCAACTAAGGGATGATGCTAAATGCTGGGTTGCTTTATTTCTCTTGTAGTAGCAAAGATACGTGATTGGCTGTCCCTATAAGTTACTAGATAGTTAAGAGTGGACTTGAGTGTGAATGATCAATCGGATGCCATGATCGATCTAACACCATCGATTTAATATTGTGGCTGACCTCGAACTAGCGCTTCGCCACCAGACTCTTGGATGATACAGAAAGAGAGAGACTTTGATGAGGCTTTGCTGTAAGTATAAAAGTCAACTGTCACCAGTCACCTTCATCAGAGAAGGGAGTTGGTAGAGTGACTACTGCAGCACTGTTTTGTTCTTCGAACTGAAGCCTCGGGCCGAGTGATGACCGGAAGGGGATACTACTGATACGAGTGGGCTGATGTCTCATCACGGTCCAGCGCATGTCTCGAATCTTTTATGCGAGGGAGAAGTCATCGACAAGAAACAAAGATCAGCGATCCGCACACCACCAGCTTTTCTTGGGAGATGGAGAGGCCCTCAGTGCAGCAAAGGACATGTCTACTCCACGCAGCAAAGGACGATTCTGCGTCAAAGCTGGTGGCGTATGAATGCGCAAATGGGTGCAGCTTGCGAATGTTAATGTCAGGAACACACGGGATGTGCAGACGGGTCACATACAACACACACTGACCTCACAGCGTTCCTCACGTGTTCTTTCACACAACAAAGTACTAAGACCTGTACGTGGGTTCCTATATCTCTATAATTAAAAAATTCCAAATATTGTTTTCCCCACTCTCAACGAATTTCAAATAAATTTTACATCAACATATCTCGCAACTAATTAATGTCACCTTTTCTTTTTTCTCCAAACTCACGCACACCGGTACCTTCCACCCAGACGATCTCTTTCTCCCAAAACTCCTTCAATCTCGCAGACGACACCCCACGTCATACCTCCTTTTACGTCACGCGTTCTAAACCATAGACCAGACGTACATCCAAGGGCCACTATCCCTGCTGCACAAAACAAACAAGGGGGCTAACTCCATTTCTGACATTCGCTTTTTCGCTTTCACCATGCTGCACACTCTCAACCTGTCAGGGCTATATCCACGATCCCTGACAGTTAATAATTAATAAGATAGTTTTGACTCAAGAGGCACACAATAGGCCCGACCGGCGCACCTACACCAACAATTGTTAAACTCATGATGTGCACCCAACGACTAGAAACAGTTCAAGGACAGAGAGAGAGAGAGTGCTGACACGTGGTGTTTGGATTAGTAGTAGGAAGCAGTGGAGAGAAATAAAAAAGTTCTCGGACTGGAGTTCCACAGTCTTATTGTTTGAACAGGACAGGAATTGTCTTTTTGTTCCTTGCTGCGACATTGCTTTAATATAATAAGAAGACGACGAAGAAGAAGAAAAACCGGGATAGGATGACGCGACCTCGTAGAATATCAGGTCATTTAAAAACTGGTATAACGTTTGATTTGATAACATTTAATGTATGCCTTAATTTGTGAGAGTGTCTATAAACTACAATTTTCTTTTGAGAGAAAATTTTCAGATCAAAACAGTTTTTTTTTCTTTCTTTCTCTCTCTCTCTCTCTCGTAATAAAGAGCTTAAGTTAAAAAGAACCGAGAAGAAAGGCTGGAAGACTATTATCAATGTCTTTCCTAGAAATAATGCATTTACAGAGCATTAAAGGAAAACTATCATTTAAATAGATCATTCAATACATAAGTATTCAAAATAATTGTTTATCTTTGTTCTCGACTGGGCCAATTAAAAACGAAGGGCGCTGATGAAAAACTTCTCTTAGTTCGGCTATAAACTGGCACTATAGTGACTATCAGCACAGCTCAGTGGCAAATTATCGTCAAAAACACAGAGAAATAGATGATGTGTGGAGATTCTAAGGTTCTGGAAACAAAAGACTCTGTACACAGTGGCACAGTGCTTCTTTACAATAATGAGAACCTCTGGCCTGAAGGACCTTTACAACACTCTGTCACACCATTCTTATTATTTATTAGTTCTCCTCTCTCCTGTACGCTCAAAACGCTTTATAAAAATAAATCGACAGTCTACAGTAATGTACCGAAACACAGGTATGCAGACAGAACAGAAGAACCTGTAAATTTACGTAGAGTACAATACACCAATTAAATATTCTTAATAATGAATACGAAGAAACTGTAACGTAAAATAAAACTGATGCCTGTGTGTTAGTGAGTGTAAGTTTGTGTGTGTGTGAGAGAGAGAGAGAGAGAGAGAGAGAGTGGGGGGCTGGGAGGATACTTTTTGAAATCGACCAGTTAAAACTGTTACAGATATATATGTTTCAGTGTGTCACGAGCTATTACAGGCTAGGAGAAAATACATCACGAACATCAAGTATACTAGACTGAGGTATTTAGTGCCTTGCTTTCTGTTTCTTGTAAACTGGTGAGGGAAAGAAGTGTGATAGCTGGGATGTTTATAGCTCGCCTGCCCGCATGATGACCTGAGTATAGGAGACGACAGCAAAGAAAGTTGACAGACCGCCACAAATTATGGGCATCTCTCTGGCAGGTCACTCGGCCAAAGCCAGGAAGGCTTTTACCAGCTACCTCTCCCACATTCTCAACACCTCATTCCAGTTCTTTCTCTTTAGCTCTCTCTCTTTGCACATCCAAGTATTGGACCGCGGGAAGGGGGGTATTCTTGCCCCTTCGGTTTCTTTACTGTGAGGGCGGCGGCCCCCTTCGCCCCTCTCCTGCTTCCTACACCACTGGGAAAATAATAAACGGGACCATTAGCCAGGTATACCTATACACCTTCCTTTAACTCCTGATGTATGTGATTTGTGTGTAACTATATCTTGACTTCATTCATAATTAACACATTAATAACTAAACTGCATTGTGTTTTGGGAGAATTATGTACACTAAGGAGGCTCGGAGCTAATTGATTAATATTCTTCATCATCCTCATCCATTTTACACAATGACAGAGCACTTCATGTTTCCTTTGTTGGAGTCGGATTGGCTTGGGTTTAAACTGCATAATTTTTAAGTCTGGTTTAGCATTTTCCTGGAAAGTGACAGCTGCGAGGACTGCAAACTTTGTTGCTCAATACTCAGAGCAAACAAGTCATCTTTGTTCTTGTATAATGCCATGGGTGAGCAAGACCATTTGATTAGTATCACCTGGTCTGTACCATCTTTCAAAGACAGCAGAAAATGATAATAGATCTCAACCTCAGCTAAACCCACAACCTCTTCGTCTACGGATTCTCAGTGTATCCCTCTACAGCCCCAGCACTGTTAGCCGAAATGAGAAAACAAACCCCTTGATATAAAAATAAGCCATGCAACGCCTCATCTATCTTTGTGAGCTGTGGGACCTTTTTTTTTTTTGCTGCGAAGGTATATCTCATAGACACCAGTTGACTAACACACTTTGGAAGATTACTCAGAACACTTCACTCTACAAAGTAGAAAAGGTTAATTTAATACAGTACTTACCGTTTCAGGAAAGACCAGCGGCACTCCCCGTCGTTCGCAGGGGCTGTAGAAAGAATCCCCTCCTCCTTCTCCGAACTTGGATGCGTCATACACGGAGCCCGCGAGGTTGCTGTAGTTCAGATGATATCAACAGATCGACGCCAAATTCTTCTGCCGACTTCAGCAGAAACGGTCGACGGTGCAGAGAACAAGGTTCTTGCCGAGACTGCCGACTCTTGAGAGGGCTGATAAGAGTACAACCATCGTTCGCTCACAGCCACAGCCTAATGAACAACGGTAGACATTCTACCGACACCCTGTGCAAAGCCCTGGGATTCGATGGGGGTGTGTTGAGCCATGCGGTCCCCCACGCCCTACCCCCCCCCCTCACCTTCTCCGTGACTTATATCGGGGTTCGGCACTTGGGAGGGTTATAAAGAAGCGGAGAAGCAGCCGAGAGTTACACTACAAAAAAAAGTGGAACATGTGTGAAGAAAACATCAAAACTGCCGGATGTCATGGAGAGATGGGCGGGGCGGACAATTCAAGTATTCAACCGTCAGCCTTAGCCTCTGTGCATGTTGGACAGGTAGCATACACGGATACACCTTCGTCCTCTTCTCTCTCACTCGCTTGCTTTTATTATCAGCACGTCCACCGAAAGCCAGGACTGATCCTGAGTAAACGACCTTTCCGGGCCCCTTGCATTACACACTAACTGTAATCGTTTATTATTTTTCTAATATGAACGTATTTTAGAGCTGTGTACGCCTGTGTACACTTGTATTTCACACTCGTAAGGAGCATGTGCTTAGAGCTTAAAAACAAGAACGAGACAAGGCAACATACGATCCAGAGACAGAAGAACAAACAATTTAAACAGCATATAAACTACAGAATGATAAAAAAAACAGTACCCTTGATGAAAAAAAAAGATTAAACTATTCGAAACCTTTCTGCAGGATAAAATGTTACCAGCGGGCGTGAAAAACTCGATAGATGAAAGAAAGTTTAAAGACAATACCAGGCTCGTCAGTCATCACACATTTGGATACAAGTCTTGAGGACAGCAGCGGGGCCGGTGCAAGCCTGTCCTGCTCACTAGACGAAAGACAAATATTGCGATCCCTCTCCCCACAAAAGTGAACCATTTATCAACAAAAATATTAAAATAATTTAAACAATAAACCTAGGCTTACATATATACCAGTGACTGTACTAGTCGTGTGTCCCATCAGATTTGCATTCGTGAGCACTCATGCAGCCAAACATTGAGCAGTCATTCGACAAGCCAAGCGACAATAGCAATCGATCCGTAAAGAACGAATTTTTGGTGACAAATGAACATATATAACCTACAGCTGAATGCACGTGCATCACCTGCAACATTCTTTCCTTCCACACAGTAGCAGTGGCAAGCTTATTCACTCAGGTTTTTTTCCGTTGCCGTCTTCTTTTGCTCTCTGGTCTTAAACTCATGCAGCTATCACAACTTCTCGCATCAGACCATCCTAATCACAGTACTGAACTTTTGACCCCTCACATTTCCATCCCAAGGGTTCTGCCTGACAGTCGGACGTGCCGGTACGACAACGGAGATTCTTATTATGTCTTCATACGCAAAAACAGAGCGCAACTACCCGTTTAAACCGTATACACTCTTGGGTAATAAAAATAAATCAATTTGACAAATAAATTAAGTGAAATGCACCCACTGAACCAAGAATATTTTTAACAATTAAATAAAAAAGTTATGTTGGTAGCACATATTGTGTCGCCGTGTGTAATCTGTCAGTGCAATAATTATTATAATGTATCTAGGAGCCAGGACCTGACGCCCATTGTGCGGTGTGACGACAGGTGATGGTGTAGAACTGTAGCCGGATATATAACATCGACGATGGAATTTTAAAGACTTACACAGTATTGAAGCAATATATATTGCAGGAAAGGCATCGTATGCACAAAAAGCTATCTAAAATATTAATACCCTCCACTTCCAAAAAAAAAACAACAAAAATTTGACATCCTGTTTCACTGTAACGAGACTCCCTCCCCCTTCCATCATTCCTCCCAGCCGCTATATCCATCAACCGAAGCCTGACATATATACTTGTTTAGTTCCGTTTTGACATTCAGACTCTTTCATTTCTATGGGTTTTATTTAGTATTCTGGGAGGTTAGGTACATCGCATAATGTAGCTTTCGGGTGTACGTTTAAGCGGCACTCCTTTGTTATTTAAAACAAAAGTCATGACTTCACTATTGAAAACGTAGGGTCTCCCTCCATCACGCGGTCTGGGGGCGCAACGATTAGCGCCTGTCACCAATACAGCGAGGATTGGCTGTCCTGGGTTCAGATCCCATCTCGGGCGTGCTGTTTTGTTTCTCTCTCTGCATGTGGCATCTGTTATAGGGCTAGCTGCCTTGCTGTGATATAACTTTAGTTGCTGGCTCGGCGTAAAACACCGGCCATTTCCCCCTCTCTCAACGCTTCAGATAGTTTCTGAATGTGTAGGAGACCGATGTGCATACTGGTAAAAAGACATCCAACACAGAGCTGCTTTCACCTCTCCTTGTCCCAATAAGTCATGCGCTGTAAGAGTAAGTCATCGACTGTACCATTTCACCTGAAAAAAAGGTGAAAGGGTGTTTACAAAACAAACAAAAAAAACGCACAAAAGTTCATGTCCTTGCTGTTTAAGTGCAGACCATTGTTTAGAGGAAACGTCCCCATCCCACCCATAAGTGTGTACGTCGACACAAAAACTGTGACTGACCTGTTTCTGTTTGCCACACTGGCATGCAGCCAGGCCGGATGGTCCCCTCATGTCGCCCAACAACCAAAGATAACCCAACCGATGAAATTCCTTATTCTTGCGCACAGTTCATCTTTGTTTCAAGTCGCCAAAATTACTTTCTTCATTCGCAGGGGCAGTGGGATTTCAGCCAACAGGTAGATTACTCACTGCATGCCAGCGAGCGATGGGACCAAACAGTGGAATGAACAGATATGCACGAGTCCGTGAACACCAGCATCCAGTGTCCCTTATCCATTGAAACATCTGACTAGTTTTCACTCCCAATGAACAGATCATTTCACACAACACCGGCTATCACATAGCAACGGATTTTAGATGCAGATCATGTCATGTGATAATGTCACAGTTGCAAAGTTTATCAAGTACATGGCCAGATCATCTGCGCAGGCAGTGCATGTGTGTGTGTAAACAAACAAGACACTTGTCAACAAGGATGTTTTCATTTATATTTTTGGAGACATGCATAATAACGACAGAATACACTAAGTTGCAGCAAAATAACCCTGACCTAGCATGGTGGGGAGCGGGGAAATTGTTTTTTTTTTCTAAGCCAGCAACTAAGGCTATAATCACCTCAAGGCAGCCAGCCCTGTAAACAGATGCCACATGCAGACAAAGAAAAGCGTGCCCGAGACGAGAGGTGAACCCAGGACAGCCAACCTTCACTGTATTGGTGACGGGTGCTAACCGTTACGCCACCAGACTGCCCTAACATGCTGGGAACTAAAGGTCTCTGATCAAAGATCTGTAATGTGTGTTGTTGGAGTGATGAAGGTCTGTAACGTTAGAGGGTAACAGACTCGATTTCCTAAATAGGAATGTGCATGAAGACGAGAAGAGCGGGAGGCGAGTCACTAGACTCAACATGCACCGTCAGATATTTCAGGCAGCCAGGAATCGTTACAGACATCGTGTAAAATCAACATTCTACTTGGAAAAAATACTTGATTGTAAAACCACTAAACAGTTATTTTGTGCTAGCAACAGTCTGCTTGGAAAAACCACTGGTACTCCACTACCGTCAGTGTTTCTGCTCAAGAACTTCCACAGAAATTTGCTGATTTCTTCACCAGTAAGATTGAATTGATACGCCAGAAGCTTGACTATGCTGCTGTTCCATCTTCCTCTGTGTCAGATACCGTTTACAGTGGTCGTAAGTTATGTGGTTTTGAGCCAGATAGTGAACAGTTTAAGGAAATTTTTCTGAGAACCCCAAAACATATGAACTACTCTCTGCTTGTCGATTGTCTAGATGTCCTGTTACGACATATAACCTATATCATTAATGCTTTTCTCATGTCTGGGCACTTTCCTCCCCAGTTCAGGTCGGCTGTTGTCCACCCACTTACAAAGAAACCATTTTTAGATCATAACTCCTTAAGCAATTACGGACCAGTTTCAAACCTGTCTTTTCTAAGGTTCTGGAAAAGATTTTTCTTTCCCAGTTTATTGTACGTGGAGCAAAATCATCTCTTTGATCCCTTTTCAGACGGCTTATAGCAAAAGGCCACGGTACTGAATCTGCTCTTCTTAAAGTTGTAAATAATCTACTACTCAGTACTGACAATGTCATTTCTGGCATTGTTAGATGCCAGCTGCATTTGATACTGTACATCATTCTATACTTCTACACAGACTTCAGCAGTCTTTTGGTATTCATGATGTTGCTTTGTCCTGGTTTTGATCCCACCTCATCGACCGAACCCAGACTGTGTGAATGGTGTTTACTCAGATGCTTGTCCTAAGATATGGAGTACCGCAGGGATCTGTATTGGGTGCAATACTTTTTGTGCTGTATACACCCCCTCGTCTGATGTTATGTCACACCATGCCATGTCACATGTGAGTTATGCTGATACACAACTTGATCAGTCAGCTCCACTTACTGAACTCTCTGGAATACTGATTTGGAAACAGGAATGTATAGATGATGTGAAGTCCTGGATGCTCCAAAACAGACTGCAACTGAATGATGATAAGAATGAACTGCTACTTACTTGTCCAAAGAAATTTGAGTCATCCTTCTGTCTATAAACAACTCAACTATTCCTTTCTCTACCTGTCCGCAGCCTGGGTGTCATTCTCGATCAGTTTGACTCTTCATCAGCATATTTCTCAAGTCGGCAGAATTGCTTACCTCAAACTTCGTAGGATCAATACCATTCGTCATTATCTCACCACTGATGCAACTAAAACTCTAATCTGTGCCTTTGTGCTGTTGAGGATGAACTATAGTAACCCTCTTTTAGCTGAAATTCTCAAGTTTCTTCTTGACAGACTTCAAAGGATCCAGAATAACGCTGCTCCCCTCATCTGCAGACCATCTAGATGTGAACATATATCACCCATCATACACTCTCTTCACTGGCTGCTAGCCATGGACCATAGTCTACAAACTTTCCACTCTTACTCCGCCATTTCTGGCACTGGTCCTCTGTACCTCTCTGAATTCACTCCCCTCTATACACCCACACAACTTCTTTGCTCATCTTTAAGTCCCACTAAGACAAAGACATATGGACAGTGGTCTTTCTCCTACCAAGCCCCATCAACTTGGAACAGATTACCCGTGAGCCTTTGACACCGATTCTTTTACCACCTTAAGTCCAAACTTAACACACATCTTTTCAGAACTTCACTGTGACGCTGTCCTGACCATAAGAGTGCATAACATGTCTGTAATTTACTTAGTGTATGTCGTAGAAGTGAGCATGTCTGTTATACACAAATATGGGTGTGTGGTTGATAATGACTCTATATGATTTATCTAAAGCGCTCTGAGCAAATTTTTGGAAAGGTGCTATACAAATCCTCATTATTAAGATGGGCAGTTTATCAAGAGAGCATAATGAACTCATAGCAACCAATTTTCATGAAACTGAAGCCCTTACTAACCGGTGTCTGCAGTCTACAAAACCAAACATCTGAGCATAAGCTGCGCCCAACTCCAACCTTCACCACTAGTAAAGTGGCATGACCACTGATAACCCACTTCAAAGTGGGAACAAGAGGGACTTGGAGGCTATAGTATCATTTTTCTTAAAGGCTAGGTTACACTACATCTAACAGTGACTGGAAAGAACAAGTTTGTTTGATATGCATTTTTAATCCGTGAGACAGCCCATACATAAAGAAATCAAGTAGACTAATAGCATGTTCCATGTCCTATACCAGGAAGAGGCCAATTATATCTCTAAAGCCAGATGTTCAGTGCAAGATCATGAGGTGGAGTTTTCGGGCTGTTTGCTTTTCATCAGCTGGAATTTAGCTTCAATTTGCATCAGGAGTTCCCTGGCAAACAAAGAAAAAACAAGGTGAAGAAATCTGATTGTGAACAAGCCTTTCTTTAACAATATAGTAGAATAATTATAAAATGGACTTCAGAGTTTAGATTCAAGTTTCCACTTAACCCAGCCATACAGTTTTCAGATTAAATGAAAATTTAAGGTATCATGAAATGCAAAAAGAACATGCAGGTGATTTGCCAGAAATGTGTAAGCATAAAGCTGGCAGTGCTTTATACTCTCACCTATGCAGATCTGGGTCCATGTGATGATGATCAGCTGCAGAGTCTCTGATGCGTTGCATCATTGCTGTAGCTGCTGCATCACACTCTCTCAGCTTCACATGTCTCAAGAACAGGCCTGCAATGTCACAAGAATACAACTGCGATATTTCAAGAATACAGCTGCAATGTTACAAGCAACACAACATCTACATCTTGCCAGCCTATCTCATGCTCTCTTTTTAACAATGAAGACAAGCTGTGATAGAGCTGGCTGTAACTGTGGTTGGACGCAAATTGCATATAAATGCAAATTGGTGCAAATGTGAACGTCCCATGAGATCCCTGGTTTGAACCTATGAGGAACAAGGTGCATAAAGATGCAAGATGGTATGTCCAAGAAATGTTTATACTCAATATCTGCAAACTGTAAATATTTATACTCAATGTATTCAAACTGTAAATAAATACACTGTGCCCAACTATAGCTGTTGTACAACCTTTGATCACTCCCCATTAACGCAGTAATAATAATGGCATACATTTTAGCTTTAGCGCATTTTCCTCCTTAACAAATACTAAATGCACTTTACAACAGTAGTCAGAATTACACAACATATAGTTTAGGTCCATTATATCAAACCTTGATAGCTGATTGTTTTATGCTCATCTTGCAGTTTTCATTGTGAGTGTCTCATTGTAAAAGTAATACAACACTCTTCTCCTTATAAGATTTAGTCAGTATGATATCGTTTTTGGTTGATAACTCAATGAGGGCACCTACGAGACGCATGAAGAGTGGCCAGCAAATGGACTGCAGCATGAACTGTGTGAGGGTGGGTCCCTGTGTCTGACCTTATCCTGTCTTCCAATGACTGCACAAGGAGTCTGCACACAGAGAAGTGTGAGTGATGGTCACAATGCATCTGTGAAGTGTTCCGTCTTGAAACCAATCTAACAATCATATGCATCTGAATAAATTATTATTATTATTATTTTCAACAGCTGTAAGGAAAAGGAAGCCCCAGCAATCATATCTGCACAACAAAGCATGCAAACACACTCGTACACAATCACCAACAATCCCTCTACTCCTAGATATTATCGTGCATAACTGACATTTAATAAAATTTTAATCAAGTATGCTGTGTTGAGCACATAGCTACATATTTTAACTCTTTAACATTTAACTTTCATTGTGAATACTTAATTATTTAATGTCTATTACTATTAATATTATGCTACTTAATATGCTATTAAGCTACTTGATATTTAAGTATTTACCACTAGAAACTGTTTACTTATCAAATACATGTACTATGAAAAGAACTCCCTTCATTTACAAATTTTACGAAAATACAACATATGCACATGTGCATACATGCAGATAGATCCATAAATGACATTACAATTGTAAAGATCCAAACAGCTTTGTTTTGACAAAATGACACACTGTCATCCACCCATTATCCAGTTGAATTGGCATTTCATTATGTGTGCTAACAAACCTATATAAGTGAATAAGATAAATATGTAACGAACATTCTCCAGCATACATGCATGGACACAAACAAGATCATAAGTTAGTGAGCACACAGCGTGTGAACATCTGACCTGCAAGAGGCAGCTGTACTACTGAGGGCCTTCAAGATACAGGCTGACAAAGGTGGCAGAGGCTCCGGGCTCTCCTGAACGTTTTCTGGAAGACCATCCTTTCCAAGAAATCATTAAAATGATTAGATAGTGATTGTGAAAATTACTGTCTACCTCTCCTCACTCTCACCTCTTTCAGAAGCCATTAAATGCCGACCTTAATGCTTGTGTGATGAAGTTCCTCCAGCATGGCACCCAGCAAGGTTGAGGCCAGTGACCTGGCCGCCGTCTGGTCACACTCTCCTTCACAAGTGTCTGGTGAAGAGTGTTGTGTGTTCAATAAGCAGGACACAATGCCACACAGCTTGCTTTTGATGTCTAGTATGGCCTGTCACAATGCATAGATTGTATTAACAAACTTGGTAAAGCTGCCTCTTTAAGTAAAGGCACAAAATTGCAGTACTCAAAAAAAAGGCTACTGACCCTTGGCTCTCTGCAGCCTGGTCTTCGAAGGCACGCGTTCAGAGCTGCCATGATGTGAGTCATGCTGCTGCTGACCTCTCTACTGGCCAACAGGTCTTCAAACAGCACCATCTGATATAGAACACTCAGCACACCATCCACAAGTCGCAGTTCTTCAGCTGTTGACAGATACGATTTGCAGCATTTCAAAAGAAAGATACAAATCATGAAGTATCCATGTGAAATACATCACACAGCTGTCGTTTATAAACTAGGTTTTGTGTGCATAAACTTCAAATATATAAATGCCAAACATTATACTTGAAACACTTCTCCTACTTAACTGATCTGCCTGGTTTTCTCATTTACATGATACTGGTTACATGCCTTACAAGATAGCCTGTTTGACAAAAGGCTGATTTTATTTCTCTGCATGGTAGTGTATTATAACAAAAATGACAGTTTTGAGATTATTATATTCTGAATCTAGAACACCTCTTATGTGCTGAGCTGCATTTAGTTACGAACACCTTGAAAAATAACTTTTTTGGTGTTGCATGAAGTAACAAATAGCAGCAAACAGATATTAAATTTTGAAATTTCTTGTTTGGTTGCCATTATGGATAATTTTTAAGGCATCCAATGGTAACTTTTCTATTTCACTATTCTTAACCCGAAGAGCCAGTCTTGTGGCTCAACCGGCAGAGACCGAGAAGCCAGTTTTGTGGCTCTGATACAGGTATGGTAGGAAAACTTTTCCATTGGTTTATTTGTTTAAAAATCACAAAACTGTTTTCCATTCCGCGGTCTTTGTCCTTTCGTTCGCTCACCATCTTGTAATTTTTGAACCTGTGAAAAATTAGATCTAGCTCCTTGAATCAAGATGAAGTTTTTGAAGATGGGACGGATGCCATTTTCAGCGTTATGCAATCCATTTTTTAGCATTACGAGTAATGGGACCGAGTTAGAGAGCAACTGGGTAAGCGATTTTGAAGGTATTTATGCCATTTTTTTGGTTTTATTTGATGTAAATAGGTTTCGGCATCTTGTCTACACATGCTCTGTAAATAGTTTTATGTGTGTTTTGGACAAATAACAGTAAAATTTGAACTTGTACAGCAAGTTATTTATTTTTTGTGAATGTTGTGAGCATGTGAACTGAATTTTCTTGGATTATTGCTGGCACCAGAGTAAAGATAGACAGCTGACATTATTTTTATTGCAAAATTCAAGCTTTTTCCTTTCTAAACATGTAAAGGTTTCTTGATCTATATCAAAATTTAAAAAAACAATAAAACAAACAAACCAGACCACGTTTTGCCATCACCGCTTCTGATTTTAAGCCGTGATTGTTAAACGTCGTTTTTGTTTTATCCAGGTCTATGAGTGTTAACAAACCCTATGGATATATACACAATAGAACAACTGAAGAGCATTTTACCAAAAAGTCATCTAGTAATGCAGTGTTGTACCTTTAGACCCGCGGTTCTCAACCTGGGGGGCGCGCCCCCCAAGGGGGGCGCAAGCTGCTGAAAAGGGGGCCGCAAAGGCGGTCATTTTCTCATATCTCATATAGTTATTAGTGGCTAAGGGGGGGACGTACCTTTATTCGTCTGGGGGGGCGTCACAAGTAAAAGGTAGAGAAACGCTGCTTTAGACTGAATACAAACCTGTGTGTAAAATCTCCTTGCAGAAGGAGCTAAGCTGCATGGCAAACTCCTTGTCTCCAAACCCAAGCATCAGCATGTTACAGCATATGTCCAAAATAGTCTACAAAACCAAAGTTGGCATCACTAGTGCATTCACCATAAATAGAGGAAATAAAGATGAAATTTGGTTTTCACTTTAAAATCTTAACCAACTGTACTGCATTTACCTGACACAAACTCTGACATAAAATGAGCATATATATATTTATAAATATATATAAATAAATGTCCTCTTCCCTCCCAACATCTTTCACACTCAAGACATACACATAAAATCGTCGAGATTCCTACCACGATGCAGTTGGAAGCTAGCTTGCTCCTCCATTCCAAGCTCTCTGCAGCAGAAATGAGCTGATTTTCTCCCTCAAGATGCCCATCACCAGACTTACAAGTAGGTATTGCACCAATACAGGGAAGGAGTGACTCTTTCCCCCACTCTAAGATGCTCTTTATGTGAGCCACACAGTCAGCATGGTGTCCCTCCTGACAAAGGTTAACATACATGAACAATGCTCTTCTTTCACAAAAGACAAGCAGATAAGAATGCTTTATGAATGTACAATGTCTGTAATGCTGCCTGCAAAGCTCTACATACATAATGCTAATACTTTTCACCTGTTAGCTGCTGAGTGCATTTATTTACTTGAGTTCCATGAAGTTCTTCATAACAGGAGAAGTTGATGACATTATGTAGTTCTTGTGGTGCACAGACTAAGGTGTAAAGGACTGCATATAGCAACAAACAAGAGCATGCAGGGCATGTGAAATGTGAATTCCAGCTAGTGGTTAAGCACAACAGAGGGCTCATCATCAAGTAATATCAGATAAGTTATACGATCCTTACTGGTTTGTGAAGCAACACAGACATTCTCAGATGCAAAGACAAGATCTGTTCAACAAGGATCGTCTTGTCGGCATCTGCAGGTTCTGGACAATTTTCGCATTGCAGCTGTTTCTTTATCACCACCTGTTGATGCAAAGGCAACAGGATAGATCATTTGCTTACCATGTTACAATCCTACATCTCTTGCTCATCCGGTGAATGAAGGTGCTTTTTTTGGACCGTGCATGCTCCAGTAAACTGTAAAGTGTTAAATTAAATGCGAGACTGCTATAAGTATTCCAACAAATGTAAACACTTGTTTAAGATTCTACATTTCTCTGTGGAATTTCAAGGCACTGAAGATGCTAATAGATTTAATCATTAAAAAAAATACAAGAAAAAGAAAAAAAGAGGGAGCATGATTGCTGAATGTTTTCTCTTTCAAATCATGACCATGTGACCTGTTATTTCTTTCACAAACAGTGGCCATATTATGGGAGTTTTCTTAAGTCACATGACCTCTACCCCTCCTGCTCACCTAAAGCTTTACAAGCTTTGCTTAAACGTCTTTACCCTGTAAGCAGGTAAGTAGACTTTTCAGTCGCTCCCTTGGATACACACACTATCCAGCCCCACCTCCTCCCCCAGCATAACTGTTGTGCACTATAGGTCCCCCATCTTGCCATATAGTTTCCATGCCAAAGGTGTCTAGATTTGGTGCCTCAAGGTTTCATGAAGAAGGCAGTCTTGTGGCAGATGAACTGTTGTCTAGTTATGTCAGGTTCAATGAACTTGATGTTGAGGTGGTGTGCTAGCTGGTTGTGGCCAATATACAGCTACAGGATTGTTATCTTTATTTTTTAAGGGATTTAGACCTTGTCAGTAGATGGTATGGGTCTTGCTGTTGCAACCATTTAGTTTTGCTTGGCCTTAATGCTGGTTTTCACTTCCTTCAAAGTCATGGATATGTCCTCTTGTTTCATCTTGGAATCATTTCTTGCCAGCTTATCTGCAATCTCATTACCCAGCACACTGCGGAGGTAGGGTAGTCACTGCAAAGTGACTAGGAAGTCTCTCATTAAAAAACTATCTGCAGTCCTGACAGATTTGTAGAAAATGCTACACACTGGCAAAAATCTATTCATGTCTGCCTTAAGTGTCTGCATAATGATTTATTTACATGTAAACTTAGTGACTCACTATACAAGATTATCACAGCTGCACTCCAAGTGTTCTTTGATTTATGAAGAGAAGAAGCAACACACCAGAACATGTGACAACAGTCTGTTTAGCTTGTCACAATCTTGAAGATGATGCTCCATTAACACCTGCTTGCAAACAGAAGATCGTAGCATTGTAGACAAGTAGTTGATGGCCAAGTCAGGATGGCCCTTTTTCTCTGGTGCCAAGATCTGTACGCGCTTTTTAGCTGCACCACCCTGCATGATTAAACACAACTCAAAGATAACAGTGGTGGAGAGATGTAGACAACTTGATGGAGCATCTGAGATGTTCAACAGTTATCACTTTTAATACAGCTGTAGCATTACGAGAAAATGAACACGAACATGAATAGTATCACAAGAATAGTAACTTGAAAGAATATTGCATGAAAAGTCATGCTAGCCTTTTTGGTTGGAACAGCTTGTGGTGCCTCAGCAGGCATGAGGAAATCCTCCAGCCAATCGCTGATCAGCTGCAGAACTTCTGAACCCCGCTCCCACCGACACATAGCTTCCAGCAACTCAGTGCACTCCCCTGCTCCACTGTCACTTGTCAAGTTACGAAGTTTTGATAGACAGGTGATGCTGCAGCAACCAAAGACAAAAATAAACAAGGTTAAAAAAAAATGAAACAAGTGACAAAATATTTCCAATAAAGATTAAGGCATAAACTTTTTTAAACACATAGCAAGAAAGTTTTGATGGTTCATTATTTTAACAGAGCAATACAACTTTATTAATCTACAAGGACAATTCCAGAGAGTGCTCATACTAGCAATATGTAGAGATAAATACAAACATATGCATGTTGAAATAATTTCTCTCACACTTTATATATATATATACACACACACATTACCAGCAGCACTAGATACAGTTGGTGACGTTAGGTCACCTCAAGCTAGTACAAGATCACGGCCAGTAGAAGTACCTCATAACAAAAACAAATCTGAAGGAATACTGCAAGTAAAATGCTGCAGGGTTTAAGTAACCATGAGGTAAAATGGTACTGAAAACACTATGCATTCTGAAATCTACTTTGAGTCCTACCTGATACTAGGCACCACTTTTGGTGGTAGGTGTCCTGCTAGCTCAATCACAAGTGACACTACTCTAGGTTCCTGAAAAAGATAAAACAGGCAACTTTTTACTGCTGTAATTCAGCACATCATCTTGCCACTTGCAGCATCCACAACATGTGGCTATCAGTTTCAGTCTGACCAATCTACCATTCACACTCCTATGATTATTTACAACTCCTTTATAATAATAAAAAAAAAAAAAAAAACATTTTTGGTGGTAAAATTTCTTTCTTCGCGTACTTACAAGATGATATGACTATATGGAGATCACCCTCTAGCTACCTACCTCAAATCCAGCTGTCCAAACCTGTGCAACACGTTAGGACTTGAATCCAGCTCAGCCCCCTCCCATCCCACCTGTCATGCTAGTGAGCCTCTCTACTCCAGTTTTTTTCCTGGATTGAGTCTGGAACCCACTGCGGGGAGGCGGGAGTAAGCTAGCTGTCATGTCATCTGGTAAGTACTCGAAGAAAGAAATTTTACCACCAAAAATGGTATTTTTTCTTTGTACTGTACCAGATGACATGACTATATGGAGAATAACTAACAGGCGGAGGGAGTGGCCGCCCACCTTGTAAGAACACCTACAAACATCCATAGCTGAACAACAAACAAAAGGAAATCACACCCCAAATCCAGCCAGGCTGTAGAGTGAGGCCGCCTTGACTGAGCTATGCAAAGCTGCCATCAGACCTGCCAAACAGGCTGCCGTATCTACTCCCTGCTATGCTGCTGATACCCAGCCAACTGTCACCAATGAGTCAGGATAGGGTGCAAGATCCATAGGTAGGACCTAGCGAATCACACAAGAACGCCAGCCTATAGCCCAAATGACTATAGTGCTGCATTCCGAAGGCTGGACTAGTCAAGCCTCAATGCCCGAACCTTCCAACTGGGGAAGCTGCTGTCGAGCAGCGCTGCATAAGCCACCTGAACTACTGCTAACCCCCAGGGTGTAATATATTGCACTGAAAAAACTTTGTCTTACCCTTTCACACTGGTAAGAATCGACACACGCCTCCCTGAGCAAGGCCAACCTCTTGGAGTAATTCCAGAGTGTTCTCACTAATTCCTGTGGTAACCTGATCCTTCAGGCCTGCTCTTGGAAGTAAGAGTAGCATATTCTCCTAGGACCCTGTTCTGGAGGACTAATCTGAGCCAGTAAAGCAGGATTATCTGAAGGGATATGAAACCATTACCCCTAAACTGTCAGTAAGTTAAAAACTGAGTATCTCAAAAGTCTCGGATATAGTACCTACCTCGACTACCACTGCTAACACCATGTCTGTCGAGTTCCAGAGGTAAAAACCCATCCACTAATCCCAAGAAGGGAGTAGAGTGCAACCTACTGGTTGAGGGCTAACAGAACTCGTCAGCAAGGCAGAACCTGGCTATTGGCCCTCATTCTATTGGGCGCCAAAGACTGAATGTATCTGATAGCATGGCTAAATAGCCTTCAATAATAATAATGAGCCCCAAAGTCTTATTAAGAATCACAGACCATTCTGCCTAGGACATATCCGAAGGATCCCGTCCATGACTAAGTTCTACTTCTTTTTAACTACCAAGGTGGAGGACTTTCTAGTGAAAGCAATACGCTCCGCCACATCACTAGGGCAGTGTCGACTTTAGCTGTCACCTCTAATAAGGCAAAGGTGTGAAGATGCAGATTCTCTGCAGCCAGATGAACTAGCTGACTGTGCAGCTCTCAGGTCCTTCCTGAAGTACTTCCATCGACAAAGCTGCTTATACTTAGCTCCCAAGACCAATTCCAGGTAAGTGGGTCTACTATGAGAGGCCTGATCTTGGCTTTCTTGACACTGTAAGGTCTATGCCCCGAGTTCCTTCCCAACTCAGTGACACTACGTCAACTACCCAAATCAGTGTGTCAGGAACTGGTGACTCAAACGTTGGGACCTTGTCCCCACAAGCCTCATAGAGGTCCCCCATGTGAAAACTGACAAAAGTTGGAAAACTGTCTGGCGAAGGATAAGGTCCCTTCCTGTTCAAGACCTTTGGCTGGGATATCGAGTCTGCCAGTAATACTGAGCTTAGCCATGCAAGAAAAACATGGTCCACCCGAATAACCTTCGCACTAAGGGGCACAGCATAGGGAAGGGATCACTGCATTGGATCTTTTGGCCAAAACCATTCCTGTTATTCTCTGCAGGGTCAGCTGTCAAGTAACCTGCTCTCCACATCGGCAACAGTTCCCAGCCTTTAAGTGCTGAGCCTATTCTTCCTCCCACCACTGGCCCTGTTATGACCAAAGGCCAATAAGGAGGTCACCCCAAGTCTGGTGGCTGTCAATTTGTACCTCAATAAAACTCCGGTATGACATCCCCATGGCTAACCACTGGAAGTCGTTCCTAGCCCTTCCATGTAACTGTAACTCGCCAACACAGTTGTTGGATTATCAAACCATCCCGTTGTTGGCCTCCAGCGCGTCAAGGCCATCTGAGTGGGGCCATTGAGCCATCCCAAAACCAGTAGATCGGCCGCTATTTAATCAAAGGAACTAAGCCCATAACGCTCCTGACTATGGTATGACTCTAGATCAGAAACAAGGTAAACAGTAATTTGATAGTTGGAGTACCAACTCTGAAGAAACAGGGTGACTCAGCAACCTCAACTCTAACCGTAAGGTCAAGAGGTAAGCCAGTTCGAGCTCCAATTGCTGTTTGGCTGTGTAAGATCAACTGTCCCAAGGCTGACAGGCTTTTTGAGCCCTCCTCCTGAAACAGGATTATGTGAATCCATAGCGGTCAGGCTGCAAGGTCTCCTGACCACATGCCTACTCCTGGCCTGAGGAGGATGTACCAGACACACAGGCTGTGGCCCGGGATGGAGCGGGGGAGCGAGCGGAAAACGTCCTGGGCCTGGGGTGCAACTTCATTCCGGTAACTATAGTGCCAAGCCCCACCCTAAAGGCATCATGGCAAGTCATAAAACGCTGCTTTCAAAGGCAAGAAGCAAAAATGGGCCGCTGACGGTTGCAACAGGACATTAAAAAGTTTATGCAGGCATAATTGCGCAACATGAATGACGCTCTCACTTCATGAAAAGCCTTCTCGAGACTGTAGTGATATTCTCACTTCGCAGAGACATCTCTATTCCCTGTCTCCTGGCCCTGGAGAGCAAATCAGTGAAAATGAGTGCATGGAGGTCTCTTCTGAAAGACAGGCACAGTCCCTCACCGATCACCACATAACCCCAAGATTTGCGGTCCGAAAAGTCTCCCACTGAGCTGCTTCCTCGGTGTCACTCCGACTGGAACCGTGGGATTTGAGTCGGTGAGTGAAGGGAGTGAAACCGATGTGAGGACATCTACTCTCAAACAGATTTCTCCCCCTGTCCCTGGCTGCCGGGTAACTCATCTGACCATCGGACTGAAAAACCAGGCTCAAAGCAGAAGCAGGGGGGAGCGCTGCGCTGCTGAAGCGGTAAATCCGCTCTCTCTCTCCTATCCCTGGTGTGCAGCATGGAGGAGACGCCACGGTAGGGACCTCCCTTCTGTTGCAGATCCATAGCAGGCAGGCACAAGTTGAGTGTAAGGTCTCCAGACCACATAATAACTCGTGGCTTGGGAGTCCAAAGCCTTCTCCCAGATGCCTCCACATTGCGACTGTGGTACTCAACCCAAATGTCTGAACTTGCCTCTGATATCACGCTTGGTAGTGTGGCTTTGGGTACTCTATAGTTATCCAATAAGCCAGAAGCCTATCGCTCAGTAAGCAGCGAAATGACCGACCTAACCTGTTGGTAAGTCCTGGCGCTGAAAAACGGACAAAGGGAAGCGAAAACACGAATGCAACTCCCTCCCAGTCTATAATATGAACAGGCGTTAAGAGATACTGTGACAGTAAATCACGTATTCGACAAAAATGTTCTGAATCAAGGAAACGCCAAAAACTAGAACTGCTCCAAATGGGCATGTTGTAGGCAGAGCGCATGGACACACATGGCAAACTAAAGCGAACCTCTTCAAACACGTGAGGGCAGAGCTGCCCGCCTTCAACTAGGCCGAGTAACAAAAGAGGCTCTGTGACTTATCCGCTACTGCTTAACCTAAGGGTAGGCCGTCATTCACTAAACAACAGATACAGTCTTGTATCACTCCGCCAGCGAAACACTTGCTAAATGCCGTACTCCTTAACCAGATCCAAGCACTTCACATACATCTTAAAAGTAGTCAACCAAGCTACATAAACCGCTTACACACACAGCTCGTCAACACCCTACACCCCACGTGGCCACAAAGGCTCCGCATCACACACTTTAATATGGACCGCTTCACGATAGCATGTCATACGCGCGTCGGGGCCATGATAATCTTCTCTGTATCGTTCCAATTTTAGCGCATGTACCACACATTCACGGCAGGGGAGGGGTGGTGGAGGTGTCAAGCCATAGCCACCTACTACACGGTGCTGAATACCATTCACGACCAAAACATTCAGCAATATGACACATTGCACAGCCGAATTCAATACAGACAGCTTCTTTACAACTTATAAGCTACAAGAAGAGTAACATGTGACACCACTGGGCCCGTAAATTCCACAGGGGACGAGCACAAAAAAAACGCTCTTTCATTCCCCCACCTCCTTTCTACTTCTTTAAGAGGAATGTAGCGGTGTCGGGAAACCATCTTTCATGGTAGTTGGCCCCCTTCTTGCGATACTTTTAGCAGTCTAGCCTTACCTTATATTGCTCTAAGATAACAGCAACTAATAAGTCGAAGCAAAAAACTTCCCGCCGTGGCCCGTCTCTGACCACCTGCATCCGCAACTTTGTCCCTGTCAGTAGAGGCAAACTTCACAGGAAAAAAGAGGAAGCCAGGCTTGTCGTTACTGTGCCCGTGATAGACAGTAGAAAAAAATATATCACCGCCCTTCACAGGCCTCACACTGCATATCCAAAAGAAACGAGGTAGCTGACACGTCTGAACTGCATCAAGCCGGGCTAAAAACTGGAGTAGAGAGGCTCACTAGAGTGACAGATGGGGTGAGAGGGGGCTGAGCTGGATTCAAGTCCTACCGTGTTGCACGGGTTTGGACAGCTGGATTTGAGGTAGCTAGAGGGTGATCTCCATATAGTCATGTCATCTGGTAAATACGAAGAAGAAATGACAGCTATAGCATTATGGTCATAAAAGCATACAATAAAAAAGAACAATGTAGATTTTTACCTGGGTAACTTTCAGCACTTCTGGTATCGTTACACTCAGCTTTTTCATTATGGACTGTTTGATGTCCGCATTCTCACGCTAGAAACAAAGAGACATTTCAGTTACACAGCACTAGAACACTTCTTTCTGACAGCTGTAAAACCAACCATCTCTTACTGAATATGTAGTTTCATTACATGCTTTTTAGTTTGTGATGCTGATATCAGAGCTTCTGCTAAGGCTAAATTCTTTGGGGTCCCTTTACAATGTGAGAAAAAATCAACAAATCAACATACTTTGTTCAACTGCCTTTCAGACACACAAAGCACTGTAATGTCTAGTCAGAAACGGCGAGATTTCTGTGCCATGAAGTCTGTGCAAGCATCTGTGATGAGCTTATGCTCACTGTACTTGGGGTGCTTGGCAGCATGCTTAATGAACATTTTGTTCTCCACTGCCTTGATGCTGAGGGGTGTGTGGATGAGGTTCTGTGAGGAGAAGCCCCTTTCACATGGTACTGAGGTGATTGGGACGGTTGTTGAGATCGCAGCCAGAGTCACAAACTCGGGGAATGTCTCTGTACATTGCAGCAACATATGCTGACACACGGCCTGCAGACCCGTATCTCTGTGTTTGCCCAGCAATGCTTTGAACAGTCTGAAGGAGTCCCTAGCAGCTTCCCCATCGATCTCCTCATATCTGGTCAGCAGCCTCTCAAGTGCCTCCTTTCCATGCTCCCTGATTTCTTCCTGGGTGTGTGGCAGGTGAGAGGGATCCAGGACTGTTGCCAGGTCTTTCAGAACAGCCATGTCATTTGCTGGAAATCGCTTGTCCATTTCTTCATGGATCTCCCTCACAAAGTCTGTCCCTTTTCCCCTCACAATGTCTTCACTTCCAGTCACTGTGATGCCCTGGAAATGTCCACAGTCTGCCACCTGGGTGAAGAAGTCCTGAAGAAAAGACCCAGGGTGCTCAGCTAGGTCTTCCAGAGTTGCAGATGTTGCAGTCAGTCTTCTACTAGTCGAATGTCAATGCTGTCCTTCTGGAACACCTTGCTACATCTGGTCAAGGTGGACAGAAAGACTCATGTCGTTTCTTTGAAAATTGGTACAGCCAGTAATGAAAGCATTTTTCTGCCGAGTCTTTAGACACACGGAACACTTCATGACTTGGGACAACTCATCAAACTCGAGCCATGAAAACTTTCTCCCACACAGTATTGTAGGTTCTCACTTTTTTTTTTTGTGGGTGGGTTGTCATCACAGGTACTAGATGGAACAGGGCATGATGATGTGGGTTCACGATCTTCATTATCTTGCTGTTTGTCTTCACCCTCACTTTCTTTCCGTTTCTGAGACGATGATTTTAACCACGCTGTCAACGACATCTTGGAAATAGGTTAATGGAACTCTTTCCTGTAAGGGGAAAAAAAACCTCAGTGCAAGGGAAGTTACTCTCACCTTGTAGCAGACGACAACAATAGATTGGGCTACGATGTCAGACACTACACTTACCCAATTTTGTATCTGTTCTTTGCCCAAATTTGAAGGGGTCCCCAGGGGACCCCATTGACGAAAATTGAAGGGGTCCTCCGAACTTTTAATGCGTACTGTACGCAATTTTTGTGCGTTAGCAGAAGCTCTGCTGATATGTCATAAAGTGATGCCTTAGAGTCGACACAGTGACTTACAGCATCCAGTTGTTTGGCCACTGCAGTCCACATGAGGTAGATAGCCTCCAGCAATCCCTGTAGGACCTCTGGAGACAAGTTCTGATCATCTTCTCTTTCATCTTCTTTGTTTTCTTCTGCCATCTGCTCTTCCTGCTGAGAACAAACAAGCAGCTGTCAGTGTCCTTGACTATTTTATACCACACACTTAAACTGGGGTTGGC
The DNA here is from genome assembly GCA_004794655.1 of Marisa cornuarietis. NCBI lineage: Eukaryota > Metazoa > Mollusca > Gastropoda > Architaenioglossa > Ampullariidae > Marisa > Marisa cornuarietis. Next base: position 446,545 of record SMMW01000169.1, read on the forward strand.
ATCTTTGAACACAGCTTCTGGTAAGTTAAACATTCTTCCCCTGCACCTGAATGACAGAGGGACTGGCTGACTAGCAAAGAGTTTCTGAGCACTGGAGTTTCATGTACATGGGCTGACTAGTAAGACCTTTGTATAGGGAAGATATAAAAATAATTGTTAGTTAGCACCTTTCTATACCGCAACTAGAAGTACACTACTCAACTAGTACTTCATGTATTAGGTATATAAAGCCAAAATCTACATTATTACCTTCATATATCATCTACATGTACCTTTACGTATCACTTACACGTACCTTCTCATATCACCTACATGTACCTTCGCATATAATTTACACATCATGTACATGTACCTTCACGTACTATTGATATATACCTTCATATATCATCTACATGTACCTGCCCAACATCTCTATTCTGCCTCTTCTTGCTGGCACCTGGAGATGCATTGGTGCCATCGTCACTGTCATGATGACCCATCTGACGGACACTCTCCAGCACATACCGACAGACCAGAGCCATGAACTTCACTAAAAGACAGAATGTCATCCTCTGCATTACATTTCACCCTTTGTAAACTTTGTCAGCCATTCCCATGCATATGCAAAGCATGATTATATCTTACATCTCCTAGAGGTATTTCTAACATACCCATCATTGGCATGTTTCTCATTAATGGAGACTTTGTGGGAAAAGATTCCAATACAGAGGTAATTCTAGGATTTCAAAAAGAGGGTCCCTGGGGCCCTCTCAATGGGAAAAAAGGGGCCCTTCAAATGAAACAAGGGGTCCCTCGAAACAAACACATTTTCACTGCTTTTCCAAGAAATATTTGGTATACAACAAAATACTTTATTAATCACAAGAAACTGAAGATTAATCACATAGATATCTTTTTCTTTTATATCAATAAATTATCTTTCATCATCATTAGTGTGATCATAGCATCCTAAATTTGAAAACCAATTAGTCTTTGTGTCCATCTCATTGGGCTATGAGCTAATGTTTAGACACTTTTCATATGTCTCATTAGTGCAGGGGTTTAAATGTTTCTTCTAGAGGCATTTTCTACGAGAAGACTTTATTAGGTTTTGATGGCCGAAGCCCCCTCTCACAGCCTGCATTGTGGTATAGTATAAGGAGGCACAGCTTTCCAAGAACCAGCAAATTGGGAAATGAATCCCTGTAAAAATCAAATAACAGTTTAAACAGCTTGTGGAATCTCTCCCATATGCATTCTGCGTTACAGTTTCTTTGACCACAATTCATTCCTCTTAACATGCTGCTTTGTCAAGCAAGATTTTACTGAATTTGGTGCCCACTTGTGCTGGATTTCCAAAGAAATCTGTTAAGATATTTAATTCTTTGTCTCCATAGTGTGTTCTGTTTTCTGTAGACAGGAAAAAGATGGGGCGCATGGAAAGAACTCAAAATCCAGAGGCAACATCACCTGCATCTTTTGGGAACCTGTCATTAATGTTCTTGCACAGATTGTTGCAAAAGCAACCCTGATAGCTTCTATGTCCTGTGATATTGTATCAAGATCGAACACGTTATTTTTAAGTGTTATATAATACCGCCAGCATAAGTTCCAAACAGGTCATGAGGACAGAAATAAATTAGACTTGAAAATAGTTTACCTGGCTGAAATCTTTCTGAAGAATTTCAGCCTCCAAAGAGTGCCTGTGGTCGGAAGTCTGAATGTCTCTGCAGCGTCCTCGTTCGGTACTTAACACACCCAGGGTTGTAAACACGTTATTCTGATTGTTTTAGGCACACTTTACATCTCATGCCTTCCTCCTCGTTCATTAGCCAAGGCCATTTCTTCAGCCATTCACACTGACAGGTTCTCTGGATGCGTGTTTTTTTACATGCGGTCTCTGTCTCAATTTGTCTATTTCGTTGTCTACATTTTCAGTTCCAACAATGTGTGCGGCACACTCTGACAAGTTTCTGTTTCTTTCTGTCCTTGTCGATTTCTACTTTCCAGGGCATCTTCTGCTGTTCTGGTCGTGAACGAAAAGTCAAACAGAGTTGACAGTTGTGTTCACTTCATTTTTAACTCGCTTGCCTCCAATACCCTTTGATCTATCACGTTCCAGCCCGGCGCCAGCCACGGTATTTTTGCGGGTGCATGGTCGCGCTGACTTTCAGACCATGCACCCCTCAGCGAAATTTTGCAGGAATCCCACAAGGCCGCAGCCTAGAATTACCTCTGCAATACATTTAGTCCATACCTGTGTCAGTCAAAGTCACGTGGCTTGGTACATTCAGCCAAAAGACCCTGGCAGCACCAGGATTGGACTCGATAAGTGTGATGCAGCGCAGAATCTGCTCCTGTGGACTTTGGTCAAGAGGCATGAAGGATGGAAACAGCAGCTCCACAATACGCCGAACCATGGGCTGTGAGTCAACCTCTAACCGTGCCAGCAGGTGTTCTACTGGGCAGATGTTCCAATACTGTTCAAATATAACAAAGATTACACTGTAAAAAAAAATCTGTTTTAAGCAGTGGATCATGTCCAAGATCATTAAGACCAGTGGAGAAAGTGGCTGTGACAAAACAATAACTGGGAGAGTGAGTCTTCAGTGAAAGAAGTATCTTGCATGCTAGCTACTTGTAAAAGTTATACTTGTGATCTTTATAATCTAGCTACACGTAATCTTTTTACAATCTAGCTATCTGTAACCTTTACAACTACTGTACTTATAATCTTTGTCATGCTTTGCCTATACTACATCATTTTGAGAATACAGTGAGCGGAGGCTAAAACCAAATCCGCTTACTGCTGCCATTCTTAAATGAATTCCCCTGCAATGATTTCTTGTCTGTATTACTAAGACTAGCTGGACCCTATGATTAAGGTCATGGTGACTAAGCATGTCTATTATACCACATCAACATCACCAGCAGGTGTCCACAAATCTACAATGTATGTCCAATTCCCAAAGCACTGAGTTTAAGTCCTGATAAAGGTTGAAATTTGCAGATATTCTTGCACTGACCTTAATGGAGCGAATGCTCTTAACCTTCAGCAGAAGCTTCATCATAGCCAGGCGGACAACCTCGGCATTGTCATGGAGACAATAAGAGAGACAAGGCAGGAGCGGTTTCAGCAGAAGGTGGCACAAGGGGTTTTCCAGCATCGCTGTGAGGCCCTAAAAATTGCACAAATTGTTTGGAGCTGACTCTTCATTAGAAAAGAGTCATACAGACACCTGACTTTTAACCTTGACAAGACACATCACAAAGCAAAGGACTTATTCCTGTGTAAACTGCATTAAAAATTAAAGCATCAATTAAACTAGTTACAGTTTTATACAATAAATTTTATTAACAAAATCTATGATCAGTGCCTAAGGTCAGTTTACACATTTCTTAGTTTCAAGATATTCACTTTCATGTGCCCTTAGTAGGCTTCTCACCTTGACAACAGCTAGACGTACAGAAGGCGAAGCTGCATCCCACACCAACTCCTGCAGCAAGCGTCGCAACAATGTCTGCACCACTTCAACAGGAAGCATGTCCAGATACTCACTCATTATCAGACACACTCCTTCTCCAGTAACGGCCCTCACCACTGGACATGGGTCAGACAGGAGTCGCTACAAAAGATCAGCAGCCACTGTCGTTAATTAAAAGGAAAGGGTTGACACAAAGCACTTAGCACAAAGCAGACAGCAACTACTGCCAGTCAATAACATCAAAATGCTGACAGGAGAATACAATTAACCCCGCATACATTCATATTGTGAAGGTGGTGGGTTCTATTCCATCCTATCCCATAAACCTATATTCGTGCAAACCAGTACTAGCATGCAGATACATCCATTTGCATAGTCATACTAACGTGTGCATGCACATGAATGCAAAGATACATGACACTGTGACAAAAGTTCGCCTCTGGCAAACAGTCGGACTTCGATTGCTTACAACTTCATTTTTTCTGGGCTAAACCTGAAACGATGAAGAAAGGTTTGAGGAGATACATATGGCCTGCTGTGTGTTGTTGTTTGCATGTTTTGTGTGTTTTAATGTGTGAATTGAGTCATTTCTGATGATTAAAAAAATGGCTGTTGGAGGTGGTGTGTTTGACGTAAATTCTACTCACATCACGAAGTGTTGAACATTCTGGGTGCACTGAAACTTTTAACCTAACAAAGCTCTACATTTTGCACACAAACAGTATTTGTCAACACATTCCTGCAAAAAACTAATGCGATCTGAATTCATACTGACGGGCGTCATGGTACTTTGTCCCAAATGTATTCTAACAGACGATGGAATTAATATGTAACAAATGGTTGTGCTAATGCTAATTTTATAAAATATATGCCAAGAATCTCAGAAACACGAACAGATTTACAGCAATATATACATTCGTCTGGAAACTGAAAGACATTGTCCAAAGGTCACAGGCGTCATCACTCTCTTTGTTATAATAATACTCTCTTCTGTAAATTCTGTTTCAACATTTTACCTAACTTGGACAACGTGATGTCACATAACGTTGTGCAGTCCTTCACACAAAAAACTGCCCTTTCCAGACGGTGTGGTAAGCGTTTTACACTTTGTCCTAAGTGTGATAATGGTGACAGGCGTCATAGCAAGGTGGGCGCCAGGATAAATGCATTAAATTCCCTCATTTTCGACTGATAGTCAGCTTGCTCACTGTGGCTGCATGAACTTGTGTTAGTGGTTGGATGTTTCTACTTCAAGAACTGGTCGGAAAAAAGTTATTGGTCTGACAGACCTAGCAATAGTAATTTTAACCCCCATGGCCCATTTTGGGGGACGAACTTTTGTCACATGGTCACATGCAAGAAAGCACAGTCCTATCATTACAGGGAACTGGAGAACTATAAATGTGTACAGTTGCTGCATATGACAACCAAGGTTTGCCCCCAGTTCACTCAAGGTCCTGGTTCCTAATCAAAATATTCATAAAAAAAGACAATAAATTTCTAGCTTCTTCACAAAATTCCCATTGGAATTTTTATTTAGCTCTTCAGTTATAAGGTTAACACATCGTAAAATCTTCTGATCCCTACCTCTAACCCACCCACCCCCCACTACCCTAAACCCAATCCTAATCCTTTAGATCTAACCCTGACCCTGACAGGCCCTCTAAATCCCCAGTTCAACATAAATCATATGCATTCACGCACTCACCTACCCACCCACCCACCCACCCACCCTCTTTTTCACTCGCACATCAGCACCTCTTGTCACTAGCACTGTAAACGAACCTGCATTAAGTCAAACTGTTTCTGCAGCATTACATCCACCGCCTCTGAAGTGGAGTCTGGATTCTGCAAAGGGAAGGCATCTAACAGCAGACTGGCGCTGTTAGCACGCACATCTGTGTTGTGAGCCTGCAAAAAGACAGAAAGTAATCGCACATGATCCGCAAATCTCTGCCACACACACACCTTCTTTGACCATGTTCCTCACATCTCTGCCTGATCTCCATTTTCATACTTCCTCTAAGCATTCTTTTTCTTCTTCTACATCAAAATGCTAAGTCATTCAGTCAATAAAATCTAAACTGTGATTGCTTTTCAAAGGCTTTCTGTTGACCTCCCAAAAGATTTCTACTATAGACTATTCCAGCCATGTCAGTGCAAACTATTAGGGTTGACCAATCTGAAGAACTCACATGAACTCAGGAAACCAATCAACAAGCTAATATGTCTCATATAGTGCACTCATAAATAAAGCAGGATCAATCAACAACAATAACTGTCTTTGCAGCAAAACTTACACTGAGAGACCGCCACAAGATGGGTTCATACAGCCTCAGCAGCATTGCATCGACTCCGCGCTGCTTTTTTTGTCGGTGTATGTAGCTCAGCACCTGAACCCAAAAGCATAAACAGATTAGAAACCTAGACCAGCCTTTCACAATCGTACAAGGCCTATTATTGATGTGCAGAACAGAACTCTGTGCTCAGCAGACTCTAATTTTGTCTTTGGACATCACATAAAGTAGAAGACCCTTTGTCTACTATTGATTTTTAAAATTTGTTCCTTGCTCTGAAAGCTAAATAAAGGAGATACATGTCCTTGCCAAGAAAAACTGTATCAAAGTATTTGTTTCAAATTTCTCATCTTCACCCAGGCATTTGACTGATGTTTGCCATTCTGTCATCTATTAACTGTTGCTTGTGTTTCTTTATTGTGTAGTTAAATATCAGACCGTTTGTAGTCTTTAATGTACAGCTTGCCTCCACTCAGAAAAATGCACTTTACAAAGTCAATCATACTTTGCTATAAAAAGTCTCCATAAGTTGCCACATTCTGGCTATTTTTCAAAACAAATTATACAAAAATAATTATAATTATGTCACAAAACTATAATTTTGAATTATTTTTAAATATTTGTGTATATCGTTTCTTAATCAAGCCTACATGCTTAAGCAAGCAACAAAAGAACCAACCACAGTTGCATAGCAGTTTGCAAAATATGGAAAAAAGATACAAGGTCTGTTGGTATTGATGAGGCTTAGTACCCTTAACTCAGTAAGGTTAGCTCCCTTTTAGATAAGACGTCTCCATTAGTCATCACATTTTGGCTATTTTTTTTAATTGAACCAAAATAACTACGTTACAAAACTATAATTTTGAATTAGTTTTAAATATTACATTTAGCAGAAATGAACTGTTTTACCTTTAGGAAGTGGTATATATATATATATTTTTTTTTTATAGAAAATTGACACAAATCAGCATACTCAAAACTGCCTTTCAGATTCGTATTTTGGAAGTAGGGCGAGGGCCATAGTGAAAACTTGAAATGTACGTAAAAGTTCCAGTTATTATACACAAGTAAACTTTTAAGTTTTTTCATCCTAACGTAAATACATATCCATAATCAGGAAAATCACAAGATACACAGTAATTCGGCCAATTTTGCAGATGAAACTGACAAAAAACAGGGGGAACATTGACCCGCATATTCAATCAGGTATTGCTATATACCACAAAGAACATAAATTTAAAAAAAGACTGGCTGTCTTGTCCTACAAACCAAGGGAACTAACTTGATTCAGCTTTAAAATGAGCTATTTTTTGGTTCCTGTACCGTTAACTGTTCATGAATTAAAAAAATAATAAAAACAACATACACATCTGTATGGTGTGACTTCTTAAACAATGCGAACCCCTGGCTACAGTTTGCCGGTGTGATCACAGTGAGCTAATCCCGATAAAACAGAAGAATTTTAAGACTGACTGTAGTTACCTTGAAGAGAATGGGAAACATGGCCTGACATCCATTTCTGGAGGCATGCACTGTATGGTTCATCAGGTCCTGGATGCAGTCTCTCTCAATAATCTAAAATGCCAATGAAAAGTATTTATTAATAATAAAATGCTGCTACAGATACAGCTGGCAAGTAAAAATCACTGAAAAGTAAAATACAGAAATTAAAGAATAGTACTTTCTTGGGAGCTACAGACTAGCAGCACAGGATGACATCAACTATACAAATACGATTTACACTATGACTAATCACACTAACCTGCTGCACTGTGTCGGTGCTTCTTTGCCAGGCCCGAAAGTACACCTCTCCGTACAGTGGTAGCCATGATCTGTATTCACAAATATTTTATATGTCTATTCATGCGTACTCTAATTTGCTTTCTCTCACAAAGACACGTGTGCATGCACGCAAGCACACACACACACACTCTCTCTCTCTCTCTGACACTATGGCTCTAAACATGCTGACCCGATTGAGTAAATATGCCATTTCTAAAAAATATTGTAAAACTTTCATCATCTGACCTAATCAAACATTGGCTGGTTTACTGTACATTAAAGTTTAAGGTTTGTAATGGAACAAGAGAATGAAGAAGTAACCAACTTGGGTGCAAATGGCATTTGATTCTTGATGGCCTTGTGCAAACACTCCACCAATCCTTCATGTACTGTGAAGGCAAAAGACAAGAAACGTCGACCCTGTGATGACATCCAGTAAATAAGTGTTAGACATTGGTCCTCATGAGGCAATGATTTTTCTTGCATACTGTTATAAAAGTTGGTGCATTTAAAGTAATATGGTTGAGTGAAGGTATTAGGGGATATACTTAAAGTGATAGAGAGGGAGTCTGTATTTTACACAGACCCAGCAACTAGGCTACATCACAACAAATAGCTCACTCTACAAGCATGTGTCACATGCCAAGCAAGAACAAAAAGCCTGAGGTATGGTTTGCAAGGACAGAAGCTCCTCACTGTGTAAGTGATAAGCACTTAACCATTGCACCAGTAGACCTCCTCCCCCACCCTGATGACTCAACCACTCCAACAGGAATTTGACAACAGAGCACAGACAGAAGTGGTTTTCCTCAAGCCAGAACCGCACAATATCTGCACTCTTTTATTCCGGTGGCAATCCACATATACAACCAAATCATGGCTAGGACACATCTATGAGTGAAGGTTCTCATGCAGCTGGCTCCTATTCCGGAGCGCCCGGTCTTTATTTTTTTTTTATTGTTTATAATCAATGTTTATGTTATACTTGACATATCATATAATGTCTGATGTAAAAGTAACATGGCAGATAAATAATTTCCTGTAAAGGATTAATAAAGATGTTTAGTATGTGTATTTCAACATGAGGCATGTCACTGGTAACCTATGTACAGATGTTAAGGAAGCTTTCTAAATTTGTAATGTGTAATGTAACCACATATCGGTCTAAAAAATTATTAATTTTTAAGAATATCGTACAAGCAGATGTCTTACCACTTTCATTTTACAGAAAATAGCATTGTTACATTTATGTTACAACCCTTTATCCTTTTTCCGATAACATGATAATAAAACATTACTACTCAGCTTATTAACTGTGAAACAAGCTTCTTTGTCATGCGTATGAGAATGTATATGCCAAAGAACAAAATTTTTTAATAGTCTAGCTGCCTCAATATGTATTTTATATGCATGGCTAAGACTGAAGTGTGCAAATTCCTGATGGCATTTTCACTAACTACCTGCAGCTATCTTCTATCTTTTCATCTCACCTCATCTGTCCTTAAGTATTGGTAAGAAGAGCAGCATCTTCCAAGCAAGTTCTTAAGAGGCCCAGAGCTGTCTTCATCAAATTTGATCATGGGAAGAACTGAGTGAAGACGCCATACCATCTTCACATCTGCTGCCTTATTCAAAGCGGAGGTGAATTCAATAAATTTTCAAAACATATCGTTTTCTAGCAGTATAAGCACTACAGTCACTCACAGTAGACTGCTGCTAAGTTTAGACAAACTTATTTAGTACTCTTTGTGTCCAAGGTGGTACATAAGGCATTCACTAGAGACCTCCATTTTTTCGGTCAGCAGCAAATTTAACCATGCTCTTCCAGGATAGTTTCTGGTCCTTTAGTTCTCTCTCAACTGATCGTCACCATGTTTCTTTTGGCTTAGACAAACTTAGTGTACTATAAAGGCATTTTCAGGCACCAGAAACCCTACTATATTATCAATCACTCACTAATTTTTTTAATGTTATGCTTGACAGCTAGTGTTCCACAATAGGAGCATATTTTGAAAGTTTGTCAGCGTTCATTGCAAGCTGGTGGCACAGAACAAACAGCAGTGGGTAGATGAGGGGATTGGGGAAGGCAAGAAGCCAACTCTCTGATGTGCAGGGGGAGATCAAATCTGCTGCAGTACCAGCTCCCACACAGCACTCTTGCTTGCTTACTTCCTCCCTCTTTTGCTGTCTCATAGGACATAGGGTATCCTCACAAACTACGAAGTCAACATTGGCTCTGCATTGTAGAGTTACATTACAATTTACTTTGCTAGCAGAATTTTTTCCCCATTTGGAGGCAACAGTAACAAATTTCAACAGTTAAAAAAAAACATGCTATAGAACATGCACCAATAAAACCTAACCTTCTCATAGACAACTTTCATTAGGATCAAGCAAATGGCATATGTTTGTGTAGGACTCAACCAGAACCCCTCCACACCCCTACCTGCATCCACTCAGAAATGGCCACACTCTATAGAAGTTGATCTCTACACAGGAAGTTTGCTTCAAAACAATTTCTTTTTTTTTTGAGGGAGTTGGGGTTGAGGAAGGAGAAACACTTGCTTTATTTGTCGGAGTAGCAACACAGACTGCATTCATAATTTCAGTTTTATACTTTCTTATGCACTTTAGGAATACTTCAAACAGTATCAACAGTACCAAAATCAACAATATTGACGCATGCAATAGAACTACTTCTGTGAATTTAACTTTGTAGTAGCTATACACATCCATCTGAGGCTAAATACAATTGTTTATTTTTTGAAAAGTTCAGAACTCAGAAATAACTACTCAGAAAAGATTGGGGATTCTACTTAATGAAAACAAGAAAGTGAAATTTTGTAATATTCTTTGGTTGAAGACAACAAATATTTTATGGTTCTATATTTCTTCTTCTTTCCCATTTTGCGCAATGAATTTTTGTCACAATTCAGAATCATCAGTCTGCTATAAATCCCCCTGCAGTTTTTAGTGTTAACTCTTTGGCTCATCCTATTGACTATAGTCATCCTAACACCACTTTAGCTAAAGGGGCTATAGAATAGTTCTTCAACTTACAGTGCATTTTGCTTGCAAGCTTCTCTCCAGCAAATAAAGCAAAGTGTTTGGAACCAGTCTTTCTCGACCTTCCAGCTCCAGTCGCCACCAAGTTTCAAATAGATGAGCTAGTCGGTTCTTGATGCTATCAGCTTCATCAGGCAACAATGGCAAAATGTCTGAAACGGTGCAGATTTGTCCTCTACACAGTTAATCTATGCACATCACAAACATACTCCCATCCACAAAACACCCCACCCAACCAGCCTCATTCTCTGTTGCAGCTTGATAAAGTTTAGACCTATTTCACTGCAGTTAAAAAATAACAAGAAAGTGAAATCCCTACTAATCTGTGAATAACCACAAACTCTAACTCTTCCCTTACAGTTCCCACCTGTGAATGCAAATGTCTTCATAGCTCTTTAACTCAATTGTGTAAATACACCTGAATGAGCTAAGGGATAATAATTATTTCTTACTAGACTTACCATGAAAAATGGTTGCTGTATCAACCAGGGACTGTGGAATGGTGACTTCTTGCACATGGATTGTGGCAAAGGCTAACTGAGCTACACTGCTAATAAGCAACAGCTTTTCTTTCTGTTGGAAAAAAGGCACTCTGGTAAACTACTGTCAAAATTTGTGGCAAAATGAAATACCATTTATACAGAGTTGCCAACAGAAAGCTTCTTTTCAGTTATATTGTTAAGATAGTCTTGATGTGTTAGAAGACTTATCCTCATATGTTTACTGATCATTTGGCAATCTATTGTGCTCGCACATTTCCTCAAATTTACAATACTCATTATTTGTGTACTGTTTTGCACTGTTATCACGTTGATTCAACATTTATACCAGCAGTCTGTGTGCATGCCAACAACAACCATGTTTGACTAACTACTTGTCTCTGTTGCAGTTTGTGAACAAGCATTAATGTTTGCACTGGGCAACCTGCATAATGTTTGTCTGCTGAGATACTGTCTTTTCAATTGTTCAACATACAGCTGTCGATTCCACCTGGACTGGCTGACAAATCTTCCTGATATCATTTTGATGCAATGATTTTTGTAGCATGCTTGTGTGCATAATGCTCTTTTTCTGCTAGTATTTCTGTCTGTAGATATGTCTCTGTATATTTCTTTCCTGATATGTTTGATCAGTTTGAATGTGTGCTATGAGCATTTTGAATCTGTATTTAAATTGTTATTATTTGTTTAAAGCACTGTTCACTGTCAACTGTATACTTCACTAACTTCTTTATTCTTATCATTCTCTTCCATTTCAGCATCCAGCAGAGTCCCAGTGGACATCCTGCGCAGACCTTCCCATATGTCATCAAGGCAACGCCTACTGCATTCTGCTAAAATCTCTGTCAAGTCGTTTTGTTTCAAGCTTCCCTGATATCACACAAGCCAGATTAAATAATGATTACTGCAGTACAATATCGAAAAAAAAATTAAAACTTTGTGAGATGTTTAAGCTGCAAAATTTTCAACAATGGCAATCATTACTGCTCCATTCCCACCACTGTTAACATATTATCCTCCCTCAAGTGCTCCTATAGTACATTTTTCATCATTAATACTTAATAACCACAACAATAGTGCAATCTTTCACTGTAAAGCTACATTCTTAATTTTATTTCATCTATAGTATATAGTTGTGTGATACTGGAACATGTGTAGTGCATTTTAAAAAGATTTCTGTTACACACTATGAAATTCTACTTGGGGGTAAAAGCATGTTAAAATTTACTATCAGCATGAAATTTATCAGTATGGATATTACAAAAATGATTATCGTATAGTGCAACTGATCACTCTGATATAAATATAACATTAAAATATTCAAATTAAGAGTTAACCAGTACGTTTCTGATCTAAAAATGAATTTCTGCAAATACACACACATCTCACTAAGTAATAAACCTTAGTTAATAAAAACTGACATTTTGTACGAAGCTGATGAGCGCCTGGCTGTCTTCTCTCTGAATGATTTGCAACAACTCTACTCTAGCACTCATTGCTGCTGCAATTTGTGTCTGCAAAACCAAATATTTTGTACTCCATCTTTTTCTTCTGTCTTATATGTGTGCCAACATTAATGTACACAGCAGGTGAGCATGTTTTGTTCACAATCGCTGTAACTGTAAACTAACGTCGATTACTGAGCGAGTTTTAGAAAGGAGGGAGGGGAGTCAACAGTCAGCAATGTGAGGAGTGAAACGGTGCGTATTGCAAACATCGGCTTAATTTCTTTTAAGGTGACAAAAACTCGAGAAAACATTTTGTTTAACAAATTTTGAAAACAGTTTTTTAGACAGTTGTTATATTTGATTATTCTGTCACAAAATGTTCTTTAAAAATCTTAAAAACAAACAATTTTTACTAGAATATATACTGTCTCTCCTGTTTTTGCTGCGCAATGAGCAATCCTCTGAATACCTGCGCATTATAAACGGACATTATCATCACCTTAAAATGAATTACGCCGATGTTTGCAATACGCATCGTTTCAAATTTAAAATATCAGTAAACATCATAGTATCTATCAAAGATATAGTAAAATAGTAAGTGATACGTACGTTCCTTTCTTCTGCCCTAATACTACAACTTAGTCAACGTAGGTTTAGTTATTAGTTGTATATCAAATGATATTGTAATAATAAGCACAAAGTTTGTAGAGCCCATGGGCCAGTTGCACAACACATTTCTAATTTTAAACACTTTTAGGCCTTAACTCTATTTAGATCATTAGTTTAAAGTGCACACAATTTTAGAATTTTTAAAACTAAAACTGCTTTATGTATGATAAAGTTGTTTAAGTCTGACTTTCCGTCCTGTCAGTACAATTTTTTGTATGTTTTACTGCAGAGAATCAAAATAGCTTAGAAGAGATTTTACCTCTTTAGAACAGTTTTAAGGTTTAGAAACGTGTTGTGCAACTGGCCCCATACTTACTCCTAAAAACGAGACATAGGCAACATACGAGAAAGCAAGCAAACAATATATGAGCTACGGAAGAATAAACAATACCAATGATTAACAAAAACGAAATACAGAAAACGCAAAGAGGAACCAAGTAATAAGGACTGAGAGTGATTTTATAAAACGAAGACGATCTGGGAAGAAGTGGAAAAGTGGGGATGGGTGTGAAACAAAAAAACTAGCATTTTAATAAATGAGGTCGTTACGTTTTCGTTCAACGCTGTTGCGTGGTAATATCAATTCTTTTGTTTGAACATATAACAGCACGAAGACTTACTTAAAAACTGGATATGGGAAGATACTTTCTCTTGCAGGCTTTGAAAACAGCGCGTTTGGTTATCGCCGGGAAGCACAGACAGCAAATCTGATTGGCTGACTTCGTCTAGGGAGTCGTCATTCCAATGTTTTGCAATATTATGAGGGAGCTCGTTTGAAAGCATTAATACCATTTAAAATTCCACTTGCTTAGATTTTTTTATAAAGTTTGTAATCAAATTGTCGCTTGCGATAATGCCATGCCACTAAGACGTTGTCTTCCTTTGATTATAAAAGTGGTCTCTCGCAGCTTGGTGCATGACAGAGCACTAATCGGCAGAGGTGTTCACCGTATGTACTTAGCGTTTTGTTATAAAATTTATCCTTGCTTTTTCTGAGATCTTGCAAGAAAAATCTTGCTACAGATGAATAAATCGGGTGACTCTATAAAGGTGTTTGAACATATGTAACGGGTACGATCCTACAGAACAAGGAAGAGTTATGCATGGGTGGAATTGTGTGCCATTTATTAATCCATATGTTGGGTTGTTAAAACAATCTCTAGTTTAAATCAGGCCAGGCTTATATTTATTACATGTATATATAAATAGTTGAAATCTTTCATCCAATGTTGACAAATCTTACCCACGACTAACCTGGTGTGAAGAAAATTAACATCTACAATGTGTGTAGTTTCTCATTGCTTTATTAACAAAACTACCTCTGAAAATGAGAAACCAGTTTGGCTTTTGCACGAATAACTCATTCTCGTTCCATCTTTCCTTTTGTTATTTGTAATGTAGCATATTAGCTTTTTCCCTTCATTTTAGGGCGATGGGTAGATGAAGAAAGTGTGTCCAAAAACATATTTCTCCATATCCCTCATTACATCATGATCATCATTTGTCCTTTTTTTGTTTCGTTTTGTCTGTTTTTATATTTCTTTTTAGTTTTGTTTTAAACGTGACTTTCAGCAGTAAGCAGTTTCCACACAATGGCATCAGAAGGTGAACTGATATTCTGCTATGGCACACTGAAGAAAGGCCAACCAAATAACAAGTTATTAATCGATGGAACAACTGGACAAGCCAAATTTATTTGTCAAGGTCGTATTAAGCACAAATATCCATTAATCATTGCAAGCGAATACAACATTCCATTTCTGCTGTATGCAGAAGGCAAGGGCTATGTAAGAATGTGGTCTTTTATTCTCTGTCTACTTTGCTGTCTGTATTACTAGTCATTGTTTTTAATGTTTCTTTGTTGCTGTTGACCTTCCTTTGTAAATACTGTTGTGGCAGTGTTATGTTAGATCAGTAAAGAGCTGTTAAATAAACATATCTCTGTTACATCGCAAGAATAATTTGTCAAAATAGGAAGGGTATTTTAGTCGTGAAAAATCAATTACTGACCCTCTTTACTTTCGGCATCGATACTTGAAAATGAAGGATTTCAGAAATATAGAATAGCTTATACAGTATTTGTTTAATGGCTAGTTATTTTAATACTTTATTTACCATTTGACAATAGTAGCATTTTTTGGTTTGTAGAAAATGATTTCAATCTTCATTTACAAAACCCTGAATGCATGTGTGCATGTTAATAAACATTACAAGAAACCTTACTTTTAAACAAATTTCAGTACTAAATTTCTGTGCCATGCATCAAATTGTGCAGATGTTTTCTTCTTCTCCTCATGCCCCACTGTTTGGAATTCTCCGCCTTTTTCTCTTTTAGCTGGGTGTATGTTTGAAACTTTCTTGCAAGTCTGGCCAGAAAATCCACCTCACTAATTCACCTTTTATAATTAGTGATCTTGTTTGCTTAGTCCTTAGTTTCTCATTGTCCACACACTTTGTTCATATTTGCCACAGTGTCACCTGCTTGCTGTGTGTTTTCCCCGTATGGTTAACAGTTTGTTTATACTTTTTTGTGGACAGCATCTTCACTTGGGGAAATGCACTGTACAAATTCAGTTATTGTTGTTATTAACATTATCATCCGCCCTTATGGGTTCATTTGAGAATGAAACTATTTTATCCCTTAACTGGTCCTGTTTTTTTATGATGTTATAGATGCCACAGGTTTAACATGAGTATTATATAAGTTCAACAGGCTATACCTATTGGCCAGTACACATTTCATTCCAGTAGAGTTCTGCAACAAATCTGTATTGTACTTTATTAATCTTACTTAAATTGTTTGTGCTAGTGAATAAAATATAGTTTTGTTTTCTTGCAGAATGTGCAAGGAGATGTTTATGAAATTGATGAACAGAAAAAAGACTTTTTAGATGTATTTGAAGGACACCCAACATACTATGAGCGTATGCTAACCGAAATTGTGGTGGATGATGAAAATGCCTGTGATGGCAGAAAACAGCCAAAGACTTTGATGTGCTGGGTTTACTTTCTGAAGGATTTTAACCAGGACATGCTGGATCTACAGTTCTATCAGAATTATGACAGTTTTGGAGCTCACGGTCGGAGATATGTAGAAAGGTATTTGAGACCTCATTCTGCAGATAAAACAATTCAAAAATATGTAAAGTGTTGATCATTCTTTATTCTGTGTATTGGAGTATCAAAATCAGATTTATTTTCATTTTTTACACAAGAAATTGAGCTGGAAAATACTTTATATAAATTCATAATGTATGTTTCTCATTTGTCTTTTAGTTTGCATGCACATGTATGCAGGGATGTTTATGTGTATGCTATTTATGAAAGGTCTGGTCATGCATATCTGGGATAGTATTTTACTGCTGAAAAAAAAAGATGTATCAGAGTTGCTTCATACTCTGTTGCAGTTGTCAGAGTTATCTGTACTAGTCAGATCAGTCTTTAGGATGTGTCATAATTTGAGAGACTTATTTTTCCATTGGTGTGCATCATTCTTTAGCTTATTTCTGCATTTTAATGAAGCAATATCTTTTTAAAAATAGAAAGAACACTGTAGACTCTTTGGTTGTCTCTAAAGGTGTCAGTAAGTAGTTTACATGTTTTTGTGGTGGAATTTACTGATATTTGAGCCTGGTGATACACAGGTGCTTGAGTTTAGCCTGCGCTACCATAGTTAAGCAGCAGACTCTGTGAAATCCTGGAGGTCCACCAACAAATTGAAAACAAATTAGGAAATAGCTAAGGTCATTCCAACAGCCTCTGCAAATCAGCTGAAGTGCAAACAGTTCTTTTATTTCTTTAACTTTCTTTTTTTTCTGGTTCATCAAGAATCACGGTATTATTACATTGTTTTGTGAATCTTACATCAATGCGCAAGTCAGTGTTCCTTGAGCTTCACAGATCAGTCATATCTGACCCTTCCTGTCATTTTCTGTCACCAAAATTTCATATCTGCTTGTGTGTTGTCCCAGCTAGATTACTCCTAGACCTCTTCTCTATGCCATTCATCTGATAAAAGACATTTGCCAGATGCTTTATCCCCTTTGGCTCCACTGTTTAGAAATCTCTTACTCTTTTTCTTCGAACTGTGTCTACATTTGAACTTTTCAAGTCCAGCCTCAGAACCTACCATTTTAAAAAATATTTTTCTTAATCCAGCAAACTTCCATTCCCTCTTCAGTCTTCATCCATACACGTCATTCAATTTGCTATGGTGTCATCTGTTTGTTACTGCTTGTGTTTCTTTGTTGTATGGTTAACTGTTGGTTCTTTTGTAGTCTTTCATGCACAGCACATTGAGCTCACCTCCACACAGGTATGTGTGCTCTACAAATTCAGTTATTATAACATGTTGCAGATGAAAGGCAAGAGTGAATGTTAGTTCTAGTCAGTGTGATATATAAAACAAAGAAGAAAACTTTTGATTTTGTTTATTTTTTGAAAAGTCATTATGGTTACCATTTTCTTTTACAGTCATGCAAGATATTTTTGATGAGATGCTGTAGTTGTGTGTACATTCTGCAGTAGAGTTTCTTGAAAGTTTGAGCATTGACAGGTGAACTTACATAGTAGTAGCAGCAGTAGTTAGTATTCATTATGTTTCATTACTATTATGAATCTTCTTTATTCTTTTCAAATCCAAAATATTTTTTCAGATCGCAGTTCTAGTCAATTCAAAACTAGATTATGACTGGAAACAATGGATCCTTGCTGTATTCAAACTAAAGGATATGTAAAGTTTAATCAGTTTCAGAAAATCGAAGTATTACAATCTGAATGAAGTTTACATTCCCACTCAAACAGTGCTATATCCCTCCTGTGTTGTCAAAGTTTTGAAGTCATCAACTAATGCAAATGCTCTCAGAATGCCTGTAACCTTGAAGCCGAACAGATCTGCTTTACTTGGCTAAACACTGCAGCTGGACCATCAGTGAGTCGTGGCTCTGAAAGCCCCGGTGCCGATCAGGCTGTTCCCAGGGAAAATTTTCAATTAAAATTCTACCTCCAACACATTGGATGTGCCACCTAATCTCATTCCTAGTGTTGTGTTCTTTTTCCCATTTACTACATAGCTGTACTTACCCGACTTTGGATTCTACAGACCTTGCTTTATTCCAGAAGTGTGTTCTGTTCGATGCATCACCCAGCTCTGGATCAGATGGCTTCTCAGTCTCATCATGTGTGCTCTGTGTTCCACAAATTCTTTTTAATGTGGATTTTTAACATGCACAAGATGACAGGTTTCATTCTAAGAATAGTGTTTATTTCATTCATGAGGACAGACCTACAGTGCACAGAAATTTGTGCTGTCTTACAAAGAGGAAATGACCATGTTGTGTTGCGGTGAACAAGGTGCAGGCACTGTCTTTTTCTTGGTGTTTATTTGGGTGCTGTGTCACCTGCACTAGAGTCACACCTTGCTCACTGTGGCTAGCCAAGTTGTGGGAGAAGGATGCTGAGTGGAGAGAAACAAAGTGCTTCTGCTACAACATACTTGTGCTGTTGATGCTTACGTGCAGTATTAAAAATATGTTTAATATATGTATGTTGCTTTTGGTTCACCTGGTGATCCATTTCTCTTCTGTTTTGTTTTATTTTGCAGTGAGAAAACACAATCCATTGATGACCTCAGATAGGCAGCATGTTTCTGAAGCAAACAGTGTGAGGATTTAATGAAATATATCGTTGGAATCTTTGTTTTTCTTATTGCTGGCAAACTAAAACATTACTAAACAAATAAAATGTAAATGCATGCTCTTTCCCATATATTATCACCACGTTTGAAAAAGGCATCAACTTCAGAGTAAATTTAATTCTGTATGATTTTAAAGAGTTTAAACAGTGTTCATTGTATAACTATTCTGACAGTATTGTATACTGAGTGGACAATACATCCATAATTTTGCACTTGCATATTTGTAAATGAATGAATGTCCTGTATTCTCCTTTACACACACACACACACACACACATGCACACACACTTGCAAAAATATTATGACAAATTAATGAAGTTATTCTTACATTTAGTGTCAACAATGAGAATATGAAAGAATATTCTTTAAAATGTAAATATAAAAATGCTGAAATTTGCCTGATTTTCCAATGTCATACAGCATTACATCATGTGAAGAGCCTTCAGAAATAGATTGGTAATTTTTTTAACACATCATGGAGGAGATATTAATGTTGTCTTTACTGTTGTTAAGGTAATGTTAAACATAACCTCAACAATTTGTTTGCAAGAAGGCAAGAACTAGTTATTTTAGATCTTGCACAGATGTGAAATTTTCACCCATCCACCAAGAGCAAGATGATACTGTGCAATAGTTGGCGGCATTCAATTTTAACTACCTCAGAATAGCTGTCCACGGGATATAACGTGCCTTATATGGCAGCTATATGAAAAAGAAATAGAGGAAAATGTTGCAATACACACTTTTTAAAAATTTCACATTTTTCACCCTTTTTTTATTTTTGAAGTGATCACTCTGTGCATCAGAAGTGACTTAGTTATATGCATGGTTATGTTGGGACCAGATGCTTTACATTTCTGCATTCCAAACTTATTTTTATTGAATTTGTAAAGCGCTTTTTTTCTGTGTTGATCCAAGCTCAATGTGCTGAACTATTATTCCTGAATATTATATATATATATACAATTTGTTAGTAAATGATGGCTGAGAAATTAAAAGATGAGAAAAGGTTATAAGAAAATTATTGTAAATTTTTGCCATGCAATCCATTTACAGAATACAAGCTTTGTTAAACAGCATTTATTTGGTTGATTTTGTGATGTTGCATGAGAAAATTTTTTTATCTGCTTATTTATTTACTGTGTGCTAAATAATCATTATTATTATTTATTATTAATGTACTTTCACTGCACAATCACTGACAGAAAATTGTGCATGAGGACAAAAAAGTTTTCTTACTACATACTCTGTCTTTTCTAGGAACTTTATAATTATAGACATATTTTACAAACTCCAAACAGTTGTTTCACTATGCTTTTCATGGGAGCAGAGCATAGTTTTCATGCACTAATTACGAAAAAACAGGTTGCTGCGACTTAAAGGACAGCAGTACCAGGCAGGTTGGGATTGCACACAATGCAAAAGTGTTAACTATGGCTTGACTAAATATAGCAGACTAATTTTTAAGAAGATAATTTTGTATGGCCCACAAATGATGCTATAAATATCAAAATGGGTATTGGAGGAAAAAGGGTTCCCCACCCCTGTTCTAAGGTAATTGGTGTGAGGCAGTGGGATTTAGCTTCCCTTTGTGATCAGCAAATTGTTAGAAAGGCTTCCTACATTTTTTCCGTACCAGAACAAGCACTGGCCGAAGAATTTATTGAGCTCAGGTAAACAGTATGCTATGCATGTATGCAGAAGTAACTGACACTTGAAATCATTTGCTCCTTCAGCAGCCAAGCTTCTCAACTTGAGATGAAGTGTCAGTTGTGTGTGTGCGTGTTCATGGGTGAGTGATGAGATATGTCTTAACAATGGTCTAGATGATTTTTTAAAAAGTTTTTTATGATGCACAATCTTCTTATCTTGGCCTTATCTTTATCTTGTAGCTAACGCTTGTTTTTTGGTTTTTTGTTTTGCATCTGAACATCTTTATCTTGAACTCATCTTTTGTACCTAAAACTTGCTTTATTTATTTTTGTATCTGAACACACTTCCTGAGTATAACTGCCTACTGGGATTAATGAATTTGGTCATTGTCGTTGAAAGACAAATATTTCTTTTGCCTCTGGACAAAAACAAAATTTAAAATTAATAAAATTAATATCTTTGTCCATATTCTGTCACACCACACCTTCTATGACTTTTTTTTTTTGTATCCACTGTTACGAAAAAAAGAGTAGGCAGTATTTTGCATGGTTTTCTACACTTATTACCTTCTTTGGGTACGATTTGACAACCCTTTAAAGTTTAGATAGTTTGTTCTCCGCAGAAAATACTTTTGGTTACCATTCTCTTTAAATTGTTACATTTTGAAATGTGTGGCTCAGAAGCTAAGTAACAGAAAAAGCACTTAGAGTCTTTTTTGCAACTATTTCATGAAGTCCTTGAAAAGTTATAAGCAGTTTTTTTTTTTTTACTCCACGCATCATCTTTTGCACGGTTCATTCTATTATATAACAACCTTAACCCATGCAGTTAACCCTCTTTACATTTTTGAGTGCACTGGTGGCTAGAAGATATCGTGCAAGAACAGGAAGAAGCCACAGTGCCATTTAACGACTATTTTCTGGAATGATTTTTTTTCTTGTAACTGCTGTATTAAATCCCAGTTTTCAGATTTTTTCCTTATTAAAGTACAAGTAAAATTAGTCGTCTGAGTGCCTTAACACTTATTCCATTCTACAAAGTTTAACTGACAACATGAATGTAAGTACATGTGTCTGACAGCATTTAAATTTCATGCCTCATTCTAGTAAAATATTTTTGTTTATTTGATTTGCTTACATTTGATTTGAAAAAAAAACTTATTTGAATGTTATTCTTCATGAGCCATTTTTTTAACTTCATATGATTGGGTTACTAAAATACAGCTATTGTGTGGAAACAAACAGCAAGCTACACAAATTTTGACATTATTTTTATCTCTTTAACAGCTAAGCATACCATAAAACAAACATTTTCTTTTCAAACATTGAAAGTATCACAACTTTAAACTGCTTTGCACTTGGGGGAGCTATGAATTTTGTGATTTTCACTATTAAAAAAAAAAAGATGAAATAACACATGCATTCACTTACACTGTTTCAACAAGATCTTTTACAAGAAAACTAAGAAAAAAAAATGCAGATTATAGTATTTTATAGCTTACTACTCTTTCTAATTTTGTTACCACATCAAACACAAGAGCGCACAAAGTGGCTGTGAACAACGTAGTGAGCGCCTACCACCCACAATTACCGAGAGAGCGTTATGAAAACGCTACTGACTGCTACCTCTGAGAAATCTGATACTGAACTGGATAACCTCCGTCTCGTTTGTGTAATTCACAGCTGTCTTGTTCCTGGATTTTAATGAACACGGGACTTCGCAAAGTTCATTCAAGATGCATGTAAGTTTATTTACAGCACTTACAGAATAAACCCCACATAAAATCCGAGGATCACGCATAACCTTTTTAGTAACTATGCAACCCTTGATTACGCTTTGCGAGAGCTGCCATCTAGCAGAACTGGGAGTGTTTACGACACCTAGTTTCCCGTATAATCACCGTCGTGTAATACAAGTCCGTGGTATAACATGTGCGAGAGCTGCTATCCAACAAAACTACAAATTCTTTACGACAGCTATCTCTCGTACGCACAGATGTATGTGCGTATATCCATGTACGAGAGATGCCATCCAGCAGAACT
Source organism: Marisa cornuarietis (assembly GCA_004794655.1). NCBI lineage: Eukaryota > Metazoa > Mollusca > Gastropoda > Architaenioglossa > Ampullariidae > Marisa > Marisa cornuarietis. The sequence continues at coordinate 469,161 of SMMW01000169.1, forward strand.
CGAAGTCTTTACGACAGTTAGCTATTTCTCGTACGCGAGAACTGCCATCCATGGAGTCTCTATGACAACTAGCTTTCCCTCGCGCGCGCACGGTCTGTGGGTTCGGAGCTGCGCAAGGTACTTAGTTTCCTTTCTGAAATCATGAGTACAGACCCTAGGTAGAGCCCTGCTACTACCCTAACACAAGGTGCCAACAGATGTTGTTTATTTAGGAATTTGCTTCCATCTTGCGGCGATTTCGCACTATGGGGGGGAGGAAACCCGAGTACCCTGAGAAAACCCCCGGCGCGCAGACCTGTGAACAGGTGTCACATGCAGGCGCCAACACTGATTTTCGCCCGCTATTATTTATACTGCAAGTTGGGCGTTACATATCTTCAACGTCAATCATACCATTCACTGCTCACGTGGACAGAGCTGGGCAGAGAGCCAAAGTGGACGAAGCAAGACTACCAGCGATACCCGCTGTCTCAAACATCTAGCTGTGTGTACCCAGTGTTCCATTATAATGTTATTTATGCTTGATTTCATGAGATCCTGTTAGAATAATCTGGGTACGAATGTATTATGAAGGTGTTCGAGTATAGGTATATCAGGCGCAATCACAAGGAACACGGAAGAGTTAGGCGTACGTGGAGTTGTGTGCCATTCGATCAACTGCCGTGTGTTGGGCTATTTCAGGAAAACAAAACCGATCTCTAGTTTAAAATAGGTTAGGGGTATATGTTATCCATATATACGAATAAGAATATATATGAACCATTGAGTTTTACCATCCAGTGCTAGTAAATAGTACCCATTACCAACCTGGTGACAAGAAAATCGACATTTACCACATATGTAGCTTCTTCAACACGTTCCGTAAAAATGAGATCCCAGTACTTATCTTTGTACATGTAATTCATATTTCTTTATTAATATTAATACATATTTTTGTTTTACCATCCAGTGTTAGTAAGTTAGTACCCATTACCAACCTGGTGACAAGAAAATCGACATTTACCACATATGTAGCTTCTTCATCAACACGTTCTGTAAAAATGAGATCCCAGTACTTATCTTTGTACATGTAATTCATATTTCTTTATTAATATTAATACATATTTTTGTTTTACCATCCAGTGTTAGTAAGTTAGTACCCATTACCAACCTGGTGACAAGAAAATTGACATTTACCACATATGTAGCTTCATCAACACGTTCCGTAAAAATGAGATCCCAGTACTTATCTTTGTACATGTAATTCATATTTCTTTATTAATATTAATACACATTTTTCTTATGTAGTAAATTAGCACCTTTTTTCGTCATTCTAGGATGATGGCTAGTTGTGAAAAGGCATAATTTTTGTCTTCTCTTATGCACACAAAGTTTGTACTTAATATCTGTTGTCGTATCTTTGTAGATTACTTTAGGCCTCTTTGTTGTCATTTGTCTTTTTTGTTTGTTTTTTTAAATTTCTTTTTAGTTTTGTTTTGTTCAGCAGCAAGCAGTTTCCACACAATGGCATCAGAAGGCAAACTGATATTCTGCTATGGCACACTGAAGAAAGGACAACCAAACCACAAGTTAATGATTGATGAAACAACTGGACATGCAAAATTTATTGGTCAAGGTTGTGCCAAGCACAAATATCCACTAATCATTGCAAGCCAATACAACATTCCCTACCTGCTGTATGCAGAAGGCAAGGGCTATGTAAGAAAGTGATGTTTTATTGTCTGTCATCTTTGCTGTCTGCATTACTAGACATTGTTCTTAATATTGCTTTGCTGCTGCTGACTTCCCAGTGTATAAATGTTGTTGTGGCAGTGTTATGTTAGATCAGTAAAGAACCATTAAATAAACATGTCATTGATAAAATGCAAGAATTGTTTGCCAGAATAGTTCCTTAACTGATTAGATACTTTTTAAAATTATTCAGATGACTGTGTAAAAATTTCAGTCCTGAAAAAGTCATCAATTACTTACCCTCTTTAGTTTCAGCATGGATGTTGAAGGATTTCATAAGTTAGGATAGCTTATATTTGTTCAGCTATTTTATTTAGTTATTAATTTTTATGTTTTATTTACTATTTGGCATTTGTGATTTCAAGAAGATGATTTTTGTTAGTCTTAAACTTCATCTACAAAACTCTGTATGTAGATATACATGTTAATAAACATTACAAATGAATCTTATTTTTAAACAAATTTTAAATACTTAATTTCTGTGCAATGCTTTAAACTGTTCTCCTCTTGCCCCACTGTTTGGAATAATCTGCCTTTTTCTCTTTGAGCTGCATATATGTTTGAAACTTCCTTGCAAGTCTAACCTCAAAACCCACCTCATTAAAGAATACCTTTTATAATCCAGTGACCTATTTGCTTACTCCTCAGTTTCTCATTTTTTTCCACACACTTTGTTCATGTTTGCCACAGTGTCACCTGTTTGCTGTATTTTCCCTGTTAACTCTCAGTTTGTTTATACTCTTTTTGTTCACAGCACTCTCCACATGGGGAAATCTACTGTACAAATTCAGTTACTGTTATTATTATCATCATCTGCCCATATGGGCTTATTTGAGAACGAAACTATATTATCCCTTAACTATTCCTGTGTTTGTTGTTGTTTTTTTTTTAGGTGACAGCTGCCCCAGTATTAACATGAGCATTGTATAGACTTCATAAGCTCAACGGCCTATAAATGTGTGTCTATTGGCCAGTGCACTTTCCAATTTAATTGTGAAAATAGACATTTTCAAATGCTATAGCAAGACAGAACCCATACCTGTATAGCAAATGCTATATTGTCTTTATTACTTTCATTTAAATTGCTTGTGCTGTTGAATGAAGTGTAGTTTTGTGTTCTTGCAGAATGTGCAAGGAGATGTTTATGAAGTTGATGAACAGAAAAAAGACTTTTTAGATTTATTTGAAGGACACCCAACATACTATGAGCGTGTGCTAACTGAAATTGTGGTGGATAATGAAAATGTCCATGATGGTGAAAAACAGCCGAAGTCTTTGATGTGCTGGGTTTATTTTCTGAAGGATTTTAACCAGGACTTGCTGGGTCTACAGTTCTATCAGAATTATGACAGTTTTGGAGCTCACGGTCAGAGATATGTAGAAGGTTATTTGAGACCTCCATCTGCAGATGAAACAATTCAAAAATATGTGAAGTGTTGATCTTTGTTCTGTGTATTGGGGTATCAAAATCAGGTTTTCTTTCATGTTTTCACACAACAAATTGAGCTGAACAATACCTTTTATAAATTCATTATGTATGTTTCTCATTTAGTCTGGATACACATATATGGAGGCATGTTTGAGTGTATGTTATTTATGAAAGGACTGGTCTTACATATCTGGGACAGTAACTTACAACAGAAAAAGAAAAAAAAAATCAAAGTTGCTTCATACTCTGTTGCAGTTGTCGGTGTTATCTGCACTAATTTTTAAGAAGCAAGCTTTAAAAAAAAATAGAAATAACACTATAGACTCTGTGGTTGTCTCTAAAGGTGTCAGTAAATAGTTTACATGTTTTTTTGTGGTGGAGTTTACTGATATTTGAACCTGGCGTTACACAGCTGCTTAAATTATACTTTAAACCTTGTGGTTGTTGAGCTCGCTTCTCAGCTCAAACATGTATGCTCCACCACAGTAAACAACAGACTGTGAAAACCTTGGTGGGGGGAGGGGGGTGGAATTGGTGTTTTACACTGAGCCAGCAATTAAGACTATATCAGGGCAAGACAGCCAGCCTGGTAAGCAGATGCCATATGCAGAGTGTGAAAACCTGAAAGTTCACCAACAAACTGAAAATGAGCAAGGACAAAACTAAGGTCATTCCAACAGCCTCTGAAAATAAACTGAAATGTGTGCTGTTCTTTATTTCTTTATCTGTCTTTTTTTCTAGTTTGTCAGGAATCACAGTATCATCACATTGTCTCATGAATCTCTCTCTGCATGTCCATGTTCCTTGAGCTTCACAGGATCAGCAGTATCTTACCTTTTCTGTCAGTTTCTGCCACCTGAAAGTTCATGTGTACATTTGTGTTGTCCCAGCTATCTCTTTTTCTCATTTATCTTCCTAATTGCCGACTGAATAAGCTTGAAAAGGCCCAAATTAAAGCCACTTATCGTCTGATGGCGTTAAAAAGCAAATACTACACCTTCTCTGTGAACTCCGTCCCTTCTTCAGCAGACTTTTCCGTCTTCAGGCTGCCCCACATACCTTATTCATCAACCCTAGAAAGTACAAAACTCTGCTGCATGCCTGTGCTTAGAGGTAGGAAACAGTACCATGTCACTCCTCTCCTTCGTTTTCTGCACTATCTGTTCTAGTGTTTGGTACAAGCTGGCTATGCTGTGTTCTCCAAGCAAAAGACAAATTTCTGTCTTGGACTGCCTTTTACAGACAATAAAGTTTGATTTGATTTCCTCTACATCTCAGCCAGACAACTTTTTGTCTGATGATCATATGCCTACTATCCCTATCCCCAGAACCATGTATGGTTGCTATGCTGCAAAGTAGTGGAACTCTCTCCCCTTCTATATCTGCCACCTGCCCACCATCGAAACCTTTAAATATGTTCTAAAAACACATCTGTTCCATGAGCATTATTTTTAACAACAATCCACATACTACTAGTCTACCTTCTAACTTTTTCTTTTTCTATTTATTGACTAGTCTGCCTGCTTGTCTTCCTCTGCAGATTCATAAAACTCTCGATTTTACTGTTTGTTCCCCGATTCCTCTTTATATCTTCTATGTTTATCTTTTATTAGTTATCTGCATGGTTGTTTATCGTTCTGTCCTTCATATGTTGTCTCATTCTTGTCTCCAGCACTGAGAGCATGCTCCTTAATGCACTAAATAAATCACACATTATTATTTATCTTCATTCCATTTGCCATGGTATCATCCATTTGCTGCCACTTGTGTTTCTTTGTTGGATGGTTGTTTTTATGTAGTCTTTTATGCACAATGCATTGAGCTTGCCTCCACAGAAGTATATGTGCTCTACAAATTCAATTAATATTATATGATCTAGATGTATTACATGAAAGGCAAGTGTGAATGTAAGTGTCAGATATATAAAGCAAAGAAGGAAACCTTTGATGTTTAATTATTTCATTTGCTTAACATTTTACTTTTATAATGACTCTAGAATCACGCACAGCTGTACTTAGCTGACCTTGTTCAGGATGTTAAGGTGCACAAGATGACACAGGTTTCATTTTGCAGTGAGAAAACAGAATCCTTTAATGACCTCAAGATACCATATTTCTTAAGGAAATGGTTTTAGTTTTAAATAAACTATGTTGCTGCGATCTTTGTTTTCCTTAATGACATCAATTTAAAATATTACAAAATAAATAATATACAGATCTATGCTCATGCAAATGTATTATCAGCATGTTTGAAAAAGGCATTATCTTCAGATTAAGTAGAATTTTGTATGATTTTGAAGCTAAAGAGCTTAAACAGTGTTCAGTGTAACTAAAATATTCTGACAGTATTTTATACTAACTGAATGTGTCCATGATTTTACACTTGTATATTTGTAAATGAATGTCATGTATTCTTTTTTGCACACACACACACACACATACATATATGCACAGAAAGTTTATGAAAAATTAATGAAGTTCTAGTTACATTTCAGTGTAAACAATGAAAATATGACAGAATATTCTGAAAGGTGTAAATATTAAAATGGTGTAATTTGTCTAGGCCTCCTGAGTCATACAGTTTTACAGCCTTCAGGAATACATGTTTAATTTTAGTATACAATGGGTGCAAGTGTTAACCGATAAGTTGTCTTCTTTACAGTTAAAATAATGCCAGACCAAACCTCAAGTTCTTTACTTGACAAACATTCGGTATAAGGCCTTATGTTTTCTCAAAGATACAGAAATTCATACTATTTAAAAACTCTTTAATGGTTTTCGCCCTTTTTTATATATTTTTAAACACTTAGTTCATCAGAAGGATCTTAGTTATATTGTGACCAGACACTTTACACTTGCTTTTTTTGGATATTTTTTGGAAGGTGATGTGCATTAATAATAATTGAATTTGTAAAGTGCTTAGTTTCCCTGTATTGATCCCAAGCATAAAGTGCTGAAGTATTATTTCTAATTAGTATTGATATATCATATTTGCTAGTAAATACTGGCTGAGACATCTAAAGCACACAAAATGTTTTAAGAAAATTGTTAATTTTTGCCATGTGATCCATTTACAGAATACAAGCTATGTTGAACACCATTTATTTGGTTGGTGTAGTGATGCTGCATGAGAAACAATTTTTTATCTGCTCATTTACTTCCAAGAGGAAAGAAGCAAGGAGTGTGAAGTGTGATGCTATGATAGCATTCATAGCAGTTGCAGACACACCGGAAATGATGCTAGGCACCCAGAGTTCCCTCCCATACTGAAATTGAAAGGAATGTAAAAGCTGATAAACTAGCTTGACTGGCAGTAAAACAAAAACCAATCCTAGAGGCACAAATTTGAACATTGCTATTCTCCAGCAGAGAGCAGAACAGTCGTGATACCAGCAATAAGGTGGCAAAAGAAATACAGAAGCGAAGGTAAAGAAACTAGGAGACTTTCAGATGGCCAACCTAGTAATCTGCTATTCTTCAAATCAACAGGTCCCACCAAACAAAATAGACTGCCTAACTAGAATTCAAGACCTTTCTACATGCACATGTAGTGACAGACAGCACCACACATGTGCTGTTGGAGTGATAAAAACAAGACAAAACCTTTTAAAAATGTAGACTGGCATTAAACATTATTAGCAACCTTAATCCACCCAAAGAGCTATGGTATACTCTGCTGTCATTAGTGGTAACAATGTTGACAAGCCGCCTAAATTCAAATTCATATAAACAGGTAAAGAGTACAAACTGGATAACATCTCCCTGCAATAAAAACCAAAACTCATTACCTGTGCCATAAACAAATAACTGACTAACCAAGCATAACTATATAATATCAAGAGCAAGAGAAAAAGAGGGCACCAGCAAACAGCAAGCAGCACTTGTCATGGAGCAGTGATTTTCCTCCCATAATGTGAAATCCACCTTTTCCCTTCCACAGACACCAACCAGAGATATTGCAGACACCAGCAATGCACACATAAGAGGTTGCACTCAACAGACCATTCACCTTTCCTTTTGGATTCCAATTATTCTGAGAATTTGCCACCTTTAGGTGCCCGATGCAGCAATCATCAGTTAAACTCTTCATAGTCTGTTTAAGTGATAGTCACAAGGGGCGTGTCAACTGTGGAATCTACCCCTCAACTTAGGATGCCTTTTACATTCTAATGCACCAAGTACCTACTATTGCTGGGTGGGCACCATTTTTCACGGTCCTCTGAAATATCTGTATATTTAAGACATGAATCCCAATCTGCCTTATAGGATTTATGTTCTCGTGCCTGGGAATCCTGCAAGAGTAGGATATAAATCAAGCATCTGCCATTCTCACAGTCAAATTTTTGCCTTAACCATTCTCCCCTTCAGCATGGGCACACTGCAGTTGCAATAAATGTTAGCCACCCACACACTTTCAGTAATGTGTCCCCAGTACAAGTGTTGACTTGAAGCTTTTAAGCAGCAGCACTGACTTCAGTGAAAAGATCCTTTCCCCCAAATATCAATTCATGCAATTTAAATTTTGCTTCCCCAACCTCTTGGATTTAACCTGTTCTGCCTGATCATCTGTGACAGTCTTGCTGAAATGGTACATAAGTGTTGTCCTGAAAGGTTTCTCTACAATTTTCAGTGTAGACAGCACAAGAAATGTTGCCTCTGTTGTTATTATTATATGATGTAGATGTATTACATGATGAAAGGCAAGTGTGAATGTTAGTGTCAGCTATATAAAAAAAGTTAAAAGTTAAAAACAAAATTTTAAAAGCCTCCAAGCCTTATATTTTCACTCTTCTCTAAGTATATTGTCACACCACTTCCTTTCATGACAGCTTAATTTTACCCCCATTGTATCTCTTGTTAAGAAGCAAAGAGTAGTCAGTATTTTGCATGGCCATCTTCATTTACTACCTACTTCGGATAAATTTGACAACCCTGTAGAACCGCGGTTCTCAACCTGGGGGGCGCGCCCCCCAAGGGGGGTGCAAGCTGCTGAAAAGGGGGCCGCAAAGGCGGTCATTTTCTCATATCTCATATAGGTATTAGTGGCTAAGGGGGGCGCGCGGACGTACCTTTATTCGTCTGGGGGGGCGTGACAAGTAAAAGGTTGAGAAACGCTGCTGTAGAAGTTAGTTTGTTCTCTGCAGAAAATACTGTTGGTTAACATTCTGTTTAAAATATATGTTACATTTTGAAATGTGTGGCATCAAAAGGTAAGTAACAGAGTGGGAGGAATTGGTGTTTTATGCTGAGCCAGCAACTATGGTCATATCATGGCAAGGCAGCCAGCCCTGTAAACAGCTGCCACATGCACAGAAAGAACTGTATGCCTGAGATGAGAGCTAAAACAAGGTCATCTCTCAACACACATATAAGTTAACACACTCCCTCTTCTTTTCCTCTTATCCCTTTTAAAGAAACACCAAAAAATAATTCCAGTCCTTTAAAATTAAATGTTATAAGCAATACTACCTGGCACATTCGGACACTCAACCATACCAAAAACATCCTTTCTGTGAAATTCAGCTAAACTGCAAAGATTTCTTTTTGAAGCAAGAGGATGTAACTTTCATCTTGTCTATATCTACTTTGATAAAACCAAGACCAACCTTTGAATCAACACAATACTCTAGCTTTGGCTGTAACATTGTATTTAAAAGAAACGATGTTTCAGTTTTGTTTTCAATACAAATTGAAAGAAATCTATTCATTCCTTATTAAGGTAAATTGCAAATGCTGTCCACAAACTTCAAGAGTGTAGTCTTATCTGTAAATTTATTGTTTAGGCTAATTATTACATCGACTCAGGAAAAAATTTGACAACCTTGAAAGTGCACACACCTACAAAAATTTCTATAATTAGCAAAAGGAAAACAGATAAAAAGTCAGTTATATTCTTTACACAGTGGCTCCAGTCACTGCTTGTTGATGCGTTAGCAGTCAGCATGACACAGTAAAACCCACAGGTTCAGTGTACTGTTATTGTGAAAATGATCCTGTTCCATAATTAATAGCGGAGCTGAACATTACTTTTATGTAAAATGTCATGACATCCTCCTTCCATGTCATGCCCTTGAATATATGCGTTGAGTGTGTGCAACATTGTCATGCATGCATACAAGTACATTACAAAGAAAAACTACCTACTAGACATAACACATACAGCATGAGGCAACCAGACATGTTCGTTCAACTTTTCTTTCCTATCAACTGTGAAAGACTAATCACATAAAATAATTCAGCTGGACAGAAGAAAACATACATTTTAACATGCCCACAAACCAAGATGCAAGGATGTTTGATGAAATAAACTGGACCGATTATTAAAATTGATGCTCTCATCACAATGCACCATGCCAGCCTCCAACAACATAATGATCACTAAATACTGTCAGTCTCTCTTACAATGTGCTGTTTAGTTGGAAATCTGTGTTTATTTCCTCCATTTTTCAAGTAGTCCCTGTCACCTCACAAAGGAATGTGAATTGATTTCATCAATTGCACATTTAGAGATCATCCAACACTTTTAAAAAGCCTCCATAGAATAAGATGCAAAAATACAGATGCCATTAGACTAGGGATGGAACTGCCATGTTTCATGTCTGAAAACATTTCCTGTTGAAGCACACAACTGAGGTCTCAGGGGAGGTCAGTAATAGAGAATGTTCAATCTTGCAAAGCAGAAAATTTATTTTCTAAGGTCAGGTTGACTCCTCTTCTGTGGTCAGGATTTGTTTCCACATCACCAGTACCACTTGTTTCGAACTTGGATTTTGAGCCCCTGAAACAAAGATTACATACACTAAGTTATAAATAAAAGAAGAAGAAAAGGGCCTTTTAACTCAAAACATGCGACAATGTCTGGCAAATATGTACATGGTTTGAACATATAAGTACACAGTGTAAAACTTGTTATCAGGAATAAGTGGGAATGTGGCCAAATTTGTGTGACCAACATTGCAATCTGACTGAAGGGCTTAATACATTCAAGGTTACCATATCAGCAGACAATAAAAAAAACCCACATTAATTTTAACCACAGCTAAGGCTGACATACTGAGACAAACATCTGTGGCAGGTAGCTGAGCTGAACTGCAGATCAAGAAAAGCTTAAAGCATGGCTTGATGGAAAATTCTAGATATGTCTGGTTGAAGGATTATACTATCATGCACAATTCAAGCAGTAGTGGCAGCTTGAGAAGGCAAGTCACAGCTGATTATTTTAGGGATGCTAATCAACTACTCCCATTTTATGTGCTTGCAAAAATGCATGCATACATGCACTGGCATCTACATATGCAAAAGCACGTACCTCAGCAAAAGTCTTAAGCTAAACCTTGTATCTGCAATTTTGTTAAAAAGTCACCTGTCAATTATCTTTGTTACTTTGACGACCGCCTTATCTTAATACTACAACCCAGGTCAATACCTTGCTTGTTGTTATAACTTTTGTACACCATTACTTAGCTTTCTCATCACAGCCAGAAGTACCACAAACACAAGACGAAGAAATAATAAAGAGTCTCAAGGAGTTGTAAGTCACAACAAAATAGCAATCACATCTTACCAGGCAGAAGCAGTGGGTGGCTGGTTTCCACCAAGAGATGGAAAGTCAATTTCACTTGAGATGTTCGGAGCCTCCTTCTTGCGCCGAGGAGGGTTTGCTGGTGTTGCTGTTCTTTGAGCTGGTGGAACATACTTTTTGCCAGCAGAACCTTCCTTTTTATCCTCTGATTCTGCCATTAAAATCCAGTTGCAAAAGAATTTTAGATCCTAGGGAATTTACTAGTTGTGTTATAGCTCATTAAGATTTATCTGATTTTAGCCATAGGTTACTCAAAGTTTTGTCCTTGCTAGTCAGGTCAAATAAACTGCTTGAGTCTTAAATAAAAACTACAAAAACAGTTTTTCCTCACTAGTTTGCCTGATGACAAAACTATATGGGAAATCAGAAGCAGTGCAGAAGTTGTACTCCTTTTTCTTTTGATTCCAAACATCTTCCTTTTGCAAGGTGAATTATACTACACTACAGCCTTAATCCATGTAGTTACAACAAAAATAAAAGGATAAGAGTAACAGTTAACTCCAATTTCTGACTCCTTAAGTGAAAACCTTAACCTGTTTGCAATGCTCTGTCCAGCACTCTTAATACTTCTTTAATAACCTGGGTGCTAAAAGACCATCACTTTGCAAGAACGGGTAACAAAATAAGGGAAGAAACATGGTGCCAATTAATGAGTATTCTCTGAAATAAACCTTTCCCTTTAATACTAATATCTATACTTAACACCATATTCAAACTTTTTATATGAAAGTACGAATAAATCTTTTAAGTGCCATGTTTGATGTTTGAGAGGACTACTGGTTGCCAGCCTAACACTTCTACTACTACTATGAATTGTGATTTCCCCCCACAAAGTTACATCTGAAGTCTGTTTCTCATAAAATTCATATTTAGTAAACTCGATTTGCAGCATTAAAAAGAATTTTGTTAAAGCTGTGAAAGTTTTAAGGTCATCCTTACTACAGATTTCCCATGTATTCATTTACCGTCCTTCAACCAGATCTATTACAACAGCGTTTCTCAACCTTTTACTTGACGCCCCCCCCCAGACGAATAAAGGTACGTCCGCGCGCCCCCCTTAGCCACTAATACCTATATGAGATATGAGAAAATGACCGCCTTTGCGGCCCCTTTTCAGCAGCTTGCGCCCCCCAGGTTGAGAACCGCGGTATTACAAGAAAACTAAGAAAAACCAGATTATTGCATTTTATAGCTTACTAAAGACTCTTTCATTGTGTTTGTGATTTTTCAGTTGGTGTTGCAACAGTGAAACACGAATACCACTGCATCTGCATTGGCAAAACATATTTTCAGAGTGGTGGAAGGTGGGAAGCCAGGGTTTCAAATATAACATAAACAGGGAAAATTAGTGTTTTAAATTAAAATATAAAAAATATCAGATTTCAAATTACATTCTGCTCGATTGAACTGAAAAATCTTTAACAAATGTTTACTAATATAGTACATTCCAAACACAAGAAAGAGAAGAAAAACATTGGCAACTCTTTCCGTTTTATTTATGTATTCAATCACTATGGAAATGAAAAGGGCGTATGTCTTTTCCCTGTTTCCAGCAGAATGAAAGAGAATGTGGGTGCAGCTGGTTTCATGGTCAGTTGTTTCTGTTGAATAAGAAACAGAAAACACTGTATTAATATCATTTTATGTACTAACAGTCCTTGAGTCTAGAAAGAACCTGTTTATTATATATTACATTATGACCCCCTCTTCCCCGGCTCACCACACAAAGCCACACACAAGCTTACTTTTTTGTCAAAGTAATGCATTAATCCTCATTCTGATGCTGTACTTATTGGAAGGAGACAATGAGATTTTAGAATTTTATTCTATTTGTTGCACCTGATAAGGAAACACCCATTCAAATAGTAATACCAAATGTCTATGGAGAAATTCTGCTAATGAACCAACAACTATGCCCCTTGTCCAAGTTCTCATAAAATGGCAAGGTGTTTGGTCTAATGCGACTATCAGCTGTCATGTCATTCCGAGTTTTTTTTGGCAGCAGCGATTCTGCAACCGTTTTATAAATTTACCAGAAAGAAAAATCAGGGTGACTCATTTGCAACACAAGGATAAGACAGAGCTTGTTACTGTGGAATGCATGAAAATAGTTTTTTACAAAAAGAGGAACACATTCCCTGATAGTCTTGTTCTGCATCGGCTAGATTTAAATAGTCACATTAATCATTACTCATGGCAAAGAAAACAGCAAGAATGCATTAAACAGACATCAGCTTCATTTGCTGTATAGTGCTTTATGTTTGTATTTTGCTTTGCTTCACACCATCTTTGCAGTGAAAGGAGCACTGTGATGGGAAAGTTTTGGAAATTTCATGTCAAAGTCACTTTGTCTTCATAGTCTAAGTGATGTAAAGAAATGAGTCAGAGTAGCTATTGAATTATGTTTTTTGGGGATCTCATGTTGTTAATAATACCTACATAAAAAATATAATAGTGCATCATTCATATATACACTAGAAAAATACTGTGTAGTCATGGAAGAGTTGGAATGAGTTAAGCTGTCCAGGAGAAAATTCTATTTCTACTTTCTTTTCTGCGATCTAGTTTAACATTGAAAGGGAAGCAGATGGCCGTGTGGTAGAGCGCTGGCGTCCGAACTGAGAGCGCGCTGGTTAAATTCCCGTTAAGCGCAGCAAACTTCCCCCAGTTGACACAGCTGGCAGGAATGGGTACCTGACGCCACAGAGGGTTGGGGAAGGTAAGGCAGCGAGGGAGAGGAGATGGGCACCGCCCTCATGTAAAGCTGGCCCCAAGAAAAGTGGGGTCTCTAACACCTCACCCCCAATGACCTGAAAAGGTTAGGTGATGACCTTTACCTTAACACTGAAGGACCCTTTTAAAGATAACCCATTTGAACTTTTGAAGATGACTGTATAGAAAAAGTTAGCCATCTGTATAAGAGGAAAAATTAATTTTAAAGTATAACATTTAATTATGTTGAAGAAATAGCTCGAGTTAAAAAAGCAAAGTATGATAGTAACAGAATTTTTCACACTAAACTCTATTAATATGTGGAAAGGGATAGGTGTCCATCACCTTTTGAACAGCCATAGATTGGTGGCAGTACCTATAATAACCATATAATTACCTCTTTCATAAGTGCTCATAGCACCAGATAAATATAAAATTCAAAGACAAAGAAGACTTTACTGTCCAATCTGGTGTTGCATGCCCCATAAGAGATGTTATTCTCTGTGTTAAGCTTCTCTAATCTATGTGACACCTGCTATGCTATGAAGCTACAACCAGTCAAAACATTAGATTAAATCAAAAATTGTAAAACTTAATTGATGTTAGAAAATTTTGTTTCAATTAAAAGTTAATAATTTTTTATGAAAAATGAGATGAACTGATTCCTGTTTATCGATGAACATAACTTACAAATATATATTTAAAATTTTAGTTTCTTAAAAAAAGGGTTTTAACACTACCAAATCAAATTCAAACCATAATAGTACAAACAGGAAAAAATTCCAAAACTAACCTTGAATGCATTGTTGAGATCACTGTGGTTGGCATGACCCCTCAACTGCTTTTTAGGACTGAGCTGTAGTTTATCTTCCAGTTACATACAACGCAAAAACAGTATGCTGTTTCTTTTGTCACCAAACTTTAAAACTCTCTTTGTCAATTTGGACCACATGAACAGAACCATAGTCCAAAAATGGCATCTCAAATAATTTGCAATGCGGTCAATGAAAGTGGTCGCAGTCTGTGGCACGGCCATGTGTGAATTGAAAATGGCGGACTAGTCAAATCATCATTCTGGTTTGGCAGATTTTAAATCATAACCAATAAAAACAGCATTCCACATTTCAGAGGCCCAACTTTCACCATATCACTGATCTGTAATAGAGTCAAATGATTATACTCTGTTGAATAGCTGGAAAAAGTCATAAAGAAGCAACACACCTTGGGAGAAGGCTGAAGCACTTAAGGTAGTGCCAGGTGCTGCACTCTTGTTCCAAGGCCCAGAGGCTCCCTCACGACGATCATCACCTTCCTCACCATCTCTGTCTTCATCCGACTCTCCCCCTTCTCTTTCTTCTTCATCTTTGCTGAAATGTTACAAATGAATGAGTGTAATACATCAGCAGATGCTTTTACCTAACTCAAAATCATCTGTCACAAAATCAGATGTCTAGCAATGATTGTGAAAGATTTTTCATGACTTGCTTAATGTCAACAAAACATTAACATAGTATAAAAAAAAGAAAAGTAAAGAATGTTTCAACTTGTTCTTTATAAAACACAGAACATTTATGAACGAAACATCTTAAATCATTCATTACATTTGATGCCAAAAATGTTGAACATTCGATTAACAAATTAAAGTGGATGTTAAGTCATCCTATTGTCTGATTCAAAGTACTACATCACCAATCTGATGGCATCTATCACAAACACGCTATTATTTGGCAGAACTTTCTTAATTATTTGGACAGAAAGGAAACAGAAAAGGTTGGCGATGATGAGTGGTTGCCCGGGAGTGTGGTATGTGAGGTTTCACGACAACCATTTTTTCGTTGATTCAACACCTTCACTGAGAGGCTCCACTAGCATATTGTGAAGATCAGGGTAGAAAATAAAAGTGAATTTTGTTTTTGTAGCTGCTGTTTTTTCTCCTTGACTGGGGGAGTTGGGGGGAGGGGAACCTGACAGTTTTCCTAGGTTCTGTGAAGTACTGACAACATATCGTTAGAAGAGTGTAATTTATTTAAGTCTGAGTCAGTTTTGTTCTTTTAAAATATTTCTGTGTAAGTGGCATTGTAAACTTAAGCTGAATGATCATTAAATTTTATGAGTTCTACATTTTTATCCAGTTTCTTTTATCTGTTTTTTGTGCATTGGTGTACCGGATCTTGCTTCGTAAAAGACTGTAACGAAAGAGTTTTATCATTAAGGGGGAACTTATGGTTTTAATGTATCATTTGTTTATTATTTTATTTTTTGAATATATTTCTAATACTATACATTAATACTTAAACCTAGAGTTTTGTTGGCGTTTTCTATTTGATACAAAAGTAACTACAGAATTGTAAGTGACAGCATCCAATATTTAAAATTTCAGTTTTCGTGGTAAATCCCATTAAAAATAGCATGTACCATGATTGCCGAGTTTCCTAGGAATTTATGTTTACATTAACACTCTAGTAGATAGCCATGACAAATCATTTTAGAAGACAAAAAGTACCTGCTTTGTATTGTTTACCTGATTTGAAGTGTTTGAATTCGAAGGCCGGAGTAATCCACCTTTTTTTCTTCCTCAAAATCTTTCCACTCTTCATCTTCCTGCAATACATTTTCACAAATATAACAGTCGTTTCTGCGTAATGTTCAAGTGATCCCGTTTATTACATCTGCCATTATAATACGAAGGCGACATATGGACCAAGGCGGTGTTTGGTATATTACCATCCCTATAGCGAAACAAGAATTATAAAATAAAGTAAGCTAAATATCTATGTATAACACTAATTGCATACCTCCTCTTTTTTTAAAGTTCCTTGCGGCACTGACGATAATCCTGGACCTCCTGGTTGCTCTTTGTCTTTCTTTTTCTTTGCTTTCCTCGGGGTGTCATCCGCCTTTACTAAGACGTCTGTCGACGTAAGTTTAGCTTTCGTTTTCTTCTTGCTTTTGTCTTTTTTGGCAAAGAAATCGTCAAGACTCGCGTCAGTCATTATTGATTTAGGCTCTTGATCAAGAATAACGGTGTGTTGATTCTGACAACGCAAAAATGAACTCAGCAATGCAACGGATGATACCACATGCAATACTATACGACTCCATGCGCATGTTACATCGCCACAGCAGCTCCGCACTGACTGTATTCCGGTAAAAATACTGGAAAACGATTGGATGATCACGAGAACGAAGACTTGGAAAGGGGTCTTTCTTAGGCTAGAGAAATAAAAAGAAAATTAACGTTTAATAAGTAAAAGCAATGACCTAATTTGTTTTATGTTTCGTTTTTAACAGTTACGGGTTTATTCTAATAGTATCATTCAGTCTGTGCAGCAAAACGTCTGTTTCATGGGGAGTGTGTGCGTGTGTGGTGGTGGTGGTGGGGGGGATTCTTTCAGCAGCAAGTAAACACGCTGAAACCACGGACGCGCATACGTCCTTGAAGAAATACACGAGAAAAAAAAAACGTAAGTTGAAGTATTTGGGTGTATAATGCCCTTGACCGCCAGCAACTGAAATCGAAGATCAACACTACCCTTACTCCCCACCCACGTCTCTGCGCAAAGCCTCCTCCAGTCTCATGGGGCACACGTACTGTACTAATTAAAATTTTTATCTTTGATGGTATCGATCGAGCACATCGATCACGTCCTACTCACGACACCACTCCACCTTTGGGCCAAAATATCAAACAAATATAACCTATTCAACAATTCCTTTATATGCTCTGGTCATCGCTTTCTTTGTTTTTTGACCCGTAAATAGATTTATTAGTTCTTTCCGATCTAGTGAAGGTATGGCGCTATGTTCAGTGGACATGCAGGCCGGACGATATATCTTTAATTGCTTGCATCGTTGCTGACATCAGACAAAATTTTAATTAATTTCCACTTTCACAAACGTTGTTCTCCACTGGGAGTGGCACTGCAGACTGGGTTCAGTATCTAATAATTTATTTTGGACAACAAAGATTAGAACTTAATTCGTTTAATTTAGGCATTCCACTGCTGCGCGTGCTTGCAAATCAAATCGCGACAATCCCGCCTGTTATGTAAGCAGTGGCGTAGGAACCAGGGGGGAGGGGGGGCAGCCGCCCCCTCAATGAAAATACAGGAGGGGCATGAATATCTGTTCCCACCCCAACCCTAATATTTGAGACGTAATCCCCTACAAAGAGCAAAATAAGTAAAGAAGAGAGAGTCAAGGGTGATAACTGGAATCATAACTGCTGCTGCTGCTGCTGCTGCTGCTGAAAATGGGAGGGGGACCTGGTAAATGTCTCCCTGGCTTTGGCTAAGTGAGCTGCCAGGGACGGTGCTCATAAATCGCGGCGTTCTGTCACATTTCCTTGCTGTCCTCTCCGGTGCTCTGGTCATCCAGGGGGCAGGTGCCCTATGATCGTCTCAGCTATCACTCTTCTTCCCATCACCAGTTCACAAGAAACAGTATCCCAACCTTCCCCCCTCCCCCCATACGCACACAAACACACACACAGTTTACAAAATACAAATTGGTAACTACAAATTGTTTCGGAGGCATCAAAGACAAGGGTTAGGGTTTATTGTAAGTTTACTGTTAAGTTTATTAACATATTTAAAATACATTTATGCACAATACATACTTTTGAGATCATTAAGATACGTGTTTAGTATTAAGGGGGAGCAGATAGCTTAATGGTTACTAGAACTTAATCCGACGCGCATGCTCCCTGTTTCTGTATCAGTGACCGTAAAAGGTAGGGGAACGTAGAGAGAGGAGACGGTCATCACCCTCACAAAAGCTGGCCCCGAGGTAAGGGGAGGCTCTAACACCTCATTCACCTCCGACGATCAGATCAGGGACAATCTTTTGGTATTGTTTGCCATGCTAATTGTAGGCTGTGTTGATACCTGAGCGAAGAAAGACCACCCAGACTGTACATCGATACATCGAGTGTGGTCTTCCAGCCCCCCCCCCCATATTCTACTCCTTTTCTTTGACTGCGTCGTTTGACCAAAAATCAATAAACAGCTAAACAACAGGTTCAAAAACAGTGAAGTGCCAGTGAAAGACATGAACGGAAATGTTGTCCAGGGAGAGGCAGAAAAACTAGAGCGCTGGAGGAAACATTTTGAGTCAGTTCTGAACACACCAGAACCCCCTCAGCTCGCAGACATCCAGCCAGCAGATACAGACCTTGACATCTGCACAGACCCGCCAAGCCTGGAAGAAGTTGACAGCAGCAATCAAGGCAATGAAAAGCGGCAAAGCATCAGGGGCAGATGGAATAACAGCAGAGATGTTGAAAGCAGATGTGAATGGGAATCAGGACAGATCCCCGATGCGTGGAAGACAGGGCTCATCTTCAAGTTACCCAAGAACGATCTTGGAAACTGCAATAACTGGAGGGGTATAACACTTCTTTCCCTCACCAACAAGGTCTTAAGCAAGATTGTTTTGTCAAGACTGACGGCAACCGTTGAGAAAGACCTCCGGTCTCAGCAAGCAGGATTTCGCCCTGGGCGATCATGTTCTGAACTCATTTTCACTCTGCGTAAGATTCTGGAGCAGAGCAACGAGTGGAACACACCGCTGTACATGAACTTCATAGACCTGGAGAAGGCTTTTGACAGCATCCACCGCGAGTCCTTATGGAAGATCCTGAGGCATTACGGAGTCCCTGCAAAACTTGTCCAGGTCGTTGCAATGCTGTACAGCGATTTCATATCTCAGGTGGTCTGTGACACGGCGCTCACAGCCCCCTTCAACGTTAGTACTGGGGTGAAGCAGGGCTGCATTCTGTCGCCGTTCCTCTTCATCCTGGCCATGGACTGGATCATGAAGAATTCCACCGACAGAGAGAGGAGACCTCTGCAGAATCGCCCTACGATGGACTCCAGACGGCCGAAGAAAACGAGGCCGCCCAAAGGAAACCTGGAGAAGAACAGTGGAAAGGGAGATGAAAAGAAAGGGCTGGACATGGAGTTGTCTGGAGCGGGTTTCAGCCGATCGACATCAGTGGCGGGCTCTGGTTGAGGCCTTATGTGCAACTAGCACGAAGAGGATTTATTGATTGATTGATTGATTGATTGTCGTTTGACCAACATAAACATCCCCCACCCACTCGCTGCCGCCACGTTTCCTTTCTAAAGGCCTCAAATTATCTGCTATCGCTTACAACCTGGTAGCTATAGAGGGGCCACACTGGCCATCGTGAACAGAGAAAGCCAGTAACGAATTATAGCTGCATACCAATACCCCAGTCTTGCCAACCAGACAGAACCCTTACACTTTGTGAAAAGCTAGCAAAGCCCTAGGACGTCCATCTTACCAGACACCAACGTTTTAGTGCGAATTGGCGGCTTTGACTACAAGTAAGACAGAGACTCTCAGAGTCCCTATATTGGTATTGTTTGAGTTGCTCAAATCTGAATGAAGATCTTCAAGAGGGTCACGTCATACTTTTCTTTACAGAGAGAGAGAGAGAGACTGGTATTATTGCTATCTTCGACACAGCGGAAAGTGAATAAGTAAAACAACACAAAGGCGCCCTTTTATCATCAACGACTGTCGCTGGTAACATACATTACATTGGATATATGTGGGAATTTTATTGTACACATAACGTTGGGACATTCACTGTGGAGGTAATCCGTGATTTACTGTGAATTCACCTTCCCCTTCGACCATTCAGGGAGCAGCTGGAGACATCTGTCAGTGTTCCATGTTAAGGCGGAGCCATGTAGTTAAGTAAAATCTCAATTTATTGTAGCCATCCGGGCCAGATTATTCGCACACAACACTATCTCTCTTTGTGTGTTACATAATATCTCTCCTATCAGTTTTATTTTACGTTGCAGCTTATTTGTATTCCTTATTAAGATTGTGTAATTGTTGTATTATACTCAACATGTTATCTGTGTTATACTGTTTGGTCTGTATATATGTGTCTGTGTTTTGGTAGATGGCCATAGAAATCACCGAAGACGCAGTTTTTTGGCAAATTGACTTGCAAACCTTGATTAATATGTTTAATAGTTATTATTATAACGTTTATCGCATTTCTTTGTGAATGCGTTAGCCGGGGAAGTCATGGTTCAGTTTGTTTTTTCTTGTTTAATGCTACTTTGCCTTAAGACTAAAGCAGCGTGTGTTGTGATGCTACCACCTTGTACGTGCGTGCGTGCACGTACCCCACTCCTTTTTTACGTAATGTGCGAGTGCGACCGCCGTTCACTGTCAGCAGGGATAGTTTTCCCCCCTCAAAGCCGAACATCTTCCTACGCCACTGGTAAGCACAGACGTATTATTTAAATAATCGTTTTAGAACATAGTCAAGCTATTCTTATTTCAATATTTTTAGGTAAATGCGTAGCAAATTAAATATACATACATAATTTTGATTAACTAGAACGGTTTTTTTTCTCTACCATTTTTGGAAGTGACTGCCTATAGTTTGCGGTAAAATATCTGACTGAATGAAAATGACTTTTCCCCCAAAATTTTTACTTCATAAACTGTTTTCAAGCAGCTATTACAAGAAATCAAGAAGAAATGATGAATAACAAAGAAAAACACGTTATAAAACGTGAATTATTTCTACTCATTTTTTTTAGAGATCTTACGATCGAGAAAATCACTTGTTCAAGAGTTTCCTTGTCACATATATCATTCAAGGCGGTTTTCTTTCTGGACACATGCAAAACACAAGGAAAGAGGAATTAAGGAACAATCAAAATGCTCTTGAAAGAGAGATCGACTGAGAGAATTAGAGAAGATCATTCCAGTCTCTGATGGAAACAGCTGTCATTCAAAGTACAATTACTTCCATAATAAATCACACATCTGTCTCATCATGGACGTTGAATAATACAAGTTCGTGGTCTTATCATTTATGATCTTTATCTGATATCTTTCCAGATGGTCTGTACTGCATGTATAAGCCCTAGAGGTCTACCCGAGTGCATTTTATGTAACACTGAGAACTTGATACGACACTGCTGTATCTAGCCCACTCGCGATAATTACCGGGGGGGGGGGGAACAAAAACCCGGTGGATGTGTATCCACGAGTGATCGACCTACTTAGGAAGAGAGTGCTTTGTGGTATGTATTTAACCCTATTGTAGTCTTGTTTTTGTACACTTGCTTTTTTTTAGAGCCCATGAACCTGGGAACTATATTGAGCACTGGCAGTCAGAGGAAAAACGTGCATGCAAGCTAGCAGATGGTAAGTAATCAATGTTAGATAGCACCTAAACAGATATTCAAAATTATTCATTTTAGGCTTCCTTTAAGTTTTCATTTTATGTATATTTTATTTGATTTCAGGGTAAATGAATGCAAGAGAGAAATATGTGCTGGCTCGATCTGTATGGATTGTACAGCAAAGCATAAGTTGCTGATCATGTAGCTGTTTCTGCATAACCATACCTTGCAATCAATACACCATTTTAAAAACATTTAAATGCAAGGTTTACATTGCAATGTCTTTTTGAGGTGCAAGGTTGTGCTCTGATTTGCAGGTGCTGAATTTAGCCAACAAGAAGAGAATGCCAGCTTTAATATTCTGAGGTGACATTGCTTTTCAGTTTACAGCTTTATGGAGTTTTGAGTGATCACTTTGGTTTATTAGAAGTTTTGTTTCTCCAGAGACTAGTGAGTGCCTAACATTTTAGTGAAATTGCCTGGCTACTGCTGTTGACTAGTGATTATAAAAATAAAGTACTAAACTAGATCGAAATGTTTCATAGCTATTATAAAATATATGTTGTGCTTTCAACGACACTACTGTATTTTTGTCAACAGGCTTTCTGAAAAGGTTTAATTGCCTGTTTCAACCAGGTGGCTATGAGGTGTTTGCAAGTGACTGTGCAGAATATAAGGTCAAATCAAGATGAGGGCAGCTGCAGCAGAAAGGAGGAGCAGATTGATGCAGTTATATAAAGCACATCCACACACGGATGAGAGATACTAAAACATAATAATTTAAACAAACTTAATAAAACAAGTTAAAACCTGACATGAGAATAGAACAGTTTTGAGGCAAAAGTATAATACTTGCAAGCTTCTTTTTTTAATCCAGTAATCATAAAAATTCCTGCTCGTCCATGTCTGTTTATAGAAGTTATTTCAGGGAGGGTGTTCATATGTATACTAAAAATGGAGACCTAGCACATGCACACATATACATATGTACATGCATGTACAGATGAGAGACCTTCAAATAATACACAAAGAACCCAAGATAACATGCTCAGTTCTGATCATGCAATGTATCAGAAGCTCAAATGGAGACTTTGAATGTATATAAGTATACATTGAGGACAACGTACATCTCTTGCACTATGCATGCATGCAAACACATATACATACTTATATATTGAATCCATATACTTGCAAAACATTCAAGGCAATGTACTTAGCCTACTTGACAGCTTAAATTAAAATAATACAATAACAATAAAATTGTAAGTGCAAAGGAAGACATTGCAAAGATTCAGTTGTTGCCAATAATATGCAGATTTTACCTTTGTTTTAAATATAGAGCTTTTATCAAACTTGCTATTTATCTGATTGGATTCAATATATCTATAAAATTATAGTTAAATAAAAATTATGCCTTCATGTAAATGTTTATTTTTGTTAAACATATTTTTATAATTTCTATGACTTGGCAGGTATCAGACAGCTATTGTCAAAACAAGGGTAATGGAGGAGCAATGCAATGGTGCCATTAAAAGAAAATTCCACTGTCTACAAACTAAACTGCAATATCACCCAACACCTGCATGTAAGATCATTGTGGCTTACTTTGTGCATCACAATATGGCCATCAAATTTGGAACACATGAAGTTGATGAGGATGAGGATGACAATGATGACAGTGAAAATGTAGGTTGCACCCAATGTAACATTCAATCAACAATGGCAGGAAGGGCTGTCGTGCAGTACCTCATCCAGAATGTGTTTGGTGGACACTAATGTGAGATCTACAGTGGATTTTGGCAGATGTTTAGGTAGGTGGTGAAAATACATGCTTTAATGTCAGAGCTGCCAACTGAAACAACCGACAGTCAACCACACAAGAAACAATTAATGTCAGCAAATAGATGACATCATGTTATACATGAAGTAAGTTCCTAAGCCTTCTTAGCCTTAGAACTAAGACTTCCACTAATGTCAAGGAAAGCACAGTTGGATTTTCATCTTTCCTTTGTGTTATTATTTTTTTGTCCTTTGTTTGAATGTGTCCATGTGTGTGTGTGTGTGTGTGTGTTTTGCACATTTTCTTTTTAGCCTTTCTCTTGTAAAGCACATTGAGCTATCTGGTAAGTTGGGAAATGCACTATAGAAATTCTCTTTATTATTAATGCCAGCTAGACAGAATACAACAAAACTTGAGGCATGAGGGTGAGATAATAGTGCAGGAACAATGTCTGCTAGGAAGCTATCTGAGATGCTTTCTGTACCATTAAGGGGCTTCCTTGTTCATGCCTCCTTCCACCCCTGTACTTGTGGTCACTGGTTATTTGTTCCAGCCCCTGCGAGAAATTGTAGCGGGCCCCATAAATGGCATCTCTAAGCACTCTTAGGTAGTGGGCGACATTGTGAAGATGTCTGATGAGAGGGTCCTCAGTCAGGTACTAAGAACTCTGAAGATGCTATTGAACTTGACTGGGTTTTCAGTGGCGTCCATTTATTGACAGCTTCATGGACATTACTTGAAAACTCACATTAAAGCGACACTGACCATTGGAACAAGGTATGGAGCCTGTTGTTAAGTTGGTGAAGCACTGGAAGGATGGGAGCGTTTGCGATTGTTTTATGATCGTTTGAGAGGTTATTTTGATTGTACGATGTGGGATGTTTTCTATGATTCATGTGATTGCTTGGATGAACTATAGATAAATTTAAAAAAAAGCTGGCGAGAATGTTCCAAGGAAAGCATGACATCATGCCCTTCCAGCCACTTCAGCCGTTCAAGCTAAGGCCCCATTCCTGAGAGGGGTGCTTCCTGGCATGGCCGCCTACCTTGGATATGGTAACGGAACACATTTCACATATTAAAATTGCCCATATGGATTAATAAAGTTGGTCATTGTCATCAGATTAAAGCTGGCAAGATAGTTGCGAGGAAATTGCTATGTCGTGCCCTTTATAATAAGACAGAGGCACCAAAATATCAGCCTGCAACAAGCAATTCAAGACGAAGCAAAACTAAGCGCAACAGCACTAAAAGCAGCAGCAACATCACCAGACACTCCAGCCAAGGCCCCAGTTCTGAGGGGGGTGCTTCCTTGCAAGGCTGCCTACTTTTGATATATAATAACTGATCACATTTCCCATGTTTAAATTGCCTATTGAGATTAATGAAGTTGGTCATTGTCATCTGGTGAAAAATGGTGACAAAAACACAGTTCTTAACACTTCTTAACCTGTTAAGAACAAACACGCCGCACCGTGGATGACATTAATAACAGGTCAACAACATCGGCAATGCCGGACAGCTCGACAACGTCGGCAAGTCCCGAAACTACTACAAGTACTAGCACCAGCCCCAGGGAGGCCATTTATTGTTAAAAATGTTACAGACTGACAATGGACCTTAAACTCGTTTTCCAGCGACTGATGATGACATCTTGACTCAACCAACCAATATTGTAACAGGAAGTCATATCATCAATATTTTCTGGCATCATTTATTGAAGTTTGTTTCATTTTTCCAGCAGGGGAAGCCTGCATTACATGAGTTTCTCGTCTCAACATAGAGACTGCGATCACTGGATGCATGGAGGACATAAAGGTAAGACTTGAAGGTCCTAGAGGAGGGAAAGGAAAAAAGAAGAAAACGAATGTGAGCAAAAGATTTGCTAACTTGAAACACGAGAAGTGCCAGGAGATGTATGTTCACAGCTGTTCATGGCCTCATGACGGATGGCACTGTGGATACCACTGGTTCCAGTGCACTTCGAAAAGTGGTAGGGCAGGCAGGTATAAATTGTGAGCAAGTTACTTCGGGGCAAAGGGTGGGTTAGTTTACAGCACATTTGACAAGATTTTTGTTTTGTTTTTGTAAGTCAATATTATGCTTGTATGTTTTGTTTGCATATGACCCTGAAGAATAATGTACAAATTTATTACATGGAAACATTTTTATTTGACATCTTACCATCACAGTTTCCCTTTGTGCACAGCTGCAGTTTGAAAACTCTCTGTGGATGTACCTGAAGTGGAGAATAATGCCCCTGCTTACAAGTAGTTTGGAAATAGGAGGCAAGAATGGAGGATGAAGTCAAAGCACAAAGCCATCTGATGGTGGGTGAGATTAGAAATTAAAGAAAATAAGCTTGCACGTGTTTAATTTATTAACGTAAGCATGGCTTTATTGTTCATGACATGTTTTCAAAGAAAATTTACCCTTCATGTTTGTCTGCATGTTGTACACCTGTTTACAAGCCCAACTGCTTTGTTGTGACATGGTTCTAGCCTTTTTACCTGTTCTAGTTTTCCTTTTTTCTAATCCACAAACTACAATCAACACTAGGTGCCAGCCTACATGAACCTTTCTATCTATACAAGAGGTGTCAACCATCAACTACCTGTTGCCTTCTTATTGCATTAAAGCTCATAAATAGAGAGAAATGGAAATAAATGTACTTAAACTGACGCTCAATGGTTCAAGTTCCAATGACTTTTCAAGTAAATTTATTTTCCAGCTTCCTGTATGATTTCATGGTAAACACTTTACAAATATTTCACTTTTTATGGTTTATATGCAGCTCCTTATCAAATTTTAGGTTCTGTGGAATTTTAAAAAAGTCACTAAATTGAAATGCCTAGTTTATGTTTATCATTAAATGACTAATTTTTTTTATTGTTTTCTTCGTCAGGAATTCAGGGTGACAACTAACCTAGTCATCAGGCGTTTGCAGCAACAACAACTATCCTGGGGCCTGCTGTGCTTTATACATTCATTCGAAAACTTGCATATGTGATGTAAATAAATTGTTGAACCAAATATATATTTTGCCTACTGGTATTTACCAAGAGTAAGAAGAGTGAATGATAGCACCTGCAATTAAATGTGTGAAAGATGTAAGATTGTTTTCTGGTGTGCCAAGTGGTGGTAAGTGCGAAAGCTTGGAACAAGGTGAAGGCTGATTAGAGGTTTCTGTGGCCTCGATGAAGGTTTCAAGCAGGGCTTTTGCAGGTTTGATGAGGGTTTTGAAGGGTTGTGAGGTGTTTTCAAGGGTTTCATGCAGGGCATTGAAGGGTTGTGAGATGCTTTGAAGGCTTATGTTAGGGCTGAAGGTGTACAAACCCAGGTGGGGGCAGGAAAATTATGGGAAGTTCTCTGAAAACCCTCAAGGGGCACATGCAGATCCCACTTCCATCCCCCACCGGGTTGGGTGTGTGACAGCCCTATAGGGGCCCACTTCTCAGTGTTAGAAATGAAATGTTATAACACGTCTAGATCATTCTAGCGAGCGCGTGAGCAAGTATGAATGAGGTAATCCTTGATGAATGACGCAAGTCTTGATGAATGACTAAAGCTTTGATGTCTGAAATGTTCGAACGAGAAAGCGCGTGTGTAATGATTGTGAGCGTTGAGTGGAAAGCTAGTTTGTAGGGCCAGTTGGGGTAGTGCAGGCCTGTGTCGCCGCTTGTTTGTGGGGTTAGTGCGGGTCTGTGTCGCCGCTAATGTAGAGTTTCTGCGGGCGTGTGTTGCCGCTAGTGTATAAAGTTAGTGCGGGCGTGTCACCGCTAGTTTGTAGAGCTACATGACTATATTGTGCGCATGAAATGGAGAGCCAAAAGGTTCCATGCCAATCTCTTCAAGCGTTACGTGGAGAGGGGACCCGGCTGACGCGGCTGAAACCGCCACTGAGGAAGCGGTCGTGTCCGTTACCGATGGGCCATCACGACTAGGCGATTCAGCATCGTGTCATGTCGACAAAAACGTGAATGACGATGACAAGGACCTCGAAGATGACAGTGAGGACCTCCTAGAGCTGGGAGATATTCGTCATGGCGAGTCGGCTGATAACATCGTCTACGGATCTAATCTGTCTGGCCAACAACTGATTGACATATAAAACCTCGTGAAACCATACGACCGTGTCTTTACAGATAAACCAGGCAAGACTAATTAATCTTGTCGAACACGAGGTAAAACTAACGTCTGACGTCCCAGTGAGTTCAAAGCCTTACCCGATCCCACACCCCACTAGGGAGTCTTTGAGGTGCGACATCGATGAAATGCTTCGCCTGGGAATCCTCCGTGAGTCAAAATCACCTTATGTGTCGCCTGTCGTGAAAGTGAAGAAGAAAGACGGAAGCAGCAGGGTGTACGTCGATTTCAGGGGCCAGTTGCACAACACATTTCTAATTTTAAACACTTTTAGGCCTTAAATCTACTTAGATAATCTGTTTAGTGACACCACAATTTTAGAATTTTTAAAACTAAAACTGCTTTAAGTAAGATAAAGTTGTTTAAGTCTGACTTTCCGTCCTGTCAGTACAATTTTTTGGTATGTTCTTGTGCAATGTTTCTAAATGGCAAAGAAGAGATTTTGCTTCTTAAGAACAGATTTAAGGCTTAGAAACCTGTTGTGCAACTGGCCCCTGAAAGCTAAATAAATTTACTAACTTAGAACCGAGCCCATGCCAACGCCAGCAGTTCTATTCCGGAGGGGGAATTTTTACGTAACTGTTTTTTACGTAATTGTCGCGCGCGGTGACGGAGGGTTGGAGTTGGGCAACTGGCGAGAAAATCCGAAAGTGTCGAGGACACTGTGCGTGGAACGTGTTTTGTTTTGTTGCCACGGTACTGTTTCCTGTGGCTTCTGTGAGCGACACAAGGACACGCGTCACGAGCCTTTGGGTAAGTAGAGGGATCTACTATTGTTCTCTATTGGCCAATGGCTACCTGACCAGTGTGCGGTTATGCGAAATATGGCTGGGGGAAGACTTTTGTGTGTGTGTGTGTGTGTGCATGCATTGTTGACAATCTTGTACCGGTAGGCATTATAGCTAGTAGCAGGATGTTTGTAAGAGAGGCACTGTGGGGGTTTAACTAGGTTACTAGGCAGTAACGCGGGAGATGGGGGAAAGGATTTTGCTTGTAGCCGTAAGGGCATTAAACTGTTTTGTGTCTCATCCTTCCGAAAAGTCACCAAGTATCGTCAATCGCCAGACAGTCTACGCCGTCATCGGCGTTCTCTAGGCCTGTGAGCGGACTGTGTGAACATCAGTCAGTCGTCCCTTGCCTGGCACCTGGCGTTGGGGGGAGCACATGGATAGACGCGGCACCTGATAGGGCCCGCCACTCATGCCTATTTTGAGCGATAGTCAGCAGGTCCTGTACAGGACGACCAGTCCAGTCTTTGACGTTCGTAAGCCAGTTCTTTCTCTGTCCTCCGCGGCGTCGGCCACCCTCCAAGGTGCCTTGAAGGATAGTCTTCGACAAGGTGTCGTGCCGGGTCACATGGTCAAAGAAGATCCTCTTACGTCGCTTGACTGTTGATAGTAGAGGTTTCTGGCGTCCTACGAGTGTGGCAATCTTGTTTATTAATGAACATCGAGCTTTGCCCAGTAGACAACGCCGAACAGCGGGTCGCCGCTTCTGTTGGCTGACTGGTCCGTGCGAACTGAGAAACAGCGGGTAGTGGAAATCTCGAGTGGTCAGCAAAGGACTCAAGGCAGAGTGTCCTACCCCCTTTTCTTCTGGAACCACTCTCACAGCAGTTACCTGCCTGAGATTAGCCCCTGTCAGGCCTCTAGTTAGTTTTAGTTGTAGCGGTAGGGAAGGAAAGGTTTTTCTTTGTGTGCCCGTTAGGTTGTTTTGCCAAATCCGTTGAGAGGGGGTTTGCGTGGTCGGTTGCGCTAGTTTCTTTTATCTTTGGGAGCCTTTGATCCCTCTTTTGTTCTTTCTTTTCTCCTTTTATTTTTCCTCCATTAATAAACGTGCATTTTGTACTGTTCCCCTGTGCGTGCGTCAGTAATGAGTGGCGTCCCCTCGCCTAGCAGGCTCGAGGGAGGCGGTTCTCCACAATTTGTGTATTTTTATTAGATTGTTTTTTTTTTGGTGTCCACTGTGTAGGCCAGTGCTTTTTTCGTTGCGTCGTTACTATGCAGGACTGTTTTGAATTTTGTTTAGTTCAACGACTTTCGCATTTCCCGTCGACTGCCGGTCTTTTCTGCCTAACGGTTTCTACTGAAGATCTTGAAGATCACACAGTCATTTGCTATAAAATTTTCATGCAGTTTTCCTCCGCTTTGTGATTAAATCGACAGCAGGAGTCTTCTGGCGATGTCAGCTCCGTTGACCCAAGTCTCTGTTGATATATTCACAGTATTCTGCGATCCTACAGACGACACAATGGCTGTCCGAGCTGTAGATCTGAACTCAGGGCCGTTGAGAGCCAGCACGGATGTAGTCTGATAGTGTCTACTGTCTACGCCCTAATGTTTGGACTATTCATCTTTCATTTGACTATCTTTGCTGAAATTGTGCATCGGTGTGAAACTAATCTTACTGTGGCCGTTAACATGATGCTCTTACAAAAGTTGTGATTATGGAACCATTTTTTTCTAAGTGCTTTGAGCCTGCCTTTGATGGTGGGGTAAAACGCTATACAAATATACATTATTATTATTATTATTATTATTATTATTATTGTGCACTGGGGAGCGATTGAACGCGTCGCTAGCATCGGGCGTTCGAATGCCTGCTGTGACTGTGTGGTTGTGAGGGTGCTTGCGAGGGTAGAGCGTGTGGTACAGCATTACGCGACACGTCAGCTACGCGAGCTGGCAGCTGAATGTTGCCGAGAGGAAGTACTCCACGATTGAGAAAGAGTGCCTAGCGATCCGGCTGTATTGACGGGGATCAAATTCAAAATACAGAAGGACCACACCCATCTCACCTATCTGGACACTGCACGATTTGAATCAGTAAAGGAAACTGACAATGTTGGTGCCGATTTCTTGAGCCAGCTGAGTTCGTAAAGCTTTAAGGCCAGCAGTTTCTGTAGTGTATCTTACACACACACACACACATATATAAATATATATATCATTTACGGCTTCTGTGTGTGATCGCGTGTTATTGTTACAGGGGAGTAAGGCAAAATGTAATTTGTAGAATTTCAAAAAAAATGTCATAGGTTAATGTCAAGTTTTGTAACAGATGCATGATATTTTGAGATGTGAAAAATGTGCATTTAATTCGTAGGATTTTGGAAGAATGTCTTGCGGAATTTCTTCTTGGAGTGGGGGGATATGTTAATAAAGCTACTCGTCATCAGATTAGGGTGTGTAAAGCAAGTTCGTGGACGCAAGTACCTGGTACACTTTCGTTTGAGAAGGAAATCCACAAGGAACCAGAAAGGGACAAGCAGTGCAAGAAGAAGCTTTAACACTGGACGCAATTCTTCCAGGCTCTCTGGCCTGCCAAAGGTGCCAAGCAATATCAGTAGCAAAAAAAGCTGTGACCCAAGTCCCCAAGGAAGAGGTCGATCAGGAGGTAGAAAAATGTGTCTAAGAGATACACGCTTCTTCATCTGTAAAGAGCAACGCGCCGCACCGTGGACGGCGTTAGGCAAACAACGTCAGCAATGCCGGACAGTTTGACAACGTTGCCAAGTCTCGAAACTACAAGCACTAGCAGCAGCGCGACACCCAGCCCCCAGGGGAACATTAAATTGTTGAAAATGGTTAGAAGTTAGGGAGGAGGCATTCAGCTGTCTTTTTTAGCCGAGTACATCCGAACTGAAATCGTCGTTGTTGACTGCCAGTCTGCTCAAATTTACCAGTTTTGGGAGGATAACAGCTACCCACAACAAATCTTTCTTCACTACAACGCACGGCATTAAAATACGTTAATACTACAGACCGACGACATACCTTAAACGCGTTTTCCAATGACTGATGACGAAATCTTGAATCAACCAATATTACAACAGGCAGCGACATCTTTACTCACGCAACCAATATTGCAACAGGCAGTCACATCAACTTTTTCTGGCATTATTTATTGAAATTTTTTTTCCTCAAACTTTTTACATGTATTATGCAATTGCGATGTACATTGTGATGCAGGTTCTGCGACACCATTGGTATCACAAACAATTTGACACCAGGGCACTCAGAAGCTACCTTAACTTCCAGAAGCTACCTTAACTTGCTGGGTAAGAACGGAACTACTCCGGTTCTTCCTGAGGTGGA
The DNA here is from genome assembly GCA_004794655.1 of Marisa cornuarietis. Taxonomy (NCBI): domain Eukaryota; kingdom Metazoa; phylum Mollusca; class Gastropoda; order Architaenioglossa; family Ampullariidae; genus Marisa; species Marisa cornuarietis. Next base: position 500,820 of record SMMW01000169.1, read on the forward strand.
TGACGTCAGCTGCTGATCAGCTATCTTCTTACTTTGACCCGACAAGAACTTCGAATTGGCCTTCTGAGGTATGGCCCTTTATCTGGCATCCAATTTACAAGGGAAAGCCCTTGGTATTTACCACACCTTATGTGCTCAAGGAGCAGTGATGTATGAGGACTTGAAAAAAGAACTGCTGTTGAAATTTCAATGCACCGAAGAAGGCTACAGAGAGAGAGAGATTCCGGACAGTGCGGCCTCAGGCGGATGAGTCGATCACCGCTTTTCTGACTTGGTTGGCCAGCCTGGCCGATAGATGGATTTCTCTTTCTGACATTCCGAAAGACTTTGAAAATTTAAGAGATTTGCTACTAAGGGAGCACTTTTATAGGAATGTCTCCAAAGACCTGGAAGTGTTCCTACGTGAGCGAAATTTGAAGACTGCTACAGCTATAGCCGAACATGCGGAGTACTTATGGATGGCACATCCTCATAAATCTCTAGCTCGGCGGACGGATAACTCCATGTTCGCCAACGTAGGATGTAGTACCCCACCGTCATCCTCCTCATCCAAAGCTCAAACAGACGGCAATCAACTTCCCATTATTCTACAGGTCATCGAAGTACTTCCAATTATAGAGGACAAAGGGATAGTCAGCGTCCTTCATCACCTCGTAGGGCAACACAGAGGGAACAAATATCTTCGCCTTTTCATCCTGATCGAAATCGTCCTGGACATCCTTACCGCTGGACGCCTCCTCGCTGTTGTTTCAACTGCTCCGGATATGGTCACATAGCGAGAAAATGTCCTTCAAGCCGGCCACGAAGTAACACGTGACAATCCCAGTCATATAGCCAACCGTCCCTTGTTATTCTTTAGTTTTTAGTAAAAGTAGGCAAGTCATTTTATTCTTTTTGTGCGAAAGAACACGTATTTGTCTGGCCCATGCATGTGATTGGAAGACAGAGAGTCACACGTCTCAGGGTTGTGACACTTTGTATCGTCGTTAGATTACCTGTCGATGGTCAGTGTAACTTTTATATCTCAGTCTAACTTCGTTTCATCTGTCATCTCCTTTACCCCCTCACTTCCATCTTCCCACTCCCTGTCCTTTCAGGGTCAATCTAACGCACTTGCAGGTAGATGGCTGGAAGAGCTGTTCAAGTCTCCTGCACTGGCTGTAGAGAATAATTCATAACAGTATTGTCTATCTTTAGGTCAGCTATACCAGCTCTAGCACTGATGCTCTTTAACACTAGAGTTACTTTGCCTGTTGTGGGACAAACACAGTGTCTAGTACTTGTACCTTCATTGATTTCACCTTGTCTAGTCAGGGCATCTACAGGCTCCGGGGAAGATGACCTTTCCGGACCCCTTGTAATTGTAATAATAAATTATTTACATAGTATAAAATAACATGCTTACAATTCTATTATCGATATCTACAGTTCATTGAGTAGCGTAATATAGACTGCAAACATTAGGACAAGTGCACTAGGATCTACATCACTGCTTGAACTGTTTACATGTGAGTGGTTAGTAAATAACGTTAAGGGATCAAACGTCTAGTACCCCGCTCCACAGAAAAAATTCCCAGAGTGAGGAAGTTACGTCAACCTTTCTTTAAGAAAAGGAAAAGGACAAAAAATTCACTGTTTAAGACCGGGACCCCTTCACATTCGCGGGCCCGGGGACACCAGACCCCCCTATCCTCCCCACAACTCGTCAAGTCTGTGTCTAATGTTAGTATCTTCATCGATTTGAGCCAAACAATCACAGTAAAAAGATGCGCTTGGGGTTTGTGCAACACCGATTCTATGTATCCCGAAGGACTCGAAAACGGACAAGTGAATTCCATATCATTTTCTAGACCATGTCGTGAAAGGGAGAAATATCTCAGGTGGATACAGTTTTGCAATCGACCACATGGGCAGCTTAGCGTAGAGCGTCTGGTCAACAGCTGCATTTTGTACGTTGGCACCAAAGCAAGTCGAATAATTTAACACCAGTATGTAAAAAAAAAAGTAACGAAAAAAGTGTCAAGACAAAAAAAACAAAACAATACAAAAAAAAACCCAAACCAAAACAAAACAAGACCAAGCAGTAGTCGTAATGTAAGTTTTTGTTATAAGTGGTGAATGACAAATATTGCCTTGAAGGCAAGTGTTGGTGGTAGGTACACGTATGACATGGATGCAAATTTAAAGGACAACGCGACCGCTCAGCGAAAATCGCTCGAAATAAAGCACAAAGTATCACAAAAACATGTTCCGGTGGTATTTTATGACCGAGAGGCATTAAAGATTTTATATTATTTTTCTCATTATCTTTAGGATTTCCTTAATGAGTACAAACTCCATCTAAGTGTCGAAAAGAACATTCAGCAACAGCACAATGTGTCCTGTTTTCTTTTACCGATGAATGCATCTTTTCTCTTCGACTTCAGCTAAGGCAGACGACGCTATTTTTAGAAATACTTCCGTTTCGTCACTTCCTCTTTTCTGAACAACTCCAGGTGTGCTTAAGAGAAAAATATTTCATGCCTCTTTGTCATAAAATACCACCGGAATATGTTTTTGTGATACTTTGTGCTCTGTTTCCAGCGGCCTTTGCTCAGCAATCGGGCTTTAAAACTGTTTCATAGAAGCAATTTTACAAGCGTTTTTACCAAAATGCTTTTAAGTCCCTTAAACGTGTTGCACAAACGCTTTAGAATATTTTAAGAAAGATTTACTTTTCTAAATTTAAAACAGCTCGGATCTAAAATCGATAATATTGTTGTTAGCGAGAATCAAAATGGCGATCGTGGTTAATGAGATCTATTTGAATCAGCTCCGAAGGCGGAAGGAACGATTGTACAGGAAAAGACGGGACCCGATGCTAGAATATATAATGACACCGAGCTGTTTCAATGGCTCCGTTTCAACTGAAATGAAATCATCCGAATTGCTGAAGGACTCCAAGAAGATTAAAAATTCGACTACCGACGAAACGGCAGTTCGAGCCCTAAGCAGCAGGTGCTAATTGCACTGCGTTTCTATGCGACAAGAAGTTTGCAGATTGTTGTTGGTGACACAGTGAATGTACATAAAGCTACAATTTCGCGAGTGATACATCGCGTATCCAACGCGCTTGCACGCCGGGCCTACCTGTATATTAGCTTCCCCATCAAGAGGAGGCCAATCATCAAAAGGTGTTATTCCATGGAGACGCTGACTGATGATGTCGTGAATGTTAAGCAGTCTCCCATACCATTCACATAATAATAATAACAACAACAACAACAAATATAACATTTGTGTCACAGATTTAGCTGTGATCGTAGGCCTCAGTCCACGTGGAAGAACGAAAGAGTGTGAATGACGTCAGTTTGTCTGCGTATGGATGGCGTCAAAAAGATGTGGGACGTGAAAGAGAGAATCGTTGAGGAGAAGAATAAAAAAAAGGCGAGAGAGTGAGACGTTGAACTGAGCAGGGAAGATTTTTATTCGAACCTGGATGTTAAACGCCAAGTCGTTTACACCAAAATATTGTTGTGTATTCAAGAGCCAATGTATACGTAGAGGAACGCTTTGCTGTTGGTAGCATTTTGTAATAGTCAGTCAGTCGTAACGTTATAACAGAATGTCTTCCAAAAAGGGAAAAACTCTCCAAAAGAGAGTTGAAAGAATAAGATCAATGGCACCAACTCCTGGAACGAGCCAGGAGCCAACGCCTGGAACGAGCCAGGCATCAAGTAGTTCATCAAGCCAGGGTGAAACGTTGAGAATAGGCCCAGTAAGGAGGACCTAATCCAGGTCTACTAGGAGAAACACAGTCTATTTGCCACAAGTGGTCGTCATTACAGAAGGGGAGGGGGGTCAACGGGATATCGTCTCTTCGCAATTGACGCAAGTGACACGACAAACTCCTATGATCTATTCGCCCCAAGTGGTCATCATTACAGAAAGGGGTGAAACTAGATCCATGGTGGAAATGGAGTCCGATGGTGATGACGACCAGGAGACTCCCTAATTTAGTTCTTGCCGTGATATAGCCCTAGTTGCTGACACAGCGTTAAACACAAACAACATTGCTGTTGGTAGTAAAGTTAATTTGATAACGACGCATCAACGCCTAGCCGTTACGTCTGTGATCGTTGTAAAACCGCGAGGAACATTTCGGTTGAGGATATTCTAAATCCCAGTTTTGTATTGGATTCCATGTGTGGAGAGAAATTGGAAAAATTACTTTTGCGTAGACATTTGGAAGAAGATTGAAACGTACCGAGCTCTGACTGTTGTTAGTGAACAAAGAATGTGCAAACTGGAATATCTGTTTCAAGAAAGGATATAGATCGTTGCTAGTATTTTTTTTAAATGTTATTTTGTGTTTAGCAAAAGTGGGCAGATCTGCTCAGGCAAGTCATTTTATTCTTTTTGTGTGAAAGAGCACGTATGTATCTGGCCCCTGCGTGTGATTGGAAGAAAGAGTGAGAGTCACACGTTGCGAGGTTGTGACAATTGGTATAGCGCCTTTTTCCAGCATCAGTCAGATTAACACTGGAATTAGGCACAACTTTTGCTATTGCTGATAGCATTCACATTGCAATTGAAGAAAAAGGAATTACAGACAAGATCATGGCAGCTGTAGCCGACAGCACAGCTGTGAACACTGAGAACCGCGGTGGGGCAATACATCCGTTAGAGACATTGGTCGCCCTTTGCAGTGGCTTATTTGCTCTTTACACTTGAACGAGCTTTCTATTCCACCAGCTCTGTAAAACACTCATTGGTCCAGCTGAAGGACCCACAGAGTGGAAAGGACCGATTGGAAATGCACTGGATAAAATTGTGCATCATTGCCACTTTCTGCAGAAGGATTTTGACTCTTTGCCGATGGTGACCCTCTTCCATAAATCGAAATCAGCGAACTTAGTAATGACCAAGCCTACCTGTACAAAATGATCACAGCTATTAAAAGGGAAAGCATCAGTGACCATTTACTGCAGGAAAAGCCTGGGCCCATGTCGATGGCCAGATGGCTCACAACTGCTAGCAGGATATGTCGGCTGCATGTAGCAACAGTGCAACCAAGTAACGAACTGTATTCCCTCACACTTCATTGTCTGCTGCTATGGACCTACATGGTTAAGCATCAAGTGTCGCCAAGATGCACTGACGGACCAAAGCACTTGCTTCAACAAATTAAGCAATAAGAGTTTGTTATCATCGGCCTGCATGATTATAACATGGCCCATAGTGCAACGGAATTCATACTGGGCCCATTAGGAAAATGTTCTTCTGTCGATGCTTGGAAATGACGATGAAGTCAATAGGAAGGCAGCAAGAATGTCCCTTCGCTTGACCGGCTGAAGGGCCTAGCTCTCTGTATTTGTTGTTGTCTTCGATGACCTGTTGTGAGTTTCGTGCCAATTTTTTGACACATGCTTCTTCGTCTTTCTGTTCGATGATTTGCTTGTCTGCGGGCATTTTGGTTCCAACTACGGCCTTCTGCGTTCCCATCGAAAGCCAGTCTGTTCGTGACGGTTTCTTGCGCCATTCGTGGCATGATTTTGACTAGAGATCTGTACAGTCATATTTTATCCACGTTGATCACTGCAAATTGGACAATTTCTCATCTCTGAATCGCTTCGCTACATTTTGGCTTCTAGATCAACGTGCACCAGCAGCGTGGACTGTAATCTTCTGAGACACGCCTCTGCCAGCAGTTTGTGTGCACGCCGGACATGGATCTACAGTTTGATCTACAACTACAGACTTTGCATTTGCTGCGTGGTCACGTAGACCTCAGCTTATCTAGGATGATGTGCTCTATGGACAAGAACTATTTCCAGTTATATATATATATAGATATATCCTGGATTAATAATGACTTTGTGAATATGCACTACTTTATCTGTACCTCTTTAACATCCTAACCTGTGAAAAGATTATCTGTGAAAGCTGACGAACAGTTGAACGTCTTGACACTAATATATCGGTGGATTTGCAGTGCTTCTACTCTGATGGCATGTGAACTCATTTTAGTTTTTCAAATAGACGTAGGCAACCTAATGAGCAGCCCCCCTCCACAAAAAACACCTATCATTCTATGACTGGACTTATGGCGTGAACAGGAACGTTTGCAGCCTGGATAAGTTTTTCAAATGATTTGTGTACAGTGGAGCACCTTGCTAGTTATTCATACTCATCTGGCATTCTCTAGACAACAATATTGCATGTTATGTTGCGTCCATCCATGTCTGTTTTTTTTTTGGGGGTGGGGGTGTAAAGCGCCATGAGCCTGTTCATAGGACCGGGATATGGCGCTGCACAAATTCACTATATTATTATTATATTATTATTAAGTGGATACAATAATGACCATTCGCCAAGCAAGCTGGTGGGTCTCAACAGTAAGTCAGAGAATTTCGACCTCACAAACTAAGGGAGAATGCTCAAACGTTGAGCTCAAATACGTTTCAAATGCTCAAAGACTTACTGCCATCAGTGGAGGAACTCACACTGGAACCACTTCTCACAAAGAACCTCTCAGATGAAGAACTCCAGCAGCTTGTCACTCAGCCCTTCATCAGTCAGATACCTGGGCACTCTCAGAGAGTCAAACGCTGTGTCAGGACAGTGAGTGTGGCATCAAAATAATAATAATAATAATGCAGATTTATATAGCACATTCCACTACGGTACTGTAGACTCAATGTGCTTTACAAACATTTTTGGATTACAAAACAATGGAAGCAGACATTCAAACCGATACAGAATGTATATTACACACATACTGACATGACAGACCAAAGCACATCAACAAAAAACCTGCTACAGACACAAGACATAAAACGGAAAAAATCAGTGCATGAAGCATGCAAGGGGTTCGGCATAGGAAAGGACTGGTAGACTGCGTGCGGGAAAAGATGAATTCCAGAAGAGATCTGTTCAGACATCCAACTTGAGGTAGCGCAGGAAACCCGGCAGAAAGTAAGAAACAGTCACAGTACATACTATCTCAACACCAGTACATCTCCGAAGACTCCGAGTGGTAACGTTCCAACTGTGACAGAGACGTGAGTCTATGGGATGGATGAAAGGGATGGTTACATTCGAGCTGTCATCTAGTCAAGAGACTTTATGCCGTCATTTCAGACTAAGCAAGATTTTCGTTTACCGTGTGACTAGAAAACCGGTGCCTGTACTGTTTATAATTATTGTCTGACAGTCCAAATGTTATCAGAAACTGATCTTTTCTTGCCGAATTTTGACAAAAAGGAATCATTTTGTTTAAAAAACATGATTTTTTTTGCATTTTTGGGGCAGAAAAAGGGCAGAAAAAGCTGGTTGTACAAAACCCCAAAATGTGCCTGTTGATCCGTTACGATTCAATGGATGACGCCACACCTACTGCCCAGCTCTTTCTGTGCCTTGGGTTCATGTGGTGCCACACTGAGCCAGTGATGTATAAAGAGATAGTCATGCTACTGAAATAGTGAAAAGCAAGAAAAGCCAGGTGATAAATAAAGCAATAAAACCAATAAATAATATCAATCAACAAAGAATAACATACAGGGAAAATAGTGTGTTAAAAAGACCATTATTAAAATAGATTGGTTCTTTGGATTTTATGCCATAACAACAACAAAGGCTGTATCATGGTGAGAAATAGCGTTAAACGAGCTCAGGTGATTTTGTTTGCTTAGGTTTTACACTGTCCCAGCAACTTACGCTTATGCTTTATCGCGGCAACAGAAGGTTAATATACATTGAAAGCATGTAAAGAAAACCAGCAACCTGATACAATACTAACACTACTAAAAGCATAAACCAACATAAGGACAAAGGATAATTTATAAAAGGGTAGGTAAAGAGTTAAAAAGAGGGTTGTCGAATTACCTTTGCATATAGGTACGACGAAAATGGAATTACAAACACACAACATTTTGACGAGCCCCCGCAGATAAAGGTGAAAGAAAGTGGAGACTGTTGATCTTCGATTGTTGCAGAGAAGACGTTTGAACTTCAGCTGAAGTCACAGAGAGTGAAGACACTTGATATTAGAGAGCGGTCAGAATGGAGAAGTCCGGAAAAAGTAGGCCTACACTGTTTAAGAAGCTGCACGATAAAGTCGAAAACACAATTCGTCAATCGGATGATAGAAACAGAATGTTATTCTTTCTTTCTTCACAGTTTCCGATCGACCGGTCTCCTTTTCGAGGCTTCTCACAGACGTTCAACTTCTCGATTTTTCTTGAAAATGACGCACACAATGACGTATGACGCAGGGCTCCCTCCTTGCAACAATATGGCCGACTTCTAGATGTTTCTGGATGATTGTCTGTACATTGTAAATTGAAACCCTGAGAGGACTGTACTCATACAAGTCACAACAATAGAAGACCTGAATCTAGATGTTTCTAGATCAGGGGTGCCCAATACGTCGATCACGATCTACTGTTCGATCGCGAAGGAAGTATGGGTATGACATTATGAAGTAGGGGATGAATACAGAGGAACAATATACAAGAAATAAATTTATGTTTTGCATTTTTTTGTAGGTAGATCATTTTGAATTGGTTATCTTATAAGTAGCTCGCAAACTGAAAAGGTGTGGGCACCCCTGTTCTAGATGATAATTGTATGGACGCTAAAGTAGGGCGCACATTTTCATGGCGCCACCCGTTAATTCCTGTACCGGTGGCGCTAGAGCTGAATCTCAGACTATTACCACACAATACATTGGTGTTTAACTACGCCAAAAACTAAAATTAGGAAAAACCAGGGGAGGTGCTTGGTTACTTTTAGATTTTAGAGAAAATTTGTCAAAAAGGAATGACGAACAATTCATTTCTGCATATTTTAGACTTCAATTATGGGTTTGATTTGTTCTATCACTTTCAGTTCTTTAAATGATTTTTTAATACGTTATGCACCAAAGTATCTAAATGACCAGTGGCGTAGGAAGATGCTCGGCTTTGGGAGGGCAAGCTCCATGCTGACAATGAATAACGTTCACATTCTTGCCTTCCCAGCATCTTTTTTTTTGGGGGGGGGGGCAGCCGCCCCCCCTGTTCCTACGCCACTATTGACATACATCTGAGGTTAATGAGTGAACATTTTGTATTCCTGGGCCAGTTGCACTACACATTTATAATTTCTAAGTCTAACTTTCAGTCTCAGTAAATCTTTGTGTGTGTGTCACGGATCGACCCATGCCAGGGAGAAAAGTTAGTAATGAAAGTTATGTCCCTTATAGGTTTTAACAGCCAGAGATAGTCACCCTTTATGGTTAGTTAGTTGTTTTATGCCAAGTCAGCAACTAAGGCTATCTCATGGCAAAAACAATTGTACATGACTATTCAAAGGTTGACATAAAGAAATTGTACAAGTATAGAGATTTCTCTTTTCTTAGTTATGTAAAATAAAAGTTTTTAAACACATAAGGTCTATCATATCAGGTGAAACATCTGAATGGACTTTACATATGCCAGGATTGATTTGGAAGAGTGTTTGACAAAAAGGTCAGTGAGTTGTCTGTGCTGTAAAATAGTTTTGACAAATTGTAGCTAGTTTTGAACAGGAGATGAGCAAATGTTCTATGGTTAGGGGGTCTTTACACCAAGGACAAAGTGGGGGGTTTTCTCCTGCAAGCACAAATCGGTGAGTGATAAATGAGTGTCCAGCTTTTAGTCTATTTATAACCACTTTTTCTCGTCGGTTTAGAAATTATTGTGTTATACAGTCTGATAGTTTTGGAAAAATAGAGTGAAGTTTGTTGTGCTTCATGCAGTCCCAATGAAGCTGCCAAAGTTGTGAGATATACATTTTAACAGAAGCGTATACCAATCTGAAGCAAATGTTGTATGGACCACAAGTGGTTACTGAAGGGCCCTTTTTGTTGCCTCATCAGCTTTAGTGTTTCCTGGAATATTTGCATAGCCAGGAACCCAAATAAAGATAATGTCAATATTGTCATTTTGTAGTAAGGATAGAAGTTCAAAGAATTGAACCAGTAGTGGGTGATCAAAACGTTGAGAGAGAAGTGCAAGTAGGGATGATAAGGAGTCTGAAATAACTAAGAAGTTTTTCTCTTTAGATGTATGGATGTACTGCAGCGCAAGTAGAAGGGCTTTTAACTCTGCAGAAAAAAATGGAGCTATGACCTTCCAACCGACCTGTCAGAGGTGGTGTGGAAATGTCCATCGGCACTGCTGAAGCTGCCAGTTTCTTTTTCAGGATTTTTTGATCCATCAGTGGATATGTGACAAAAATCAGGATAGTCTGTGACTATTTCTCTGAAAAGTTGCTGATAAACTATATCAGGGGTTTCACCTTTTTTTAGGTTGGAGAGGTCAAAACAAAAGCATGATTGTATGGTTTATGAAAGGACGTCTAGTGAGCGAAGTAGTCACGGTAGCCCTGTACCGTAAGCCAGGTGAACAGATTTTAGTCATTCACAAAGCAGACGTCTAAAGAGAAGGACGTAATAGTACTTTCAGTGTGAAAGTGACAGTGGAATCATTCCATTTCCTTGCCTAGTCAAGGTATGGAATAAGTTTTCTTTATTGATTTATATCTATAATGCTCAGCGAGAGAATGCTGTGTGCTTCAATATTTGGTTGCAAAGTTTGGCTATTGGAAAGAGATATGGTAGTAAGGTGTAACTTATTGTATTAGTTGTAGTTGAAGTGAGTACTCATGGAATCAAGGATTTTCAGGAACTATAGTTGGGGATGGAAAAGACGAGCGACGGAGATATATAGTCGTCAGAAGGCTGTGTGCCATCGTCAACCCGTCACGGCCAGTGTATCGTCAGTGAGAGAAAGGAATTAATTGGGGACCAAGAAGACGGTTGACGGAGATATCGTTAACCCGGATTATTGGAGTATCCTGTTCAAAGTGCTATGTGGATCTTGCCACCCCAGAGTACTGGAGTATAGTGTCTACAGCGTGCTGTGTCCATTTTGTTGACCTGGTGTTTTGGAGTATATAGCCTACCGATGTGCTACGTGGAGTCGTCAATTTAAGGAATCAGTGGGGGGTAGAACCCCAGTAACAGAGTATACCATCGACAGAAGTGCTTTGTGCCCTTGTCCACCCTGATAGACAAGTGAAGGAGTGTATGGTCTTCAGAAAGCTGTGTGCGTCATCAATGGGAATAGGGGAGTTGGAGTTGTTGATCTATGAGTAGCGCCGACAACTTGTGAAAAGATGATAATTCTGGGAGAGTGTATATCAGTGAGTGTGTGAATTCAGACCGGACTGTGACCGTAAGTGGGTTTTGATCATTTCTGGTTTAAATAAGAATATCGTCTCGGGACTTTTGTATTTCCCATTCTGATTACTTGTTGGAGAACTGTTTGATTAGAACGTTGGACGAGAGTTTGACTAACAGAAAGAAGAGTGGTTTATTGAAGACGATTGATTGTATGCTTGAGAGATAGCTATGTTATTGAAATAATATTCATTCCTGATTGTTGTCATATATTGATTCATGCTGGATGTTGGCCTATATTGATTAGAATACCCTATGCTATTGTAAGGGTTTACGCAGACTGTATAATTAGTTACTAGAGATGTTGCTGTGATATTGTTTGAAATTCTTTGAGAGTTGGATTAGTATTTGAAATTGGTGAAGTTTTGCTGCTACCCTATAAAGACAAGTTTGAACACCACCCCCCCCCCCGAAATTACACAGAACTAGTAGCCCACGTGCATATCTTTGTACTTTATGGTAATGCATATGTACATGCTTTGAGCATGCGCATTATAAATGGACATCATTATCATCCGTAAGAGCCAACAGCGCTTATATACCTCCTACGGAAACTCAGATCTTTCTCTGTCAGCTCTGTCATCCTTACTCGCTTCTATCAGTCCTTCACTGAAAGTCTCATCACTTTTTCTTCCATCTCTAGCCCGCTGAGCCCGAAGAGCCAGTTTACTGGCTTACCCGGCAGAGAAGAAGAAAGAAATAAAACACCAGGAAATTAAACAAAAACCAACAGGAAAGTAAAATATAATAAAAACAGAAGTGTTGCTTGGTTGTTGACTCTTCAGTCTTTTCCGAAACGTGGTTGCTGAGGTGATGGTTGACAGAGATGATTAATTAAGTCTGTGATCTCTGCTGAAAGTTAAACGGGGCGCTCAAAATATTAACTTCCGTTAACGCATGCGCAATAACAATCATTGCTATGGCGGTACCCATGATATGATCGTGGGTTTGATTGATGTCGGTTAAAATACAATACAACGTACTTATCTCAGATTTAAGCTGGTGATTGAAAGCTTCATAATACCAAATAAGACTTGTAAGCATAACGTCTGCTTTTTTTATATTTCCTTCATTCTGCATATAAGATGCTAGTTCTATTTCCGAGTTGTTTTTGCGTTGGGACATTTTGTCGTCTGCTCTTTCCAGTGTTATTGTTGCATTACTTTTTGTAACTAATTTTTCGACTGACATCGTTTTAATAGTTTTAATACTCTAGTAATTCAAATCCAAGGATCGACCACCAACGCAATGCTTGACTGTTAAAATATTTTGAAAGACAGGAAATGTTTGAAGCAAAATTAGCGTGACACTCGTCAATTCTCACCGACAGTTGATGCAAATTAATATCCTGCGTTACTCCACCGATTGTTATTTCTTAATAATTCAATCATAAATCCTTTTAAGTTACAAAGAATGAGAGGCTTGCCATTCATTCGTTCCATGACCATGTTGGAGGAAAACACGCGGCAAATGCTGCATTCCACTAAGCACCAGATCTAACTCTTAACCTTCACCACGCTTTATTACATATACTAAATAGTGTTTTTTTATATTACAGTATGTGATGTCTTAATATTTCTTACCTGTGCAGAATGATGTTAGCATTCAGCAGTTCTGATGATGTCATGATGACTAAGCTAAATGTGATTCATCAAGGACTGGCAGGTTTCTCTGAGCTGTCAAAGATGTATGAGCTGAAAAGGTGTGCAAAGTGGATTTGTGATCACAACTTTGTCAGGGTGAGTTTTAATTTTTTAGGAAAAATCAACACTGGCGGCTGCAATTGATTTGCTGTATTTCAAAAGTACTATTATGATTGTTTAAATTAAAGTAGAAGAATACATCATGATAAAATCACCTAGAGACTATAGAATGATAAAAGATAATCCGAAGATAATCATAGTCAAGGAATTAGTAGATACATAAATGCAAATCATTAGGAATAAAGTTGTGTTTTGGCGTGGCTAACCTGGGGAGGACCACAAAGCAAGCAGGACGTAACACGAGCGCAAGGGGCTGGTGGGTGCAGTAAGATTCAATACTTATCCTAGTGAGAGGATCTTGAGCATAGGTTTTCAAACTTTTCTAGATGAGTACCACTTTCGAAAATTCGAATTGACCGAGTACCACCTCCCAACCCTACTTACAGCCCCCGTAAAAAATATCTATATATACACATTCTTTTATTTTGGCGCATGGTGCTCGCATACCAGCCTTTATACCTTCGCGTACCAGTAGTGGTAAATGTACCACAGTTTGGAAACGTCTGATCTAGGCCATGACAGGGCAGGAAATGCCACAGCCTATCAACGACCAAAGTTAAGGTCTTGCAGCTTTTCCAATTCAGGGAATACAAAATCAAGGAAATATCAACTTCCATGAACGGAAGAAAAAAAATGATGATTGGGAACTTTGGTCAGCTAATCTGTATATTTAAATAACTCAAATGGAGATGAACAGTAATCACTTTAATTAGAAAGAGCACATTATACAACATTTTTAAAGCATTGCTTTGGTAGGTACTTACCCAGTTGATTTCTACAGCTAACTCTTCGAGTTGTGATTTTGATCTTTGCTTCATTTGACTCATATTCATATGCTTCATCCGTGGATGGAAATACTAAAACACAGGTTCATGATGTCCGATCCATAACTTCTTGATAGCAACAAGTGCTCAACATTTCAAATAAGCCCACCATATGAATGGCTTGCTCACTTTCTCCCTCCCTCTCTCACACATTGGTACTGTCTCAGATTATCAGCAGGTGCTCCATATATCAAGTGAAGCCACCATATGAATCACTTGCTCACTTTCTTCCTTCTCCGTCTCTCTCTCTCTTATTGAAACTGTGCCAGTGTTTTGGGGGTGGGGATCATCAGAATTCTGATCTCGACCTGATAGAGTAAAAGGCAAGGTTCTAAAAGAGTGTTCTAGTCCAGTCTTAAAGAAACCTAATTCTCTAGCCTTAAAAGACTTTTAGCTGGCCTGTACCATTGACAGCTTTTTTGGTCAAGCATTTTTGGAGAGGGTTATGTATAACTAGATAACTTCCTGGTCAGTCAATTAGATCCTCTGCAGTTTGCATATAGGCCACATGAGCTTTTGACTCTCATTATGTCCCCTGCTTACGATGTACATCACCAGTCTGAGAAGCCTTGAAAGACTTTTGGCTGGCCAAAATAATTTGCTTAGAGCACTTCTTAAATAAGAGAAACTACGAACAGATTAATCCTTCAACTTCAGCTAGTGCAGATGACGCTATTTTTAGAAATACTTCCGTTTTGTCACTTCTTGCTTTCTCGACAAATCCAGGTGTGTTTAAGAGCAAATATTAATATAAAATCTCTCATGCTTCTTTGTCATAAAATTTTGCTCGGTGATCGGGTTGGGCTTTAAGGGGATACAAGGTGCCATTTGCAAATAAGCAACCATACAAGGGTTAGGGTTAGGGTTAGTCCTTTATACCATAGCTGCTATTATCATTCTTAATATCTGCATACTATGAGCTCCGGAAGATCAGCTCCATTCGCCATACTCTGTCCTTCTCAATCACCAAAATTCTTATCTGCTCATTTATTCTGTCTAAATTAGACTACTGCAACTCTTTTCTTGCTGGTTGTCCTCAATACCTCCTTGATAAGCTTCAGAAGGTCCAGAACTCAGCTGCTCGTCTCGTTTTTCGGACTCGCAAACATGATCATGTCTCACCACTTCTTCGCTCTCTTCATTGGCTGCCAGTTAAAGCTAGAATCGACTACAAGCTCTCAACTTTCTGCTATGGTTTCTTCGCAGGTCACTCCCCCAGCTACTTTAATAAAATCTTGTCTGTAAAAACTCCTGCCCGAAACCTTCGCTCCTCATCTGACTCCCGCATTTTATCCCTCCCTCTCACAAAGACAGTCACATATGGACAACGGATGTTCTCCCTTTGTGCTGCTCAGCAGTGGAACTCTCTACCACATCATATTCGCCACTCAGCCTCTAAGGGCGCTTTCAAACGCTCTCTTAAAACATATCTTTTTACAAAATACTATTCCTGACTTGTACCCCATCTCTATGTTGTCCAGTGTCCCTATGTGTACCTCACTGTCTACTGGTTGTTATGTTTTCGTTCTATCAAATTGTACTGCGCAGAGAGTGCGATCTATCCTATTCGTGATTCTGCGCATTATAAGTTCACATTATTATTATTATTAATATTAATAGGTCATACACTGAAAATGCATCAAAAAGTGATAGCTGTGAAAGATATTCTGATCATATTTGGTAATATCACATATGTTAATACTGATTATACTATAATCTGAAATGAAGCGGTCATTATTAACAGTTATATAATTTATAGCTGTTAATAAGGATTAGATCAAGAACTTTGCAAGTTCTTTGGCATGCAGTTTTAAAGATTTATTTCTTACTGTCAGGTAGCTCTTCAGTTTCCAGATCAGCTCTTAGGAGATTCAGTGTCAGTGCTGTCTAGTCTCCAAGTAATGGTCACAGCCAACATTTTCATACTGGGAGACACTTCATATGGAAGGTAATGCTCTAAAGAAAGGCTGCAGCCAACAGTTTTATACTAGGAGACACCTTATGTAGAAGTTAACTCTCTAAAGGAAGACTGCAACCAATAGTTTTATGTTAGAAGACACCTCATGTAGCAGTAACTCCACCTTTTCTCTGTATTTTCGTGCTTTTACGTGTTAATAAATAAACATTTGATTTATATAGTGCATACTCATGCTCATAAGGAATGTGCTTGTAGTGCTTGATACAAGAATGAGACATGGACAACATACAAAGGATGGCAGGATAAAATATTATTATAAACAACAGTACTGATCATAAAAGATGACCAATAAAAGACAAATATAGAAAGCACGAAGAAGAATCGGGTGACAAGAACTGAGGGTATCGTGATTCTGCAGAGGAAGATGAGTAGGGAAGAAGCCAGTAGATAAAAAAAAGAGGGGTGGGGTGGTGAAGATGCACTAGTATTGTGTGGACAGGAGTAATGCTCAACGAAAAGTTTTTTTTCGTGCATGTTTAGGGTTATAATAACCCTAACCCTGTGTTTTGAATGCATGTTGAGTATATACTTTTTTTTACTGTACTTAATGTATTTACCCTGGGTGTATCCTCATAGGGTGTTGGGTAGGAGGGCCATGGCCATTGGCCTTTTTTGACTTTGCCAGTACTTTGTGCAGCTGCTGTGTGGATGAAGTGGCAGGAGAACATTTGCAGGCTGACTGCATCATTCACTATGGACCTGCCTGCCTCAGCCCTACCCACCGACTTCCAGTACTCTATGTGTTTGCCTCATGTCCTGTGGATATTAAGCACGCAGCTCAACAGTTGGAAAGACTGTGTCCAGACTACAGCAAGCCAGTTCTCCTGATGGCAGAAACCAGCTACCAGCATGCACTGGGTAGGCTCTAATGAAAGTTTACAGAATACAACATATTCACAGCCATTCTTCTGCTTTAACTAATTGCACTGCTGTAAAAATATAAAAACAAACGGATAAGGGACTAGTGAAGGTTTACAGCATACAAAATATTCAGAGCCATTCTTCTACTTAACTAATGGCATTAGTGTAGAAATATAAAAACAAAAAGAGAGAAGGGACCAAATACCAGTTTGTGAGAGAAATTAAATGGTAAACCAAGTGTTAGCCACACCTTTCTGTCCAAATTCTGGACAAGACTGCACTTTGCCAGCTTATTGTACATGTGGAGCAAAATCGTCTTCTTAATCAAGTCCATTTGGCTAATAGAAAAGGCCATGATACTGAATCTACATTTCTTACAGTCGTAAACGATCTACTCTTTAGTGCTGACAATGACAAAGTGCCATTATGGCGTTGTTAGACTTGTCAGCTGCATTTGACACTTGTTGACAATTCTATACTTTTACACAGGCTTCAGCACTCTTTTGGCATTCGTGGTGTTGCTTTTGTAATAGTAAGAGTCTTTATTCTGTTTTAGCTTCCATCCTCTGTCGTTTTCTCTCATTCAACCGTCCCTTACGTCATACTCACTACATCATACATCCATGATGTCAATCTCCTTGCTCTCACCTTTACTCTGCCCTTGACCTACTACTGCTACACTTTGTCCTGGTTTTGATCCTGTCTCATGAACTGAACTCAGACGATGTGTGAACGGTGTATACTCAGATGCTTCTGTCCTGAGATATAGGGTTCCACAAGGGTCTGTCTTGGGTTCAATACTTTTTTGTGTTATATACCTCCCCTCTGATGTTATTTCACGCCATGCCATGTCAGGTGAGCTATGCTGATCATACACAGATTTATCAGTCAGCTCTACTTACTGAACCACTGACACAGATACAGGAATGCATAACTGTTGTAAAGTCCTGGATGTTCCAAAATAAGCTGCAACTGAATGATAAGACTGAACTGATACTTGTCCCCCAAAGTTTATGTCATCCTTCCCTCCCTCGGTCTTGGTCCATAAACAACTATTCTTTTCTCCACCTCAGTTTGTCATTCTCGATCAGAGTTTGACTTTCCATCATCATATTTATCATGTTTGCAGAATTGCTTACCTTGAACTTCGTAGGTTTAGTACTATTCGTCATTATTTCACCACTGATGCAACTAAAGCTCTAATGTGTGCCTTTGTGCTGTTGAGGATTGACAGTTGTAATTCTCATTTGGCTGGCAATCCCAAGTATCTTCTTCACAGACTTCAAAGGATCCAGTATACTGCTGCTCGCCTCGTCTGCAGACCTTCTAGATGTGAACATATATCACCCATAATTCGCTCTCTTCACTGGTAGCCAGTCGCAGATCAGTCCATAAACTTTCCCCTCCACCGTTTCTGGCACTGGTCCTTAGTACTTCTTGAGAGGTGTCTGTGATATGGGAAAATGGCTGCATGGTTGTTCACGATTAAGTTTACCTCTGTGTATCATTTTTTTACAGCATTTTGAGCACATCATTGGAAAAATGCTCTATAAATGTTTATTATTATTATTGCTAACAGGTGCACGATCGTGTATGCATGTTTATTTGAACTCGATTGTGACGTCTACATCACATGGCTTCTTTCCCCACTGCCCCAGGTGTCTTGTGAAGCACATCGAGTTTGCCTTCTTGTGGGGAAATGCGCCATACAAATTGTATTATTATTATGACCAAATGTCTGCACATTTAATAAAGACCAACATGAAAAATAATGACAAAGACTTTTTAAAAATTGATTTAAGAGAAAATGTGCCATCTTGAAGTTTTTATGGCTTTGATGTTCATATTTGAGGTTAAAAGCTACTCCTGTTATTGGAAACTGATTCAGCTTTTGTTGTTCGGATGATACGTTCATTATGGGGTCAATTCAGATGGGTGGTAGATATGACTGGAACAATATGTTTGGGTCGCAGTAGCCAGTGACTAAATGAACAAGCAGTCTCTTTCAAAGTGTAAATTTATGTGATTTCTGCAGAAAATTGTAATATAGAGTAACTGGTTGGCCACAAGCAGTCTAATTTAAAATGTAATGACTTCTGCAAAAAAGTTGTAATAGAACATAAACTATGGGTCATAAGTCAGGTTGGGGAGGTGGTCATCCCAGAGATGATGATTATACAGCCAAATACATCCATGACCAA
Source organism: Marisa cornuarietis (assembly GCA_004794655.1). Lineage (NCBI taxonomy): Eukaryota > Metazoa > Mollusca > Gastropoda > Architaenioglossa > Ampullariidae > Marisa > Marisa cornuarietis. The sequence continues at coordinate 519,692 of SMMW01000169.1, forward strand.
TTTTTGGGTTGTAGCTTAGAGGGAGTAATTTGGAAAATCTTAGAGGTTTCACTGTAATAGAAAAATTGGGAAGAAATTTATTTGCTGTAAGAGAGGTAAGCTTTTTATAACGTGATTATTGTACTTTTCTGTAGCCTGTGAATATAGAAATTGTCAAAGGATAGTTTTTTTAAAATTTCAGACTCCCTTTATGATGAGCTGAAAGGAAAATATAATGAACTTGTGACATCCCAGCTGAATATGCCTGATGCTCAGGAAAAGTCAGCAGATTGTGGAGAGAAATCAGACAATCTGTCCAGTGGGAAAGCAGATGCACAGATTAGCACTTTTTGCAAGTGCAGTCGCTGTTTTCAGCTACCACCAGGTGTTTCACTAAATGAATGCATAGTATTTTTTATAGGTCAAGAAGGCCTTGTCCTCACCAACCTTATGATGACCATGAATAGATGTGCCTTTCTGACCTATGACCCAGCTACAAAGATCTGCAGGCTAGAAAGTCTTAATGTGAATAAAGCTCTCATGAAGAGATATTACATGATAGAGTGTGCTAAGGATGCATCCATTGTTGGGATCGTGGTGGGGACACTGGGCATTTCTGGCACACAGGATATAATTGCACGCTTAAGGCTCTTGGTCAGAGGAGCAGGAAAAAAATGCTACACATTTGTGGTGGGTAAGCTGAGTGTGGCCAAACTGGCCAATTTTATGGAGGTGGATGTGTTTGTACTTGTGGCATGCCCACTCAACACAATGCTGGACTCAAGTGAGTTTTATCGACCAGTTGTGACACCATACGAGATGGAAGTCGCCTGTAACCAAGCACGTGAATGGACAGGAGATTACTTGACAGACTTTCAGGAGCTTCTGCCAGGTGAGTGGATATTCTTTTTTCAGTGACTTTTCTCGAATATAGGGAAAGAATAAATAAAAATAATTAACATATTATTCATACAGTTCATACTCTCATAAGGAGTGTGCTTTTAGCACTTGAGACGAATGAGACGTGGACAACATACGAAGAACAAAAGGATTGACAACAGCATTGATGACTAATGAAAAACAAATGCAAAACGTCCCAAGAAGAGTTGGGTAACAAGAGCTGAGGGTATCATGAATCAGCAGAGGAGGGGCAGGAGTAATAGGTGTTTTAAGCTGTGCCAGCAACTAGGGCTATATCACAGCAAGGCAGCCAGCCATTCTGCAGAGGAAGACTATCAGTGAAGAAGCCAATAGATGAAAAGCTGGGGGTGAAGATGGACTAGCATTGTGTGGACTGTTGTTAGGAGTAATGCTCAAGGAAGAGGTGTTTTTAGTGTTTTAAATCTCTCAGATGATGCCTAAATGTGGTGTAGCTTGCACCTCTGGTCACTTGGCTAACATGTTAATACCACTGGTGACTTGGGTTAGCATCTACCACTGGTCATGGCCTATCATGTACCAATTGTCAAGATGATGCCCGACATACATTTGGTCTAGCATCTACACCTCTCATTCTGTTGTCTAGGGACAGAAAGGAATTTAGAAACCTGTAATTTAGAAATCTAGTATTCAGGAAGCATTTCTCTCTGCACGATACAACTGTACCTTATTAATTGTATTTTTTGTATTGATACATTTTTGGCTGTATGCTAGTAAATAAATTTCTGCTGTGCAGGCTATTGGTTATTAATAGTACCCAAAGCATTTCTGTGACTGGTTATTCTGTTGTGCAGGATCTGCCAGTTACATTCAGACCACCGAAGGAGCTACTGACACTACATATGTGTCTTTGATCAGCAACAAACTTCATCGGTTGGGATGTAGCTCAGAGAAGGATGATGGACCAAACTCAGCATCACTTATTCTGTGCTCAGATGCCATGGGTTTGGCGTCTGTAGAAATGGCTGGTAGGAAGTACAAACTGAAAGCATGTTGGTATATACTGAAAACACGTTTACTGAAAGGAGCTTGGTAAAGTTAAAAGAGAGGAATAGATACTGACAGGAAAAAAAGGGGTAGGGAGAATTGGTGATCATAAAATTAAAGTAGCACAAAAAAATCTTTCTCAGTAACTAATAATTATCATTGATACAGCTATCATAATAGCATTTTCATTCATTTGTGAACCAGGCATTTGTACACAAAAAATCGCACAAAGGTGATGGCAATAATTGTAATCTTGATATATACAGACGCATGGCTTAGTTTTTAATCTTCCTGCCAGTTTTCAAAGATTTCACATAGACTGATGTATAGAGGAAATATAAAACCTTCTAGATTCCAGGATGGTGCCATAGCCCTCTTATCACCAGGAATATTTGCTGTTGATAGAAATAATAAAATAATTGCAAGCACTGGTCTTGAGAGTTGCTTCTAATACAGTTTTCAATTGTTTCAGATTGTTTGGCACAAAGGTCATGGAAAGGGCTGGAACAGAAACTTGAGAACACACCTGTTGAGAAAGTACACGAAGGACGCCGAGGTCTTGCGATGAGTTACACGCATGAGACAGAGTAACAGAACCTGGAGAACACACCCATTGAGTATGTGAGGGAAATCAGGGTCTTGCCATGTGTTACATGCCTGAGACTGATCAGCACATTGTTGTGTCCTCTTTATAATGTCAAATAAGACTTCAGTCTTACACAGCTATGGCCACAAAATGTCAGGTCAGAGGAGAATGGTGTAGGGCCTGAAGTAAGGGTGCAATAACCCCCCCCCCCCAAAAAAAAAACCAACAAACAAACCCTTTTTCTTCTTTTGCTGCTCACAAAAGATGAAAATAAACACTGTCTGGCCAGTTTTCTGATGTTCAAGCTGATTTATCCTAAATTAATACACTACTAGTGAGAGTATCCAACTGACAACACACACAAGATTTTGTGTATATGTTGTGACCAAGGAACCGGAAGAGGGAGGGGAGAAATGAGGATTCTGTAGTGACCACTAGGTAAAAAAAACAAAACCTGACAGCTGATAATACAGAGAACATCAAACACACTTATTTTTGAATATTTTTTTAATAATGAAAAATGATGTACCTGCTTAAAATGTACAGCATCATTCAACAAGCAAGTTCAAAAATTCACTCGCCTCAGAGTGGTCTCCAAAAGGAATAATTCTTTGGCAATTTGAGACAAAATTTTTTTTTTATCGGGTTTAGGTCACAATTATCTGATACCCCCACCCCAATATAGTAAACTGTTTTGATTATTTTCTGCATGTTAGGCCATACAAAGAAAACAAACCTACACATTTAGCATTCTGTATTTATGTAACAATAAAAAAACGTGATTTATATAGCACATACTCACGCTTGTAAGGAGCATGCTCTTAGAAACAGACAATTCAATGGTGAGCAGGAGGAAAGGGGGAGAGTTAATTGTTTTCTGCTGCAGAGTAACTAAAAATCCTGTGACCGTACGTTAATGTTCTGGTGACAGGAATAATTAGGATATGGTCATCAAGCTAAGAATTGTCTGGCAGGGATGTAGAAAAAAAGGAAGTTCAAAGAAATTAAAACACAGCACGGACAGTTTGTAAGGAATGCAAGAACTTTTAGGCAGCCAGCGCAGAAAAACGAAGGAGTGACATTACTTCGTTTCCTAGCTCAAAGCACCAGATGTGCAGCCGTGCTCTCTATTTTATGGAGTTTATGAATTAATTTATGTAAAGGAAGAGAGGTTAATGAAGAAGAAAAAGGGACCAGAATACCAGAAACAAAACTGATGGCCAACCAGTGGCCATATGCGAGATGCCACATCCAAAAAGATGTACCTGCTCCAGATATAAAGCAGCAGCAGCAGCGTCAAACACTTTTTTTTTTTTTTAGCTGCACTTGCCAATGGTCCTCAGTACAGAATCTGAAAAAATCCAGCCTGTGTGAAATTAAAAAAAAAAAGCCTTTTGAACCTTAACAGTTACACAAATGGATCTCAGCATTATTAACTGACAGCAAATTTATCAACACAACCAGACAAACAGAAGAGTGTATCATAACTGTAAATTTTTAGAGATAACAGTTGAACAAACCATGAAATACAACCGTACCTGTGAAGACATGGGTCCAGAGACATCCAGTGTTTTTTTAATTATCTTGAAACTAGAAGCACACCACCTGCCCATCTTAATGTGGAACAGTAAGAATAGCAGCAATATGAAAATAAAAATCCCCCCCCCAAACACGATACATAACACACATCAATGCAGCTTTGTATTAAAATGCCTGCTAAGTGTGTTACTGCATAAACTTATTTCCATTAAAAAAAGAAAATGAGAAAAAAGTTGGTGTCGGATAAATGTAAACATGCCACAAGATTTTTTTAAATTTTGATGCAGTGATAAAATAATTGCTTATCAAAACACAAACTGATGCTGGGCTGCTTTTCTGGTGGTATGTTGACCGTGCTGAATCTTTGGAATACAACAGCATGCATCAAAAATCCATCTTACTCATTCTAACACTGTCTCAAGATTGCCAAAGACTTATTCTTACCACAACATACTTAGCCTGAGTTTGTTACTCATTTTGAAAAATGTTTCCCCATTATATTCATCATCCAACAGTCGTGAAGTGGAACAACTGTGCACAGGAAACTCCCCTCCACAACTCTCCTCTCTTGGCCTTTCCGCAACATAACTGTTTGACAAAGAGCAAATGGTGTAAGTCTCCTGAGCCACAAATCAAGAGGCTTGAGGAAAGACCTCACCACAATGAGTATATACAAGACTGCAGAATTGATGCTAATTTAAGTGAATGACCAGATAGGTATAAAGATATTTTTTTTCTTTAACAAAAATCAATTAAAAGTTTCCAGACAAGAAAGCACCCACCCCCAACCCCAACAACAATCTGCACCAGAAGTCACCTTACCAAATATTAATTAAGGTTCCCAGCCTAGGCGGCTGAAGGGCAAGAGTAATGGTCTGCTCAGGTATCAAAGCCTTTGCAGGACCTGGAAGAGAAAGCTAAAGTATATTATCGAAGAACAATGTGATCAGAGATTACACATCAGCTGCCACAGCAATGTTCACACTGCTAAATATTTGGCTTTTAACACTATACAACTGATACTCCTGAGAAAACTGTCCTTGCTTCATATTCTACAATTATTGGTTCTGATGCCAACGATCAGCATAAAACACAATGCGAACACTGCAGAAATAAACTATGGTAAACATAACCATCTTAACAAAGTAAAACAAATTACTTTACATATATCCATGTTCACTGTTTTATCCCCCAAGGTTTGCATTGTGAACTCCCCATGCAGTTACAAGATGTTCACACAAATTCTGAAGCAGCACGTGACATCTCTGAACAGTGATGACAGAACTCCAAAGAAACACCATTGCTGTCAACATGAAGACACACCCCAGCTTTTGGCTCTGCCTGCAACTGCAAGCACTTCTTCTTGCTAGATGAGTAGTCATGGTCACTTTCTGCAGATGTTCTTTTCCTTGACCCAAGGGAGGACGACAGTCTGACACTCTGAGAGTTAGGAATATTTTTAAGGAGATCAGCCAGGGCACTTTGGTTTGAAAGCACTGCTTTTAAATACTCCACTTCAGTCTTTAATCTGCTGTTCTCTTCAAGTGTATCTTCCAGATGCTTTTCCAGCTGATCAACTAACCGTTTTTTTTCTCTCACCTCATTTTCAAGGCTACCAACATACTTCTTTTTCCTGAGGCGATTAGCCTTGGCCTGTTCAGCATTTTTTCGATTACGTTCTTCCAGTGCTTTCACTACTTCATTAGGAGTATTAGGTAGGTCATGTTGTGTGCGGACAACACGCACAACCTTCACATTATTAAGTGTCTGTTTTGAGTTCTTCAAGTTGTGTGGGGTGTTAACATTAAGTGTATGCCTTGAATTAATAGATTTCTCAGTCATCACACAGTCATTTTCTTCCATATCAAAGTCCTCATCACATGCCTGGTTCGGTTTAACCAACTGATCATGTGAATACCTGTTTTGAGTATAAGCTGAAATGGGCGTTGATTCTTCACTGCTTGTTGACAGTTGTGCTCGCAGTTTACAAAGCTTTTGTTTTTTGGGAACTGCCACACTTACAGTCGGAACACCCCCAACTAATCCACAATCAACTGGCAAAACTGTTGCGTTTGCAATTTCAGTGAATCTCTGATTCTCTTGCTCACCAGGTGGTGACAGAATTGCAGTAGAACTGTCATACAACACGTCTTCACAGTTGCCATTTTGAAAATAGTCATCACTATCTCCGTCGTACCGTGGCGTGCCATCACCAATGCCGAATGGCCTAAACTGAGCATTATCTAGCAGTTCATCCAACATCATATCCGTATCTCTGGTTGGGCTGACACTTGAGCAAGTCGACGACGCTTTCGACAGTCCTGCAGTATCGGAGAGACCACTGTCTGACTCGTGGAATGGGGTCTTGTCCGCTGCACCACTACATGAAGAAAAGTCGTTCATATCGTACATGCAGAAAGGAGTGGGCAAATTCAAATTATCAACATCGTCTATGTCAAATTCGAAGAAAGATGGTGATAGAGACATGTTTCTGATAATCGAGAGAGATCAAAGTCAAGAAATTATGTCTGATACTGCTGCCAATATATCGCCGAAAGCAAGAATCAAGTCACTGATGCCGGTAACTTTTCAACTCTTGTTAGGGAGTGGCAACCCTGCTTACAAAATTTGTCCGCTTTCTCAGTCTCTGATGCCTTCAGCTATTACGATATGTAAAACTGAAAATGAGCTTAAAAGAAGGCGAACACGAAGTGTAAAAACAAGTGCAAGAAAATGTACCTCATATACCACACGTTCACTTTACGAACAGCGAAGACATCCACCAAGAACCTTGGCGATCACAAGCGAAATGCCCACGAGAGGATTGCGTAGGATTATATTTAGCCCTGGGTCAGCAACGTAAGTCGAACGTCTTGCCTAGGCACTACGCGATTGGTCAAAATTAGTCACATGGGCCACGATATGCCACTGTCTTTTTTTAGAGCTAACGTCATTGATTGCACCATCAACTATGTACGACCACAAATCCGCACAAAAAGATAGTTTCAAATTGATTTTAAATGTTAGCGATTTTTTTTATATCGACGCTGCCATTTCTCATGGGATTACTCTTCATGCGCTCTCATGGTTATAGAAATAAAACCTAGAATACTATATTTTTAACTTCAAACATTTATAAATTGAATTGTCTGCGCAAGAAAATAAGATGTTGATTTCAGTTTAAAATCAATTATTGTTTACTTTTTAAAAAAATGCGAGAACTGCAAAACAACCTGTGGCAAACCTGGACAAGGTCAAAAAACCGGAAGTGACCCCAAGTACCATAACACGGGATGACTGAAAACAACAGTTGATGAAAGCTGCTTTGAGAAGGACGTTGAAACAGCCTGTCTGAGCAATGGCAACTTCTGACTCTAATTCGAGCACAGAGGCAAATATTGAAGAAACTCTGAACAATGTTTTAGAGGAAAATGTGTTACAAACTCCACCGGCCATTCCATGGGACCCTCTCAGTTGTCGGGACTGGGACGCAGAGAAACCAACAGGACAGAGTATTTTACGCATCAAAAGGTTTTTATCCTTGGTATTGTTTTGATTCAACATTCAGCTGAAAATGTGAGGTGGTGGTCGCAACATGAGTCAGGTGTATTTCATTTTCTTGTTTCACTGAACGATGAATCAGTCTGAAAATGATATATTTACGTAGGTGTTACACCGAATCAGGAGATTCATAAGCTGCTTAAAAGAATGTGAAAAAGAGGGAATTTGTTTAACACCTTTTTCGGGTATGTCATCATGAGCAAACAAATGTCTCTGGCGCGCTCCGGCATAAAGTAAATCTGTCAGAAAATATTTCACAGAAATTATTGTCTCGGTTCAAAGAGAACATTCGGAAGGGGGGTGGAAATTGAAATGGTTATTTATTGAATAAAGGACCGTTGTTAGTTGTATAGGTGATTATGAGCATTTACTTCGTTTTTTTATATAATCTATTAAAAAAATTTTAATACTGAGTAATAATTAAAGTATGTGCTTCTTATTGGTTTTTATTTGACCATAAAAGAGGTTAAGTACAGACATGTTTTATGCAATGTTTATACATTTTATTTAGTCAACCAGTAGAGACATTTTATTTGTGTAAAGAGACTGGATAAACCTTAGATAACAGCCCCATTGAACTGCTTAATTATTTATAGGGTGCTGGAACTGGTGCAACCATAGCAAGCCTTGGATGTTTCTTGTTTATATTTTTTGTTTGTCCCTCTCTGTGTGCTCAGATTACACAAATTTATTTTAATATCTAAAAGATAGTTTCATAACACAATAAATTTTAGTTTGTTTTCACCATTTGATGTAGATTTTCATCAAGTAGACTGAAGGAAAGCAACATCTAGTGTTTAATCTTATAAATAATACAGAGTGTGGCAATGTATGCATGCACACATACACTTGTGCATGTGCACATAGACATGCAAATGTGTGTGTCCTCATTGAAACCAATGAAAAGCTACACTTATACTGTTTTTCTGTTTCTCTCCAAATTTGACAGAAATACTCCTTTCATCTATAGTGTTAGTCCATGTTTGATTTCTTATTGCTGGCCCAAAGCTTGCTACGTTTTATTTTTGTAAGATGTTACCAGTGGCTTTAAATGGAAAAAAATATTACATAGAGGAAAATTTCCCATGCATCTACTATATAGAGCAAATTGGACAGTGGTGTATTTTGAGACTGACAGTGTGATAAACACATAATGAAACAAAATTTTAATTTTAACTTTTTGTTGATGGACAACACTTTAAATTCATTTTTTTCTGAGAAATTAAAATTATGGAGTCATGACTAAAAGTTAAATGGTCATTTGTAGGTTTTTATGTGCTTTAAAGGCTTATATTTAGAAATAAATATTCAAAAACTTGTGTTTAATGATTGTGGTGTTGGTCAGAGAGAGTACTGATAAAACAAAATGCTGAAAGTGAAACATGCAAAGAATTTAAAAAAGTGTATTCTGACATACGTCTTAATTTATAATCTGCAACAAAACAAGGTGATATTATTCTCAAAGCAGTATGAACCTGAAGAATTAGCCTATGCAGTGCCTGATTTTATTATATTCACAGTCTGTTTATAAGCTTTGTTGGCTTGCTGATGTGCCCTTTCTCTTCCTCACATACACTCTCTCTCTTAAAGAAGCGTACACATTTGAAGAACTACATAAGTGTGTAGGTTTTTGTTTATAGTAAAACAATTTATTATGGCTTATATAAATGCATAAAATTAAAATCTTTACATTTTTTCTTAAAGAAATGTTTGAAATATACAAAAAACAATTTTTGTTGCTGTTACAGAGACATCATAACTATCTACAAAGACCCTCCACCAGGAATGTGTATAGTGCCTGACAAGGATGACATTACAAAAGTACTGAAGTTTATAATGTCTGTTGGTATAATTACTTACCAAATTCTGTACACTGAGAACAAAATGTTTTAATGAGCTATTTTTGTGTTTCATGTATTTGTTTCATGATCTCTGGTAGTAATTGCTTACTTAGCTAATTATGCATCTTATAGCTATTTGATATTACTTATTTTCAGTGTCATTTCCTCCAGGTCAGAATTTTTCATCATTTTATGTCAGAATGTTTCAAGTTCAGTAATTGCGCGTTTCATTTTTTTAAGGGTGTTTGTGGGTCGGTTATGCTTGTTTTTATTTCAGCCATTCCTTTTACCATTAATGTGCATTTCACAGGAATTCTATTTTGGGCCTAAGTGCTGTTAAGTTTGCAACCATTTTACTTGAGTATCATATTCTAACCATTTTACAAATGTTCTGTTGCAGGTTCATGCACTGCTCACAGGGCCATTTGACACCCCGTATGAAGGAGGATTTTTTTACTTCCTTATTCGTTGTCCTCCTGACTACCCTATCCACCCCCCTCGTGTTCGACTAATGACCACAGGGGATGGGCTTGTCAGATTCAACCCCAACCTCTACAAAAATGGCAAAGTGTGCCTCAGCATTCTGGGGTAGGCTGTTCAATAAAAAGCATTTTCTGTTGGTACTTTTACTGTAAGGTCACTAAATATGTTCATGCAAGACAGATGGGTAACCTTTGTTTCTGCCAAGTTCCACTTGGATACATAAAACATGACTTTATGTTGCTTTAAAAATTCTCCTAGATTTATTGAATTTTGAGTCACACCTGCAACTGCCTTGGCCAGACCAAATGATTTTGCAGGCCATGCCTTGGCAGGGCCAGGGCCAGACTGAATGTTTCCCACCCCTGATCTAAGACCTCTGTTTTAGTAATATATGCAAAGTGATACTTCATTCAGATGTACAAGGCACATGGTGTATGATTCTTTGGTTTCCTGTTAATTCATGAATAATTCCAGGGCCATCCGGTGACGCAATAGTTAGCACTTGTAACCAGTACAGTGGAGGTTGGCTGTCCTGGGCTCAGCTCTCGTCTCGGGCACGCTGTTCTTTCTCTGCATGTGGCATCTGTTTACTGGCTTGCCGTGATATAGCCCTAGTTGCTGGGTCATCGTAAAACACCAGTCCCCCCCCCCCACTGAATAATGCTAAGTCCATTTAATAATAATAATGTTGAATATCATGCGGTATCCTGGCCAAAGCCAGGCACATTACAAACACAACAACATATCACAGACAAAATTCCTGTGGCTCTTTCTATAAAGTTAATGGGAATGCCAGGTCGTTCTTCGGCTGGATGGTGTTTGTAGACCAAGATGTCAGTGAGACAGATCTACAGATCAGAAATATAGATCACAAAGCAGAAATTGCTGTAAAATGTTAAAACACATGACTGTTTGGCACTGATGGAGAGGAACAATGTAAAAATGAAGAAATTGTGATGACTTTAGCCAGAGAAGACTAACTGTGAGGCTTGGTATCAGAAAAGGAAAAACAAAAGCCACAGGCAAATAAATAGTGCAACACAATGCCGATGAGGTCATAAAAAGTACAGGTCGGTACAATAAAACTAAAAGCATCACAAATCGAAGCAGAAAACAAAAATGCGGAGAGCTGGCCCTTCCAACCTTGTTAGGCAAAGGGACACCACTCTCTCTTTTAAAAAAACTGCATTTGCTACGTTTTTAAACGCTTGTTAAAGCTAGCATTTGCTTGGTATGTGTATCATAGATTATGCACTGTATATTATACTAATATCTTTTACTTTGGTGGGTGTTTCAGGACTTGGTCAGGTCCCGCATGGAGCCCTGCCCAATCGTTGGCCTCGGTCCTAATCTCTATACAGTCGGTGCTCAATGAAAAACCATATCACAATGAGCCAGGATTTGAGCGAGTCAGTGTTAACAATTTTCTGTGTCAAATTTTTGAGTACTTTGATTTTAATCAGATTCAAATTTTTTTTTGCATTGTATGCAGCAGGTTTAAACTGGCAGTGGAGACCAGGTTACAGAGCCTGTTTATTTTTCAGCACCAGCTTAATGAAAGGAAGTAACAGATAAATATGAAGTTTTTGCAGTAGTCTAAAAGTACCAGATCTGCTACCATGCCTGGCAGTCTAGGTTCTGATTCTTACTTTGTGTTTCTAAGGGTGCGGAATATTCAGTTTTATAAGTTATCATTTTAAGTCGTTTGCAGCATGTCTTCCTTTGCATTATAGCTTCAAGTGAAAAAGAACATATATATATATATATATAATAAAATAAATAGCAAAATAAGTCTGAAACATTACTATAAAGCATGCAGGACAAAAAGAGAACAGTCTGTAAAAGATGAAAGATGTGAGTCAACCACATTTTTAGGCCTGACAGTGGAGGTGATTGAATACTTGCACTGTTGGAACAAGGCCTTTAGACCGTGGTAAAACACTAGCAATCCTATATGTAACACCATCATGAACTGGAAATCAGGGCAAAGAGAAAAGCAGTGTGATATATTTAGCCTTCCAGAAAATGATATGAGCAGCATTGTTTTGATCTCATTCAAGCTTTTTAAGCAGGGCACTAGTGTGCTCAACAGTAGTCAAACCTGGAGAGCACAAAGGTAGGCATAAATATTTTAGTAGACCTTTTGTCAGAAGAGATCTGATATATTGAATTGAATATAGCTTAAGGAAGATATACTTTCATGGTAGGATACTTGGACTGATGCATCAGACTATACATACAGATTTCTGACTGATGTTATGAAATGTTTGCATCAGAGAGAGTTTGACCTTTTTGTTACGTTTTTTTCTAAACCAGTCCTGGATTATCTAAAGTTTATTCAGATGTTTCATTTAATCTAACAGAGAAACAAAATAAATTAGTTTCCCACCACTGTCCTTGTGGGTATTGCTATTGATATAGCCTCGTATATTCAAAATTGTTTTTTGACATTTCTAATTAAAGATTACCTTAATTTCTACCCATCACTAACATTGTGACAACTTTGGAATTACCTTGTGTATTGTTTCTGTCCATTAGATAGCTGTATTTGGTGACATAGTGTAAAACTCCAATTAACTAACTAACCAGCCCCCAGATTACAGGGATCCAAATTTATTTTTAAGTTGGTAGTCAGTAATGAAGAGAAAGATGCAAATAGGAACATGTACTATTTACAGGAGAGGAATCCTGGAGATGTTGCCCGCTATAATGAAATCATCCGTCATGAGACTTTACGGGTTGCAGTTTGTGATATGTTGGAACACAAGTGTCCTTGTCCAGAAGCCCTTTAGTGAGTATTAGGGGTTGGTTCACAAATTTCTGTGTTGTGAGACAATTTTCACATCCTTTTAAATTTGTCATAAATATGTGTCTTAACATGTAAAAGTCAATACAAAACACAGATCTGTGTGTTGATATGAATGCATATGCATCTGTGCAGGCATTGCATTTGCATCAGAGAGACTTTTTGGGAAAAGAAATTGTTGCTGAGATTTTCATAACCTGTATGAGAAATTAGCTACAGTATCTTATATTTTATATCTGTGCCATATGTTCGTGTGTAGCAGGAAACTTGCATTGTTGAAGGGAAATGCGCTAGCCCAAGGGTTTAGGATGGGCCTACTTGGTCGTTAGAGAAGTTTGTGAAAGAGAACACATCTCTTCTAAGCACATAAATGTGAATTCCAATAGGTAATGTGAACCTGATGCTAAAGTAGCTCAAGATTTAGTGTGATTTGATTTATTGGCTTGGGCAACATCTGTTCACAGGGAACTGCTATGGTTATTTGTTAACCTAGCCATATGTGATATGAACTGCTTTGGTTATTTATCAACCTAGCCGTATGTGATAATCTTTAAAAAAAAAATTAGGGAACCTAAGAGAAGAACGTGAACCAAGTTTGATTTTTTCCAGAAAAGAATTCAGAGAATAAACTTGAAGATAAGGCAATTGTTTGCTGCTTCTCAGATTAAAGTACTTCAGATAGTTAAAAGTGGATATGTTTCTAACATGCTGAGTGCAGTCTTGTGATATAATCTTACTGCAGCTATATAGACCATGTCAGTAGTTCATATTAGGTACTATAAAGTGCCATATAAGAGATAAAGCTTACAGCTTAGGTATTTTAAAAAGTCATATGAACAAGGTTGCAGAGTGAATATATCATATATTTCTGAAGTGTTTATTTGCAGTGAAGTGATGCAGAAATCGTTCTCAACATACTTTGACTACTATGCATCTATATGTCGTAGCAATCAAAACCTTAATGGGCAAACAATGCAGGTTGGTCATGTTTAAACAAAAATCAGTGAAATTTCTATTTTGTGCTGATGCTTATTGAAAATAAAGTTTTGACAGTGATCTCAAAATAGCTTGGTGCAAAATTATTTTCAGATGCTTGGGTTAATGACATGAGACTAATTTCCCAAATCTGAAGGATTAACTCCATTCCATTGAGAAATACAAGCTTTTTAGCATTGATATTATAGTATGGTACTTTAAATTGGTAAGATTTCCATGATGATAATAGTGAGGTTAGCTCTTAGGGAAATACCTTCACATTTCCTATGACACTTTCATACTGACCCTCATCAACAGATACATTGTGTCATGTCTAGTCTCCTTATGGGGACAGCTTATAAAGAACAAGTATTTGCATGCATATATAAATGCTTGCATGCTCACGTGTGCACACACACACAGAGTTCAATATTGATTGGATCCAAAATTTTGAATTCTAGATTCTTGTCCCATAACTTTCTGATCGTCCTTCTGAAAGCAAAAAAATAAAAGAATCATGCATATTGCTGACAGGAAGCTTAAGAAGAGTATGTACATTTTAATGAAATGTGTGATGTTTGCAGGATACTGATAACCATGTTTAATTTTTCTTAGGACCCGTTCGGTGAACGCCGAGGTACCTTTGACTACCAGTCTGTACTGACTAGGCTTGAGGCACTCAAAGCTTCGCTGTGTCATGAGCCTCCAGAAACTTCTGATCCTGAAGACTCCTCAGATTCAGAGACAGAAATGTCAGCAAGTTGATACTGACCTTTTAAAAAAACTATGGTTGGGGACTGGAAGGCAAACTGGGTGTGTGTGTGTGTGTGCATGTGCACTTCCTGTCTGTGTTCATGTGTAGTATTAGCTGGTGAATTTTTGCATAACTGTGTTTATTATTGGTGCAAATGTACATATTTTAAGGAGTTGTTTGTTTACTTGGCTGCAGGTTTTACATGGTTAAGATTATGTCTCTGAGTGTGCATGCATGTTTGTGTGCCTGTGTCTGCATACATGCATAAGCTAATGCACAAAGATAAAACTTGCTAATTTTGGTGTAGCACAGCCATAATGTGCTGCTTCAGAAAATTATTTTTGTGGAATGTAATGCATATTCTACAAGACTACAGGCATGTTTTTGAATTATAAAGATGCCTTTTTGTACAAGAAGAGTGGCTGAGAGTGTGATGCTATTTGTGATCGACCACTGATTACATCAGAGATGGTTAGACTGCTGCTACTTAAGTAATCTTATTTGCTTTTAATGGAACTAGTGATATTCTGAGAATCATTGATTAATGCATGTTTGTAGTTTGAAAAAACATTTAATGATATGCTTTGGAGAATACCTTCACAAAGTAAGGAGAACAAGGACAAGCTTTAGTAACTTTTGATTCCATTGACACTCAGGGCTTTAAAATCCAATGCCTTTGCTTTTCTGGCATTGTCAACAAAGGCTGCAGAGATGACAAAAAGCAGGAAGAACAGGGTTCAGTGCAAGAATGGGTGTCATCTATTTATACTCTATAGCTTTATCAGGTAGAGTTCATGCATTATTAGGACACTGGTAATATATCAGAAATGATGGGCAGCTTCGTGATGACAGCTTATCAGTTACAAGAGAAGTACTTACAATTCCTAAGTGTCATGCTTTGACCACCTCCCCAGCCAATTGACCATTTCTCATGGGGTTACTTGTTGCTTTCAGGTCAGCAAAGTGAATGAGCGCTATACCAGTGCTAGTGTAGTTGCTGAGTGCAAAGAGGAAGCTGCCTAATCTAGTGACGTCACCCTTACAGTGCTGTGTATTAAAAATGCTTTTGTCTTCTGCTTGTACACCAACTTACATGGCAGTTTTGTCATTTCTTGTAGCCCATGACCTATACATTGTCATAGGTTTACATTTTCTGTCTTGTACACTTTCATGACCTTTTACAGACATTACTGATATGGATAAGCTTTCGTATGTTTAATATATGTTGTTTTCTTTTGAGATATGTTTCTCATAATATTCTTAAATTAGAGCAAGCATGGATGAAATTTGCATATTGTTATATGTCTAGGCGGTGGTATAATTTGAAAATGATGAAAGATGCTTTCCTCTGTTTTGATAAATTAAGATTTGGAAATTTCTGTGGGCCACCTACATGCATTTGATTCCATCTTTGAACAGAAATGAGTTGGTGCAAACAACTGGCGCTTTTTAGTCATTGTGTATGCTCACAATGAGCTGCGAAAAGGTGGTCTTAGAATAATGAACTTTGATTGTACTTTTTGGAAATAACAAAAATATCTTAGATTTTGTAAGCATAGATAAGATTTTTCTAGATGTTTTTCCTATTTTACTAGGAGTGCTGGCGACACCATGTCACATTCCTCTGCAGAAATGGTGTAGAATATTGCTCATAGATTTTCTGCGAGTCTGACTTGGATCACTGTGCC
The DNA here is from genome assembly GCA_004794655.1 of Marisa cornuarietis. NCBI lineage: Eukaryota > Metazoa > Mollusca > Gastropoda > Architaenioglossa > Ampullariidae > Marisa > Marisa cornuarietis. The sequence continues at coordinate 535,830 of SMMW01000169.1, forward strand.
AGAATAGATAGCCACTGCCTGGTTTTGGAGGGTTCACAACCGCATTATGTTTTAGCTTGTATGTAGTATCTCTCATCTACAACTTCTTTTGGGCTGTTTCTGATTGCATTTAGGACAGGCTGTTCAGTGTACTGATCGCCACACCATCAGATTTAGGCGTGAAAAAGCATTCAGTCTCACGAACATTTACAAACGCACCATTGGCAACTTTTCGGTAATTTTTTTAAAAAGATTTTTGTCCAACCTCGGGTATTATAGGTAAATTTCGATTTACTTGTAAAGGTTTTCATTAGCCATGTTCTGAAGGCTTTGTGATGTTTTTTTTCTCGCAGTTTTTCTTCAGCTGTTCGAGATTTCTGTTTATAAACGTGTGTCTGTACGCATGCGTGCGTCTTTTAGATTTTCTCCCTTGCGAACCAAGACGGTCCGGTGGCGCAACGGTTAGCGCCTGTCACCAGTACAGTGAAGGCTGGCTGTCCTGGGTTCAGCTCTCGTCTCGGACACTCTGTTCTTTCTCTGCATGTGGCATCTGTTTACAGGGCTGGCTGCCTTGCCGTGAAATAGCCTTAGTTGCTAGATCAGCGTAAAACACCACCCCACCTCCCTTGCGGACCAGTTAAATATTTTTTTAAAAGACATGATTTCTTGTGGCTAGTTTTCGTCTTTGACGTACAGTATGTAATTTTCGTACAGTCGTGTATGTTCTGTGACTTTTAGACTTTTTTTGTTTTAATCTTTGTGGCTTTATTGAGGCTCTGCACTTGACTGTGTTGACGCATTGTTATGCTCGAGTTTTTCTTCAGAAATTTTCACACGATTTCCAGTAAGCTCTACTGTCAGTGGAAGTAACATTGACGTAACTTAAAGAAGAAGACGGGAGTTCACCGTGAAAGGCGCCGGCATACATGTATCTGGGCAGGACAGTATGAAGATACTGGGGAGGACAATATGAAGATACTAAGGACACCGGCTGACCCTCGCTCACATTAGATGGATGTGGATAAAGAAGAAGAGGTCTTTGACAAGACAAAACGTCCAGTAGTGGAAATGTATCAGACTATGCTGCACCTCGCCAGTCGACATTCATTTGCTGTGGTCATGCTCATATGAAGGGAAAGCAGGAGTTTGACTTGTGAAGCTTCACACCTCCATTAGCTAGACAACAAAAAGATAGCCCCGCCGTTAGGCACCTTTTATCGTTTTCCGCTATTTTCAGATCTCCAGCTCACGAAGTAGGGAATAAATGCACAAAAAAGACGCATCTCCTCCACTGAACTGTTATGAGGTAGATAAGGGGTGAATGGCGATGGGTCGGTTCTAGGGCGTGAGAACATAATTTTAACATTTTTTTTTTTAGGGGGTGTAGTTAGGGAATTGTATCCAGTGTTTTTTTTTTCTTCTTAAAGTCTCTATACTGTGATCGTGATTTTGTGATGGGACAGCAGGATTTTCACGTGAAGCTTGGGGTAAGCCACACCTTCATACGGTATACCGGAGGAGTACCGAACATCAGCACTTTCTTCTGCCGCGGCTGCTGCAAACGGTCGCGGAGACGACTCGTGCGGAGGAGCATAACATCTGCTTGGCCTGTCCCCACCTGCAGTGCCTAGAGAAGGAGGTGATGAAAGTGATGTGAAAGAATTAAGGCGTGTGTGTGTGTGAGCTAGTCTGGTCTGACATATTCGATGCCAGTTTGAAAGACTGGAAGGAGTTCTTTGATTGGTGGTGTTTCGCGCCCAAACTGCAGGTGTATCACTGCGAGCTAACCAATCCTGCATGGAACGCCGCATATAAAGACGGTGAACATACAACTCATGATTCTCACCATCTCACAAAATGGATACCACAGCACCACCGGGCCATCCTGGAAGTAGTTTTCAGAAGATAGAAGATTAAAGCAAACGCGAAATCATTTTGCGTGCACAGCCCTCCCCCAGATGGACCTTGAAAGATACTTTATGTTTAGGACTAAACATTGTGGCTCACGAGTTTGTTTTGGCAGAAAATCATAAGTTCTGCGATAGATTGTTATGAACGTTTCCTTCCGGAAGGTATCTTGTTGGGAAACGACCACGTGAGATTTGCACCATGTGAGAATCATTTTCATGATGCTACTTGTTAGCTATTCACGAATGTATGACATCATCTGTAAGATTAAACGTCGAAATAAACGCCTTGATTTCTTTCCTTTCAGTGTCATGCGAGGAAGAACGTGAAGAAAGAGACTGGGTCTGAGAGTAAGACTCTAGAAGATTTTTTTTCGAAGACGGAGCTGAACACATTCTGGGGTACAGCTTCCAAAATCGGTGATCAGCTGTCAAAACAGTGATAACCGTACACCACCGAGAGGATAATCCAGACTGCGCGCGCGTTCTCTCTCTCTCTCACTCACAAACACGTGAGCACTCATGTTGAATAAGTTTAGGGGCTTGATCACTCCCTTATTTTCATCTTTCTTGGAGTAAATACAGGGCTGGTTCAAGAGCTGGGACCGATAACCTGCAATGAGCTTTTTCTCGCGGCGAGATGTCTGTGGCTAACGCCTGTCGTTTTCTTGCAGCGCGGTGTTGTCAGGTCCGCCTGCACACCACACAAGCAGACAAATGTCGCTGTGATTAAACTAACATGAATTACTGCCAGGTAGCTGCCGCTAATCACAAGACTCGTCAACCCGATAAAACTGCAGACAAGGATTCATGAGCCAGGAGTAATTGCATGTCAACTTCTTTCTGGGAGAAAGTCTGAGCGCAAAGGGTTACTGCGATGCAGCTGCGATCCAAGTTGAAATGCCAGTGCATCATAATGGTCGGCTTCATATTTCGTCAATAAATGTCATACTGTGTCCAGTCTCTTTCTGTAATTAACGGTAAGTTTTTTTATAGTCAGTCTTGCGCTTTTAACCAGCCGAATATCTCCACTTGCTTGTTGTGCTCTTGGATCCATAATCAAGAAACCTCTTACCAAGAACTCGCTCTGAGCAGTGTCTTCTACACCATGTACCAACCTTAGTAAACTAAAAGAAGTTCATTAAAAAAAATACGCAGGTGCAAAGTAGCTTTGCTTTGTATGAAATGTGAGTCCATGGCGAGCCAGTGCAGCGATGTCAGCGTAGATGAAGTCCGCGCGTATCAGCAGTGACACAACAACGACATCATTAGATCTGCTGCTTTGTAACACCCAGCATTTATAGCGCGGTAAGTACGGATTCATACTAATTCCAGAAAACCACAAAGAAAAGCATATTAAGAACAAAGCCTTCTTACTGTTGTAAGTTCCGAATATTCACGTATTTCCGCAATGTAACCCCCGATGGTTGGTACTAATGATCAAAACCTGCATGGATGATGCCAGACCTACCTTTCACGAGATCTTGCGCTTCTCAATTGCCTTTTAAGGACATTCACATAAAAAATTGCGTAGCTCTATTCCTTATGCTCCTCCAGGAGTATCAAGGAATAAACTAAACTAAACTAACATCCCCTTTGAATCGTTAAAACGTTCAACTTAAAGATTTCCGAGATTTCCCCGATATGTGGCCATGTTTAAAGTGAGGACAGTTGATCCCAAAAATAATGGTTTAAACAACTAAATGTAGTATTAAAAGGGAAAACATCGATCAAACACGATATTTTTCAGGCTACGAGCGTATTATTTCGGCATTGTTGACTATTTTACTAAAATACGGTTAGTAATTATCAGAAAATTGAAGAAGGATCTAGCAGACCATTTTGTCGAGATTAGTCCGCAGAAGACTGTTTACACAGCTCATGGGAGAGATCTCCGAGAACTTAAAGGGTCCGCAGCCCAATCGCTAGCAAGTGTTTAAAAACGAACTGATTACGATTTTAGTTCACGCAGATAACGTGTACTAAAATGGCCGATACTTCTTTTACAGTATTTGCGTTCATTAGCGCCATATCTGTTTCCGATTGTATAAAACAATGTCAGACTGACCCCATTTTACTCCCGAGGCCGCGTGTAAGGCTGACCGCCAGAATTGTCGAGGCACAGTAAGCAGATAAACAAGTCTCATGCCATGCATGTACGAGATTATATTTTGCTGTCAATAGAACTGATTTGAGAATGCGATGATTTTTTTTTTTTTTTTTTACTAATCCTAGTCAAGCTGAAAGTTTGTAGCAGGTTAGAGAAGATACGGCTATTATTAGTTAAGTCAAATTATTTATTTATTTTAAAATCCCTATTGTATTGTTAAATTATTTTCTAAGAAAAAATTTCGCATGGATTGAGCTAAATTCGTACTTTTGATTTCAAGGAAGACCCCAGCCAGTGGCTTTGAGAGTATGTTTAACTGAGCTGTGGTGACTTCATCTATGCAGACGGCATTCACTTTGAAAACACAAGGAACTCTTTGTTTTGAGACAATTAATTATTATTATCATGTCTGTGTGTTTATATTTTAAGCGCCTTGAATCTGGCTAATGCTGGAAAAAGGCGCTGTACAAATGTTCTATTTAATATTATTATTATCTTGATGAGAATGCTTGACTCACGAGCCGTTATTTATGAAAGCATGTGAAAAGAATTTTGACCTCTTTCCAAAATCCCAGGCAAGAGCTAAAGTGTTCAAAAGCTTGAATCTCGAGGCTGGAATAAATTTTTGTTTTCTCGATTTTAGATTTGGGGAATTTGTATCTTTTAACGAATCTCACACACACACACACACACACACACACACACACACACACACACACACACACACACACACACACACACACACACACACACACACACACATGTTTGAAAATAATAATAAACTTCTACATATTTTTTGGGGTATCTTGCGCAGACGTTTTTTTTTCTCATTTCCCCATGCAAACAAAGTTCACGCAGGGAAAGGCGATAGGAGTCTTCATGCGACTCGGCCCAGAAGGTGACACCTTAGGACATACGTTGGGCAACCAGTCAGCGTCATAGTCGCAGTGTTATAATTGCCACCGTTGTGGTTGTAATAACTGTCATATATCCATCTTAAGCACCCTTTTCCCCCCGACTCATCCAACTTTTTTTTTTAAGCTACTTCCCATGCTTCTGCGTTCCTATGGCTCGTTGTGGACCGCTTCGGCGCAACGCGTACATGAATGGCGTCAGGCATAGTGGTACCAAGGATAATAAATACTGGTAGTATGAAGTTTCTTTGGTGGTACGCCGTTTTGTCCATACGTCGTGCGTTAGGAACTGGCGGTGACACTCACACAGCCCGCAACCGATCCGTTGATGCCTTCTCAAAGCCAACCTGCTGCCCGAACACAAGAGGAAGTCGGACTTATCCCCAACATCTTTATGAGATTGCGCAGATGATCTCGTGTTCTCTCGCCCACGATAGACTGAAGAGGGTGCTCCATTTCTTTTGTGGTCACGCCTTCTGCCTTAGGTGGTAGTTGTTGTATTGATCTCGACGTATCGGTGCTGTGGTCCCTCATCTATCATTCAGGCTGTTCTTGCCGGCTGCTGACCAAGGGAGTGCTCATAGCAGGTAAGATGGAGGTTGCCGAACCATTAGGTTAACAATTACTGTATGGGAGTTATTGTCGCAGAAACAAGGAAAACTAAGAATAATTTAGTCTTGGTAGATCGAAGGATCGAACGATAGAAGGAAGAACACAACAATAAAATTGTTTGATGATTGGGTCTAGAGCACGATAATTAGGCACCCTTCGAAAAAGTTACAAAGATCTCGAGTGCGTATGGGTAGAAGGAGTGAGGGGAAGTCAGTAGCGTTGACCTGGTAGGTGAGCCCTTACTTATCCTTCATACTGCCACGCTTTACTGATTTTCATTTCTTGTGAGCTTTTCTTCCAGGCTTAATTGCTTACTATGCTAACAGGAGACATTTCCCGTGTAAAGAAAAGTGTCTCAATGACTCCATGTTTGCCTTTTTGCATAGATGTCTGCCAATTTGTCCTTCCGACCGACCGTTTGTTCTTGGATTTGGGATCATACTTTCGCATATTCATCAAATTAAGCTCATAATGTTAAAGTAATTTTTTCAATCCCAGCAGCAGTAAAATTGCCACTCCAGGATACGCCTTCAGGTACGTTCACCTCTCAGGCCAGGTAAACGTGACAGTCTCGCTACCTTCCCATGAATTATACCCAAGTAACTCAAGTACGCAAGTGTACTCACAGACTGAGAGTATCCAAGCAGGAAATTGGTTGACTCATTACTCGAGACGTTTTGTGGCCGATTTTATGACGGTATTTGAAGACGGCGTGTTGTGATTTGTCATGATGGCAACAAAATCGACCCTAGTGCTAACTGGCTGCATTCCGCTGCGTACGTAGAGGACACAACATCCTAAAATACATGAACACTTGTACAAGCTACTTGACGTAGGAATCACGTATAACATATTGTCCAGTCTCTGGCTGTCTTTGCAAGACTCTATTTTTGTGCCAATAAAAAGATCAGTCTTCTCTCTCTCTCTCTCAATTTCTGCGTCGGCACTCTTTGTCATTTTCTGCATTTCTGTCGCTTGGTGTTGACGAAAATCAAGTGTGAAAAGACTTCCTGTCTTCTCTTTCTTTTGAAATAATATTTTGCATTAAATCCTCACCTGTAAAAAAAGTGAAAAATAAACGGAGAGGAAGTAAAGAAAGAAAGAAAGAAAGAAAAGAAAGAAAACAAAACTGCCTTTGTATGAAATTAATGATATCGCGTGATGATAAACCATTAATAGGTGAAAAAAGCTTCTTTTCCTGGGATAAATGTGCTAAAGTGCTTTCTTGGGTACCAGTAGAAATTAAGGAAGATAGTTCCCAGTTACGGTAAGTATAGTAAGACACGGTAGTACAGGGCTCCATTCCATGACCATATCTTGTTTCAGCTTGCTTTTTCTTCTACTTTGCCATGTATAGAGCATTTCTGTCAGACCTATGCCATTTACTGTAGTAAGGGTCACAGAAAGGTAAATTCAAATTTTCAGTCTGCTATTAGGATTGTCTTCCTTCGTATGAGGTGGTCTTCATCTACTTCTGTCGTTTACAGAGAGAGAGAGAGAGAGAGATTTCTGAATTCTGTCGGCAGGCCAGAAACATTATAAATGCGCATGAAGTTTCTCATTACAGTTTGAATGAAGTCGATATATTGTTGAAGGGTGACAATCAAAAACGGGGGGTTTCGACCCGTTCTTCTCAAAATCCGTAACCGACATTAACGAACGATCGTCCTAGCCACTCCCTGACTACGCCATCATTTTCTATTGAGATTATCCAGCCGGCGAAATCAACGCTCGACCTTTAGCTAAGCTGATAATCCCACCCATTTTCTCGTAAATCCCTCTATTGCTTGCAGGTCAGTCTCTTTCGGAGTCGTTCTTCCAGGCACGGCTCGGCACCTCATTGTCAGCTAAGCCCTGTTTTCCACTTGGTGACTCCTTGCAGGAGAAGATCGAAACCTCGAACCGTTTGAAGTCATAGTTCGGGAGATTCGAGTGAATGCTCTTTTCACCGTTTTCCTTATATGGGGTGCAGAGTGAATCGACGGGCTGGTGGCGACCGGTAACTACCGGGTGAACGATACCGTCACGGAACACTGCCAATGTTATTCATTTGTGTCCTCGCCTTTCGTATGTGGAGTTATCACGAGGAAAAGCGTTCTCGTCCATACAGTACTTTCCGTTGGACGTAGCCCGGATGTTGTGGTCAAGAACTAGCATTCTTACATGAAACATCAAATGCAGGAGGCAGAAAACCGCCATCGACTTCTGAATGCATGTATGTAGAGACAAGACCTAGTGTCATCGTTATTAGAATCAAGCATGACAGGGATTCTGGTTTTGTGCTTGCTAGTCGTGTGCTGTTAGTCTCTGTTTAAATTTAAGACTGAAAAGGACGTGCATTAATACAGGCAAATTAGTTTGCAGTTACAGGAGCGAAAACCGTCAGCCAGTATTGGGATACTGTTGGTAAATACAATCTAGTTTCTTTACGTGATCACGGGACTTTGATACATACTTTACTTGTCGATTTCGACGAACGTTCGATAATCCACAATATCCTTGAGGGTCATGTAAGCTTGATAGTCATTTTTAATCTAGAAGATTATGACCGCAGCAATCTTGACGATCAGTACTCTTGACAGTCACGCGATATTTACTGTCATATACTTTTCCTGAAGTATGGTAGTCGTCTTCATTTTAATTGTTGGAAGGCCGATCTGCAAACTACGATTTGAAGACGACATAGACCTGTTAGCAGGCAACAACAAAGAACTACAAGACCTCACCAACAGACTGACACACAGCTAAAATGCTTATGGAAAAGAGCAAAGTTATGATCAATTGCAACGGCAAAGCAGAGATCTATGTGAACGGGGTGCAGCTCGAAGAGGTAAGCAGCTTCAAGTACTTGGAAGCCACCCTCTCCAAGACGACAGCTCCACGCCAAATATCCGCATCAGGATCGCAACAGCAACAGCGGAAATTGCTAGGCTAGATAGGATCTGGTATAGCCACAAGATAAAGTTCACTACCAAGCAGAATCTGTACAAATCCCTGGTAGTGCCGATCGTACTGTGCGGATGCGACACGTGGACTCTGCTCGTCGAAACGGAAAGAAGAATCCAGGCATTCGAGAACAAGTGCCTAAGGAGGCTGCTCTGGATCTCATATAGAAAACATAAAAGTAACGAGTTTGTACCAAACAAGATTGCCACACACGCAGGACACCAGGAACCTCTACTTTCAACAGACAAGCGACGTATGTTGGTCTTCTTTTGTCATGTGACCCGGCATGACACCTTGGAGGGTAGTCGACGCCGTGGTGGGCAGAGGAAGAACTGGCTTACGAACGTCAAAGACTGGACTGGTCGTCCTGTACAGGATCTGCTCACTAGCGCCGAAAATAAGCAAGAGTGGCGGAGCCTGTCACCTGTTCCCCTCCTACCACCCCCACCCCCCAGCGACAGGTACCGGTCAAGGGAGTGACTGACTGATTCCTGAAATACTCACCCCTCCCCTAGTCAAGTATACTTGCAGGTCAAGAGCATACATACAATCAAACTAGAGCACTTTCGAGAGGTATGATGAAGGTTAAGTTGGAAAAAAGGAAAGCAGACATTGCATAGTGGTCATAGGAGCAGAGAACTATAGATGGCTAGCCGTGTCTAGAACTTGATTCGTGGAAAGTGTGACACAACCTTTTTGCGGTTTTGAGGTTCTGTTTAGTACAGATTTTACCCTATGTTTAGTACAGTTTGGTACGCTATTTTTCGAGTAGAATTAAATGTAGCGGAAATAGAGGGTTATGCTCCGTTTTCTAATTTTATGCCCTAGATAAAATGAGCCAGTGGCCGTTGCCGCGATGGCCTCTTAAGCTACCCTTACTTTGACAATAGTGGAAATGTGGGCACTTCTTGTGCCTGTTGATCTTGAGAGCGCGTGCCTGACGATCACAGACCAAACAATCGTGTGTATAATTACCTCATACACTGTTCCAGAACAACAATGTATGGTCACAGGATTTTCGGCTACTGTGCGGCAAAACAATGGAACTCTCTCCCTTTCCATATCCGCCACCTTCCTACAACTGAATCCTTCAAATCTGCACTGAAAACTCACCTCTTCCTTGAGCATTACTCCTAACACAGTCCACACAATGCTCATCCATCTTACCCTCCCCCCTTCTGCTCTTGCTACTTTTCTCCCATCTTTCTCTGCAGAATCACTATATTCTCTGTTCCTGTTACTTGGTGTCTTGTTGTGTTTTCTTTCTTTGTTTTCTGTTTGTCGTCAGTATTGTCGTTTATTCTTCCGTCCATCGTGTTCTATCCATTTAGTCCATGTCTCTTCCTTGTTTTAAACGCTAAGAGCATGCTCTCTATGAGTGTGAATATGCGCTATACAAATCTTTATTATTATTATTATTTCAGCGATGTCTTGGGAGACGTATAACATCAGTTCCAACAAGCGCGTCGCTGCCATGTCCTCAACCTCAGCAACCAGGCGGAATGCCAGAGAGAAGAATTTTGTGCTGGACTCTGTGGCGTTTACCAGGTGCCAACTGGCTCGCAAGTTACCCATCATTCCACCATACGACGCCATGAAGGACAAGTACGCCAGCTCCTATTTCAAGTCGCCGGTAGTAAAAGCCATGACAACGCGAAATGCTCTTTTGAAGGTGTGTCTGCCTAAGAAATCATATTAAAGGGTAGCCAGTGTGTACAATTATTTTGAAGTAGTCGGGAAAGTTCATTAAAAGGCGCTAAATTTACAAAATCTGCTTCATTGAGTTATCTCATTTAAAGTGTTCTAACCTCTCAGTAAAATAAAGATATGTCCTCCTTGATATGCCACATATAAGGACTTCTAACACTTCAGTATAATAAAGGTCTGTGCTTTGCACATTTGCTTAGAATTTTCCTCCTTATTAATTCTAGAAGCAAAGTTTATTCTGATTAGGAAGCTTGTCTCAATTTTTACGCACCTCGCAGACCATTTTAAAAGACTGAGCTAACACCAAGTTATTTTCCTGTTCCTTATGCCCATTACTGTTTTCTCACTTTCATCACCTTTTCCTGTTGTTATTCGTGGTGAATATCGGTTAAAATAACCTTCTTTGCAACTTTATTTTAAAGGAAAAAATTCGCAGCTTGCAAAGTCGGACAATAAGTAGAGTGTGGAATCATAGAAGATCTCTCTTCCAAAATTCCTTAGCACAATTTTACAGAAAGTTTACATAGGACAAGACCATTACTCACAAATTTTTTATAGCGGTTCTTTTGAGTAGAAAGCACTGAAATTAAGTCCTCGTGTTATGCACAGGATTGGCTCTTTACAAGGTATTAATTGAAAAAGAATGTTGTTACCATAAAGCTATGTTAGCACTATTTTTGTGACCACGAGCAAGTGCCTTTCCTTGTATCATATCTCATATGCATCTAGATTATGCATGTACGTTCAATTCTATCTTTTCGTAAAGACATACACTTGGACTAATATTATAATGCCACCTAAGACATTCTTAATCATCTCAATTAAGTATTTAGTTACAGCAGGGTACAGAAAACAGAAAAAGGACAGACAGGACAGAAGATCAGAGCAGATAGATAGAAAGGTAGGTGTGACTTAGAGGAGGCAGAGAACAAGACAGAAAAACAAGGAAGTAATAGTCTTAGTAATTTTCTGTATCGTCAGTTACATCGATCGCATGAAGCACCACTTATTTTTTTCTGTATCAACAGGAGCTGTACAGGGAGAGAGATATGAGTTTGATGAACACCAGAAAGCGAATTCATGAAACCCCAAGCATGGAAGAACTTAGACTTCGTCGGGAGAATTTTGTGAACGATGCCATTCTCACAGATCGCTTGCGCACCAAATTCCGTGATATCATTCCGCCGTACAGAGCAGAGGACGACGAACACTGTAGAAATTACTTTCAGCGGAAGGATGTAAAGAAACTGCTTAAAATCACGTGCTCTCCAAGGTTCTGAAGCAATCAACCTTCCCCTCTTTTTTTTTCTTTTTGGAAAGATGTTTTGTGCAAACGGGATTTTGATTTCCTTGAAAAAGTACAAAGGTTTGGTTTCTAACGGCTAGTGCAATTATAATGATTCTTGCGCGACTTTTAAATTGAATTTAAGCCCATAAGGTTTTATGTAACAGCAGAAAGAGAATAATAACGCAAATAAAATAAATATATAACAAATAAAATAAGGTAAACATGAATAGGGTAAGGGAATCTATGATAGAAAAATGAAAAAGTTCTACATAGAAAGAGAGGTGACGTAGGGTTGTATATTTATAGAAAATCAACAGAAAATGGTACAGGTTTCATAACACTCTTTCACGCAGCTTGCATTCAAGATTAATATCAGCTTTGTTAAAGCGAATGGCAAACGGTTAAATCTTCAAGGCACAAGACGGGCTTGTGTTCATGTTGTAATAGTTACTCTAATTAACTAAGGATGGTGAGCGCAATCTTTAGTTACAGTGATGAATCTTTCCACTTTTGACAGGAACAATCCATAAATCTTTCGCTCACCTAGGGTATGAACTGAGGAAAAGTGCGAACAGTTTGGAGTTCTCATACATAACCGAAACCATGGCTACACAGCAAAGCATTAGTTGTTTTTTTTTTTTGGGGGGGGTCCAATTAGACCTATCTGGGTAACTGAGTTCAGGTAACGTCAATAATCTGCACCAATATTTCATGACACAATAGGGAATGTGCCACACTTACTCAGAGCAAAGCCATTTTTAACGTTCCATCCAACACTTAAGAATTCATCTACAAAGTTTAATGACCCCTTTCTCTAAATCATCGTATTGCTTTCATCCCCGTATCTCTGACGCATAGAGAAGCATAGGTTTTGTTTTCATATATTTTAAACATTGCTTCTATTGGGATGTTCTTGAATCTTAAATTTCAACCTCTTGATTCTCGTAAAGGCCTTGAATGCCTTTCCAGATAGTCACACACTGTAGACGAAAGATAACACCTAGCAATTTGATTTCCAGCATGTTCTCAGTACTTAATAAAACTACAATTTTTAGACTAGTATCATTGGTTTATGTTAACAATAAATCTCCATAGGTTACAAAACGTTTCTAAACAGCGGATTGTATGTTTAAGGTCAACAGGAGAGTCTTAACAAAGGGCAAAATCGTCAGCATCTATTAGTAGGATGATAACTAATGAATAAATTAAACATTGATACCACGTGCTCTACACCATGTAAGGTCTGACTAAACTTTAGATAAGAAAATTCAAAGCAGCAAAGGACTTGAAACCTTGTTTTACGCTGGTCACCTTAACAGCAGTGTTTGCACTTTGATACATATCATATAGTGTTTTAAACATTGTCCCATACGGAAACCTGCCTGAGCTTTTGGAAGAAGCTCATTTTTTTACATAACCGAGTCAATCTTAATTATTAATAATGCTGTGGTACAGCTTGCTAATGATGTTTAATTAAGAGTGAATGCCTTTAACGTTATCTACTTTTATCGTCATGTCTGTGTAAGGGAAAGATAACTAACTTTGACCAGCTCTTTGAATAATATCCATAATATTCATATTATGTGCTGCTTAGACTTTATTAAAGACGTTTTGAAAAAAAAAATCTTATGAGTATATTATTTTTTACTTTATTATCTGCAATCTGAAAAAGTCAGAGGGTAAACCATTTGGTCGGGATGTTTTTATTATTCTTTCATACAGCGAATAGCGTTAAAGATTTTAGAGTGGGATTTTTGTTATATTCTAAGTGTGAACTCGCACTAAAATTTAAACATCCACCACAGTGACCATTTGTAAAAATGAGAAAAAAGTCTTGAATCTCTCTGTGAAACTTTGTATCAAACCGTGGGTCATATTCAAAAAAAAAATCTGAAATAATCGTATCATAGCAGTATATGTCTGTGGTTGTTATTTTATTGGGATCATTATCATCATTTGTTTTCAGAGATTTCAACTTTAGCTAAAATAATTCTGAAACTGGGTTCATTACACGTGGCGCTAAGATGCTCATCAAAACCGCATCTTTTTTCCCACTCGCATTGACTTTCAGGTGTTTTCTTGAGGTCGAGATATTATTGTGTCAGACTGAGTACCGGTCCTTCTAAATATTCTTCGCTGCTTACCTTTGTGAGCATTTCGCGTCCCACCGCTGCGGTTGGACACAGGTCTCATCTTCGACACTACTACTGCTAAACAAAAGGTAAACTTTTCTACATCTGAATTTCTTTTCAAATATTTAACACATTCTTCTGCATGCTGTGTATTGCCAAGTAAATCTAACATCATCTTCTGTCAATTAACAATAACGTAATAACAATAGAAAAGTGGTCTGGTTCATCTCTGTTATTTCAGTATCTTTATCCATGCATCGGAGGAACGCATCTGTCACGAAGACGATGGCCACAAAACCCTATAGTAACAAATTCTAAGCCGCACGCGCAGCGTACTGAGAAGTGTGTGAAAAGAGCTCACCAACACATGAAGCTGAAGTAAGTCCACAAGACCTGGCCACAGTGCCACACGTCGTGTAGATTATGGCTTGGAATTCTGTTTGGAACTCGAATGTACACACTGTATGTCTAGTAATGGACAAAAAATATTTATCAAACAATCGGATGAAATCTGATCACCGTGTGTGTGTGTGTGTGAGAGAGAGGAAGAGAGAGGGGCTGCAGAAATTACGCGTATAGTTGTAATCTGTCGGTAATTATAATTAATTGTGGATAAGGCTTTGAGGTGCAAAATTAGACATATACAACGAGATTTTCTTTCTTTTGTTGTTTTTGTTGCTGCACACCAATATACATCGTCAAAAGAAACTGAAATGGAGGAACTCTAGGAAAACCCGCGCGGGCGTTTGAGAAAAGGGAAGTAATGCACAGTTCTTAGCTAGTGTTCCAAGGTACAGAGTGCTGTCCCTTTACCCAGTCAGGCGTAAAGCGTCGACCATGACAGCGAAAAAACGAGCGAGAGAGAGAATTCACATATCTACCTTCTGTTCACTAGAAGGATGATTGCAGCATAACTGAGACTTTTTGTCTTGACTGACCGTATTTATACCTGTATTTATCTGCAGCTTTCTTTTACACCTGCGCACGGTACTTTTTCAAATGTTACGCTGTGTAATGATTTATTGTAACTCACAGGAATTGATAAGCGGATTGACAGATAATTGAAGAGATTGACACAATGGAAAGGAAGACACATACATACATATATATGAAAACACACGAACCATGAACATGAAACAGCGTCAGCAGTCTCCATCAAAATGATTGTGTCATCATTTTTAGTTGTATTTTAGGTGACAGAACAATTTAAAGGAAATCATTTATGTGAACAAAGGGGCGAGAGCACTTTACGTAATTTTGATTCGCAAAAATGCTGGCAACCTTTAACCTGCCTTGTGTCAGGAACGTCGACATTTCCAGTAGTTGTGACAGCTGCTATTTCACACCTGTATTTGTACCACTTTATTTTACAAAAAGTTTCGAAATCCAAACCTGTCTGACCTTATCTCTATCCCCAAACAATCAGACAAGACTGTTTCGTGACTCGCCTTTGCTGACATCATAAGGTCACAAAGTCACAATGCGTGCGCCGTTAGCCAGACGTGGCACCTAGAAAGGTATCACTAGACTAGAGACAAAGACTGATGTACTTTCGGACGGAGATTCAATGTCAAAGGTACACAGAACTCTTTGGGTAGGGTAGACGAACTTGAAAGGTCATGGGGAAGGGATGGCAGTTTCAGCGCGATTATTGGGGGTGGGGGAGGATAGTGGCAGCCAGCTAGTATCGTCACAAATAACCTTCACTCCTCCTCCCCCACATGACTATTGGCTCACAATCTCTGTAGGGCTTTCGTCACCAGACACACACTGTCAAAAATAAGACTGTGTTTATATTTTGCAATGCTTTTACATCTGGTGGTTTTAAAAATATTTGCCAAACATGTGCATATATTCTCGGTTTAACTTGTTGGATATATAAAAATTAAAAAATGTGTAATATTTTGTGAAAGTGTTCCAACATTCGTCCGTATTTGTCCGGTTAACAGGAGAAGCAAATATGCAGCAGTGTAGGAATCTGTATTTTTTTTAACCTTGACGGTCATATAAGAAATTTTCCATCGCCACACGTGTTTATTTAAAAAAAAATCCTTCATGGACTCAACTCACCTTGTTTAAAATTAACACGCCTACCTGAAATCGAAACACCGAGGGCATGGGCCTCGCTGAGCAAGGCTAGGTGTGTGCCGGTGCAACTCTCCCCAGTTTAGAGAAATACCCACCCTTTGCTTGCAAGCCTTAAAAATCTTCTTTGTCCTCTTCGATCGAGTGTAGGAATAAGCTAGTAGGTATACTTCACGTCCTCTCAGATAATAACGCCGACCTCAGGACGAGTGCCAACTTTTTTTGCTTGTTTAAAAAAAAAAAACAGTCTGCTGTGAAACGTTAGCAGCGATTAGTCAAATAAATCTTCATCGCGTGGAGTTCAGCCAATGAAATGTAGCGTAATGAGTTGCTCCTAGCAACCCCATTCATGGCGACGACGCACAAGGAGGGTTAAAAAAAAGTGTAAGGGAAGGCCCACACAGCTAGGAAAAGATAACGAACAAGCAGCTAAGCCTGAGATTTAAAACAATAACTACTGGCACACAGAAGCGAGCAAGAAAGACAGACGAGAGAAAAAGCGCCTGGAGGAGAGGAAGGTAAGGTGAAGTTATCTAGTTGTAAGTTCTTTTATCATCGTACGGCACTCAAGAGAGAAGTGCGTGCGTGCCTGTTATGATACCGATGAGATCTGTAGATATCAAACAGCAGAAAGATATCGCTGGTTCTTCCGAGAGAGAGAGAGAGAGAGAGTAGCCATGCACTGTACACAGGGCTCACCTCAAGCCTGTCGCTTATGTGCAAGTCTTCATGCACGGACGGGCAAAGCGGAGCGTAGATATACTTCGTTAAGCTGTGGGCAGCATGCAATAAATGTTCTTGACAGGCGACACGAGACGCTTCCACTCAGCAACGTATAATGGAGACAATTTGCCTGGCATAATAGAGGTATTGCTAAATATGAAGGGGAGCAGGTAAGAAGTGTCACCCCACAGGGGCACTGGTTTAAAGTCGCGGCAAGAATTTTACTGGAGTTCAGCCTGCGGTGCGACACCCACAAGAAGTGGCCTCCTGACGCACTTTACACCACTCCCACCCCTACCCCACTTCGAAACACCCATACTCTCTCTCTTTCACACACACACACACACACACACACACACACACACACACACACACACACACACACACACACACTTGAGCGACATTAAAGGCAGGAAAAGACTGGTTTATTTTGACTCGCAGTGTATGTAGACGAATTGGACCAGTTTCTTTCTCGAAATCAACCTCAGATTATCAGAAAACAATCTACATTAGATAACGATTTTTAACTCCCAGCTTTTGAAGCTTGGCCACAAAGACTTGAAGAACAACCGGCGGGTCTATCACACTTAATTCAGTCAGCAGAGAACACCTTCTGTTCCTCGCTAGGAACACACACACATCAATATATCAGCATTAATTGATATATGGGGTTCAGTACCAAGTTACAACATTGAATACTTTTGTCACAGCCTTCGTTCTAATTTATACTGACGCTCACACTTCCTTGTTGTCTTATAGGATTATCTCTTCTCTCCATGGGACTGTTTATTATGTTGGGAAGTTAGTTCAGCTTCACTCCTTATGGTGACAATTTTTACTACCACCTAAAAACACCCACAGGCATGCATACAAACAAACGCATGTAACATTGAAACGAAATACTTACCCTCCCCCCCACACACACACAAAGAGAGAGCTTACTTATTTCACGCAAGCCACAAATTTATCACAGGTGTCGTATGTCGGGTTTTATTTGTCTAAACGGTAGCTTCGAACAACCACGTCCTGACTGGTTTATTGGCAAGAATACCCGTTCTACCGCTTACCCCTCACTGACCGGCCTGTCGATTGACACAAAAGCTGTGTCTGTGTGCGACACACTGGTTACCAGCAGTTCGTCGTGTTGATATTTTCGTGCTGTTACGGAACAGTACTTTACTGAGCTTATTTCTAATAACAGGGAAAGAAATTATATATTTTTATGTTGTATTTATATTTTTCTCGTTATACTCACAGACCGTAGAACAGCACAAGCAGTTCGCGATGTACGACAGGGTCTTGTGCAAGGTGTGTACCGATAGCACTGCCGCCCCTACATGTGCACGAGCTGGCGTTTGAATCCTTCACGGCTTAATTTAAAATTGTTTTTAAAAGTCTTCAGCAACCTTTCAAAGCCATTTGAAAGGCATTCAGTTTGCGCAGTTCGTGTTTCAAAGGACAGTAGGAAGATATCCTAGATTGTAATGCGATGTAACTTTTAAAAATTGTTTATTGCTAATGACAGTAGTATTAAAAAAGGATTTGCAATGTTGTAATAAAAGCATTTCTGATTCCTGCGTCAGGAATGACTTTCAGGATATCGTCTTTCTTGCGTCTTGGGAGTCTGACTTGTGTGACAGTCGATTGGGAAGAAAAAAAAATCCGCTTGATAATCCATGTTAGGCTTTGAGGGGCGGGGGGCAATAGGTGTTTTACGGCGAGCCAGCAGCGAAGGGTATATCACAACAAGGCAACCAGCCCTGCAAACAGATACCACATGCAAAGAATTGAAAGAACAGTGTGCCCGAGATGAGATCTGAATCCGGGACAGCCACCATCATGCTTTGAGACACATCGTCTGTTTATATGGAGACACATTTTCTATTAATCTTTGTCAAGCTTTGAGACACTTCTGAAACATGACTTCTAATAATCCTTTTCCTGTAAGGAAATATAATAATCCGTCTCCTGTATGGAAACTCACCTAATAATCCTTGTCCTATACGGAGACACATCGTCGAACAACCCTTGTCCTGTTGGGAGGGCGGTCCAGTGGCGGAGGTTAGCGCCTGTCACCAATACAGTGAGGATATGATGTCCTCGGTTCAAATCTCGTCTCCAACACGCTGTTCTTTCTCTCCATGTGGCATATATTTACAGGACTGGCTGCTTTTCCCTTGCTATATCCAAGGTTGCTGGTTTGGCGTAAAACACTAATTCCGCCCTTCTCCTTGACCTGTTGTGAGACACACTTTCGAATAACCCATGTGCTATATAAAGACACATTTCTAAAGGCAGAACTTCTAACAAACCTCGAAGCGTGTAAAAAGATAGCTTCTAATATTTTTTTTCAGATATAAAGATACCTTCTCATAATCTTTGTCCAGGCCAAAGTTCCCTCAGGCGAGGAGAATCAGTGTTTGAAACGTTGTTCTCATTTAATGGACTGACAAGCGGAATCCAGCCACTAAGAAGAATTTCGTTTTCACAGGTTCTCGCTCGTCGCCCTAAAGTACACTCCTTGCCTCTACCACCACCCCTCCTCCATCGATATCGATTCACAACTTCTTACAGCAGCACCTCCAGTCTTCCTTGCCCTCGCGTACATTTAGAGCAGACGGTGCTACTGAAACCATCCAAACGACCAGGTTGTGATATTGAAAACGCCTAAGGAGCTGGTTCGGCTATTGCAATCACTTACAGAGCAGCTGGGCTATTGAAAATCCTTATCATTGTCCATGTTTTAGTTAATTAACATGCTGTTACCGAACTTGCTCTCATACAGCTGCTATTTTCTCACCTTGATGTTCTCGAAATCTCCGTTTAATTCACCTTTGTTCTTGTTCGTACTCCAGGATTAGCTAGACGCTTGCAGGTTGGGGAACAAGAGGCCGCAATGGCTGACTCAGGCTCCAAGTCTCCCCGGCAACCGAAGGGACGACAGAACAAGATCTACCGCACACCCCCTACCCCGCCCCCCGGGGAGCTGAGGACCAAGGAAAAGTCGTTCGTTCTGGACTGCAAAGCCACCAGCAGCATCTCATGCGACTACTCCAAGGTCAACCCGAAGCTGGGGCCTGTCATCCCGCCCTACAACTCGCAGAGGGACAAGCACGTGGACCAGTACTTCACCTTTCACGGCGTGGACCGGACGCTGAACAGGACTGGTCAGGTGAGGCAGCTGAGGAAGATGCAAACAGTCGCTTTTTCGGTTTGGTTTATTTGACTAGAACGTTCATCTACCTAATGATGTATATATATATATATATTGTGTGTGTGTGCGGGGAGGGTGGGGAGAAAACAACCGGGAAAAATTGACAGTAAGCAATATCACTGAGAGTGTGCTCTCGACGAAATCTGAGCCTCTGGCGTTACGATTGTCACTCATATGGTGAACAGCGAGCGTTATGCCACCAGGGACGAGCACTACACTACCTGGTCGCACTGTCTCGGTTTCGATTAGCTAGCTCGTTAATTCGCAAGAATAGCTTTCCACCTACAGGGAATTTTGGACGAGAAGGTGGGATACTGAGGAGGGGCAGAATCGGAATACCAAAAGAAAACAACCGAATGGTAAAGGAAATGAATCTTGACATGTACGACTGTTTTCAAAAGGAAACACAAATACACACGGGCACATACGCACGCATACACGCACGCACGCACGCACGCACGCAGACCAGACACGATCGTGCGGCTCTGACCTAATCTTCCATCACGAGGAGGTGTAGATGAGGCA
Source organism: Marisa cornuarietis (assembly GCA_004794655.1). Taxonomy (NCBI): domain Eukaryota; kingdom Metazoa; phylum Mollusca; class Gastropoda; order Architaenioglossa; family Ampullariidae; genus Marisa; species Marisa cornuarietis. The sequence goes on from SMMW01000169.1 coordinate 555,972, forward strand.
GCGATGAGTGTGGAACTAGTTGTTTTTTTCGGACAGATACTGGTGTCGATCGATTCAAGACGGTGGTTGTTTTGCGTGCATGCGCGCGCGCGTGTGTGTGACGCTTCCCGGAAATAGAGACGCTCAGACGCGGTCATGAGGAATATAGTAAGGATGATGATGATGATGATGTCCATTTAGAAGAATGCTCATTGCGCAGCAAAACAGAAAAACAATTAAAATCCAGGGAAGTAAAAAAAATAATAAAGACAAAGGCTGGTTAATGAAGCGCAGACATTGTTTTCTTCTGCAAAGTGGGCTAATAGACTTCCTCCAGTACTGTATGGCCAAAATAGTCTACAGGTTGCTTTACTCTGAACATTCCTAAGACACTTAACAAAAACCTATAATATGGAGAGCAATGAAAACTTTTATTTCTTTCGGGTTCCTGAGAGCATGCCTGTCAGGCATCTGAGTTTTCAGTGATTATGAAGTGGGCTGTTTTGTCCATGTCCGCTTTGGTGCCCCAGAGTTGTTCTACCAGTCGTCCTGGAGCCACAGCTCTACGCCTGTTTGAGTAAATGAAAGCTTTCAAGCGGAACACACACCCATGCAAAAATCATTCAACCCTGTTATGAGAGTTTCCTCTTTCTTCCCCCACTCCACCCACCCCAGCTTGTTTTGCTCACTCCCTCGTCGTTCTTAACACAGGCAGCAAGAAAATCGACGCTAGATCAATACCTGACACACATCTGCACCTAAAGGTCATCTCATCAATGCAGAATTAATTAAATTTTCATACGGCCGTCGACAAAATTCCTTTCGGTCTCCGGAACCCGTATTGCAAGACCCAGTCAAAAAGCAAGCTTGCTACCCGCGGTGCTACCTGGCCTTGAGACCGGCAAAACACACACCGGTAACAATTGTCCTCTTCACATCGATCACTGGTCCTTGTGAGCTGAAGATTAGTGGTGCGTGGCTACCAGGCGAGGGAGTGGACTGGCAACGCAGTGGTAAAACTCTTGACACAAGTGTTGGACTAGGTTGTAGGTCTCAGGTTCAGATCTTGTCTTGGGGCGCACTCATTTCTCGTAGGTTAGTGGCGTTATGGATGAAGATGGGGAGGTATCTTGTCAAGGTAACCAATTAGAATTAAGGGTGTATGTACTTACATTTGTGCTCTATGCATGTTTCATTCCCCTTTTTAATGTCCTTAGATATAATAATGAGAATCAAAAAGGTAAATAGAATATGAGATAAATTCAAAACAGATGGACAAAACTTTTTCATCAAATGGTTATGTCACACAGCTTACGTTGACCTCATGGCTGTCACCTGCGGCTGAAACTGGGTAACAAATAGATTTAGTGGAGAAAACTCTGATAGTTCTTTTTTTAATGTGCTCTACTGTCACTGTTCACATGATATGGTATCCATCATCATCATCATCATTCCTTGCTACTCATCGAGGAGCATAGAGCCGCATGGTATCTATACAATCATATATTTTATCTGCAGGACAACGGTGGCAGCTCTATTGATGGTCCAGTGATGGATGCCTTTTACACACGAGGGGCAGGATTCCAGTACCTGTCCCTCCGGAATAAATTTGGAGCAGGTACGTTGTCTTCTTCCATCTAGACGTAGCTTCAACCCAATGGCGCAGCATTGGCCAAAATGAAGGGGATGAGGCTTTCTGTTTCACCAGCATTACTCAGTACACCAATCACCATAGTTGTCAATAGCTGGGAATATAGTCAGGTGACTAGTCCACCTTATTGTTTTCCTCTGCAGATTTATGATACTTCCCATCTTAACTGTTTGTTCACTGATTCGTCTTTGTGTCCTCTATGTTTGTCTGGTATTCCTTATCTGCATAGTTGTTTCTCTTTCCGTCTTTCGTATTTTGTCCATATCTTCAGCGGTGAGCGTGATGAAGCGTATTATAAAATCAAATGTTTTTATTATTGGAATAATTGTTATTAATGCTAAATCATCAAGGCCCGGGTGATCCTGATCCTAAAGACGTAGAAAACCAAAATGACGGAGCTTCATCTAACGACGCAGACTCAATCAAACGGTGCGAAAGGCAAAGCATCAACCGAATGTATCAGAATATTTTGGACCCAAAGGTTCTGCCAGAACACGGAAACCTGCTTCGTTAAAAGAAAACTAATTTCTTGGAACATTGATACATGAAATGAATGAGGCGACGATGATGATTTTGTCTCCACGCAAAGATAATTTTTACAGTTAAAAAGTCATTGCTACTAGGTATTATTTTTTTCTTTACTTTCCTGTTCTGACAGGCCACTCTCACGAGACAATCAACGGACATGCGCAGTTCATGCAAGGCGTCAAACCAGTAACAGGCTACAACGGCAGATACGGCTTCCGAAGGAACACTCCTTGGTTGAGGCAGTTACCTTCCCCTTTCGTGCCTAACATCATCAGCCCCACCTTCTGAGTCTTCTCGTCATATCTCGTCTAGCCAGAGATCACACAAACATACTGCACGATCTCTGGTCTAGCCTTCCAAGTCAAAGTATTACTACTGGTACAAACCGAGCCAGGGTACATCGCTTTACCCGGGATGATTTCTGTCATTTCCTCTTCCAGGTGTGATTTTATTGTCACACGAGTCAAGCGTATTCATGCTCAACGTCAGCGTAGCGAATACGAAAATACTTGCATTATTAATGTCCCTTCCTTAACTTGACAGGTAGACAGATTATGGTCGGCAACTGGACTCGACATTTGTAGTGAATCCGTCACGCGACTCACTCGCTCCCTTCTTAGTTCTCGTCCTGTTTGTCGCCCTCTCAGACACTAACAGACTCGCTCCGTGACCAAATCTTGACGACATTAACATTCCTGCCAACTTTTATGAGGCTCGAAAAAACAGTGTGTATATATATATATATATATTTACATAATTATCATTAGTTGTTCACCCTCCCACCCACACGCACACATGCAAACACGCGCCCTCAGTTTTATTTATAAATTGAAAGGTAACGAATGAGCACGCTGTTTAATTTTATTGCACCAGTTAGAATTCCAAAGTGTTTATATAGCTTCGTATTATATACTACCACAGTACAGATAATATACGATAGATACAAATGCGATGTTCTCAAGTTTGACATCAGACAACCCACCCAAAATGTCAAAGTAATATGTAAGGAGGCTGGAAGAATTATCATCACCAACACTCTCCCCCACCTCTCTCTCTCTTTCTGCGTGTTCAGGTACACGACTGAGTATATACATTAAAAAATTGAGAACATTTTAAAATAAAAATAATATTTTCTCCTTGAACAGTGTATTGAAAATATTTATGAAGCCCTTATGTCTCATCAACGGAAACACCCCCAAGTGAATTAATGATGGTTGCATATGTGTATATGTGTCTTTAATTCTTCATTATTTTCTACCCTATGAAAGAACTCAGTCACTCGTCACACAAGTCCGTAATGTCAACAAGTCTATCAAAATAATCCGTGTGTCAGGCTAATAAAGGTTATTCACATCAGTCCGCGCTTTTTCTGCGTGTTTGCGTCAAAGTATGCTTTTGTGTGTGTGTGTGTGTGTGTTTGTGAGACAGTGTAACGATCGTGCTAGCGTATTGCTTGCCCGCCACGACTATATGGCCTAACAGCACTCGTGCAGCACAAAGCGGAAGATGAATACCAGTTAGTGTGTATACAGGTGTATACAGGTGTATACACGGACATGTACAGGTAGACCTACGTGTGCAACGAAGCATAAGAATCGTCACGCACCACATCGTTGACCCTGAGTACGACGAGTGCACTGACAAGGGAGTGGGTTGGCCCGCGCTCGCTTTTGAACTCGCAATAATTGACAATCTTTTTTTGTCCAGTCATTTTTACACGGGTGGAAAGTCTTCTTTCAGGCGGCTGTGGTCAGGTACACGCTACACGTCGTCTGGCTACAGACAGTGCAAACGAACTTGTGAGAACTTGTCTTCCCGCATGTTGTTATGCTGATTGGCTTTCACATCTTCCAAATGGCATGTCATGTCAGCCTCGGGAAAGAAGGTAGAGAGGGAGGCCTATAACAGGTTCTAATAATAATAAAAAAATAATTTCGTAGTAATGTGACACAATGAGTCGACTGAAAAGTTGAGAGAGGAAGGTAGGGGGTAAGCGCGAGAAAGGAGAGGGGGGAAAGGTAGAAAGTGAGAGAAATAAAATGAGTGTCTCGTTAAAATGCAGCTTAGTACCCACTGATCTGTAACTTCTGGATAGACCCTGCGCATGCGCTGTAAAACAACCGCCATCTTACCACTTGTAATATCGTAATAAACCAAACACAAAGAGATTGACACCAACCTCGGTTTTGAAATCAAAGAAATAAAGAGAAGTTCAAAGAAGAGCATGCAACTTTGATAGTTCGTGAAAAATACGAAAATATAGCAGCAGAGTAAAATGCTGAGTAGTAAGATGGCGGCTAGTCTGCTTAAAGCAGAGCCATACAGCGGCTGTCCATTATTTTCGGATCAGTGTCGGCACCACTAGGGGGTCCAAAAGTGCATCGCAACCTGGTATTGTTGTGTTGTCGAGATACACGAACTAGAACCAGATTTAGGCCACCCGGAAAACTCCTTTGAAGCCTTTTATTGCCCGAGGTACGGGTGAACCAAAAAACTATGTTGATATTTGGAAGTCTGTTTCTCACCCGCACATCCACACACCGACATCCACAAACAGACCCACACAGCCCTCCCTCCCCACATACAAACACACTCTCTCTTCTCTGTCTCTCTCTCTCTCTCTCACACACACACACACACACATCACTCTCTCTAAAAACACCTGTGCTGATTTTTCTGGCTACGTTTTTACGAAACATGAACAAAATCAAAAGGTGCACATTTCTTTTATCGTCATCCCACCAATTTCACATCCCTCACGATGAATGACTGAAGTGTTATACCGTACAATCTCTGGGTTTTTGAATGTTCGAGAATTAATCTCAGCATAACAGCCTAATTTTCTCCAAGTGTGCTTACCAGAATTGGTGCGGTTTTTCCCAATGGCGGCAGATTTTCGACGAAAACTTTTTTCTTCACCAAAAAGTGGTCGCCAGTGAGAAATGGTGGGCTCCACCATTACGAGGAATCTATCTCTCCCTCTAAGGCGAATCGTTACTTTCTGTGCGGCGTAGGTAGGAGAGATAACCCAATACGTCTGTCATTGTTATTTCCCCTTTCTACTCAAATACTTTTGTTGCTGTCAGTCCCCCGGCTGGATAAAAGTAGAGACGAGAAATCAAAGTGTCGTTCGTACGCAGGGCTTGTTATTGATTATGATGATTTTCGCAAACTTCCTGTTTAAGAAAGCAATTTCTGGCAGTGTTCAGCTGAAAAAAAAAATAAGCCGGCTGGTCTTTCTATTTAACAGGACCACGTGGAGGTGATTTCAGCTTACTGGCTCTATTGAGGAAGAACATACGTTTTAAAGGAAATTCCAAAGAGGTATATTTTAAGTGAGATTAAAATTATTTTTAGTCACAACACCTCGGCAGGTATTGTGAAGAAACAAAATAAAAAGTAAATTTCATTTTGTCGAAGAATGGAACTACCACGAGGATGGGGGTGATCGAAGGCATTCGATTGGTCCTACCATGCTCAGTCTTCCTTCATCAAATCCCTTTTCTCCATTCCTCCCCTTCATCTGTCTTAAATTGAGCGTGCAACTTCTCAGTGAGTCCATACAGATTGTGTGGTGTCTTCGGTGCGTCATCCACCTTCCCATTCCCCCCCTTCGTCGTTTACACCCCTCCTCAACCATCCCTTTCGCCTCCCCTGGCATCAACTTTCTCATTAGCCGCCCCCGAGCTGCACTTCAATGCTTAACCTCCGATTGTAGAAACAATATGGCGCCGACCACGAGACAGGGGAACAAGCGCGCCCCCTGACGGCAATTGGCGACAGCTGCAGCGGGAATAAATCCAGTCCAATTTTGCAGAGCCCGTCACGTCCCTCTCCCGGTCCCAGAAGCCTGATCGATTTTCGAAAGTTCATTACGATTTGACGCACCTCAAACACTGGCGGTGTTCAATAACTTTTTGCCGGCTCCGGCGCTGGGCTCTTCTCTTGCATCTTAACCCTTCACCTGCCACCACGTGGACGCCTCCCTGCCTGCCTGCCTGCCCCCTGGCGGCCAGAGACGACAGGAAAGCAAGGAAATGGGGTGGGGTGGGGGTAAGAAAGTGGGGTCGCTCCTTCTATCTCTGGGCGGACCTTTCAGCTCTCTCTCTTTGACTATACCCAGTCCGGCGAGATACTGAAAGGACCCAGACACTAGTAGCTTCGACGAATCTCCGACAACCAGCTGGTTGGACACGGATTTGCAACCTATCTTCACACACACACACACACACACACACACACACACACACACACACACACACACACACACACACACACACACACACACACACACACACAGAGCGAGCAAAAAACTTAGCCCTGAACTCTACCCTTAGAAGTTTATTGGAAGCCTTAGTTTAACGAGACGGACCTGAACCTTCTCGAGTCCGCCATCTGACAGAATTCTCGACAAGAGAGTCAATCAATATAGAATTTTCTCGCTAGAGGATTTCGAAGGGAGTTTCAGTTTTTGACACTTTTTTCGCCTGGGCATCTTGCATCAATAGACTATGACAAAAAGGACAAGTCCTGAGTCTTCTGGAATAAACAGGAAATTTGACCATTAAGCGTATGGATTGATAAAAATCTGCCCGTTTATGGACCTTCGGACGGACAGCCAGACAAACAGATCATTGTGATTGACTCGTGAGTAACTGTAATTGATTGCCTAATAGAATTGCCCTAATATTTATTTCTTTGGGGTTTTGTGTACATAACTGTGAAAGGGTTAGTGGGTTACTTTATTGGGGAAAAAATGGTAGTCTATGATACACTCGCGCATCCGCTTCTGGTAGGCTCTATTCCACACATGCAAGAATCCTCCTACTTCTTTTTTCAGTGTTATGATCGAAGCAAGAGCTGGCGAGGAAGTCTGTCATCATCAAATCGGACTGACCTAAAGATCCCGCTGGGAACGGTTCCTATTCGCACCAGTGTTGTGTGAGCAAACGTCTTCCTGCAGCAGTGGGAGCAGGGTGCATGCCGTCGTGTCAATAGAATTGCTCAAGACAATGGCGTCTAGCGCGTGAGAATCACGTAAAAATCACGTAGGGATCACGTTCCTGGAGAGGAGAGCTCGTGAAGACCCGACTTCTCCTCGCAACTCGAGAAGACCAAGGCTCTTGTCAGCGTGATGGAAGAGACATACAGTTGACAAAAGAAGCTACTCGGACTAGTGAAAAAAGCTGACTTTAACTGACGGATTGAACGCTTTACAGAAGTAGAAATGTTTAAAAACCACTATTTTACTTTTCTCTTAGTTATCTTACTTGTCGAAACAGTCTCTTACTAATGAAGTTAGTATTTTAAAGACCTCTTAATTACTTATTCCGTAAAGATTCCTAGGCCAGAAGACCATCATCGTGTCAAAAATTAATAAATCTAGAAATTACTTAATAAAATTGACTAACTCATAATTTACAACTCCAAAGTTTAACAATGCTACAGGAAAATCGCACATAATTTTTAAATGCAAAAAGTCAACAAAACTGTTTGTGAAAAACGAAGAAATATTTTCTATGAATAATCAGTTTCGTATGATAATTTGAATTTAGGACAGTAAAGTTCACCCACATGCACAATGAGCACAGAGCTCATGGGAATTTCTTCGAACCGAAGGACCTGGTAAAGATCATCAATCTCTCTACTCATGATATGACGTGGTTTACCTTTATACCAGGGGCGTGGGACCTGTTTTCCTCCAAAGACCAGATTTTATATTTATAACATCATTCGCGGGCCATACAAAATTATCTGCTTAAAAATTATCCTGCTCCATATGGTCAAGCTGTAATTTCCCCACAGCGTGTTAACACTTTTGCAAGGTGTAAATTCCCAGCCTGCCTGGCACTGTTGTCCTTAGAGTCACCACAATCGTTTTTCGTAATTAGGTGCGCAAAAACATATGATCTGCTCCTATGAAAAGCAGAGCGAAACAACTGTTTGGATTTTGTGATATATATGTTTATAGCTAGAAAGTTCTTAGACGAGACAGAGTATACAGTAACAAATCTTTTTTTTTCCTAAATGCACAATTTTCTGTGTGTGGTTGTTTGATGAAAGTACATTAATTAGGATCATAACTATTTAGTACACAGTGGTTCTTCTGATGGAGACGATTATGGCATTTAAGTGTCAACACACATCTTACACACAGTCTTATACACAAATAACTCGTAAACTCAAGCAAATATTTTACCAGCCAAAGCTGTTTCATTTGCGCATCCTTTGGAAACCCATGAAAGAATAATGTTGGACCCATGTAGGCCTGAACCATGAACGTTGATCTACTGGACTGCTAGCAGACGACTTTTTTCAATTAAGTCAGAGAGCCGCGAGAACGAGGCTCGGAAGAAAAGCAGCTTCCGGTAGCGAACGACGACAGCAATGGCAGCAGTAAAGGAATATAAACAGCCACGAAGTGGTAACTCCTGCAGCGTGGGAGGATGCCACTGTGCAAGTTACAAATGTTTTGGTTCAAGTTTTTTTCGCCTTCCGCGGCCAGGTATATCAAAAGACCAAGACGAGTGGCGAGCGGCTCTCATTCATGCTATAGGCCAGCGGATTCAGTCCGATTTCCGTTTCCGGAGACGCAGGCCGACGATGGAATCTACGTCCATCATCGTGATGGGTCTCCAGAAACGGAAATCGGACTGATTCCCGCTAGCCGAGACTAGCGGTTCAGAACTTCGCAAGAGGCTAAGCGTTGGTCTCGGCATTTCGTCAGCAGTCCAGTAGATCAACGTTCATGCCTGAACTGTACACTAAGGTGCAATGTCAAGGATCTTTTTTTTTTTTGGTATGAGCCGACATGGTCAAAGAACTCTACACGTATCAACAGCTGCCATCAAACTAGAAGTGGTCCACCCTCGGCATGAGGTGAAGGTCACATGGATTCATATTTCTCCAAAATCGTCCATAGAGGCTAAAAGTGAGAGCTTGTCACTTTATGAGAAATAGACATAAATTGCAGGAAACTTGGCTCTGAGCTTGATGGTTAGTGCCTTCGTCTGTACAGCACAAGGTCGCTGCTCTGGCCTCCGCCTTCAACTCCCAGCAGTTGTCTTACAGAAGTGGGCAGCAGATTTAAAAAGGGAGGTGGAAGAAGGTTGAGCTCCAGCATTTACACTGGGTACCCTAGAAACTGTGAGCCACTTATATTAAATGCCTTGGCCACTAGGCTAGAGGAGTATTTATCTTTCCATACGAGTAAAACCTCACACAGCACAAAAGGAGCCGATATGGTCCCCTGCATTTCCAAATAATTAAAGGTAAAAGTCAGGTATGAACGAAAAGCACCGACTCACGAGCTTCGTGTCATCCAGTCAACCGTGTCGTACTAAAAAAAAAAAAAAAAAAAAAACAAAAACCAGAGGTGAGAGTAGTCAGTCGTGTCGACAAGTAGGGGTTGCGAAAAACAAGTGGACCCGTGACATTTTTTTTTACGTTTTTGTCGGATAGCATTCAGTGGTTGGTTTAGCATGTTAAGTGGAGGAAGAAAGCCTCTAAAACACTAGTTCGAGTATTATTTAATGAGCTAGAGTGGTGGTCAGTTTTTTTTAAATGATTAAGTAAAGATCGGTGCTAGATACAATGTCCCTAAATCTTTGCAAGCATTCTTCTTCTGTTCTCGAAATACGCATATAAAAACAACACAACACACAGAAAAAAGTCAAAATCACGAGGCTACGATATGCCTGATTAGCATCTGTTCCCAGCATCCCAAACGGCTAAAAGACAACCACGCGCTATTCTGGTCTTCTTTGTTGACCTCTTTCTGTACATAGTGATGTTTGTATGTGCCTCGAGAATGGAGGGGTCTTATTCACTCAGATTTGGGGAAATAGTATTCGGCCCTGAGATTTATTTAATCATTTATAGAAACAAAGATTTTTCAACCCACTGGTCCTTTAAGTAATACTGGAACTAGTTTTCGGTCACCTTCTTTCTACCTCCATTCTCAATGTTCAAACAGCCAGTAAAAGCTCTCTGACCAAAGAAAAAAAAAATCTGCCCGTCAGGGGCAACATATGTGTGGCTCTGTGGTAATGAGGCATCGGATGTACTACATTCCTTTAATCGGTTCTGGCTGACAGGTTCGTCCCCTGATACGTACGGGCCATCGGCGGTTTTTCGCCGGTGGTAAACGGGTCCTGCATCATACGGTTAGTTCACTTCTTTATGTTTCAAGGCAAGTTCTTCCTCTGTTCACCTCGCTGTCGAGCTTTATCCAATGTATTTCGGAGGACGTGTTGTTGTTGTTTCACACTTCTTGCAGGCTTTGTACATCCTTCTCTGTTACACAAAAGTGTCCAAAAGTTTAAAATGACGGAACTGGACCCACGGGTTCTTTAATGTACTGTTAAAAAGATTCGAAGATTGGTTAAGCCCGGCAGTCCAGCTCCTTGAAAGCGTACTGACAATAAGAACAGTGTTTCTGAATGTGGAAGCTGATATCATTAATGATGATGATGATGACGAAGATGGCGATGATGATAATGATTTATATATTCATGCTCATGCTCATGAAGGAGCACGTTCTCTCGGCACTAGAGACAAGAATGAGTCATGGACAGCCTTGTAAAATGCGATTATTTCCACGTACTTCCGCGAACACTTTTACGCTTAGTAATACAAGGAACTACTTGACCCTGTTTGGCTGTTAGTCGAGGTTTCCTGTCGATAGGTATGCCAATCTCCTTAGAACTCGACTTTGGTCGACGCCAGTACGAGGATCCTTTCCTTTCTTCTTTCTTTCATCTCCCTCCCCTCTTCCTACACGTTCCCTTCCTCTTTATCTCCGTCTCACTCAGTAAGTGTTTATATATATATATGCATGTGTGTGTGTGTGTGGGGGGGGTGGTGGTGGTGGTGGTGGTGGTGGCATTGTTTCCCTTGTAGTTTGCCCTCAGTCGAGACCTTTGGAAATCGCATAATAATAATAATAATAATAATAATAATAAAAAATCGGATATTAATACTGATGGATCGATCGTCAATGTATATCAAGATCACCCGGCGTCCTCGCTGCACCGAACACGATGCAACAAGTCGAGTTTTTCATCTGTGCTGCCGTTAGGCCTGATATTTAATTCATCGACATCTGTCCGCATAAAGACTAGAAAACCTAAGACATAACAGCAACAAACGGTTTCATTCCTTCAAATATACGGCACGAGGAAAGGCCGGATACCGTACGGATGGCTGCGAACTTCCCAGGTATTTCCATACTGTTGCCTACCCTCTCCTCGGTCTGACTGACATAAACATTGGTCGTAGCAGACATATACACATATAACGAGTCAGCTCTCGTCGCAGGGCACACGAGGGATGTGATATAGATGTGTTTCATAGTCATGGAAGTGTATTTACAATGTCCTTCACAGGCGACGAAGGGGTTACTGTACATGTAGATCAAGCTAAATTATGGGCACTTATATATATATATATACACACATGAACATTGTAACATGCAATCCTTGCACGTCGACCGCACAGTCCGCCTTTCATAAAATACCCGAACATACGCTTCTGATCGGTTCACTGTTTCTTTCTCTCTCTCTCTCACTCACGTACGCATGCACACAGACCGGCCTTCGACCCCTAGTGTCAAGGGGATAATCAGTCAACGAGCTAATTTTCACATTTTTGACTGTTCTTTAGGGTAAATACATGTAGTTCAGAAAAGAAAATCAGAAAAATAAATGAGACAGGCGAAAACAGCAACATCGTCCATAATAATGTATATCTGCAAATGTAGCAAAAACAAAAATACTCGACCTAAAGATATACAGCAGCAGAAATCCAGCTGGAACTGGTCTGAATGACCCGGAGCAGGATCTTTCGAACGAGGGAAGCTATTTGTAGCTCAGGTTGCGCATACCAGTCTCGTGGACGTAAACACCTGAACCAAACGACATTCACCCTTAAAATATGCACATCTTTGCTGAGATTATTCATAAAATTAATAAATAATTAACAAATAAGGTGTTTTGTCAGCACATATACGATACAAATAAAACACAAACGGCTTAAAATTTAGCATTCGAATTTACGAAATGGAAAGGTCATCCTGCAGCAGACGATAATCGCCATCTTGGATACGTCACTGCCGGCAAACTACTTGCTGAAACCGGTTTTTATAAGACTGTGTGTGTGTGTGTGTGACATCGTTAGGAACATAGCGTATGTAGACCGACTGACGGACGTAGTCGTACAAGCCATCCGTGACGAGGCGAGGTCGTCCAGTTTTTACGCTGAAAAAGAGTTTATCAAAGATGCAATATGGCTTGGCGCGCTAGTGTGGGCTGTTCAATACGGTAAATGTTTTGTTTACATTCATTTCGCGAGAGAAAATTATTTGTGAAAGCTAGAAGGAAACCAAAACGAGCATGTTTTTCTGTTGGTTCTCGAGACCAGAGTACAGATTATTCGACTTTGGAGACGTACCTACACTCGATTGTTTATATGAGTGAGGAATAAATCGTATCATGTTTGCTTTGTAGGCTAGTTTCTAACTAGTAATCTATCAGTACAGATACAGTGGAAATAAATATTGAGCAAGCTTTCAGCTCAGCGCAGAGCCACTGAAAACACATCAACATTATTTACGTATTTTGTTTATTGAGCGTCTGTAAACAACAACAACAACAACAAAAGACAAATTTTTTTGTGAAAGTTGTAAGTTGAGGAAGAGACTTTATTAATGCAGGGTTTAAAATGCATCAAACATTACAAAACATAAATATTATGTAGAAAGCAATACAAATAATCAAAACCTAAAAAATCTGAACAGGCAGATTAGACTGGTTAAATTATTGTTGTTATCGTTGATTTTGAGAGGGAAGAGTGTTTTCATTTGCAGATGGTTGCACTCTGTGGGGAGATGGGGACCTGGGATATGAGGGAAAGGGACATGGTTAAATTATGATGATGGTATCTTCATAAGATAAAACACTTTTTGCAAAACAGAAGGGTTCTAAAATGTATGAATGTTTCAGAGGAAATTATCTATAATCAGGAATATGTGATTTTGTTCTTCAATGTTTGTAATAGAAAATAGTGGGAAAACAAACAAAATGTAACCTAAAAAAATGTAAAGTGGTTAAACTGCTGTATGATTTAAAAGCACTGAAATCCCACCCATTATATCACAATCTATAACTTATTCTTGACATTTTTATTCATTACAGGCAGTTAATAGTTTGGAGATCCTGTAACCCTTAATGATGTGTATCCTTGAAAGCCCTTAAGCACAAATTAAATTGTACCCTTCTAAACACCCCTCCTTGTTGGTTTATCACTTCTGGTGGGCCAAGTCCTTCAAAGACCTTGCTAAGTTTGACACCAGTTATAATAATTTTGGCACAGAAACTATCCTTAATCCTAGTTTGTAGTAGGCAGCTTCATTTCCATTCTAAACTTCAAAGGGTGAGCCAGCACCCAGGTTTTGCTGCTTATATGGGAATGTTTAGCAACACTTTCACTGCTTGTTGCTTTGTGAAGAAAGTAAGCATTTTCTTTTTAAAGCTGTTTGATGATGCAAATTGGTTAAGCATAGAACCAAATAAGCTATTTAATATCTTATTTGTTTAATGTAATCAGTGTTGCAGCATTTCTTGTAAAATATAGTTATGTTGATTGATGATACTTTACATTTTTATTGTGTAGCGATAAGATGCAGAAATCAATTTTTGATTTTTTTAAAATGATTGCAGATCATATTTAGTTTTTTACTCTTACACTTGGCCTGAGGAATTGTCTTACTTATGAATGCATTCTTCTGCTATTTTTCCTGATACAGCCTTTGGGTGTCAGTGGCTTTTGAAAGATGAATAGACATGCATTTGTCATTATTACTGATTTTTGCTTTTATGCCTTTCAATTTGCACATGTTGTATTCAGTGGTGTGTTTTTGAAGGATAAAGTAAAAGGATGGCCTTTTATCTACATTTTTCACTTGCCAGAGGTATTAATGGGCTGATTGTTTCCTCCATAGTATGTGTACAACTCAAAAAAATAACTTAAAAGCATGAATTAAGGAAAGTGCTAAACATCCTTCTCTTTCACCAGTAATATGTGCACATGTACCTGAGATGCATACAAAAAGTGTAAGGTGAAAGTTTGCATTGTGTATGTGTATTTGATACAAGAATTTAAGTAAGACTGACTTACTGCTTCACAGATGGTGTTTCCCAAAACGCACTTTCTGTTCTAATGGGTTGTTTTGCATTGGCAAGAGCATCTTGTGTAGAATATTGTATATTTTCTTGCAGTCATAAGTTGGTGAATTTGGGGAAATTGTTTTGATATCATGTCTGGTGTCACAGACCTTGAAAAAAATAGTTATTAATTCAAGCTTTTTTGCACTGTATAGTAGATAAAAGGAGATAGTTGTCATTATGAATGCAGCTTCACAATCAGTTAATATATGCACCTAGATATTTGATAGCAACACCAAATACTGGCATACCTCTGGTGTTGCAGGGTTCGACAGTGGTTATGGGCTGTTTATTGATTGGTTGTTAGTAGCAGCCTTTAAGAAGCATTCCCCCGTCCCCAACTCTTCCCATCTCCCCATCACCAGAAAATCCCATTCTTCACAGCTTTAGCAGAACTCACTGGCCACCTGTTGGTTTCTGAGTTCTGGGAATAAATAGGGTCATGGTCATGTCCCTTCAGGTCAGAGGTTGAGCAGCCAGCACCAGTTCCTGAATGAGAGAAAAGATACATATTTTTATAGACTAGAGTTGTAAGGAAAGCAGAAGATATTATCCTCAGTGGCAGAGCCAGCAAATCCAGTCACCACAAGCTACAAGTGGCAACCTTGATATAGATGATAATTTAAAAACAAGCAGATTATGTGGTGAAATAGGTCATTAACTTGTAGGATAAAGAGGTGACATTGGGGCCAGGAATATGCCCCCCTTCCCATCAGAGCTTTTGGAGCTAATGTATCCTCATGTTTAGAGGGGGAATGTTAACTAATGTAACAAACTCACGCTACAACCAAAAGGATCTTAAATGTAGTCATTACTACTTTTAATGTATTAATTCATTAAGCGGACTTTAGTCATAATGACTTTTGCCAGGATCGTCTGATCAGAAGTGGCAAAAAAGTTTCTACGAAAGTTTTAAAAAAGTGTACAAGAGTGTGTGAGAACTCTTCCCTTATGTGCTCGCTTTTTGAGCAGCAGTGATTGATATATTGTGTTTCGCCTCTTTTTTTTAAGGTTCATGTGAATGGGCAGTTGGCAAGAGGAGAAGGTAGAAATATATACCCTTAGTGACTTCAGAACTTCGTCTTAGACCAGTGATTTTGTTTGCATGTTTTATGTTAGGGGGTGTGGCAAGGTTAGAGTGCATGGCCGGAATACAGTTTGTCAGAGATGGAAGCGATCTGACTTCAGAAGGAGACGGCATGATGAATAAGACATCATAACTGCACTAGCTATCTCGAGGAAAGCTATAATCACAGACTGAATGGTCATGAGCAAAGATGCATGGTGACATTATAGTTCCTACCGTTGGAGGGAGTGTCAGACGATACTGCCGTGTCGCTGCTTGCTGTGGATTTGTTAGCGGCGCTGGCGCACCAAACAGGTCGTGGGCGGGGTGAGGGGAGGTATTGTGGAGTAAGAGTTTGCGACTGTCTGTAGGGGGATGGGCTGGGGTGCAGAGAATAGCTGATATACACTGAGGCATCGACAAACCGTACATCCGCTGCAAAGCAACCGCTTCCCCCTCCTCCCAGTAAACAGGTGCAAGGTGCAGAGAAAGTACGGTGAGCCTGAGATGAGAGCTGACCATGGGACACCTAGTCTTCACCGTGTTGACAAGCGCTCAACCGTTGCGAAGCCCATTCGCCCACGCGACTGCAGCGAATAAGCGAAACGACCAGCAAGCATAAACATGGCCGACTGTACAAGGATAAGGGTTGGTCTGATCTTCGTTGGACTAGATAGCAGAAATAGGTTGGAAGCAACATCAAAAAGGAGAGCGAGTGGGGACTTGGATGGTTCGACCGAGTCAAATAAATTATGGGGTAAAGAACTATTAGACCACATGTTTGCAACATAAGGAAATAAAAAAGTTGGGGGGTGGGGTGTTATTTAATTTCGCCGAAGCTGGATCAGATCTTCTGTTCAGACGCCGACTTGCGCTATAATTACGGCCAAGGAGAATTTGTGAGGGAAACCTGTCGATCGACAGTAGATGGAAGTTTTTGGTGCTGGCGTTGAGAGTTGCCCCCCGTCCACCGCTTTTATTCCACATAGTCGGATGGTGTGAGAACAACTTATGGTGAAATTGGGGGGAGGAGGCCGCAGCGTTTACTATCAGCACCCCTCGATATAAAACAATACTCTTGCGGTCGTGTTTTTTAACTGTCTGGATTCCCAGAGAAAGCAAGAAAGACCATACTGTATATTTGTTTAATTTATTTTACAGATATCGATATGTATTGATCTGCAGTGTCGAACGTAAATTGCAGTGTGTTATGCACAGCAGTTTATGAATATCCGCTTGGTTAGGTAGGTTTGTTTCACCTGTAGTCAGCGAAAGACGCAAAGCGATGGTAGGTCAGTGCTATACCGCCCCCTGTGGTCGCAATTTGCTAAGCGCGCAGTAAGACACCATCTTGCAGTTTTCACTTTTTGCCCTCCACAGCATACATGTAATTCAGTATTTCTGAACTATATTTTGAGGAAATGTCACTTACTACCCGCTCTGTATTGATTTTCATTTGGAACCACCGGTAATAATATTATTATATTATAACAGATACCAAACACTTACAACAAATTTGCTTCAGAGCAATATTCACAAACTAAATAAAGTTTACGAACCTTGCTCATATGAAAGAAGTACTGCAAACATTTGACACTCGTTTAGCTCTCTAAGAAGTCACCCATGATCCTATTGTTAATATAAAAAATTGGTTATAGACTATTTTCTGTCGCGAAACATGTAAGAAGATTGTTTAAAACAGTTTTGTCAAGAATTAGACAATATTTACACTTCGTAAAATTGACCGATTTAACGTGGGAATGATGGCCCAGTGTGTGTCGAGCACTAGCCTGTGATCTCCCACACCTGGACCCTGCACACAAGTGGGATATCTTCATGCTGGGATGATCGTCAATGAGGACCTCATTACAGGCCAGCATCTTCTCATTACTGTCTGATTCAACCCAGTAATTATTGGCGTTTATTAAAGTGCGGTCATGCGCATTTCTGTAGTCAGATATCCCCCTACCTGCTTTCTCTTCGACCTTCAGGCAAGTAATATTTAAATAGAGAGGGCTTGCTGCATTTTCGAAACCTGCATTTGTAATGTTAAGAGGACAGCTGTCGACTGTTTCAACATTTTTGTATAGCGCTTTTTGAGAAGTTGTACCATCTCCTCATCTATATTTTTACCATTTACGATACACAACCACATTCCAATATTCTTTAAATACAGTAATAGAAAAAACATTTAGACATTAGACTTTAATGTAAGAGGCAGTTCCGGAGTAAGCTATGTCCTTTCAGCAGACAGGTCTGTCGAGCGTTCTGCTGGCGACACTGGATATGTGGTATGACAAAAATGTGACCGATACACATCTTCCGGGCTAGGTTGATTTGTTTATTAAACAATACATGTGTGCTTGAACGTGAAAGAAAGCGAGAAGCGCACTATGTGAATAAACTAATGAAATTCTGTGTGTGTGTCTCCCAACAGCTTGCCTACATCCTCCCGCTTAAAGACCTGATATAAAAGAGCCGGCATCATGGACTGGGCTCAGATCAAAACTGCCGAGACCATCGGCGTGGGCTCGCGTGTCAACTCCCCAATGCTGACGGAGCACTCGCAGTGTGGTACGTCCATTTACGCCTTCTTAGCATCTCACTACATGGACCTGCATACGTAGCGTGTTGAAATGGATTTTTAATAGTGTGTGTGTGTGTGAGAGAGAGAGAGAGAGTGTCTTGAAAGTTTGAAATCTCATGTATACATGCTAATACAAACAATTGTGATTCCACTTACCAAAAAAAAAAGAAAGAAAAAAAAAGGAAAAAAAGTAATAGCAGCAGCAGATTGTGTGCTTTATCATTACATTAAAAATAGTTCTTGCTGTCGCCTCGGCAGCATACAGTTTGAGTTACCTACTCAAGTGAGTCGGTCAGTCATCACTTGACTAACGTAGGTTGAGGAACTGTGCCGCCGACCAGACGCAGCGACTGTCAAATACTGGCCACTTAGGGCCATCTTGAGCTGTAGTAAGGTGGTCATGTATGGTATGGTCAGTCCATTGCGGAATGTTAAATAATGAGTAACGGCACGCAGTGTATTTTACCCTCTCCTCCTGATCATCTTTCCTCCCCTTCTTTTTAGGGCCTCTTCAAAATTCTGCTACTGGTGGCATTGGGAATGAGAACTTCCAATCGACTACGCCTTCTGTTTCTGTCCACAACATGCGCTGCCAACATCATTATTTTATTTAGTAGTTTGTTGCAGCTGTTGTTCAGCTTTTAAACGTGTCTTCCTCCAGCGTGTGCTGACTTTTTTTCTTCTCTCCCTTTCCCCCTGAACCCCGGTAGTACTGAGCTAGGAACCACTGATATGATATGGGACACCACTTACGTTAACTGATTGTCACATAGTTTAAAGTATATATATATATAAAGATTATAATATATATAAATAGAAGCTTTAGTTAGTTTTTTGTATGAGCAAGTGTTTATAGTTGACTCAGCAATTAAAACATATTTCAAACTAGCTAGCCAAGAAAAGAGAGTTGAATCCGCTGTCATCATTGACTTTAAGACAAGAGTTCATTGATCTCTTTCTCTCTGTCTGTAAAAAAAAAGTTGAAGAGACGTTAAAATCGAGGAAGAGAGGGGCTGTGGGAGGGAATACCTATCGTGCTGCTGCTTATTATTTAACATAAAGACCAAAACGAGAATTAAAAGTTGTCAAATGTGAACTTTCGCAGTGCAGCCCAGCTGGCTTTTGAGATGAAAATTATAGAAAAGGAGTTTATATAGAACTAATATAAAATGGTTTGTTGATAAACGCTTTGACCGTCTATAGAAATGTCTTGCGTCTTTCTTTTTTGTTTTTAACACAGCGATATTTATCTTTCATGGGGAAAGAAATGGTAGACGTTGCTAGAAACGATATGACAATCTGAAAACAGGAAATGACTTTGGCCCTACAATATTCTTGACGGTTTATTTACGTTAGCCCGACAATGAAATAGAACGGTTATTAAAACTGCAGATATCCGGTTTTTTGTTCATTTGTTGTTAATTGCCACAGAACTTGACGGAATGTGCAGCAGTGATTCAAGACCTTTGGAGTGGGGTTTGGGTATTTTTGACATTTACATAAATAGAAGATTCCTTTTGTGACTTGCGACATTTAGGTGAGTGACACGTCTAATGACAACTTGCAACTCGTGACATTTTAGTGGCAGATTCATCACATACCAATGCCCTGCAATCCGAGCTGATGATTATGAATACTATCAGTTTTTTAAAACTTTATTTCTTGTGCATTTTGTTTCTTAACACCTTCCTTGTGTGCTTAGTATAAAATGTCTTCATGTTTGTTTAAGCTGAAATGTAATTAGAATGGAATGTTTTCATTTACATATACCGGAATTTCATCTTCCGTTAATCGACCGAATGTATGTAAAGGGTGGTATGGTGTGAAGATTGAATTATGGCGATGTTACGATGCTTACGGTGTTTTCCGTACAATCCAAGATTTTCTCCACCTCTGCTTCTGGGAATGCAGTACACCAAACTGCAAACCGCCATTGTCCGTGCACACACATTTATTTTTATATAAAAAAGAATTTGTCTTTGTATTGTTTGCTAACTGAGCAGACCATGGATACACTGTGTAATTAAGTAGTGGAAATTTATGCTTGCATATACGTACTACACAGTATATATATATATATGTGTGTGGAGAGTTGACCCTGAGTCTATCCAGTTCCTTAGTCCGCGTTTCTTATTCTCGGCACACACAATAAACATTGCACCTTTGATCACAATTGTAGAAATAACATCAGCGGCCTAGACTGTACACCTACCTTGTGAAAAATGAATAGGAATCTCAGTCCATCGCAGATACTTTTTTTTGGTAATATTAAAAATAACACGAGTTATTTTATTTTCAGGTATATGGATTTTATATGTTCGAAACATAGAAAACGCAGTGGTTTTAAGTATTGTGCTTCAGTACATTTTTTTCTTGTAATTTTCAGACTCGAACAAGGAGGTCGACTCTCAGGAGGTGGAGGGCCAGATGGCGTACCAGTGTGGAATGTTTCTCAACAAGCTCAAGCGAGGCATCGTCAACCACACCAGCTCCCACGGCAGTAACACAGCCAGTGAGGAGGGCACACAGCAGGGCAAGGACAGTCATGCGGCGGTCATCTGCAAGAGTTCCGACTGGTCACAGTTCGAGGGGGTTCTCGAGTCAGGTTTGTGCACCCGTAATTAATCAGTCTATTCGCTACTTAATCAGATGAATAGCAACAGTTTAAAATGTCAGGAGGGTCTCGAATCAAGGGGGTGTACTTGTAGTTGAGCAGGTTGGTCGTTGTCTGTTGTTTGAGAGTGCGGGAGAACAGTAGGAGTATAGGCAAATAAAGAGCCATTAAAGAAAATGAACAGGACTTCATAAGTTGTAGAGGGGGTTTGGCTAGCTAGGCGGTTGAAGAAGTTTTATCTTAACGATGGTCGTCTTAATTTACTTCCTGTCGAGATCTAGCAGACCTGCTTCCGTTCCTGTATGGCTATGTATATGAAGATTTCCATGCTGTTGGTCTGACTTGGCAATTTTTGTCCTTCACTAAAAAGGCGGTTCGGTGGCGCAACGGTTAGCGCCTGTCACCAATACAGTGAAGGTTGGCTGTCCTGGGTTCAGTTCTCGTCTCAGGCACGCTGATCTTTCTCTGCATGTGGCATCTATTTACAGGGCTGGCTGCCTTGACGTGATATAGCCTTAGTTGATGGCTCGGCGTAAAACACCAATTTAAAAAAAAAAATCCTTCACTGAAACCTGGTTACGTGACGATGGTGGCCCTGTGCAAGGAGTTCACCCCGGCAGGCTACCTACCGGCTCACGTCCCTTCTTTGCCCATCACAAGCGGGTGGCGTCGCTGTCATCTACAAGGATTGTCTTCACAGTTACTCATCTTTATGTGTCCATCTTCTTTTCACTCGCTCCACCTTTCAAGCGGCTTATTCAAATCACCTCATCTGTCTGTGCATTTTACTGTCTCCTCTCATTCCCCTCCCTACACGCCTGAACGCCAAGAACAACAGACCGTCTTTACTCAGCGCCTTGAACAGGCAGAAATATGGGGATAGAATGAAGTGGGGGAGGGGGAAAGAGGAGAAATACAAAAAAAAAAAAAAGCAAAAGCTATATCGCTGTTTTATGTGGAGGAGTGCGTGGTTAGTGTTGGGGGAGGGAGGAGGAGGAGGGGGAAATTACAAACGTTGGTGGAATTGATGAAGTCAGATGGCTTTGATGCTGCAGATTTTTTCAACGCTGGAGGAGAGGGGAAGGCGTGCAAGTTTCTCAAAGAGGTAGCGCTGGTGCTTATGCAATACTACGTGGCAGAGATGGACAGAAAAACAAAGGTATTAAACTGACAACATCGGTAATGTGTCACTTTGATTTACAATTCACCTTCCACCCCTTCTGTGTGTGAATGACAGTTTTAGTCTGGCTGTTGCTCCAGATCATCTGTAGCTTTCACTTTTTTCATTTGTTAATGTTGTTCGTGTGTTTGATTTATAACAGCTTTATTTTCAGATCACCAAGTTATGTTAATTGGTTTTTTTCAATAGGTCCCATAGTTGTTGTAATTTGGACGTCAGAGGCGAAGGCATTTTCGTGTTTATTTTGTACAAGTAAAAGGGGCTTAAAATAAGAAAGAAAAAAATCTTAAGAAACAAGAGTATTTAGCTCATCCCTGATCCCTATGGCATGCCGTGACTTGAAAGCTGGTGTGTACTTCTGACGATGGACACGGGCACTTGTAGCTAACGATGAAATCAGGGCAATGTCTCATTCTGATTGACACAGGTCGTCGACTTTCATCACCCTCATCAGCTGCGCGAGATGATGAATCACTGTCTCGATATCGACGAGACGCCGCGAGACTTGGAGCAGCTGCTTAGCGACTGCAAGGAAACGCTGAAGTACTGCGTGAAGACCGGTAAGAGAGGCTAGACGAATCCTCTGCTCGAACTAATCTCAAAGGGAGTGAATGACCGTGAGAGAGCGTGGAGAGGGTAAGAATCAAGCACGGTAAATACTGATCGTGGTTGAAGGACACGGTGTAAAGAGACAAATGCCGTTTGCGGAACAGCAGACATACATGAGTAAGTTGACAAAAGAAGCCTCCGTGGTTGTATACACGATGGTGTCCTTGGTGGTGAAGATCACTAGAGCCGTGTCATAATTGATGTGGTGGACTGAGTTAGTCGAGTGCTTTTGTCTTCAGGCCACAGCCACTTCTTCAACCAGCTGTCCACTGGCTTAGACGTGGTGGGTGTTGCCGGGGAGTGGCTGACCGCCATCGCCAACACCAACATGTGAGTGTCGGACTTTGATTCCCAGCCAAAAAAAAAAAAAAGGTTTGACAGATTCTTCACTTCTGATTCAGTTCCGGAGATGTTTCGCTTGTTTTCTCGATTGTTTATTGCTGCTGTTTTTATTTTCTTTATTTTTCTGTGTGCTTTCCACTGCTTGAGAAGAGTTGGGGTCTGTTTCCCTCGCTCGGATAGTGAGAGAGGGAGTGACATTATTCGTTGCAGCTAATACCTTATTTACCTCGTGTGTGCTTTGTAACAAGACCACAACAGTTGTCATGATGCTGACGATGGCTTTATCATCCTTCATCAACTCTATTTCCGTGTGCATTCTTCGGTCAGAGATTCGCTGTGGTGTGCGACTCGGGAGCACAAGAACCAGAGGAAATTCATGTCATTTGCTACCTTTTTCGATATTATTAAATCGCTTTTTTAAAGCGAGTATATGCGACAGCACGAATGGACCGAGGTGTTGCACACGGCGGCGCTGGTGTGAAGGTGACGTGGGGCTTGAGTATCTTGTACCTGTGCAGACAACAGGTGGTGGTCCCGTACACACGCTGTAGACAAGCGCTGAGCGCCTTGGCTGCTCGTGATTCAGATGATTAGTTAGATAAGACAGTAAGCCGCGGGCAAGTGTTTAGTGTGAAATTATTGGATGGATCAGACAAATAAAACAGGAGTAAGCTGGAAAAGGACGGTATGCTGCGGGCTTATTGGAGTGGTCTTCCTTGACAGGTTTACTTACGAGGTGGCCCCAGTGTTCACGCTGATGGAGGATGTGGTGCTTCGACGCATGCTGGGGAAAATTGGCTGGGAAAACGAGGGCGAAGGCATCTTTGCTCCAGGTTTGTTCTTTGTTATCCTGCCAATACCTCTGAATCTCTGTGAATTTCACGCAGTTGTTAGCCTGTAAGGTATGCATGTTTGTTTACAAAGACGAAGGTGACAGGCGCTTTAAAGTGCGCTTATCAGCTTGGCGGAATTGAGATATATATATATATATTAATTATATATATAGAGAGAACATAGGACTTTAGTTATCACAGAGAACAATAAGTAGCAGCTCTGTAGGTAAGCAAGGGTTAGAATCACAGCACAACAATGAATAACACAGGAATTTCATCTGAACTTCATGAAACCCACGTACATTCATGATGTAGACTCACATATCTACATTCATGATGTAGATTCACATTTCTACATTCATGATGTAGACTCGCATATAATCTACATTTATGGTGTAGATTCGCATGTAATCTACATTCATGGATAAGTAGGGGAGATTGGCTGCTGTTTTCGTTTTTTTCATGCGACCCGCTTTCTTGGCTGCTTGAAGGTGGCGCTGTGTCCAACTTGTACGGCGTCCTCATTGCTAGGCACAGTGTTTTCCCCAAAGCCAAGGAGGAGGGCATGCCGTGGGGGGTGTGTCCCGTTGTGTTTACTTCCGAGCACGTGAGTACACTTGTTCAGCTAAATTTTGCAGTTTGTTACCACGAGAATGGAACCCAATGGCCGCTTGTGACTGCGACAACTGAACTTGTCAGCGGTCGCACTCTATTCAAATTCGTGTTTCTGAGAGGCAATATATATTTCAAGCGATGAAATATTTTTCAAAATGAAAAATAGACTTCTCGAAAGGCGAAATCGTATAAATGTGATTGGGAAAGCGTTTCCTTATTTACTGATAGGAAATTTGGTGCCTTTGGGTTCCATCTCTTTTGTTGTTTGCACATTCACTTTCTGATTATGGTCTGAAAGGTAACACAAGGTAGAGTGAAAAATATTGGGTGGTGTTTAATATACAGTCATGCATCGCTTGACAACAGAGATACAATATGAGAAACGCATCTTTAGGCGATTTCGTTGTTGTGCGATCTTGTACTACATGTAATACTTGTTTGTTATCCTAATCAAGTATTATGTACTGTACATGAATATATGTGCAATACTTTTATACGACTGGCAGCTGTTGGTTTGTGTAAGCAAAGTAAGCTTATGGAACCTACATTGTATCAATACTCCGTCGTTAACCGAAATGTTGTTATGCAATGCATGACGGTATATGGAGAAAATGTTGTTGTTGTTGTTGCGAAAGTTAGATAGGATATGTTGTTTCGAATCTGAAGATGAGGCTTCGCCTACTAGTGAAATTTCCGAAAACCTCCGAATTTTTTTTTACGAGCGCCAAAGAGAGAACATCACCAAGCGTTTGGTCATCATCTGATCTTTAATCACAGCTCGATAAAACAGCGGCCAGTGTTACACACTGAATGCCTTGGGTACAAGTAGAACGAGCTGTGAGTCTTTACACAGAAGAATTATCGATGTCGTGAAGGCCACGCAATGAACATGTAGTCTCCACTGTCCAGTGCCAATACGGACATCACATATAGTGTAATCACTTGCTTTGTACTTTCAGAAAAAGATTTGTTCTCGTGGAAAATGTAAAACAATATATGAATGTCACGCTGAACAACTGTTGTCGCCCACGAGACTTTCATGGACAACGAAAACCTCCACATTTGGTACACTTCTGTCTCACCTGGGAATGGCACGCACCGGTTTTGAGGATTTAGAATCATGTATTTTCCAAGTTAATTTAGCCTTGGATGGTTATAAACAAACTCACACTTAATGATAATAAGTCAAAAGCTCTACAGATTCATAGGAATCACACTACCTGATTCCATGCCTGAGTGGCCTTGTCAGATGTTTCATTTTGATCTTGATCAAGGAACCTTGGTTTTATTGTTATGGGTGCTACGTCAGTTGCTATAATTTGCAGCACTGCATATTTTGTGTTACACAATATCAGCACGTCCCTTTAGCATCCCTCCACTTGGACTGTCCATATCCTCGTCTGTGCCTTTGTTTTATCAAAAATAGTCTGCTGTATTTTTCACTGGCTTCCTATCCAGGCTTGTATAAAATATAAACATGTTGCACTTTGCTTTCGGTTCTTTGCAGGCTCTGTATCTTCTTACATCTCTGACCCAACTCACTGCACTCCCAGCATGCATCTCCGTACCATTGCAAATACTCGCTGCTTTCCGTTCCCAGAATCAGGGCAAACACCTTTGGTGATCACATGTTTGCTCATTCAGCATCAGCATGTTGGAACTCCCTCCCTTATGTGATACGCCACCAACAGACAGCAGTCGTTTAACCGGGCCCTTCAAATACATGTTCGGTTAACATCTGGAGTTATTACACAAGTTTTAGTCTGGCTGTTGCTCCAGACCATCTATAGCTTTCACATTTTTCATTTGTTAATGTTGTTCGTGTGTTTGATTTATATCGAAGCAGTGAAGTCATTTAAATAAAACAACGATATGAGACAGTAGATTAATGTTTATTGTCAGTAAGATGTTGGTGTGTGCTCAATGATCTGTAACATAGAATGTGTGGACATCGGAATGTATAGTACCTCGCTACACGATGTCGCTTAAAAAAAATAAACCTGCTGTTGCTCACCATTTTAAGTAGTTGTACGACGACTCTGACCAAAATCGCTGTCTTCGCGCATGGAAACTACCAGTCGGTATCTGTAGACGATCCAAAAAATTTTTTTTTAATACAGGGGTGAATTTTCCTTATCAATCAAACTTCTGGCAATAAGACATCCACATCGTCTTTT
The DNA here is from genome assembly GCA_004794655.1 of Marisa cornuarietis. NCBI lineage: Eukaryota > Metazoa > Mollusca > Gastropoda > Architaenioglossa > Ampullariidae > Marisa > Marisa cornuarietis. The sequence goes on from SMMW01000169.1 coordinate 582,374, forward strand.
GACAGTGGGATGATCGACTAAAACCAATCCACAAATTTAGTGCAGCATTCTGTACAGAACAAGATAGTTGGTAACGTGGAATCTCTCTGTGTTTAAAAAGACTAAGGATGTAGATAAGCCACCTTATTAAACATCGCTGTCATCATTGTAACACTCCTGTTATCACAGTAAATGGAATCACTTACCAGGCCTAAAGTTACACCGGGCATTCCAAATATCCATGAGATATACTGTGGTCACAAGGTCCATTTCTGCTCTGAGTACTTCAGGAGCTGCCCTCTCGGACAATTTGATCTCCCCATCCCTCTCCCTGCTGACAGACAAATCACTGCATAACTGTTTCAGAGCCACTTCTCCATAAAGCGAGCATGCGCACTTCTTGGTATTGGCACCAATAACTGCATCCGGGTTCGCTGCGATCACAGGTAAGTTTCTGGTGGGTATTGAACACAACTTGGCGAGCCTCGTCAGCTACATTTCACTTACACTGTTCAGTTGGAGTAAGATTCATACTGGGACTTTATTACCCATGATAAGCATCATGGGGGCACATGGGTTCTATATTTAAAATACACAAATTGAGCACAGAGATCTGCATTATTTAAGTGCTGAAGCGAAGTGATTAACTCTATTATGTAAATTCACAGCCTGCCGGTGGAGAGCTGTTGCAGAAGTCATTTAGGATGTTATTAATGGCATGGTATCTACACAGGTGTCACCTGCTTTGACGTCGTGTTCTTGACCTTTTTGTCCCAAATGCCCCGTTTGCCGTACCAATAATTATCTACGTATTTGTAATTAGACAGTATGAGACACTTTCTTGATTTAAATGGCTCGATGTATTTTGTTCGGCGTACTGCCCCATTTGTCTCAGTAACACCAAGCGGATCTTGTCGCTTGCAACTGATAAAGTCTCGTTAATGGCGAACGACAGGGACCTAGTTGAATGTCCAAGGAAGAAAGAGAAAATCGCCGTACTTCACTTTTTAAATGTTGAAAGGCGAAATGGTAGCCATTTTTATTGTCAAGAAGTTTTCTTGCACCTAATTGTAATATCCAATATCCCGCATATGATCTAATAGGACCGGATAAAGGATTTGGATGCCAAATAAGATAGGTAGCCTCGTCTCTCAGATCAACCGTATTATTTCATTTGTGTAAAACGGTTGTTGTTTCTCGTCATTTTTATGCTAAAGGCAGTTGTATTGCCTTTCCATCGTCTTGCTCCAGAGCTTCTTTTTGTTGGTAAGTATGTAACTGACATTTAACATTGCTTGGCCGGATTCTTTTTTTTGTGCGGGTTTTCTCATCCTTTCATTTTTGTGCAAAGGAAAAAACTAAAACAGACCTGCCTTGTCCACTTTGTAGTGTTTACTGCCCACAACACTCACCCTTCCGCTTATGACACTTAGGTTACTCACCTACCCGTTTGCTGTGACAGGGGTAGGATGCTGGTGGATGAGCTAGAGCAGCATATTTTGGCGGCCAAGGCAGCAGGCAAGACTCCAGTCATGGTCAACGCCATGTGCGGAACAACCGTGTTGGGTGCCATCGACCCGCTCGACGCCATCGCCGACGTCTGCAACACCTACGGGATTTGGATGCATGTGGATGTGAGTACACTTTGTTGTCTCCCTACTGTCTGTTGACGCGTGACTGACTTCTGTCGTCTTTAGACGAGAACCACACGAATTTTTTGTCTGTTTTTTTTTTTTTTTTGCTTTGGCTGTGGGAAGTCTGGGTTTGTTTGTGGCGACGCAAGAGCCCATTTTGTTTTATTCAGAGATTTTTCGGTCTGAAAAGTGATTGGAAAGCTGTTTACGTTGGTCTTTGAACGTGTTGGTTTCTTGTCGAATCACGAACTTCAACAGGACTCGACTTTTCTCTTTCAAAACCTATTTTCAGGGAGCTTGGGGAGGTGCCTTGTTGATGTCACGTGATCATAGGTACTTGATGAAGGGCATCGAAAGGTGAGCCAAGTGACGTGTAGGTGACATAGGTGAACGGGTGAGAGCTATGTACATGGCTGGAGGCGCAGTGCAACCCTGTACATTGTCGGTAAAATATGTTTCTTCCGTCGGCACCGGTAAACCTCCTGTACACCTGCTCTAACGACCCAATTTTCAAAGCTGTGACAGGTCACATTCGAGAAAACTTAGTCTCGGTTCACAGTTAGGCGATAACGAAATAACAAATTAATGGTGGTGGCCAAAGGTCGAACGTCAGTCATAGTCCCCCGTGTTAAGCACTAACAACATCGTGTCGACGCGACCACTCGTGTAAATAAAAAAGCAAAAAAAAAAAAAAAAAAAGAAAGAAGAAAAAAAAAATCGACTTTTTCTTCTTGGGCTTTCGGCTAGGTAGTGGATGGTAGTGGGAGGATTAGTTTACTAAAGTACGGTGAGGGACAGCAGAAGGATCATGCCTACACTCGAGATGATAATGAAGTATCGTCAGCTGGCGAAGCAGAGTAAACTGTACATGTAAGCCAAAATTTAGTTCTGAAGTTTTTTTTTTGTATTTGTCGATGTGGAGACTATCGTAAGAACTGCCAGTTATGTGTTGCTGAGTTCACTGATGTAAAACAAAGTCTTTTATGTGTTTTTTCTGTGATTTATGGGTAATCAAACAGCTGAATTTAAAAAAGAAAAAAAAATTAAACTAACATATTTTTTTTTAAATCAATGAACGCCTAAGAAGCAATGTTGGTTAATTTCTTTATTGACGGGTTTGTATTTCATTTGACGTCTCATTGTCATGTATTCACGAGGAGGCATTTGTAAGGTAAATATAACACTAACATCTCAGTTGTCCCTTTTCAGAGCTGACTCGATGACGTGGAACCCACACAAAATGATGGGTGTGCCCTTGCAGTGCTCGGCCATCCTATGTAAACGCAAGGTAAGGACATTTGGTCCTTTAGTAGTTTAGTGGAGTCTGTGCTAATAGTGTGGTCTGTTGACTGACTCAAGGAAATCTGTCATGGGATGATTGTAACGTTTTGGGTGAAGAGTGCACTTATAAATGGATGCGAGCGTGAGTGTACATCTAGATGTAGCTACGCTTGCGGCACTCTTCTTCCTTTTTTCACACAAAAAGGGCCCGGCCAACGATTCCAACATTTAATGTTTTAAAAGAAAAGTAGAAATGAGATGGTAAAAAAAACAACAACTGTCTAGAACTAATAAAACTGACTAATACTGAAGGTTAGTGTACCCCTTTCCCCGGCAAATGTCACCTGTCTGCTTCGTCGTTTCGCTGGTCAGGTATATACAAGGTAGGTGGACAGCCCGCATACAGGTTACACCTGGGTTGCTGACCGGCGAACAGTATCCAAGACAAGTGTAAGATTGCACGGAAAAGTCCATCCAAATTCACGAATCTCGATATAAAGATCCCCACGGAACACAGGAATAGATCCCAGCTTGAAGACCAGCCTTGCTGGAAGAGTCCCAGGCGGATTGTATTCAACAAATACCATCTCTGTGTCATTCAGTTTTTTTGCTGGAAGGATGTCAGCTGATTCTGGAACCCAGTGTAAGCAGGCTTCCAATTCCTACCCTTCGGTAGAGAGAGATGTCAGCGTCCGTTATAAACGTCTGGTGGTGGTGTGCAGGTCAGTCATCACTGACAGATCGCCGCTGAATGCCCCGGGAAACGTTAAGCTGCTAACTTAATTCCCCGTCCACAGGTCTTGACCAATCGCATGCTAAACAGCTGGGTCACTAAGGTGATCGCCTAGGGACACTAGCTATAGCTAACTGGGATCCACGCCGATCAAATACATTAATTTACTTTGTGGTGTAATCGGCGTGGATTCTCACCAGAATTAGACTGTGTCGGGCACAGCTACACCACACCACACCATGTCGACTTACTCCAAAAATTAATCTTTTGTAACTAAGAAGTCTCACATATTGCGTCATGGTCTGATGTAATATGCAGGTCTGCGTCACACGGTCACGTGGCTTCCCGAGAACGTGTCGCTGTTCTATCTAAGCTTTTAACCAATTAATAAAATAAACAGGGGGTTGAGCCGCGAAACGTTACAATGATTACCTACAACAACCCAAGAGAACGTTCCAACCCCCTTAATCTCTGTCCCATCCCTGTTCTGAAAAGCTTAATTCCTGATCTTGTTTTGTGTTTTGACAGGGAATTCTGCAAGCAGCCAATCAGATGAAGGCCGACTACCTTTTCCAGCAAGACAAGCACTACGACCTGAGCTGGGACACCGGTGACAAAACCATCCAGTGCGGTCGCCACAATGACATCTTCAAACTGTGGCTGATGTGGAGAGCAAAGGTCAGCCCAAAATATCCGATGTTTTCTGCCTCCAATTTTTTTTTTTTTTTTAGATTGAGAGAACGTCAATAGTTGATACTTTCGACGACCGGAGAAATAGAGGGTGTCCCCCAAAAATGTACTCACACTTTAAATGACGATGTTTCTTGACTTATAAAAAAGATTAAGGGTTCAAATTTACAAATGCATCTTCAGAAATGCAATCACTCTTTAAATGATAATAAAGACATTGTTTATTGACAAGATCAATAGTTAAATGCGAAAAAGATTACTGGTGCGTTTTGTTGGTGGATCTTTGTGAAAAGGTCCTTTAAATTGTCTTTGTACGTTGATGACATTATAGTGCTTCCATTAGCATTTTATGATAAGTTTTGTCTCGTCCTAAGGTTTCTGCCATTATTAGGGTCTAGTTGATCTGAAAAGGAGTGAAAAATTCAATGAGGTATAGAGAGAGAGCCAAATGTGAGAACATTTTGGAGGGACACCTTGTATGGCTGTCACATGCAAGATAGTATTTTGGCAATATCACACCCCTTACTTAGTCACAATATCACACGCCTTACTTAGTCACATAATGTTCTGACCTCTTTCCGAACTTCCGTGACGATGCATGCTGCATGATGACAGTGCTCCAAGTAGCAAATAGGACATGTTTGCATCAGGTTTTCTTCTGAAGCACATTGTAATTCCTATGCATGTTTGTATGTTTGGGTGCGCGTGCGTGGGTGCGTGCATACTGACCTGATTACAGGGAGACGAAGGGTTTGAGAGACAAGTCGTCCACAACATGGAGATGGCGAAGTGAGTATCACACTGTCCCTAGCAAAGCACCGAGTTTACTATGAGGCTAGCTCGGCCCCTTAAACCGCTGTCCACCAGAATACAGAATACAATTAAAACGCATTTTTCCTGCGGACGTGACTATTAGAAATCTGAAATCATTAACAGAGTGGAGACATTAATGTAGACAAATTTTCGATGCATATTTAAGCCATATATGCATCTAAACTCTGAAAACTAGTTGTCCTTGTACTTTTGCTTTCGGTCGATGTGGACGTGGTCTTTTTACTGAAATATGAATACTTCTTTGTTGTGAAAGTTAGTGAATGCAGCCTGTCGGTCTGTTACTCTGCAGATATCTGAAAGACAGAGCCACTGACCATAAGGGGTTCCACATTGTCAACACCGAGGTAGGTGATGTTTTTTGTTTGTTTGTTTGTTTTTGAAAGTGGGTAAAGTATTAATTGGTCTAGTTGCTTTACAGATGTCATGATTATTGAAATTTACCATTTGGTCACATTTATTATTGCACGTGTGTGTTTCCTGACCGTGAAAAGGTATGTGCCACTAGAGTTACTGGTATTTGCTAAGTCAGGTGGTGTAATGTCATCTCTCTTCCCCAGCTTGACGCACCCAACGTTTGCTTCTGGTACTTACCCGAGGCTTGGCGTCATATACCCTTTGACCAAATCAAAAAGGAACAGATTACAAAAGTGAGTCCACCCGAAATGCAATGCTTGCTTCTTCAAAATTATGTGTGGTGTGTGTGTTTGTGTGTGTGTGTGATTTTCTCGTCAGAAACCTTATAATGCAAAAGCGGATTATTTGAGCACAGATAACACGTTACACTGAATATATTGCCACACGACATCCGAACGATTGCCCCTCTGTTTGAATGTTTGTGCAAGTTGTACGAGCGTGTATACCCGTGGCTGTGTCATTCAGCAACCAGCAGGCATGTAAGTAGTGCATGTATCAAAGAAAAGCTAAAATTTTCTGCCTCCATCATCATCATCATCATCATCATCATCATCATCATACTGTAGAATATTCTCGTGGTTCTTCCCACTTCTCGCTCTCCCCCCAAACCCCCATCGATCCACCTCTTTTAGACCTGGCAGTGGCGTGTTTTCACTGCCTGTAGCAAACAGTAGTTGGCAATGTTTTTTCATGGCACGATGTTAGTGTGACCCCGTTGTGTGTTACACAGGTAGCCCCTATGATCAAGGCTCTCATGATGGAGAGTGGTACCACCATGGTGCAGTACCAGCCGCTGGGCATCCTGCCAAACTTCTTTCGGGTGGCCGTGTCCAATCCCATCCTTACCACCCAGGACATGGACTTCCTTGTGAATGAGATTGACCGTCTTGGCAGGGATATCCCCTACCCCATCCTCGACGCCTAACAAGCGTTCAGAAGCTCGGAGTTCCTCCTCTGTAGAAGAGTCGTTTTTGTCAAATGTCCATTGCGTCCGAGAATTTGAGAGGTGGAGAAGATAAAGGTTTACCGTTAAAATCATTTCATAGAGTGATCAAGACAGGTTTAGCACACGATTTAGCATATTCTTATTTTTGGAGATTTAACTTTCTTTTCTATTTTTGGTGGGTGGGTGGGGGAATGTGGTGCATTAAATGTTACCCTCCCTGGCGGAATCTCGCTTGGAATTAAACAGCCATTCATCATCAACCAGTCTTACAGAAGTTATGCGGAGAAACAGAATTTTCTTGACCGCGACTTTTACACCTTTTGATGAAGTACCAGGAATTCCATCTTCAGGACGTATTGTACCCTGGAGGGTGTCCGCCCCAAAATTCGCTCCACACCACAGTGACACTGCGCAATCTCGGAATGTCTGTAATAAGTATATGCAGGAAGAGTGCCAAACCCCATTATTCCACTTTGGGATTTAGAGGTTTCAGTTTTAACTAACAATCTGTTCACCCTCGGGAAGAATGAAAACTTATTTTTCAGTACTCAAATGAACAAATATGCGGTTTATTGGGCAGACGAACGTGTGTTCGCTAGCGTGACGAGTCAGGTAGTAACAGTCTCGTGGTTTGTAGGTGTTGCCTCACTAGGTGACACGTACGTAGAAATAGCAGCCAGGAATCCTCCGCAACAAAGCCGTCGGAATCGTCAGAAGTTCTGTTCCGTTTGTGTCGGTTGTTTCATGATGGTGTCGTCTGTAGTCAGAAAATGGTGGTTAGTCGGTTCATGACGCTTATACTAGAGGTACTCGTTGTTTCGTGTTCATTTAAATACAAAGGGATGTAACTAGAGCCCACAAACAGGAAGGGGGGGGGCAACATATTCGCAAACTTCACTAGTGATAGACTTTTGTTAACCCGCTGGAACAACTATAAAAACTGTGACTTGCAATATTTGTTATATTTTAAGCGTTGTAACAATTTACTTCGGGATCTAAATATTCTTGCTTTTTTAGCTCACTAGGTAACTGAGGGAAAGTCTTCATTACACGCAGTGTAGTTTAGACAACAGCATGGGATGATGAACATGCCCAAAGATTTAAACAATAGTTTTTTTTTCTGTAGAGTGTTGGTAACGTCCTATATGTTTATGGAGGTTGAGCGATTTGACTGTAGAGAGATGCGGTAGCTTGATCAGGTAGCAATCAAGTATTGCAGATTACCTCCACTCTTGTCCTTTGTGGCTTCGCAAACTTGTTACACCTCGTCGCGCAGTGTTGGTGTGAAATTGTCTGCAGTGGGCAAGCTGCTTGGGCCAGCTCAGCATTTTGCATACCTTGTTTGTGTGACAAATTTTCCGCCGAGAATGCTCGCCGAAAATTTATATTTGTGAACTAGTGTCTGTTTGACCATGTGGCGTGTCGTTGTCTTTGTTGTCTTTCGATCAGGAACATCATGCCGGCCGTCGGGACATCGTTTAGGACAAACCCACAGACCGCAATAACAGATCCGGTGTCCGCCGTGTCTCACTATGTATCCATACGATGTCATATCCTGTCCTCGCGCCCTGTAGTGTTTCCTGTGACCAAAATCATTTTAGACAGTTTATCTCTGGAGACTACCGTCGCACAGGAGCAGGAACTAGATGTAGAATAGGTGGATAAGCTCTGGCTATGCAAAGCATGAAATTCTTGTATTATTTTATGAGCAATTTTAATGCTTGGTGTTAGCTATCCAGCTGAGGCTCGAGTGATGTGTTGTTCACCTGGGCACAAATTTCTTCCGGCAGGTTGTGTCAGATATTGGTGGGCGACCAGAGTTACATGCTAAGTTAAAAGGACTTGCATGAAGAACCTGGCACTAAAGACGGAGCCATTTAGTTTGCACGAAGAAGTGTTTGAAGCCGCGTTTCCTAGATGAGCGCTATAAACAAGCTTAGCTGCTAATTTTAGCGAAATGGAAGTAGCAGTAATGTTTAGATATGCCCGTTCTAATATTTAAATTTTGTTTACTTTTAGTTCTTTTTTTTAGATTTTAAAAAATTTATTCACTGTGTTAGTTTAAACAGTTTTCGTTTTGAATCGACAAACATATTGTAATCGCGGTTTTATGGGGTCAGCGCATTGCGTGTATAGCAATGGCATTTTTTTTTCCTGCGTCTGATATAACAATTTTGGAAAGCTTGAAGATTATTGTACTTTGACCGAGGGCATTCGTGTTTGACTTTGTATTAGGGTTACTCGTGTTCAGCATATTTGACGAGAACAGTATCGGACACTGCAAAAAGCGACATGGAACAGTAGTAAAGTTGATATTAATATCAAGAGAAGAAGAATAAAGAAAATAATGTTATTTATCATACATAACATTACCAGATTCAAATGAACAACAATACAATTGCCAAAATTCTTTAATTATATTTTTAGATGTCAGTTACGAAATAATGCCAGAACCAGTCTTATATTGGAGTAAGACAAAGCTTTTACTGATTTCAGTGTATTGTGCGTCACGGATAATGTTTACAGATTGTGGCGCTGAAATATCCAGCCTCGGCAGCTTGTGTTTCAATAAAAAGTTCTCTATGTGCACCGCGTGTGTGTGTATGTGTGTACGCGTGTGTGCATGCATGCATGCTTGCCCACTTGTACTCGGATGTGGGCGGATAATTTTGCTCGCGCGCACGCCCGCTGCTGGATGAAATTGTCAGTCTGCTTTAAGGCCTTTCTTAATCGGACAAATATGAGTGAACATTTGACCATGTTTGGGAAAGTCATTAAACAACACTCATATAAAGACATTTTGACTGACGACTTCACCAACAGCTGCGGAAGAACCTTTGGGACAAATTATTGATTATCCAGAGTATGTCTTCAGCTCAAGTAGCACTTTCTTCATCTGCAGAACCTGATGGTGGACACGACAATGAAAAGAGGGGACTATGGGGTAATAAATCTCATGTACTGACAGTCTTTTTGTGGGGTTATGTGTAATCTTGACATTTATCAGCATACGATACGAGGGCTTAATTCGACGTTTTAGCAGACTTTACACAATGTAAGTTCTCCATTACTTTGTTTACCCTTTCGTTAGTGATCTGTTAAACGCCATTTCAGGTTTACCACATCTTATTTTGGTGGGGGTGATGTCTTGGTTCCTAAGACTTGGGAATTCGTATGAAGTAGTTACAGAGAGGCTGAACTCTTAATGTGTAGTTATCTATTTTCACAGCTACTCTTGTAGTCTTTGACACGTTAATCCAACATGTTTTTTAGATCTTCCTCAAAGACCGCAATGGTCAGCATAATTCCGGCGCCTAAAACAATTCCAAGACATTGAACAAGCAGATTCTTGCAGGCGGCTTTTCCCGACTGATTCCCAGCGGTAGACAGCTGCGGCAACTGTAGAACAAAAAGGGGAAAAAAAACCCAATGAAGGATAACTCGTACCTAAAACACGAAATATAGCTTAACTTTCCTTAGCAGGAAGAGATGAGCAGACAAGTTCACGTTTCCATTATTAAACTTAACAGCTGATTAGTATTTAGTTTCATGTTTTATCTCCCCCCCAACCTCTTTTTAAAATTTCAGACGTGCGTCTTTTTTTAAATTCAGTCTTCATGCAATGAAAACCGTTACTTGTGTATTTCTCTGACCATAGCCAGCGAGATGTGGTCGCCCTTTAGCCTGCTGTAACCACTCGCCATCAAAGCATTAAAAGAAGTATAGAAATTCGCCATGACTACCGGTGAGGCGCTGAACCACTCACCATGTCGGCTAGCGAGATGTAGAGGAACATGCCGCCCACAGCAGCGAAGATCCAGATGGAGGCACTTTTCACCTGGCCCAGCAGTATACCCGCCACCATACCCAGGAAGCAGAGAGCAGACGACAGGACGTTGTAGGCCAGCCCTTGTTTTGCTGTCATACCGGAGGAGAGCAACACGGCGAAGTCCCCTGCAATGAGATCACCAGTTATTTGTCCGCCGAGACAATAAACTCTCTAAAGCTGGGTGATAGTATGTAATTACTTTCTCAATTCAGTGATATTAAACACCTTACAATACTGATCTTTACGGTGCAGGGGGAAAGTAAGAAAGTAATTAATTCGCAAAGTGTAAGCAAGAAACAAAGATGCATTTTTTACTGTTTGTTAAAATTTCACATTTATGGAATGTGTAACAGTAACCAGATCTGACAATACATTGCCTTCAATCATAAAGTATCTGTACATTAAGGTGTACTGGGCAGAAAGGGGTGTTGATCTGCAATTTGTTTACTTTTTTTTACAATCACGGAGAACTGTGTATGTGGCTCTCGGCGCAGTATAACAAGGAGTTTAAGGAATCGGAAGTGTTAAGATTAAAATGCAAAAACAGGATCAACCATCGACAACAGGGGGCATCAGGTCAGCGATTACTCTCCCGCAGGGTGCTGTATTTTTCCCCACGACGTTTCGGCACTGACTTGTTCTACGCATGCGCGAACATCCCGGATGCCGACAATCAAACCTTGACTTAAACCGGGTGTTTTCTCTGTTCAGTCATTTTGTCAAAGCAAATAGCTACACCTAAACCCTAACCCTACTCCAAACACCAGAGTGTCTTATACACACTTGCCGAGTTTACGAGTTAAAACATGCACGCGCACACACTCTCCATAACAAGAAAAAAGTAAAAGTAAAAAGGTGATTAACAATTATAAAAAAAACTCATCGGAAAGAACGAACCTGCAGCATTCATATTCAAAACCGTTTGCATTACTTAATAATGTCATAGCAGCTTAAGCAGAAAATAGTCACCAGGTAATCTTTTAAGTACTACATTCTGATAAGAGGACAAAAGACGGTCAGCTCATGGGTGCCAAAAGGTTGTGGGGGAAAATATTGTCGTCTCTCGTCACCATTGTCTGTGTACCTATCTCGTGAGGCAGCTCGTGGCAAAAGACGGCGACGGACGTGCTGAAGCCGCCAGTGATGCTGTTGGCGAAGGCGGCTCCAATGGCCAGCCCGTCGCTGAAGTTGTGAATTCCGTCCCCTAGAATAACCATCCAGGCTACGGCTGCTACTGAATCGGGCATCTCGGACAGGTGGGCGTGTCCATGACCGTGACCTCCCGCGTCACCGTGATTGTGGTTCGAATGCTTGGCATCGTTAGCTGTGGCGTGGATGTAGGTGTCGTGACTGTTGTCTTCGTCGCTGATTATGCCCGTCTCGGTGACTGAAATTTCGTGTGATAAACTTTGGCCACCTGAGCAGGGAAGGGAAGCAATGATAAACATTTGATGGCAGCATGTTTTGGGTAACTGTAGAAAAATAAATCGAAAACACATTCTCTGTTTAAAACACGCAGCAACAAGTCCAAAGTCCCGAGTCCCGTCTCAAATCCAATCTAAAGATATACTGGAGAACTATCCCCTTGAAGAGAATTTGCTCTTCAGAAGGTATGATTTCACCAAATTCGGGTCAATGGCCCCATCTATTCCATTTAAAATACAAGTCAGCAAATATTAAGCTGTGTGGCAATACTAAAACAATATTGACATTCTCTTATCATAAAAGACTGGTTTGGTGTTACTGAAATACCACATACCAGGCAGAACGGTAAGAACCAGCGGTGACATCATATTCGTTCCATTGTCATTAGCTTGTGCCGAAATTTTGCTTGCAATTTTTTTCTGCAGAAAAGACATTTGACTTTACACGTTGACCCACCAGACATGAATATCGCAAGTTGTAACTTTGGAAATATAATAATGTGATTCACAAGGGAACATAGTTAAGATGATTGTGTTATTTTTTTTTTAAAAAAAAGATGACTAAATAAATCACTTTTGTTCAATAAAAAAATACTTTAGAAAAATGCATTTCGGTGTTACCTTTCCAAAATTCCGAGGGAATAAAGATCTGTAAGACGAAGAACCGACCTCGCGACATTACCTTTTGTCGACGCTGAGCGCGTTGTGAAGTCACGAGATGGAGGACACGCTCCAGGACAAAGAAGAAGACGAGGGCTACAAGCGCCATCAGACCCTTCCACACGGTGTTCTGACTGTGACCTACCTCTGCTGGACTGGAGTTATCTGCCCCGTGATTGTCTCCCTCTTCTGATAATGCCTTTACAAAGAACACGTAATCACCTAATTAGCTATTACCAAAACGTTAGCATTTCACACAGTTCTTTCTTTCTTTACACGATAAAACGTCCTGCTTGTGATACATCTGAGCCCAGTTCACCATTTTTGTGTTGATCTTGACGACATGAATGTGACACTTGGGGGCGCAGTGCCATATTCTTCTCAGAAGAATTCACAATCTTTCGTTGTTTTCGACTGGACGTGCAGAATGTTGGGTGGCACTGTGCAATACTCACGTGTGGAAGCAGGTGCAAAAGTGCGTCGCCTGACAAAGCTCCCACAGCCAGCGAGATGAGGAACTGTAGCAGACTCTTGTAGAACAACTTGCGCATCAGTGGGATCGCCGCCACGCCCAGCAGCCCCACGAGAGAGATAACCAAGACAGCCACAAAACTGTAGAGCCATGCTGGAAAGAAAGAGTTGCAGTGTTTTCTGATATGAACAAGAATAATAAAGAGACATGCTATATTTTGTATCATTCTGTAGTTTACTTATTGTTTGTTTTTGAAAGGCATGGCCTTGACTTTATGATGAGCTTTTGAATCACTGCGATTCCATTAGAAGCCATTGGTGCAAGCGATCCAGTTTAATAAGCAATATCGTTTATTGTTTTATCTGGAAATCGTGTGGGAGGTAACAAGGTGCCTTGAAAGTGGGGAAAAGACAGTACTGTATATGGTAAACGTACACGATGATTGCCATAACTTTTTAATGGCTTAGGGGGAAGGTAACTGTTTCACAGTTGTCGAAGCGCTTGAACCCAGAAAGCCCACAAAAAGACAAAAAAGACAAAAAAAAAACCAAACAGAACAAAGCCCCATGTGCTCCCAGAATAACCCACCGTCTTGTGTTTGACCTGTGGAGACGAACTTTCGTTAACAGCTTACTACGAACCTCAACTTTAAGTCTGGCACCAACCATTTCCTGTTAATGTGCTCCTTACCGTGAGCAGGAATGCTCGTGACTCCGATTGAAGCAGAGTCTAAGGCCACTGTGTCGTGATCCGAGTCAGTGTGGTGATGGTTGTCCTGGTGGTGGTGGTGGTGTTGGTGTTGGCGATGATGCGTGTGGCAATTCCCGTTGTCGAGCTGGTCAATGAGTGCAGGACACAGGAGCAGGAAGTGACTCGTGTCCAAGGAGGTGAGTCCGTCGAAGTGAAACGCCTCCAGTAGGTCTGTGATGACGTGACACTGCGGCAGAAATGAATGAACACATTCATTGACCATAAATGACTTGGGACTTGATTATACGGTTACAGAATGGGCCAACCGAGACCATCACATCATCATCATCAAGCTGTAGTAAAATTTATTAAAGTAATAACAGATAATAATAATAAAAACAATAATAAAGAACATGTGTAGCCATTTCACATTCCTGCAGTGAAATTACGAAATGAGAAGTCTTTCTGTCACATTGAAATAATTTTATGTTTTAAAGCGAAGTTTATCAAGCTGAAGCATTATAGATTTATCAGTTTTGGTCGTGTTAGTAGCGACTGATTCCACTCCTACATCAACTGAACGTGAAATTCTTTATAAGAGAGCTGTAATAGGACGCACATACACTTACCTTGCATACACACGACGCATATTACACACATACACCACGCTCGACGAGCCCCCGTAGGTAAGAATGGAGGTGAAGAGATTTCTAGTTGATTTATGGAAGATGAAGAACTCGCTGCTCTCTCTTTTCTATCTGGCCATGGAACCGTCTTGTTTCTTCTTCTTTTTACGTCATTCTTTTCCCAAAATGACGCACACAAGACGTCAAACACAAGACACCATTCACACACGAAACAATACAAGACCGACCCCTAACTCATTACAGGAGCTCGTATTCTCACATCTCCTATCGAAGAACAGGAACTAAACAGTAATACAGCACCCGTCTTGTACTTACGTCCGAATGATTGGAGTGCACGTGCGTCACACTCTTCTTCCGCCGCCGCGATTTCCCTGACGAGACCTCACTTCCATCCTCGGCCTCTGCGCCGCCATCGTGCTCTTCACCAGACAACCCCAGGTTGTGCACCAGCCTCGTCAGGTCCGGCAGTGTCATGGAGGAGCTGGCGCCGTACTTGCTGAAGATCTTGTCCAGGAAGAACTTGGTCTCGCTGTACGCGATCTCCTCGAGCTCCGTAGACGTGTTGAACAGCTGGTCCACGTGGATGTGGGCGTGCCACGAAGAAGAGTTTTCTGCTCCTCCTGCCTCGCTGTGGTCGGCACGGGCGGTCGTGTGGAGCTCTCCTTTGTCGTGTGCATGCGCTGGTAAGGTGGTGACAATCGTTGAAAATGACTCGGTGCTGCGCGTGCGTCTGCTACGGATTGTCCTCTTGCTGGTGGTGTGCTTGTCTTCTTCACCATTTTCGGGGAGACCACTCTCCTGCCTACTTTCTGAACGTCGGGTTTTGATAGGAAGGGGACCTTCGTCGAATGCTGTTTCCCCACCAGAAGACCTCTCTTCCCTGTGTGTTTTTAGAGCGTGAATATGGGATGCGGGGGATATGGCTCGTGCCTGTTTTCTCTCGGCTGTCGATGTCCATGCGACCAGCAGGAGGGCACAACAAAGTTTCAAAGTGAAGATCCTCATCCCGACTGACGTTAGACGAGTAGGCGCTAGGAAAATAAGTTCCTGCAAAGAAGAAAGATAATAAAGAGTTTCATGTGCTAAGGCTGTCATGGCATCATTGATTTTTTTGGAAGGGATCATTTCAACCACCCTGGCTAAAAAAAAAAGAGATGAAGACATTGACAAAGAAGCAGATAATGTTGTTGACAATAATGGATTGACGTATGATTGATGACAACGACGAGCAGATAAGCAGACGTATAAAAAATTCGGGAAAACAGAATCAGTGAGATGATGTACACTGTAGTAGTATAATCATGCCGACCGTGTCTGTTTCTTTTGAAATTATGGACCTTCCTTATGTGATCAAAACTGCTCACATTTTCATAACCTTTCTTCGCTTAACTATTTGTCCAAAGCATTTGTAATTATCAGTCGCCTCAAATATTGTTTAAGATATACAGCAAAGGCGCATATTATATTTTGAGATCAGCACACACACACACACACACACACACACACACACACACACACACACACACACACACACACACACACACACACGTGAATCCCTCCTTTACTGCAAAACAGGGACTAAGCTTTGACCAGGTCTAGCAAAGCATTTTTTAAATAAAATTTTTTTTATATAAAAACGCTGTCTGATTAGGAAGAGCCTAAAATAAGCTGTCTATGGCCGCGATAAGTCAAGTCGTTTAAATTTGTAGGTTAGGTGTGTCATTTCTCCCTAGAACCATAAGCCGCGAAGACTCCAGATGCTACTTGCACGTGATGCTTTAACCAGGTCAAGGGGGCGCCTGGTAAGACATTTCATGCTTAAATATTACAGTAGATGTGAACAGGGAAGGTAAGACGACAGATCAACAAATACACAACTTACATTTATCTAAATCTGCTAGTGTCTCGAGGTAGCCGGGACGTTATGCCAGAAAAAAGACACAAACTTCTGTGATAAGAATTATCTCTCAGGCAGACGCCACAGGCTTGCTCAGCCAAGGTATACATGATCCGGGTGACCAGCTGTGCTTATCTTGCCTATCGCTAGGCTACACAACCAGAATCACTTCTATCACACGACTTTCTTCTTAAAGAAGAGGGAACTGAAATTCTGTGGACAAGTAACATCAGTTTGTCTCTTGTAGACCTTTGCTGATGTTGTATAAAAAGAATCCAGCACTAGTTGTTGCCAGTTTGTGTGTGTGTGTGTGTGTGTGTGTGTGTGTGTGTGTGTGATTCCTAACCTGAAAGTTATGACTCTAATATCATCCCCATTGTTAGGATTACATAAAGGGTCAAGGGTCACATCCGTTGTCTAGCCCTTTGCGCTCGAGCGCGTATGCGGACAGGGATCCTTAGCCAAGGAACACAAAGCTGCCATTCATTCTGCGTTTTAATCTGTACCTTTTACCTCCGTCATTCAGTTCAGTCACAAGTGAGCTAAGTGACTGTCTCAGCTGCCAGCCTCACTCTCTACAGCGTGTACATCGGGAATAGCAGGAAAGATAACTTATTATCTCTTTGTCCCGGGAGTTAAGCAAGGCAGGTGCGTGCCTTTATATACCACAGACGTACACTGGTAGCCACACTTCGCCAGACCCATGAGTTCCCACCATTAATGGGGGGGTCGACCTCATGTTTGACAGGCAGAGTGCTGTTACCTTTCTGTGTTTTTCTCGCTGCATTGTACTTACCTCCTCGCTTCGTGATACAAATGGACCTTTGACTACGGCTGATGGAGGTGATCAACACAACGACACACAGTCTCCTGGCTTTTGGGCGTTTGCTGTCTCTTTAAATTAAACCATGTGTAGAGAGCCGTGTGAACAACAAAAACGAACTATTGATAAGTGCCGTGCGAACAACAGAAAGGAACTATTGGAAAAGGCCGTGCGAACAAGAATCAATCTATTCTAGCGTGCCTTGTGAGATATGAGAGAGAGAGAGAGAGAAGGTAGATGTTTGCTAATAAAACCTTTCGCATCGGCTAATCGTTATGAAGGAAAGCCCGTATCTTTCAAAACTCATCAGGTTAGTCTCCACGCTCTACCAGTCTAAATAATTCCTTCGAAGCGAGACTGACTGCTGACTTTCGGTTATGTTTTGGTAACTATTCAATATTACTCTAGTAATAAAATTTTTATCACCGCAATGGAAGAAAAGGGCGAACGCTAGCAAAAGAAAAGTTACAAAGACATAAAAAAACGAAAGAACGGAAAGAAAGAATGAACGAACGAACGAACGAACGAAAGAAAGAAAGAAAGAAAGAAAGAAAGAAAGAACATTATAAACTGATCTACCTGGACGGTGAACAGACGGTGGTATCCCAGAATGCACCAGAAGGACGTTTTGTGGAATCACTGATGTGTCTGCTGCACCCACTCGATAGTAAATCAAGCAAACCAGGGACCTTCGAAGGTTGAGAACAGTGACTCGCCATCCCCTAGTTTCGTACGTTAGCCTTCCTATCAACAGTCGGACACGCTGATAAGGCTAAGCTGCCATCCCCCAGCACATCTTAATCAAGTTTCCACCCACTTCATGTCCTGGTTGCGTGAACGGAATATTGCAGGCAGCCATCGGGACGTAACGGAATCTCATCATCGGTGGCAGTGGACTTCGAGTAGATAACAGAAGAGACACGAGACGAGAGGATTAAGTCGCAGGGGGCTGATGGTTAAGAACTGAGGAGAGTGGACAGTCCACTCTTAACCCTTCATGTATCGCTAGAAAACTTACGCAGTATAGTACATCCCTAGGTAGACAGCCATGTCTGTGACAAGTCTCAAGATGTAAATTTCGACACAGAGTTGGTAGGCGGCTAAATCCTTTCTTCACAGAACAGGTATACTTTCCCAAATGTCATTTATCTGTTCGAGTAGAAAATTTGGGCGCAATTACAGCGATGCAGAGCTCGATGAGATACTTAAAATGCAAAGAGGCCTGGTGAAGAGGAGAGAAGAAACAAAATACATGTTCGTAATTTCCACGAGAAAAAAAAACAAAAGCAGAACAACATAAGACAAAACAAAAATAAATCAAACAAAAGAAATCCTCATAAAACTGTTTAAAACCTCTGAGAGAGAGAGAGAGTAAAGAAGCACACAGATTGTAGATCACACGGGACACCAGAAGCTTGGACTAGTTCTTCTGAAAATTTTGTTACCAAAGAGCAAAACGTAGGCTTGTCATGAAGCATACTTTGTTAAAGATAAGCAGTCAAGGTAAGATTGTTTTATTAAGCATTTTTACTTTGGTCATACATATACATTGGTGTTGCAACGAGACTGCTTTGGACAAAACAATGGCATAAATGTATAGCTATACATTGCATTCTAAAATTATACATTGCAATGTATAGCTAGAAATATCACATTTGAGAAAATTCCCCTCTTGGCGCCCCATACACAGTGTAGGCCATGCGACAGCATCATCTGCAGGGTCACGGGGTCAGTCTTGAAGACCCGTTGTCACAGCAACGTGCGCTTACTTAGCCGGTCAATGACCCGACCATGACCTACCCCGACTGTACAGGTGCGGATCAAGGGAATTACAAACAGTCTCTAATGAAGAGAAGATGCTGATGTTGCTCCACTTATAGTCGGGTAGACGAAGCAATGACGAACATAGAAAACAGCACAGCCTTCAAGTCATCATTAGAAATCGCATCAGGACTTCATTAAAAAAATTACCTCTTCTCTGTGTCTCTTTATCTCTCTGCCTCTATTTCTTATATATCTTGCACTAGTGGTCTACTTTGGTTTTTTTTCTTAATGGCAAGGGCTAAATGGGAAGAAAGCACAGTGATTTGTTTATTCGTTTACCCGCAGAAATAAAGACTTGTTACAGTTCTTGTATTTTTTGTCTCTTTTAAAGCTTCAGAACATTTTCACTTTCCGAAATTCTCAAGTTTTAAACGTCATCTCTGTAGCTTCACTTCAAGCAAAGAAAAAAAGAAAACAACAATAAACAATAAGGATTGGCTGTCCTGGGTTCAGATCTCGTCTCGGGCACGCTGTTTTTTTTCTCTGGCGCAAAACACTAATCCCTTCCCCCAAAAGCTGAAACATTGAGATATATTCCGGTCAGTTAATGTTAATTTACCTCTGAAAGTGTCACTGCATCCATTTGTCCTAAAAATCCCCTTTGTCACACCATCTGTCACAAGAGTAACAAGCCTCTTACTCTCTTACCATACTAATTTCTGTTATTAGTGCCCAGTAATGGTTTCCGTATCTTCCTCTATAGTCCGAAATGTACACTTAAAAGAATGGACAAGAAATATTTTTTTGATACAGAATCTACGTCAGCAGCGACATTGACAAGGGGCAGAACTCCCAAATTTAATCAGCGCTGTGTCGCAGTTTTTTCCCCTGGTCTAGTCCACACAAAAAGCTCTGCATACCAGGAAATTAAAAATATGTTTATTCGTGCCATGGCGATCCACTCGTCCGCATTCTCACTTGTCGAGCACTGTAGAAAGCTGTATGACCAAGAGAAATTAAGATTGCATAAGGTAGCAGGCAAGCACATGCACAATAGCCTCACATCCTCTACACAATATAGAGGATATCAAATTTCGTCGTTTAGCTAATAACTAAATAACTAATGCCTTTGACGTGAGACTAGTGGCAGCGATTTTCGTCTGGTAGACTGTGATGTCCCCCATAACCGGTGCTGTTTAATATCTTCTTGGAGAACATCATGCGTGAAACCCTTCACGACCATCATACTTCCGTTTCTATTGGTAGGAGGCCGATCTGCAACCTACGCTTTGTAGATGACACACATCTGTTTGCAGGTACTAACAAAGAACTGCAAGACCTCACCAACAGACTGACAGACAGCTCAAATGCATATGGAATGGACACCAGCACTGAAAAGTTAAAAGTTATGATCAATGGCAAAGCCAAAGCTGAGATCTACATCAACGGGGTACAACTCAAAGAGGTAAGCAGCTTCAAGTACTTGGGAGCCACCCTCTCCAAGGACGGGAGCTCCATGCCAGGTATCCGCATCAGGATCGCAACAGCAACAGCTGGATAGGATCTGGCATAGCCACAACATGAAGTCTACCACAAAATGCAAAGTCTACGGATGCGACACGTGGACTCTGCTCGCCGAAGCGGAAAGAAGAATCCAGGCATTCGAGAACAAGTGCCTGAGGAGGCTGCTCCGGATCTCATTAAGAGAACAAAGAACCAGCGACTTTGTACGAAGCACGGTTGCCACACTCGTAGGACATCAGGAACCTCTACTATCAACAGTTAAGTGACGTAAGCTGGTCTTCTTTGGCCACGTGACCCGGCACGACACCTTGTCGATGACTATCCTTCAAGGTACTTTGGTAGTCAACGCCGCGGTGGTCAGAGAAAAAACTGGCTTAATAAGGTCAAAGACTGGACTAGTCGTCCTGTACAGGACCTGCTGACTATCACCCACAATAGGCAAGAGTGGCGGGCCCTGTCAGCTCCCCACAACGACAGGTACCATTCAACAGACGAGCACACCTACAAGAGAGATAACACTAGACCGCGAAACATTATCGACACAGAGTTCTAGCCCCTGAACTAAGTCTGCCGAGGTTTTTTTTTTTTTTTACTCCCACATAAGGCAAACAGGATTTGAACACGGACACACACACACACGCACACACACACCCATGTGCACGCAAATGCGCGCACTAGCGACACTGACACACATTCACACACAGAATTGTACACTGAGCAGTCAGCTTGACATTCTTTGTCCCGATGTAAAAAAAAACAGTCGCATTCTAGATTCTAGCAGGTCAAAGGTCCAGAGCAAACAGACTCAAGTTTAACTCTATGGTCTTGCCACTGAAGCGGCGGGTATCTGTCGCGGTGCACCTGTCTATTCACCGCTGTTTGTCACTGCGCCGTCGACTGGGGACTACGTTGAAGTGAATTTCTCGACAAGCAGCACAGTTGAAGCGGAGAGTGTATGTTTGGTGAGTTTGCCCCTTTTTCTCTTTTATCTTCTCTTGTATATTTCTTACCTTGCCGTGGCGCCTGCAAGCTTTCAAAGATGTTGGAATTTTCTGTTTAGATTATGGCCTTTTATGGAACCTGAGTTAGCTGCGATTTGTTCGAAGAATCCGGAAATGGAAAGCTGATTTCTTGATTATAAGATTAGTTAAGAAGGAGAAGAAAGATAATCTATTCTCACGTGCAAAAACCGTAGAAATCACGTCACACTCGCCATGCAATTTCCCGTAATCTTCTGACATTTCCACTGTTAATTCTCTTACCATCACACAAACACACACACACACACACACCCCGCACTCTCAGGACTGTGAAACACGCGCTCAAGCTCAAACACTCTCTCAAACACACACATTCGCACCAGTTACTACTGCGACTTTTAAATTTTCCCCAACAACTACAGTCTGCCCACCCGCATGTCTACCGGCTGCACCGAACACATTCACGGAAGACAAAAACTGATACAACTCATCAGGTTCTCGGCTGTTTTTGTCGGCAATTTTTCGGTTCTTCATACCCGCAACTCTTCAGTGGGTCTCACTGTTTGTAGATCTTCACCCTACCCCAACCCTCCCCAGCAACTTACGATAATGGAGCTCTCTGGCCGTAGTCCTGCTCATACGGGTTTATGCAGTTTCAACCGTGTCAAAAAAGAAAAAAACCTTTAATCGTCATTCACACCTCTTCGCATTCTCCTCTCTGCCCCTCTTACACTCGCTGCATTTGGAATGCAGTTTGGTTGGAGTGTCAGGGCGACATGACTGTTCTGTCACAAACCCGTTCGACACACGGGAAACTTTTGTCATCCTCAACCTTAGTTTATCCCTTTTCGTCCTCCCCCTCCACCCTTCCACAAGCAGGAGGAATGGGTGACTGTCTAGCGTGGGTTGGCATAAAGGCGCAAGGAAAGAGGATTTCTGGGGCATAGGGTGAGCACATCGCCACCTCCGTGTGTTTTTATTTCCTGTGGTAATGAGAGATTGAGCAGCACAGGTTGAAATCTCGTGAAGGATAAACGCGATGTGCTGTCATATTCCTCGCCAGCACAGTAATGTGTAGGGCTGTTCCCACGACACGAAAGTAGTTCACACACACACACACACACACACACACACACACACACACACACACACACACACACACACACACACACGAAGTTAACGTGTGCACTCAAACTGCCTGTTTATTATCTACGTGTCTCTCACACTGCACGTTTGTTTGCCTACTCATCTCTCAGACAGCATGTTTGTCTTTTTGTCTACCTTTCTCTCTCCCTGTCTATTTGTCAGTCGTTACAACACATTTCAGCCGGGTACATTTCCCTCAGCACAGTTACAGGATATCGCTGTTGGCAAAGCCGCAGTCACTAATTTAAAAAAAAAAATCAGTCAAACGGCTAAAGACTGGACTGAAATAACCTGTTGATAATTGTACCACCTGACCCTAAACTCCAAGCATAAACTACTCACAGAGATCAGCTTATAGTCAAAGACATGGCAGGGGAGTAGAAAAGGTCAAGACCATGGACGGGTGCAGAAGAATTTCCAGCAGGAATGGGTGGGTATCACTAAAAATAAATCAGACTGTTTAAATCAGTACGCTGTACAGGTCTCCTTGTATCGGTATTATTAGTTTTCGTGAGTAGATCGACGGCAGGTAGAGAACATCAGAAATACCCGCCAACAGAGCGAAAATATAAAGCATCACACCAGCCAACTGTTGACAGAGAGAACAGCCAGCTTTATCAGACTGTTGACAACTCCGTGAACTTCGTGTTGTGGAGTGTGAAAGACCCTTTAGAAAGTCCGTTGTTATCTCGGATGTACTATAGATGTGCACACACAATGAACTGACGTCACTGCTCCCTGAGAATCCTCGCAAAAGCTCAACTCTCCTGGAGCGTGTGTCAGTCGTGAGAAACCACAGTCACCGCCATCATTACATCTGGGGCTTCTGGTCAGTTCTGATCCACACTGTCTGGATGTCAGTAAGTGTTTCATGTCACCATCTTGACTTGCATATACTAGTCGTTCTTTTTCATCTATTGACTAACGCGAGAAGATGATTTGCGTGATGAAACAACTACCAGAAAAAAAAATCGTCTCAAGTCGGGGCTCATCTAAATTCTGAGTAAAAAAAAAAAAAGTGTTCGCAGCCGTTGTCTACACGCACGCAGTGAGGGTTCACCCTTTTTTCTGTCTTTTTCACTCTTTATTTATTTTATGAGGCGAGCCATACGATTGTTTTCTTCTTCCCGTCAATAAAAGTGCTTGTAGGTGTCAAGTGGTAGAAAATCCCTCGATCAGATGCTTGTCTTCTCCTGATAACTTTTCTTGACGAGTCATATCATCTGCTTGGTGTTTTACCAGTTAGGCTAAAGTTCTTTTGCATTGTTGGCTAT
Organism: Marisa cornuarietis; assembly: GCA_004794655.1. Lineage (NCBI taxonomy): Eukaryota > Metazoa > Mollusca > Gastropoda > Architaenioglossa > Ampullariidae > Marisa > Marisa cornuarietis. The sequence goes on from SMMW01000169.1 coordinate 606,015, forward strand.
GTATGGGCTGCACTTTGTTTTCTTCCTGTCTTCGCGTTTTCGTTCTCTTCCACCACTTGGTGTCATCTTCTCGAGCCGTTTTCACTTAATAATAAAACAATAAAGTTTATTTGAATAGCGCCATATATTAGTCCTTTGGGCAAGCTGTTGGCGCGTTACCAACGATGTCGATGATGATGATGATGATGATGATGATGATGATGATGATGATGATGATGATGATGGACAGACAGACAGGCAGAATGGTAGAGGGAGGCGAGCAGGCCATCAAAAGGAGTCGTGATTCATACTTATCAAGGTTCTTTTGAAGTCAGATTCATACCGAGTGATATTGTCTCATCCTGAGCTTCGAGCTACTTTCTGATCTAAAGAAGCAGGTCAGCCAACGCCGATGAAAAAAATAACTAAATTAAATTCCTTCATTTTGTGGTCGAATCATCGGATGGAGTATGATGTGGACAAATCGACTGTGGAGTGTGGTTGTATCGGCAAATGGTCGACTCGATCGGCTTCCCCACTGAAACTTTCTCCACCATATTCAGTCATCACAGAGTTGAACGACTGTAGCCTTCTTTTCCTGTGGGCGGTAACAGTTCGTAAAACTTCCCTGACTGAAAATATTGTTATTATGCTATTATGCATAAGACTGCTGGAGCAAGCACAGAGCACAGGCTCAGCAACATGCTAGATGGTGCGTTCCACGGACACCACAGTGACGCAGCGACACCGACACGCACCACACGTACCGCAGGTGATGCTGCGCAGCAACAGAAGTACGAACCGCAAAGTTTACTCAGCTGAGGGTCCTAGATATCTTGTCTGAAACCTCATCGGTGTTGATGAGTTAGACTCACGGTGTGACGACAACGACGACGACGATGATGATGAAAGAAATGGTTTTCTGAGTACCCTGATAGAGAAAGTAATCAGCTGAAAGTTTTCGAGGACAGGAACAACACCAACGACGGTGATGACTTTTGTCTCTTGTCCTCAGACCAAGCCCAGAGGAAAGTCTCGCCATCAAATTTGCATCGCGACGAGAATTTTCCGCATTTCTCACGGCAGCACGGAGCGGAACATTCCACCACCTGGGAACGTCAGCACGTGCTGAGGTCACCGCGTGCGGAGCGCGAGCGACACTTTCCAGCCCACGCGGCGGTCTGGGCGGCAGGACAGCGTCTTCTCTAGCGAGGCTGCGAGGCCCAGTCGAGGTCCACGCCTGCAATCAGCTTCAGCACTGATACTTAAAGGCAAAAGGTTAGTTTTATTTGTAGTTTTGGATTCTGAGAATGGTAAATATTTAAGGCATAATCAATGGTGTTATGAAATACCCCGAATACGCACCGTCAAGGGTAAAAGCCAGACAAATACTGACGAAAGTTTGAGCAAGTTTGGCAAAGTTTTTATAAGACCACCGTCACATCTTGCTTTGCAAGATTTGGTCAAACCTTCGTTCTTGTTTCGGGTTAAAGGAACTTTCTAACCACACTTATTTAGAAGTCGGCTTATGTTTCTTTATGTTATGTTTCTCGCCCTAGAAGTTAGGCTCAGATAACTGGGTACTGCCAACTGGGTTGTCCATGAAACACTTTATTGTTGGGTGGCAAATGCTACTTCTCTCACTCAACAATCCCTCATATCCCTCCCTCCTCCACATACACAAAGAAGGCAACGAAGACTTCATAAAACAGCAATAAAATGGCAGAAGCACTTTACTCAGCAATGTAACAAACCTGCAGCGGTTCAGTCTGTTTGTTGCTGTAGAGAATTGAACCCCGTGTACTTGACACTTTGGGTATTGAGGTCGAGAGGAAGCTGTAAGAGGTTTCGTCGCCCTGTGGTGTCTGGTCAGAGGACAGATAGCCTAGTGCTGAGGTGACAGATACAGATAGACGGACGGTCAAATATATAAACCAGAGGATTTCAAACTGTGGCACGCGAAGGTATGACGGGTGGTACGCGGGCACCATGCGCCAAAATAAAAGAATATATATATATTTTTTTTACAGGGGCTGTATGTAGGGTTTAGAGGTGGTACTCGGTCAATTCGAATTTTCGGAAGTGGTACTCGTCTGGAAAAGTTTGAAAACCGCTGATCTAAACTGTCTAGAGCAGTCATGGTTATATTTAAATAGTCGATACTTTCTAGAGAAGGGGTTAAAGGTGAAAGTGGGTATTGACCATGGACAGAATACAACCCACATCACTTATAGGTACACGACACTGCGTTGTGGCTGACCCTGTCCTATAACCTTTCAAGATTCCAACGTTCGTCATTTATGTTAGAAGCGGAGGGATGAGAATTCAATTCTTCGGAGAAGAATATTTTTCAGTCTTCCTTCTTTCTTTCTATGTAAAGGTTATTGCTCCTTGCACACGAGGCAATTTAACTCCCCTTCTGTCGTTTGCATTCAAATCATTTGTCTGGTCACGTTTGGGGCGCCATGGTCTAAATTGGTCTTGCCACGTCAGGGACTTAATTTTCACAACGGGTTTGCGTCGGCATGATCCCTATAACCTGCAGCTGTGACTCGCAGGCCAGCATTCGGTTGTTTCCATTTTAAACTTGAGGCTTTAAGTTGCAAATGTTTTTTTTTTCACTCGTAGACACAAAACCCCCCAAATTAGTTCACTGCTCACTCTGTTAGTACTAGCGCGAAGATTTACAGGTCAAGTACTTAGAAGAACTGTACAAGGGGACCCGAGGGTTAAATTCCTATATATTCCTACTTACTGCAGATGTAAAGATAATACGAACTGTGCTCATTAGAGAATTAACATGCTTATGGTTTTCCAAGGCATCAACAAGAAGGAGCTTAATGTTTCGGAATGAGATATTTCTTTTAAGTGTATGTCATGTATTGGCTGGTACATGTTGGTACAAGGCCGCGACTGGAATAATTTCAAATCAGTAATTAACAATTCATTGGTAAATTGTATTGATGTTGTACAGAAAGTTAGTGATTGGTACAGGGGTTGCTGTCTGTCTGCGGTATTTTCATCTCATGTGATATCTTATTTGTGCTGGACAATGTTGGTGTGTTTCTGAGGTGCCTGTCACCAAGTGTTTGGATTGTTGTGACCCTTCTGTGTCGATGGCTTTGGATGTTTTTAGACAGAAAGACTTCGAAATTGATGTTGTGCCACGGGCTTCAGTTCTATCGGGTGGGTCTGGAGATCATGTGTTGTTCTACTGCGACTGGTGCCGTTTGCGGGATGTAGTGGTTGGTGCGTTTGTTACGGGTGTGTCTTCCTTCTTGCATGCTATGTAGGGTGGGCGCGCTGTAAAAAAACAAACAAACAAACAAAAAACAACAAAACAAACCACCATGCAGCCATCTTACTACTCGTATTATAAGCCAGCATGGGACACAGATTGACACCAACCTTCTCAGTTTTGACAAAATGAAAATCAGGCAGCTTAAGGAAACAAAACAACAACAAAATTAAAACCCTGTAGCGCCGAAAGTTTGAAAAATATGAAAATACTGTAACAGGACATTTAAAGTACTGAGACAATATTGTTTCTTGAGCACCAATATGGCAACTAGCTTGCTTCAAGAAGAGAGAGAGTTATCCAGGGTCTATCCGTTAGTTGACATCATTGGTGACAAACATCATATACTACGACTTCACAACATTCCTGTCAGCATTATATTGCTTTCAGAGAGCTTAAAAAAACCTTACAAGTATGTGGATGATTTTTATACAGTGAAGCTCTTCTAGAATTTACTGTGTTTGAAACGGATGCCCCTGACAGATTTCTTACAATCTTTTTACTAATACTATTACTATTGATCAAAATATGAGTGTGAATTTTGATATTCTCTCAAGCGGTCGTTATGATGAAACTCGTACAGCTAACAACAAGTATTTGTAAAATTAATATGGACACCGGCGGCCATAGAGTTTAGGGTCCTGCAACCTCACACCTGGGGTTCGCAATGTCCCCTCAACGATTATATTTAGAGAGGTCTAATGAAAGGTTCTTTTGTGGTCAAAATATAATACACAACTTTTATTGAGGTTGTGGGTTGAAGAGGGCTGAGCTCAAACCCTTCTTGTTGTGTGTAATTTGTTGTCCATTGACGCTTGCAGAGCTTCGACTAAAACATGGAAGGTACTGTATGTTGTTATGAGAATAAAGTATTTGATTTATTAGATTAATGTCGCATTTGCGCTCACACACACACACACACACACACACACACACACACACACACACACACACACACACACACACACAAAGCACACCGTAAAGCCATCGAGCTACGTGAGTTTCGAACAGTCTGCTGTGAGTGGCTGTAGTTTTATTTATTTATTTTTTTGATATAGCAATCTTTTTGTTCCACACCTAAGACCGTGAACTGGAACCAGAGTTACATCCCTGCCTCCGGGTTTGTTTGACCCCTCTTCCCACTCCGTTCACTATCTACAGCTGTAGCAAGCATCTGTAGCCGCATCTATGAACCATTTGATCTCAGTCGATCTCTCAGATGTTCCCACTTACAGGATATCTCGAACGCTTCCGGCCCACAGCTAATTCCTGAGGTAACCTTACTTCCACTTTATAACTCAGGAGGCACACTAGCTGTCAGGCATATTAAAGGTTTGAGACGCACCTGGATACTGGTTCATGCTCTCGTCAACACTCGTGTTAACACCAAGAGAAAGGGTATGTACTTTAAACTACATGCGCAAGATCTCATCACGAATATATCAGCATAAACACTAATTTCATTCAAACTAGGAGATGTCCTGTGGAGAAGTAGTAGAGTGCTCACATCCTGGAGAGTTGAGATCGAAAACCAAACCTTGTCTTTTTTCTTTTCAAAGCAACTCATAAAGAGCCATAACTTTGGGTAACAACAAAGACAAGCAAATACCCTTGTCGAGCATGCGACTCCAAAGTTTGCATCGTAGCCCCTTGGAAACTGAACAACGAGACAAGCGAGTGCACACAGGCCTGTGTATGTGATAAGCAGCATCTGCTGACCACTAAACTAGCTTCAATTAGTTTATAAAAATGGCATCAGAATGTTCGTCTCACGATTTTACTTGACGGTTGATACATAGCTAAGTATTGATCATGCAGTTTATCACATCGATGGACTTGAGTACTTGTGGATTATTTTTCACAACTAGTATTATTTTACTTGATTCTGTATGTTTGCTTTATAGCTTGTCAAAGGGAGCATACAGCTCACTCTGAAGTCTTCAGTAGCAGCAGTGTGCTGAGTACAACACAAAAGCCATGGACGACAAGTCTGGAGTAGTACTCATGTCGGTAGTAAACAAAGAGAACCACATCACAAAGGATGGTAGTCCTTCGGGGTACACCTACGATAACCAAGGGTTTCAACTCCCAGAAGAGTCGGTTCCAGAGCTCAAAATTGAAAACGACACCGAGGCGACAGCGAGCACAAGGTCTAACGAAACTACAGTCGCCCCGCCATACGACAACGGCACCAACACCTACTCCGAGGCGAAGGACGACGACGAAGAAACGACAGCAGCGACAGATGTGACGAATGGTCCGGTGGAGACAGGAGAGAAGGGCCCTGGGTTACCGAACTACAGGCGGAAGGAGTCTTCTGTAGGCTTCAGGTATGCAGTCTGTGAACAATCAAGCTTTTGGTGAATTTAAGTTATTGCCAAGAACCTGACATCTGTTTGTAGTCTACATTGTGTCTCTTGACAGGAGACAGAAATGCAAACAATAAAAAAGGCTTAAGATGTGGTTTAAAATCTCGTCTTATGTTATGTCACACACACTAGAATACAACAACTTTCTATGGCTGGCATTCTAGCTAAACATTGCATTCTATAGAAATATTTTTCACATTACATGTACTGTCCATTGCAGAAAAACATTTTTTTTTTTTGGAAAAGCGCAAAGAGTAGTTGCTGGGGTTGGTGGAGCAGTGTAAAGTATGACTATTGTGGGAACAGATAGTCTAGCGGTTAAAAGAAACGATATTCGAGCCCAATGGCGTGCAGGCTAGTCGATTATTTAACCTCCCACCTTGTAAAATGTTAGTCTGTAGAGGGCTAGAGATGAGTGAGGGCTCTAACACCTCCTTCTCCAATGGTCGTAACTGCACGTGACTAATCTTGCCCTTTTATGACCATTCACCTTACATACCTATATACACTATAAACTAGACCGACAAAAATTATCTTGTCTGACAGTATTTCATTATTTTGTCATCCTCTGTAATTTTTCTGTAGCGCATCCTCCTCCTCCTCTCTCTCTTTCTCTCGCGCACACACTCACACTGCTCTCTTATCAACACCGAGGGCGTGTCTTAATGTCGTGTCTTCTTCTTTCCACCTCATGGAATTTCTTATGATTGTTGTGCTTCTTATTCTGCAAAAAAACAAACAAACAAAAAACATGGAAGACAATAATTACAACAACATTAATGACAACAGAGATTCATTCTCCCTGAGATTCGGGAGTTTTCATGGGTAATTGTTAGTTTTCTGTCAGTCTCTTCGACTCAGTTCACTTTTATTTGTCATTAAAATCAATCGATTGATAGGTTTGGCAAGAACGTGCTTCCACCTAAAGAGTGAGGATGAAGGGGAAAGGAACCCGGGTCAAAAACAGGCGCATTTTACATCCACAGTCGCCGATGGCAGATTCACGATGCATAGGTACAGACCTCACACATTCTTGGTCCTAACTGACCAGTTTACACCCGAGGCGCACAAAAAGTTTGCTAACAGTTCCACTGCTGACAAAGTTAGTCGCGTAATTTTTATGGCTGTCTGGGTACTGAGGTCTTACAGACCGCACTTTTCTTGGGGAGGCGATTTGAAGTATAATAATAATAATAATAATAATAATAATAATAATAATAATAATAATAATAATAATAAAAAAGTATATTTATATATCGCTTTACCTCACCATCAAAGGCAGGCTCAAAGCACTTGACAAAATAGGTAAAAACACATCAACATAAAATAATGGGGGTTGATCTAAAAAAACAATGAGATTATTGTGTGACCCGGTATAGCAGCCACTCATTTATTTACCCATGTCCTTTTCTGATCATCATGATTTCTCCATCCACCCCTTCCCCTGTCAAGTACCCATTCAGCAACAGATTCAAGTGGGAGAAGCGGTCCTGGGCTCCACGCTATCGAACCCGCTATTGATACCTTTCTTGTCAAAAGAATCAATCAAATTAATTAAAACAATATTGAAAACCGGCAAAGGAAATTTTGTTTAAAAGTCTATATATTGCTGACTCAGAATCAGGACACGGTAAAGGTTATGTTTACTCAGGTTTTATCTGTACGTCTTTGTATACAACCAGTCACGTGAAGTTATCAAGATTAATCCGTGACTAACACGTGACCTCTCTCTGGTTTGCCTAATGGTCACCATGGCGACGTGCAGACTTCCAGCAACGGGGCGGAAGGCTAGTACCGTGAGCCACTCGGCGCCGTTCCGCGGGATGGGGAAGGAGGAACTGTTGCGGCACTCGTCCAAACCCTTCTGGCGCCGCCTCCGCTACGTGTGCATGTCCATCGTGCTGATCGGGTGGCTGGCCTTGATCATCACTGTGGTGGCGCTGGTGCTGGTGTACCCGTCCTGCCGGCAACCCCAGGAGCAGCAGTGGTGGCAGAGGGCAGTGGTGTACCGCATCTACGTCCGCAGCTTCCAGGACAGCAACGGCGATGGTATCGGCGACCTGCAGGGTGAGGACGAGGCCTAGTCACTCGAGTCCCCCCCCTCTCCCCACCGTGGAAAGTCCAAAGCTACTCTGGACGTTCATGGACACTCACTCGCAGACTCTCACAAGTATCAGAATAACATTAAAATCTTCTTATATTATATTTTATCATTAACTTTTTTTCCTTCAGGAAATTTGTTTCGAGTCTCGCGTAATTAAAGAAATGAAAGTTCATATTTAAAATCAAAATATTTAGAGCTGTATAATTCTTATTTCTATTTCTAATCCGTAGGACTAGGAGTGTAGTAGTAGTAGTAGTAGTAGTAGTATAAAAAGCAATAGTGAAAGAAGAAATAGTAGAATTAGTATAAAGTATAGTAATACAAGAAGATGTAGAATAAGAAGGGGCACAAGTAACAGAATAAGGGCTAAAATAAAGAGTAGAACGAGCATGAGAATAAGTAATATATACTACGCAGGAGTAATTCTGTGGAAAGAAGATGGAAGGTAAAGTTTCAGAAAACGGAAGAAAAGACGAACGAGTTTCAATCGACGTGAGGGAAAAACACTTCGCAGCTGATATCAGTCTCCACCATTTCAGGTGTCAATAACCGGTTAGACTACTTGAAAGAGCTGGGCGTCAACACCATCAGTCTTTCTCCCATCTACCAGACCTCGCCCAAGTCTGGCAGCGACATGGACATCATCGACCACAAAAGCATCCACGAGGAACTGGGGACTCTGGAGGACTTCATCACCCTCGTCAACAATTCCAACGCAAAAGGTTACCCTTTAAGGGGATTATTTCCAGATCTTTAACAGAAGAGTCGATGTGTCTCCTTGTATGCACAGCGATAATATGAACGAACAGGCTAATATATGCAGGAGAACATTTCAGGGGGAAGGGGACAAAAGAGAAACAATATATATATATATACACGATGTTTTAGTTTTGTCATTATTTCAAAGTGTGCCTTACTCTCAAGATTTCCATGGACTACCTCTATTTAATCACTCGGTATTATTTGGCTTACAGTGTGTCCCGACATCTACGTAAATGTCACGTGATCTCATTTTAAAGGAATTTTCAAGGTGTACCTTGCTTATACAGGTAGATGTCTCCTTCATCAATGTATGATTGTAAGACTGTTTCACTGTCTTACCTTGCAGGAATAAAGGTGATCTTGGACTTCGTCCCCAACCTGACGAGCAGGAACCACACCTGGTTTAGGGACAGCGCCAGCAGCTCCGACAGCAGCAACCCCAAGAGGAACTACTACGTTTGGGTGGAGGGCCACAACAACAGCGCCCCCAACAACTGGGTGAGCAGCAGTCACCGCGTACCCTTCCTTAACATTGGTGTGAGACTAAGCACACGAGTAAGAATTCAAACACGAGTTAGAATTCGGGTTCCAGTAGGAATAAGGAGACGAGGTCGAATTAGGATGCTTGTGGAAATAAGGCCACGAGTTGGAATTATGGTGTTAATTATGGCGAGGGTGGTTGTTCGTTTGTAGCAGTTACATTTCTTTCTGCTTTATCCTTGTGCTCCTGTATTGTATTTACCCTTGGTATCAGGTACCTGATTTATTCTTTCTTTGTAACAATTTCTTTCTTTTTTTCTGTCGATCTACAAACATAGGCAGTAAAGAAAATCTTTATTGTGACGGTAAATCGGTTGTGTTATCACAGATATCTGTTTACGATGGATCCGCCTGGACTTTCGACAGTTCCCGCAGCATGTTTTATCTGCACAACTTTATGAATACCCAGCCGGAACTGAACCTGAGGAGTTCAGGGGTCAAGAAAGAGCTTACGGTAAGGACAGACGAAGACCAAACAACGTGCAGCCTAGCGAACATTAAAGTAAGCCCACGGAGACAGTGGTCGAGAAATTCGAAGGGAAATAACTTTCCACCAAGCATTTACATAACAGCCTACCCAAACTGCCCACCTTCTTACATGCCTTTGATTTCCATCTCCATGCAAAACTCCATGTTATTCAATGCCTCTCCACAAGATGATATTTGTGAGTAGAATAAGCAAGGGATAGAAGTATAAACATCAACAATGCCTCTTTGTCACTAACAGGTGTCACTAGGGTTACACTCACTCGGGGACACACGCGCTTTCTTTCAACACAACAAAACGATTTTGTTTCAGGTGTGTAGATCGTAATGTATCAGCATGTAGTAGCACAGTCCTTCCATTCTTATTGACAACAGCATATGTCAAGTTTGGGTCTGACCCGGACTGCTCCGTGACACCCGTGTATAAAAGCTTTATCTTATCTTTCAAACGACCAACAACCGAATATATCGTCAGTGCTCTCCTCTTTGAAGCTTAGGTTTGAAGTAGACAGTATGCATTGTACACATTGTCTGTAGAGGACAACATAAACTACCGATGGCTGCCTGGATGTTGCAGGACGTCATGCAGTTCTGGTTAGACCGTGGGGTGCACGGCTTCTTCATCCGTAATTCCGGGTACCTCTTTCAGGACTACGACCTGCGCGACGAGTTGGTGTTGCCTAATAAAACAGACGATGTAGGGTCGTCTTTTTGTTTTCATCATCATCATCATCATCATCATCATCATCATCATCATCATCATCATCATCATCATCAATTAGTCAATCATTTCCAATACTATCATTCTGATACCACTACAACAATTTTCTTCTTCTTCTTCTTCCTCAGCGACGACATCGACAACAAACGATGTCGTAAACGCTATTTGCTCTTGTAGTCGCTTTTCCCGCAAGAAATGAAACATTATTTCTTCCGTCCACACAGAAGGCCTACAGTTCTTACGATCACACATTTACATATGGACTGAGCGAAGTCCACGACATGTTTGCAAGATGGCGGGCTTTTTTGGACGACTACGGTAATGCATCGAGACACGAGTACATGTAGGTAATTTTTTTTCTTCGTGGGAAATAGGAACAGTGGGAGGTATGTTATATCAGTAGATAAAATGTTGTATTGAGTATAGCTTGATGGCATAGCTGGACAGTCTAGTAGGAAGCTTCTAAATCGATGTACGTCTCAATCTTTCCTCCTGTGACTTCTGCGCCTGTAAACATCGAAAATAAACAAACTGTTGAAAAGAGAGAAATTGGCTAAATTGTGCCTAGCAAATAACAGTAACAGATTCCTTAATTGTACGCCAAAATGAACGCTAGATGGGAACAGTAACAGCAAAACAATAAATCTTCTAATCGACATTACATTTTATATTGTCTCGAAAGAAAAAAAATTCACTTGTTTGAAGTAAGGACTTAGTATAACTGTATATTCTCTCTGGAGAAATCTGAAATGGGTTAGTCTGGAGGGGTCCTTTTCCCCGATACTAACTGGCGAATAACTTTTTTGGCAAATTTGTACAACGCAGTCCTATAACTAAAATTTCCAGATAAAATTAAACATTCAACAATGTTTCGGGTAAAGAAGGCCTTTAAAACAAAGAGTCCGGGAAACTGATTAATATAAGTGAAATCTGGCACTAGGAAGGCTAAACATAAATTATTTTTTATGTAAGGCAATTAGATATAACTGAGAAAATTTTTAAATGTTATCTTTGATTAATTAAGTCAAAATTTTGTTATGGGTATGCAGGACTAGTTGATATGTCTAAGTCGTTTAAGATGTACGAAAAATTAAGACCAGAAAAAAGAAGAAATATAATCAAGACCGCGTAGTGTACAGAACTGGAGTATCTCGACATAAAAATATAAATTAAAAAACCTGGCAATAAGAGTTTTTTATCCTGCCGTATTTACCCAAACATGAGCCAAACTACAATTTGTTATTCCTTCTCTCCTCCAGTGTGCTTATAGCAGACAGAGTGGGTAACTCCAAGGAGGTCATGGAGTACTATGGCCGCTTCAACAGAGACGGTGTTGACCTCCCGCTGAATAATTTCTGCTTAGACCTGGACGAGTACAGTGGGGGACGAGGGGTGGCCCAGGTGGTTCGTCAGTGGATGAAATCCATGCCTGCAGGAAGATGGGCCAACTGGTTGGTAAGAGATATGTTTCTGCAGATTTGTCGCTTACCCAAATGGTAATTAGAATTTTCCTTGAAACCCGTATTTATTTTTTCAGTAATTATTTCTCTTCTTTTTTTTTTTGAGGGAGGAATAGACACGTCCCCGCGTTTGATTGACAGGATGGGGGAAACAATGGTACGCCCCTTCCTGACCTTAGCGATGCTGATGCCTGGGACACCCGTTGTTTATTATGGGGACGAAATAGGAATGAGAGGACACAACGGCTCCGAAAAGGACGAAGGACAAAGAAACCTGCCCATGCGGACCCCCATGCAGTGGGATCGTAGTTCACACGCCGGCTTCTGCCTGTGCTCATCAGGAAGTCCCTGGATGCCCGTCAACCCGACGTACACCACAGTCAATGTGGAGGTAACTGCGTTTGGTCAAACGTATTAGCAGAATAATTCGTCGATTATCTCCCATGTCTCAGGCAGCTTTTGAAATTGAAATTTTGTTAGAATATGTCGGCTTTAACTGTGTGTGTGTGTGTGTGTGTGTGTGTGTGTGTGTGTGTTTAAAGGGCTAGGGAGACAAAATATATAATCGATCATAATATTTCTTGCAGGCTTGGTATCAGTTTTTTGTATATTGTTTTCCTCTAGCATTGACTTTAGCGTACAATTAATGAAGCTGTTGAAGTTGCATGACACCATTTAGCAAATTTATCTCTTTTCGAAAGTTTTTGTATTTTCGATGTTTACAGGCGCAGAAGTCGGAGGAGGATAGTCTATATAACTTCTTTACCAATCTGACCTCATTACGATCTGAAAATCCAGCCTTCTATTATGGAGACTACAACGAGGCTGTTGTCGATGATGAAGTTTTCTCGTTCGTCCGAGATTTCGACGGAGTCAAAGGGTAAGTGAAGTCAAATTAGTTGTACGGACAGAACATTTTTAAATTAAAAAAATAAACAATCTGGAAGTTTCCTTTCAAAACATCAAGAAAAAAAATCAGCAACAGCAGCTTTTTATGTTTGCTTTCTTTTTATTTGCCAGATTTTTGGTAGCACTAAACTTCGTAAACCGAACAGTGACCAAAAGTTTCTGCGGCGGGTACCCCACCATTCCAAGCGAGGGTACGGTTGTCCTAGTGACTAGCAGTGACGTCATTTACAAGAAAGGCAACTCTGTTTCATGCTCCGGAGTACAGCTGGGGCCCTATCAGGGATTGGTAATGTCTTGGAATTACGTTGCAAAGGAGCTGTAGGACTATGCTGATGCTGAGACTGATCTCCAAAAAAGATGGAGACGGCATGGGGGTGAAAGGGTGGGTGGGCGAGGAAGAGTGCATATGAGTAAGCATGGATGAGATGAAGAGAGAGAGAGAGAGGGAAAGAAAGACCTTAATTGGAGAGGACACAAGGTTAACGCTATTTGTGTTTTGTACATGATGAATTATCTTACAAATAGGAATATACTGAAACCAAAGAATACCCAAGTACGAATAGCACGTTCTGACTGAAACGTGTGATAAGTTATAGATGCTCCTTTTAATTTTTTGAAGCTCAACCTTTTTACGCCTGTTAACTTCCCGTTTCGTTGACCTAATTGTCTTAACTGTCCCTCAATTTTAATGGCTTCTTAGTTCTAATACGTTTATGACGTTTCCAGTTTTTCAAAACTCATTTTCTTTGCTTCATTATGCACTTTTCGTTCTAAGGAAAATAAGACATTCTACTCTTTTTATACATGAATATATTCTTCTTTGTATTGCGGTCCCTGAGGCATAAGTTGATTAATTGCTTAGTCATTCTGTACTGTAGAATGTGGATTGTCTACTGTCAGCTGATGAGAATTATTTTGTATTTTACTCTAGTATTTTGAAATGTATATTATGATATAAAGCATATGCGGAACGTAAACTAATTATTTGGTGCATAATTCCTGTTAGAAAATAATTCAAGGAATTCTGATGACACATGTCTAAATATTTTTCATCCACCTTCGTAGTTCTGATGTTGTTACAATCCTTCAGCTTATCGCTATCTCTATCAGGATACTCTTATTTTAAAATCTTTCGTATTATTCCGTGTACTGTCAAAATAAAAATGGAAGTCTTATAAACTGACAAAAACAAAGGGGAGGAAGCTCTCTCTCTCTCTCTTACAATGCATAGTTTGCTGGCTATTAAGTATTTAATGCAACTGTCTAACAAAAACTAAGACAGAGAGATACGTGTTTATATAAACTTGTATGTTAGAAACCGATTTTATAAAGATTCTTGTCTTTATGTTTACTTTTTATGATAATAAACTGAAAAAAGACTATAAATGGAATTTCTTTTTCATACTTTGGCAGGACACATATGGTTCGTCTTGCATATTCACGCTGTTGAAAAATAGACTTGAAAAAGAATGTCGCAAAACAGGTGTAAAAATAGAGCCAGTCACCCACGCAATTAATACTAATTGATTATACAGTAGTATCTCGTCTTCGTTTGCGGCATCTACTAAATTATTTCCTTTACCCACCCCTCCTCCGAACTGTTGTTTTCTAGCATCCCCTGTAGCTTTGATAAAAAGAAAGCTCTATTTTTTTTTAAACCTTAAAAGGTTCCATGACTGAGCCTGTCTAAACGGTTTGAGTGTATAAGCAGTCGCTCAGCATGGCACGCTTTGGTACCTGATAAAATATCTTTCGCCGCCTTAGTTTTCCATCATCATCATCATCATCATCATCATCATCATCATCATCATCATCATCATCATCATCATCATCATCATCATCATCATCATCATCATCATCATCATCATCATCATCATCGTCGTCGTCGTCGTCATCATGTCGTTGCATCATGGTGTACACACAGTTAGCGATGGCACGAGGTCTGCGCTCCTGTCATAAGGCTACGCAGACCGGAGCGCCACAGTCTTTCAAGAAATCGATCCACTTTATGAATGAATGAGTGAATGAGCGCGCGGACAATGTGTCACGTGACCAGTGCTGGGCTTACTACGGCAGTGGCGTGACTGGCTACACGGACAGATCGAATTTCAGGCGTGATTTCAATACGCTTGCTTGCAGGAACCTGAAGGACTGTGCGCAAAAAAAAATAAAAGCCCCGGTGAATGCTCATCACACCTCTGTCGTTGTCTTTAACATTGCTGATGACGAGGATGGGAGGTAGCGAAGTACAGCTTTGGGAAAGAAGAACATGGAATAAGTTACACACTTATCGGAAAATAATACTTGAACATTTGATAAAAACTATAAAAGAAAAGGAAGAGCAAGTGAGAGATAGATAGAGAGGAGTAGTTTTTGGGGTCTTTTACCCCCCCACCCGACTGAGGCAAAGCTGTCGGGAATGAAAAGAAATGCAACGTGCGGAAAAAAATCGCATCCTCTGAGACGAGATGTGAAGTCAGAACATCAGATCTTGTTACTGTATTAACAAAATGCGCTGAGCCGTTGTACTACTGGAATGCCCAGGAAACGAATAATAATAAGACGAATGTTGACATCAACAGCAGACATGAAACCCATAAAGCAATAGAACTGTCGTTGATTAATAAAAGCAAGGAGCTCATGACTAGTTTTAGTACAGTTGATGCCTTCCGCTCCTCAGCCGCGGACAGACCAAATCGCATGGTATTGAAAACGCGCCAGCGCCGGGCGAGTCGTTCTCGCTGGTCCCTGCTCCGGCGCACGTCTGGCAGGCAGCGACCGGGGAGCTCGACGAGGAGCCCGAGCAACATGGTGGCGATGGGGATCGGAGGCGACTGTCGGCCGCACGCACTCCTCCACCTTCGGGTACAAGATGTCTTCACGCCGCCTGCCTGCACAATTCGCCAGGTAAGTGCACTCACTGCATTCTCCTCCATGTGCTGGACAAGACGCCAGCCCGTAGCTTTGCAGCCAATCCGAGTTGAGGATGATTGCTGGGAGCAGGTTGGGAGGGAGTTGGGCGGTGTGGAGGGAGGGGAGTACACGTTGTTGCCTGTTGGAAAGACTGGAATGCGGTAGTCCGGATGAGGCTGTGAGCAACCAGGGTTGTTCCTCTGTACCTTGCTGTCATATAGAGAACTGTTCTGGTTATTTCACAACTGGCACTCTCTTTCCTTCCTCACTCTCTCGTTTGATCACTCGTTGTTTTCCTGGTTGCTGGCTGGGATTTTATCTTTTATTTTTATGATTAGGATTCTCCACAAGTTTATAATCGCCTTAAAGAAGTGTCACACCGTATTTATAGCTGCGCCGTGAGCTTCCACAGTGAGGGATGGGTAGGTGCTAATCGGCTGATAACATGAGATATTATCGCTGCCTGCACAAGACCCGCATTGAATTTGCATTAGAAGAAAATACCACTGACCTGCCCCCAGCTACCCCAAACCTCCATGGACAGCCACTTCCTGTAACTTCGCGGAAAAATTAAAATTACTAACTTCTGGGAATTTTCGCACCACTCTCATCCTCTTTATCTAATAGTTTTGTTATAACTCTGCTCTGTAGTGAAGCAGATTTCTTCTTTAGGTCATTATCTCTCTTTGCACATCTACATCATCTACATCCCACGACACGAAAGTAAACACACACACACACACACACACAACCATATTACACACCATATAGAATACAAGTTCGCGGAGAGATAGTGTGGGGTGAAAATAGTCTGAGGTTCCTTTCAATCATGTGAGAAAATTTTGGTTTCATTAATGATCGTTTGAGTAAAAGGAAAATTAGCCAATTTTTAGATGTTAGTATCTTTGCGTGCGCGCTCGCGTGTGTGAGTGTGTGGAGGGTACATACAACTCTGCCTCTCCTATATATATATATATATCCAGAATTGATGTGTAGAACGACTTTTTTGTATTCGTTATAACGTTTGCGGATGTTTAGATTGAGGTGCAATTACTCCGTGAGTTTTTACCATCTGTAGCTAGTGCCCCTGATGCTGACATTTTCTTGAATGTTGATTTCTCTGTATTAACTTGATGAACCTACAGACTGCGGTCTCTTCTTGACACGCGTACAGACATACTCAAATGTCACACTGTATACATATTGTAATTCCGGACTCATTCACCTTAGCTGAATGGAAAGTGGGATAAAAACCCTATCTGGTGTAAAATGGTGAATTTTGAGGTCTAGTGGGATACAACTGTTCTCTGTTGACTCAATGCAAGATACTGTTTTCCCAAATCTGGGTGATAGCACCCCACTTCCCCACGTTCTGTTCACAGGATAACTCCTACAAACATCCTCATACACAGAAAGAGATCACCCTCGTGACGTCACGATTGGCCTAATTAACATATGGTTCTACTTCTTCCGCTGGCTGTAGCCTTGACAGTGTGGCCGGGTTATTACTATGTAATCCTGATGTATGTGGTTGTGACCTCTTTCTGTGCATAGTGATGTTTGTATCTCGAGAACGAAATGGTTGGTTATTTGCATAGCGCTTGGGAAAAAATTTTACCCAGTCACCAGAAAAAACTTACAAACATCTTTAACTTTATCAAAAAACGGTTAAAGCTTTTTTTTTTTTATAGCGAAGTCGAAGATTTCTGCTCGAACGGCAACAAGAGGTTGTGAAGAAATCCTTTCGATGTAAGGAGAATACTTTATTCAAGACAGACTAATTGTTAACACTAACTTTAACGACTTGTGAAACAGCCCGTGAAAAATTTACCTGTTTAAGATATATTTGGAGGCTTTACTTTTTGTACCTAAGCGCCAACAAAAAGTTTCAACAAAAAGGAGCAGACATCACAGCAAATATTTACACCGGTCTTGCTGTCAGTCTGTGTAATACCTGCCCTTCTGGACGCAGGTGAAACAAAATCGATGATATCCGTTTACCTGGGAAAACCCACAGTCACGTGTGTGCCTGGGAGGAGTGGTCTTCCATGCCAAGTCACTTTCCTTATCTGCCCCTTATCGTAACTCAGTTCTGCCCACTCACTTTTCATCCCTTATGTCTGTCTGTCTATTCACGGACTTGTATTACTGGACTGCTTGCAGACGATTTTTTTCAGTGAATTCATAGAACGAGGCTGGTTACGAAACAGCTTACGGTTTATTCACATTCATTGTTAAGGCTCGCCGAGACTAACAGTGGAGAACTTCGCAAGAGGCTCAGCGTTGGTCTCGGCAGACAGACAGCAATCCACCCTATACACGTCCGTGATCTATTTATCTCATCACTAGATTGCTTGAAATTTTCCACAGCCTTGACCACCGTCTTGCTTGAGATTACCGACATTTTGTGACTTCATCAGCTGACAATAATCTGTCTGACCCAAGTCGATGGCACTTCTTTTGCTGTATAAAAATCTTTGTAGAAATGTCAGAAATCAAACACGAAATAAGAAAACTGTTTTGACCAAAGATCGCATATATACTGTGATGCATGATTACTTATGCTAATAAAAGAAAGAATATAACAATGTAAGGTGAGCCCACCCGTAAGGTTAGTACGTTCAATGTTTGAACACGCCCTGGTTCGCGGCTCCCTCGGTTTACCCAGCAGTGAACGGGTACTTGGTGTTCTATCTTGTGCGTCCTAGACATCATCAACCGGTTAACGACTAATTTTTCTAACATCAGAATGAAAAACACAATAAATAAATAAATATTGACTGAATGTAGGTGGGAACTGACTGAAATTCTTCAACAGAAGGTGAAATATTGATGCTAGTCTGACGCTGAGGTTAAACAGATCTAGGCTGCATTGACCTAATTTTGGCTACGTGCCACTGTGTGGGAGGAGAATGAGTAATGATGAGGGGGGGGGGACCTTGGGGTGAGCAGTGATCAATAGTAAGCTAAAGGAAGAGGATGCAGCGGCGCGAGACCTGATCCATACAACTTGGTGTTTTGTTCTTTCTGTTGTCTTCTCCTTACCCAGCATTGTCAAGGGATGCAAAATAGGAAATAGGACACACACACACACACACACACACACACACACACACACACACACACACACACACACACACACACACACAGAGTATGATACAATAGATAGATAGTTTCACACAGTTTCATTTAGTCATTTGTTTTCCTGAAAAGTGATTTATTAGTAGATAAATGACAGGTTGATAAATAAGAACAATTTACATCTTACTCATCTTCACTAAATCAGAGAAAGAGTTATTCCTCGTACTGTTTATCACCCTCGTCGTGTGGACGGGCTCCGAGCTTTGCGAGAATTTTGGTTTCAAGAAGAGCCAGCGGACTCGTTGGGACGGCAGCTGATTACCCCAGGCAGCGCCACCACCGTCAACCTAGAGAAGGCCATCGAGTTCGATGGAGCTGTAGTTGAGGGCTGGTGTTTAGTCAGCCCCATCCTACCCCTCCCCCCCCCGGCCTACGCGTGTTGCCGTGCGAGGGCGCTGCTGCAATAAAAACAGAAAAAAATTGAATCGCTGTTGTTGCTGGCGGTGGATATACAGTAGAACTGAGAATATCTCTGTCTCTCACTTTCCCTTCTCCTCGTGTCTGCCCAATCCTCTGTTAACATTTCCTATACTTTTTCATTTTATCTCTCTTTCCTCATATGTAAATTCTAGTCTTCTTTCGCTTCGGTGGATGCGAACAAGTCGTCATGATAGAGCAGACGAAAAAGAGTAGGGAGGTGGTTGTGATGGTTGTGGTGGTGGGTCTTTGTACTTTACGAAAGCTTGTCGTCCCCAACACCATCGTCTTCGCCGCCCTCACTAGATAACGGCTGTTGCCATGGCTGCGTCGAACAGTGGGTCATTGATTGACCGGGAGAATTAGGGTCCGCCGAGTGCCTGCAAACACTACCACCGCACGCCAGTTCCGCACAAGTTATCGAGTTTTTTTTTTTTGTAAGGAAGATGTCTGCCGGAAAGTGGCAGCAAGATGCGTCTTGCAAGCAGACATGGCCTCTCAATCATTGAGAAGGATGGTTCTGGCTGGTCTTTGGAGTTTTCTCGTTCTTGTTCTTTTTCCTTTTTGTCTGGTTTTGCG
Organism: Marisa cornuarietis; assembly: GCA_004794655.1. NCBI lineage: Eukaryota > Metazoa > Mollusca > Gastropoda > Architaenioglossa > Ampullariidae > Marisa > Marisa cornuarietis. The sequence goes on from SMMW01000169.1 coordinate 625,693, forward strand.
CGCGAAGCGAAGAAGTCTGCCTTTTTCTGCTCTCGGGTCAAAAAGGCAATGGAGCATGAATAAAAATAGGCGAAGCAGGAAATTGGAGACACAACACAACCAAAATTCTCGATGAATAATTCTATTCCAATACCAGCGCAGCTGCGAAGAGCAAAAGTTTCTCCACCTCATACTGCATGTCCAGCAGTTATTTCTCTGGAAAACTAGAAAGAAGACTAAAAGAAAAAGAAAAAAAAACCATCGGCAGGGTTACTGAAACTTGTAGACATACTCGTAGCGTATCTCTACACCCTTAAGGTGCCTCTCAAGAATGCGGCATGCTGGGAGTTTCCATGTTCGGCATTATTATTCGTTCATGTTGCGATTCATGAATGGTGACAGCACACGTGTAACAAAGATTACAGTACAAGACGCCACAGGAAGATTTTTAACATCTTCTTCAAAGGCCACATCCCCGATAAGAAGGTACAAATGAACATTACGGAAATCTTGGTCCTACGAAGACTTCCCTTGTCCACAGTGAGATGAGACTAGACGAGACGAGATTTGAACCCAGGACAGCCGTTCCTCACTTCATCGGTGACAAGCGTTAACTGTTGTGCAACCGCCCGAGACTTACGGAAAACACAGGACCGAGAGTAAGCAGTAATATCGTCATATACTCACAGAACCCAAAAGACTGTAGATGATACTGATAAGAATGATAGCACAAGAAAAACTTCTTTTAATAAAAAAACTCGTTTGTTTATAAAGCACCCACATGTCTGATAACAACTGATATACATGTATATATATATATATATTTCCAGTCTGCAGCTCTCTAACCAACACTTCTAAAGCTTTTTTTTCAATTTCTTTATTTAGCGAGTACATCAAGTTACACGACTCATAAAAATAAAGTCACTTTTGCGGACTCTAAGCCATACAGGTCAATAAATTCACATGCCTCTAGTCGTGACCTTTGATTCTCCCCTCAGTCGGTCGCACGCCGTCCATTTAAAAACAAACAAGGAGGCATAAAAGAACCATTCGGAGAATGTCGATTATCACCCAGAAAAGGTCAGTGGTATGCCACCTACCAGTGTGAAGCATAAACAGACTGTAATAGTTCACTGCCAATGCATTCTGTTCTCGAAAGCCTTCTGGTGTCCAGGCGGCGTCAAGGCCAGGAACAAGCCATTGTCCTTCTGATCGATGACATTAAGCAGAAGAGGTATCGTTACTCCAAGGGAAGTGAGCTGGGGTCATGGCTAGCTGCTCCCTACAAAAGGGGCCCATGTAAATGACAGACGTCACATTAAAGGTTAATAGGTCAGACTTAAGTATTCTTACATAGACAAAGAATAAATATACACGTGAGAAAAGAAATGTTTTTGTATTAGAGAGGGGAAATCTCGTCCTCTCTCTCTCTCTCTACGCACGTATGCGTGCAGGTCTGTTCTTGTACGTGCATGTGTTTTTGTTCTCTCTCTCTCTCTCTCTGTGTGTGTGTGTGTGTGTGTGTGTGTGTGCTGAATGCCTATTACACCTCACACAGGATAAAATATCTCATGTTACTTTCATTGCTTCTCAATGTTGCAGGAAAAGAAAACAGCCCACCACGTGAAAGGTCCTGAGTGATACGCATAAAATTCTTGATGCCACTGTTTTCCAGTCAACTGAAAAAAACCCCCAAAAATAATAACAACATAATTTAAAAAAGAAACATTACGGAAACGAAACATAAAAAAGCAGGCAGCCGACCTTCACAAGACAATCAAGCAAGCTCAATTTGAATATGAGAATACAAATTATTATGGACGAACAGGCATGAGTGCCACACCAAGGACAACAATTAAGTAGGAGTCAATTCTCGTTCCCTGAAATATCTTAACCCGAAGAAACCCAGTGTTATTCTCTGCGCGCTCGTCTAAAGCTCGGTACATTTAATTTGCTTGGACGTCACAAACATCCTTTTATGATCAATAAACAGTAATTGCTAAAGTCACGAGATCCTTCTCCATTTCAGGAAGAGACATTTTCCTTGTGAGATCATCTACCAAATTTGCACAAATCGGGAATTTTATCCTTGTGAGCGTTTGACTGTGTTTTCTTTGAAAAAAAGGACAGCAAAATATTTGTATATAAACGTGGGACCATCATGCATCCTCCTCTTTGTCCCTGTATTTTGATTGCAGCTGACATCTGATAGTCATCATGGAAATTGTGTAAAAACTGACAGAATGCGACGTTTACGGTGCAGACACCGTAGTGCACTTCTCGTGAGAATGGACTGGCAGGAGATATGAGAATCCAATATTCTTCTAAGTCGTCTGTAAGCTGCTGCAGTTTAAAAAGGAAAAAGAAAAGGAAAAAAAATCCGTGCTCCAAATTGTTGCTTCTTCTGAGAAGAACTCGAAGTGTCGTGAAGCTGCTTGATGAAATGCCGTGTAAAAAAATGCACAAGCCACCTTTAAGTGTTTAACTTCGATTTCATTTAATACGATACCGTTCATGCATTAAGGGGAACACAAAAAATAAACAAAATCAAAATACATCTCGATAAAAAGGAAAAAGTTGTAGCAGATGTAGTGCAGCATCGGTCGAAGACTGGAATGCCAGTCGTCCGGCATTTTTTGCCAGCCCAGATCCGTTAATGGTCGAGTGCAGTATCAATACTTCCGTCGCGCATGCGCTGTGTGAAGAAAGGGACTTGCTCTCAACGCTTCATCGCTTTTGCAGTCCCACCAGGCGAGTGGGAGAAACAGAGTTTTTCAGCAAGAGTGTGTGTGTGAGAGAGTTGTGGACTTTCGGTGGGAGAGGAAAGAGATCGAGTTGTGGACACGCAGATGACTTAGCACACACGTGGTGAGAGGAGTGTGCAGGTGAGAGGAGTGTGCAGGCCGAGGGATATCGGCGGTCACCAGGTGTAGGGAGTCCAAGTGTGATGGCTGACGAGAAAGGTGTTAAAAAACGAACCAGGGCAAAGGTATTGGAAGACTTATGGATTTCAAGTGGCCACTGGTGAGTGGATTTCATGTGGCAGCACACACGCTTCCTCTCTGTCTCTCTCTTTCTCATTCATACCACAAACTAACCCCCCTCCTCCACACACATAGCACAGGGAAAGAAAGAGTATCTATCTATCTATCACATACGCACGCCAGGTCGCATCAAAGTTTACATGCATAATAATATTAATGATAGTAACAACAATAATAATTCTTACATTGCGCCAGGTTCTAGAAGCTACTGACTACACACAACACACCCACACGCGCGCACACGCACGCACGCACGCACGCACGCACGCACACACACACACACACACACACACATACGACCGCTCTCGCTGGCTCGCTCTCTACATGCATGTTGAAGTCTAGGACTTAAAGCGGATGGCGGAGCACATGAGACAAGAGTGTAGGTTCCTCCAAGAACTGATCCCCGAAGTGTGGTCCTCACCGATGTCTCTCGACACCAAGTGGGACGGACCTGTGGACATTTTGCAGATGACTGACAGTTTTATCTCAAGACCTGGCCTCCAAAAGAGACAACAAAAAAAAATGCGAACGAGAACAAAAACAAAGCGGATGCCTGATCGCTGCCAGCCTCGCTGTGCACGACATTGACCCCTTGGTATTGATCATGGGCTGACCTCTGTGACACGAGAGCATAAAACAATAATTATTCACTCTCCCTGGGTCTGCTGGCGTGGCCTGAGAACTGACGTACAGTATAAATGGGTTGAGATATTTTTAGACATGAACACCGCATGTGGCTAGCACTGATGATAGAGAGAGAGAGAGAGAGGGAGGAGGAGGCAGAGAGAAGAAATAAATGTTAATAATATATTGCGCACGTGCGGGTGTGTTGTGCGTAATGAGTAGCTTCTAGAACCTGGCGCAATATATATTGTTGTTACTATCATTAATATTGTTAGTCATGTAAGAAACTGCTGCCAGTGCCTCAACGCACTGGTACGGCGTTTGGATGCTGCAGCAGCAGCAGCTGCTTTTTGTGCAGTCGGGGGTAGGGTGGGGGATGATGAGGGAGGAAGGATGGAGGAAGAACCGCCTAGCGTTATCGATCACGTGCAAGAAGCGGTCTTCCTCCCGCGGGACGTGTTGAGGAGGACAAGGGTGCGGGGGGTTGGGGAGAACAGAGTGAGGAAGGAATAAACAGAGGGCTGGGTGGCGGTAAGGTTCTTCTTTGAATGGCAGTATGAATGAAAGCCGCGGGGGAGGAAGGAAACCGGGAGGTGTGAGTGGGGTGAGGGGTAGAGAGTGAGAGGTGGGGGTGGGGTGGTGGGAATCTGTGCAAAAGGGTTTCTTTGGACAGGGATGACAGCTTGTTGCTGGCGACCTCTTCACGATGTCTGAGTAGGCGCTTGAGACGTGGACTTCTGCGAATGCGTGCTTGCGTACGCGCGCGCGTGTGTCAGTGTCAGTGTCAGTGTGTGTGTGTGTGTGTGTGTGTGAGTGAGAGAGAGTGAGAGAGAAAGAAAGAGAGCAAAACCCAAAGGGGATTTTCTCGGATAATCCGCCAGTTCACACACACACACACACACACACACACACACACACACACACACACACACACACACACACACACACACACTCCTCGACCAGTTGCGCATTCACCCTTCAGATTAGGCACCAAGCAAAAATCGCCAAAAGAACCAAGCAACAGTTATAAACATTCACAAGGGAAGGCTAGTTAAGGGGCTAGAATCAAAGACTAAAATCAATCAATATTATAAAATCCCAAACGCCAGGATGATAGGAGCCGGGCTAATTGCTTGGGACCCAAGATGCAACAATAACAGGAAATCGACAAGCGCTGGCTGCACCGTCAACAAGTAAAAAACAAAATACGAAAGACATAATTGTATTACAAATTATGTGCAAAAAGCCAAACATTTTAATCCTCATATTAAGCTTTTAACATCGTCCAGTACAATTTGCCATTTTATCTTTCACAAAAAGAAAATGCTTCCTTGGCGCTGTTAAAATGCCAGAAGGATTCAGTCACACACGGAATCGAGGAATACAAGGAGATGGAGATCAAGATGACTTGAGTTCCTTGGATATTTTTAGCAACGTAAGAAGACCGATGAAGAGGCAAAGGTTAGCTCGTGAGCGTGGAAGGAAAGTGGGCGGGCGATCACTAGGCGGGCCCTACTGCCGTTAGTATTTCTCGGCTCTTGTATTCTTCCTCCGCCATAGTTACAGAACCAGTGTCCTCTTATAGTGTCATCATGTCCTACTGCATGCTATGATCCAGTCGAGCAAGATGCCTCATGGACTTTCTTTCTTCTTTCTCTTGCCCACCAAAAACCTTATACGAATGCTACAATCAAGTCAGCTTGTTCGATATATATATATATATATATATTGCAGCTGTAAATTGTCTCATCCTTTCCTTGCCTAAAAACGACAGATCACCATTTCCTTATGTGAAGTTTGCAAATTTTATCACAATTATTCGAGTAGCATGCGCATAGCAAATGAAAAATTGTTTCTTCGAAAGGGAAAGTTATATATGGGATGTGTGGATTTTGTTCATGAATCGGTGATAATAAGAAGTGCAAAGTTATTTCTGCACCAGCCAACAGCGATCTGTAGGTAAAGGTGAGTAAGATGCATTGTGGGAAAACGTATACCAGCCTCAGGCAAGGGTCCCTTGCGACTTTGGCATTTGAAGCGCTGGCCTGAGGCTGGTATACTGATGATGATGATGACACATTGCTCATGACTGCTGCTGAGGGAGTTTGGACTCCTTCCTGCACTCCATTCCTGTCTTTGGGTCATGCAGGAAACGGGGGAGAATATGATAAGTGGAGAGTTAAGGGAAGATGGCGCAAGTATATATAAATAAACATTTTATTTTTATCTCCGATCTCGATCGACAGATTAATGGTGGCAATGTCTTTAATTGTCAAGCATGGAACCTGATGAATAGCTGTACATAAATACAAGTGATGTAGTTGACTTCTTTGTCAGAATTGTCGGGCTTAGCAGTGTGTTAGGCGATTACGGATGTGCATCGTTTTTAGTATGACTACAGAGGTATGGCCTTTCTCTGTGATGTTAGGTGTGTGTGTGTGTGTGTGTGTGTGTGTGTGTGCGTGTGTGCGTGTGTGTGTGTGTGTGTGTGTGTCCTGACTTTGGTCGCTGGAAAGATACTCACTGCGCCATGTTCTCATCAACACCTTTTTTAAGCTTGATTAAAACCAATCTTTTCTTTCATAAGGTTTCATTTGGTCCAACACTGTGATGGAAATGAAACCTGACTGAAACAAGCAAGTTACTCTTCTTCAACTTTCTATCTCATACACACAACACACGCACACCCACCCATACAATACACACATACACTCACACACGCTACAAACAGCCTCAAGAAATATAGGAAACTCCAAAAATTCTTGCATCTGATACAGGAAGGGACAAACTAAGGCTCCTCTCGTTTTTTTCCTGCCACCTTGTTGGCTGAATCAGGTTTCTTCGATCGATTTTGAAGACATCTCCACATCCCATTTCGCTCATTAATTTTTTTTTAAATTCGCACCCTCGTGCATACTTCCATCATCTCAGTTGAAGGATGTCGGGTGCAGGGGTGGTGTGGATAGCTAGGACTTTAAAGCAAGCCCGTATCTCGCTCTCACTTCCTCCGCCTTTCGCTACCATAATTACCATCTAGGATTAATTCTGGGGAATCCCTAGACCCAGCAGCCACAGAAGCGTCTGTTAGGAGGAGGAAGTCCTGTTACTCGAGTTTTTTTTTTCTTGCTTAGAGGTTTTCTTGTCTACATCTCCTCGTCATTGAAGACAAGTTCCGTCTACAGCTTGTGAGGAAAATATCAGTTGTCTGCCATTGTTGCAGGCTGGGGGAGGGGGGAGTGGGGAGGGGAGAAATATGAGCTTCAACAGTCGTGAAAACATCCTTCAGCCATGTCAGTTCACCTCACACACTCTCGCGATAATTGCACGTCCTTTCATATAATCACAAAGATTGCCTTGGGCTGTCGAGATCGTAAATTAATTATGGATTTTGTTTCAATCTATTTTTCTCTGGAGCAAGGGCTTTAGAAGAGAACATAATTTACTTCCCATTATAAGCATTAGACACCCGTTTACGTTAAAGGTAATTTAGAAACACACACTACAAAAACACACACACAGACTACAAAATCCCTTCTCAGAAGGTGCTTGACCGGCGCTGTTGACAGACAACCTCGTGTAGTCAGGCCGTGTCCATTGCCGACACCACAATGAGCACTGGGGACGTTTAACCACTCAAATTAGGTACATGAGCAAACAGCTCTGAAAATGCACTCTTTCTACCATTTATCATAATAAGACAAATTTAAACAATTATGCCTTAGACCGCATTCTTATCATCCATTACTTTAAACTACGGTTAAAAAAAAACTGTACTGAGCTACCTCACCTGAACGAGGTTAGAGCCTAATTCGGGAACCGCGGCGATACACACGTGTAACTCGCTCGACGACCGAGTTCCCGAATGCCCAACAATCTCAAAATCGTTTCCTGAGTCTTAGTGAGTACCTGTTCACTCTCATCATCTACATGTTTCCACAAACTTTGAGTACAATACGTTGTCTCCCCTTCCTACAGCTAGTTACTCGTTAGTTACTTCCCTTACACACAAACTAAGCCAGTTTCAATTTGCATGATCTCCCATTCATACAACAATCACCAAACGCTGTAACTCACGGACGCATCGCTAACAAGTTAACAATGGCTAACATCGGTACAAGCCCCGACCTACGTACGTGTTTCAGGCTCTGGATTTTTTTTTCCTAGGTAGCTGATTGTTGGTCTTTTTACGGCAAGTCAGCGAATATCAAAACGAACGAGATCAGTTTTCAAACCGAGTACCATATCTTTTATTAAATGGACAAATATGGATAACGTTGACCAGTTTACATAACCGTCATGTTAGAAAATCTTTGCCAAACTTGACCAAACGTTTGTACAATAATTAAAAACAGCTTTCTTAATCAGACACAAATAGTCGACTGTGTGACCATTTGGGGCAGATTTTATGTGTCGTTCTTGTAGAAACCAGCGCTCTTGGGAACTTGACACTGTGTGCGATGAAGACTTTCCTTTCCAACATAGTAAGAACAGTAGACATGACTTCTGCAGCCAAGGGTTTACAAGATGGCCTGGTGATTGTCGAACTGGGTGGAGAAGTCTGATGTGGAACGTGCTGTTTAGAACGTGTCAGGTGAGCACTTCAAGAACCCGGGCGGGGCGTGTGCATTATTAATGACAAGGTCTGGCCGTGATAGGGGCAGACGGTCTAAAAAATAACGCCACCTGGTGTTGATGAGTTGGTAAGAAACACACGCAGGTGGAAAACATAGGAGATTCTGGACATCCACCTGCGTCCTCATTATGGCTGTCCTTGTCGTCGTTATCATCGATAACATAAAAAAGAATACGAGCACCACAGTCACGCACATTCTCTCTACACCTCTCTCATACCACCTTTCGCGTATCGCACTAGCACTGAGCAGGGTTGGGGTTAAACACCAGACAGTTTTTTAAAATCATAAACAATGCGTGTCTGTGTGCTTTTGTCCAGCGTCTGCCGCTCTGTCCGCCCCAGGGAATAACATGAATTATGGAGGATACACGGAGGCGAATGGCCAGGTCACGTGACAGACTTAACCTCGTAATAGCAGGCAGCATTATTTGCTTTTGCATTTTCCTTCTCTTATAATTTTTTTTTTAAGTTTAAGAAAAGGAGAGTTAGTTGAGTGTTTTAAAGAATGGTCTGGTCTGCTCGTTGGTCAGTCAGTCTTAAATCATGGCGCCTGATCCGACAGATCAGAAAGCGTGACGGTCTGTCTTGAATAATGATGGTGAGACTGATATCATGATTGTAAGTAAAGTCAGTCACGCAGGCATGATGCAGTCTGTATGAGGTCACGCCGGTCACATCATCACGTGACCATGGTAGTCGTACAGTCACGCTACCAAAGACCTGTTAGTATGAGCAGTAGTAGAAGTCTCAGTGGTGTGACATTTCTCAGGCATCGAGTCACATAGCTATAAAAAGCTCATTATTTCGAATATTTTTTTCACCACTGTCAGATGCCCAGTCGTGGCAGTCATAGTCTGAAGAAGGAAACGGCTGTAACAGGTCGAAATGTGGAAACTGGTTTGATTCCAACCGCATTTGCTGGGCTGTCAGTCTGAAGGAACAGCAAATAGGTAACCTCCCTCCCACCCACCCCCTGCCCTTTTAAAGTAGCGACACTACAAGTGGTGGAGTACAAACCATTGAGTTACTGTAAAAAAGAATCTGTTTATGTCACAAGTCTGTGTTCAATATGGAGATGCGGCCTAAGCTTTGCCCGCGCACAGTCGGTGAATAATGCATGTCCCAGGGGACGCGCCTGCAGTGTCTGTGTGAATAATGTCTGACAAGCTCGCTTTCAGCGTTAATTCACCAGAATATTTGTGAGTAAAGCATGTGTGGCACCGAAAGAATTGAGGCGAAACTGCCGTGTGATAAAGCATGTATTTCACAGGTCGAGCGATCAACAAAAAAATCAACGTGAAATGGCTGGAGAGAATGTAAAATGGCCGAAATAACTGTTACATTCTCGTAAAATGGTTGGAGAGAATGTGAAATGGCTGACAAAAACTAGTAAATCCCTGTTTCCTTCTTGCATAACACTCCTACGACGCACCCTTCTCCTGTATTAAACATACTTATTAGCCACGTGATCATTCTCTATAAACCGTTCTTCTGTAGATACTGTTCTGTTCATCTTCTCCTGGAGAAACATTTTGTTGTTTATCATTCCTGTGCATACGCTGTTCATAACACCTGTCTTCTCTCTCTCATGCAGACTAAGGGAAATTAGATTAAGTCGTGGCTTCATGGAGACAGATTCAAATTGGAAGCAAATATGTCAACAGATGATGTTATCACTCTTCTCCTCCGTTATCTTCATCAACGCCATCGATTCGTGGTGGTGAGGGAGATAGTGAGAGAATACGATAGGGGGAGATAGATCGTGACAGGATTTTAAAATAAAAATACCAACAGCACCGATAACACCACAGGGTTTTTCCTCTACTGCATGATCATCCTGTCCTGTGATAACGACCGTTTGCCATGCGAGCGCTTGTCCGCCATCTTGTTACGGTGATGAACGGTCTCATGTGGTTTCCTGATTCCAGTAGCGGAAGGGGAGGAATGAGGCGTAACTCTGCCTGACCACATTATGCCTCTGATCAAATTAAGCAGCTCTGATCGTATCACGAACACAAGCTGGGACCAGGAACAGTAGCTTCTTGACTTTAAAAAGCCATTATTACGAGTTGTGTGCGCCGAAGTCACAGTAAACTCTCTCTCTCTCTCTTCCCTCCCCTCCCCCAAACCCTGACGTACTAACCTTATCTATGGAAAGCACACACCTAAGGAATAATAATAATTATTTATAAAGTGCATTTCATTTGGAGGCTAACTATTGCGTGGGGGCCAACGACAATTTAGCATACAACGAATCACAGGATTACGCGACAGCACACCTGTTACATTTATTTATTTGCCAAAAATATTTATGAAGAACATTCTGGAATAGCTACCGATTTAAAGTATTGCGTGAAACACAGTTTGGCAACAGTACCACCCTCGGGATGTTTTCCAGCGTTGATTGCCGACAGAAGACCTTGACCTGCATGATCCGGAAACTACGTCGTGCAATGGTCACGTGGGTAGTTCTTGCAACAGCCGCCATGCTATATATATATATATCCACAAGCACCGCGGATTCTTCTTGTTCCGTGGGTGAGAGAAAAAGACTTGAAGAAGACCAGCGTATTGAGGGCCACTTCAGTTGATGCAGTGGACAGGGCTTCCCTCTGACAGCCCCGTGCTGCGCCCTGGCGGCGCCATTGCGATCTGATGTGCTGGTCACAGGTGGTCAAGGAAAACCCGTGATAAGTGAAGCTATTGATTACAGATCTCCTAGCCATTGCCAGCCAGTTCTCAGGCTTGTAAGAGATTATTTTTGCCTTTTATTAGGCCTGTAAGGTTGACGTCATCACCTGCGAGTGACTTCCCTTAGTTGGGGTAAACAAAGCTGCCCACGAAGCCGCCAGCTTCGTGAGATTCGAAAACTATAAGACTATATTACTGAGCTAGTGTTAAAAAATCTGAATGCGCCATATGCTAAATATGGAAATAAAGTAGTAAGTCATTCGCATTTTTTTCCCTTGTTAAAAGTCATGTGTGCTAGTTCTGTTACTTATCCAACTGCAAAACTATGTCAGTTATGTTTACAACAGGTGACAGATGAGTGGCCTATACCGAAATCACTGAATCAATTCTTTAACAATGCCTTTGCACCATTGGTCCTCATTAAGCTCATATTCATATTAGTCTAACTCTGTGGTATATAAAGATGATAATATTTTATACTATGATATAAATATCTTACTTAAAAGATGTATATTATCCATCCTGTTTTGTGGAAAAATATGTGTTAAAAATCGGATGAACTGAATTTTAGATGTAAGGTAAGGTCTATAACTTTGTGTGTTCTTGTTTTGTATTTTTAGCAAACATTGATAATCAATATAAATTTAATATAGCATTATTAATAGTTCATCACAGTTTAGATTGTCATATATAAGCATACAAATCAAGAGATTTATATATATATATAGAGAGACACTAAGAAAGAACCCTGAGTTTTAACCTACTGTAGTTAAAACTGACCCATGGATTTCAGAAGTTTTTAAGTGGTGGATGAACATTCAATTAGAATATTCTAATCTTAAAATTAATTGTAAAAAATGTTATGAAAGGAGTACAAATTTTCTCTAAAAATACTGATGATTTTAATAGTCCTCCTAAAGCTTAACTTAAAGGAAGAACAATTCATAAGCCTTATCAAAACCAAAAACAAAATGGTTACTTTATCCTAACTTCAGGATTCAAACAGATGGGAACTAAGTTCCAGGCTTCTTTCCAAACATCTTTTAACATTTCCTAGACAGCTACTTTTACAATAGAACATAAAAACAGTACATTGACGATATATGATTTGAACAAGAGATCTATAGCATCAGAGATGCTGCTCTTTCTGTCAAACAATACAAGTGACAATTGAAAAAAAACTGACAAACATCTATGTGTAAATGAATATATTGATGAAGATCTATGTGTTTCTATCAACCAGTGTGTGTGTGTGTGTGTGTGTGTTGCGATGAGTGTTGTGTGTAGTTTGTTTTGCGATGAGTGATGTGTGTGTGTGTGTGTGTGCATACGCAAAAGTAAGAGACAAATAAGCAGCATAAAAGTGCAGCTAAGTAAAAAACAAGCTAAAATATCTTTTCAGAAGTAACCATAATTTAAATTTAGCTTGATAGTTTGCAGATAAGCATTGAACCCGTGCACTGCAAACTGTCCAAGTTTATGACCTTTTTAGACTTAACAAAACTCTCCTTGAATCTTGTGTTAGTTATCTCTTTGCTTTGATTCATTTTCAAAAGTCACCAAAGTGTTTTATTCAACAATAGTGATTTAACATTCTTAAAATAATTGACTATCACACAATTCGTACCCAAACAGACAAAAAGAAACTAAGCTTATGACTTTAAGGATAGATGTAGGTTTTTGTAACTTTAGGGAAGTAGTGCGAATGAAAGGACCACCTATCAAAATTAATTAAACTGATATGTTAGTATTTTATATTACCAGCTTTTACTAGATCTTGCAGTCAGAAAAATGACTAAATTTGGGGTACTGCATGATGCAGTCTGTATTTAGTTCTTTTTTCTATTTTGTTTTTCTATTTCCTTTCTATGAAATATTTTATGCTTGTTTTGAGCAAACTGTACAAAATGAACAGCCTTTCCATGAAATAATATATTCATAGAATAAGTATTTTTTCGACTGTTATTGCTATTAAATAACAGGCACATACAACTGGTGTGGCCAATATTTTGACTAACCTACATAAAAGTCTTGAAGGCAATGAGACGGTATTCTTTGAGTTGGCGCCACTTACTATCAGTAACTATGTAAGCGAATTACAACTGTGACAGTATAGGGACTTTTAGTAAGTTGTGTTGATTTATTAGCCAGCTAAAAAACAACAACAACAACAACAACAAAACAAATGTATGTAGATTATTCTACATAATATGACCATGTATTTTTCACAGAAAAAAATCGTGTGAAAACAGCTTTTAAATGCTTAAAAATGCGATGCTGTCTCACTGACAGCACACAGCCGCTTAGTCTTGATCGTGTTTGTTTACCCCAAGTAAGGGCAAGTAACTCTCGCTCACATCAAACCTTACAGGCCTAATAGAGATTTCAGTGATGATGGTGTTCCGACAACATTCTCAGCTAAGACCATGTTCGAACATGAAGAAAAGATCCAGATAAAGATATAGGAATCTTCTTTGCTACAAAGCAACAGGCTGTAATTTATGTCTTCTGTGCATGTCTAGACGACGAGCCTCAAATCGTCCTGCAATACATTAGGCGTAAATAGTTTTCAGTACCAGTAGAGAGTAAGTAGAGATTGGCGTGCGGTTAGCTCTACCATTAAACATTCAAATATAACGGAATCGTCGGACGACTTTTCTCCCCTCCCCTGACCAGTCCTGTTTGTGACATCACATCAGAGCCCGTTTTTGTTTTTCTTCCAAACACTTCCCCCACCCCTAACTTACAGACTTGTTCGAACCGCTTGATGCTGTTAGGGGATTGGGGTGGGTGGGAGTGGTGTCTGTAACAGAAGGGAACGCTGACACGCTGTTCGTTTTGGGCGATGTCTGTTTGCAAAATGTTCATTTGGGTAAAATTGCTGGCAGAAAATAATCTTTTGGCGAAATGGCTGGCTGGGAACATAAATTAACAAACGTTTTGTGTAGTGGGTATCTCACATCCCACGTGACCTCCCTTGGAGCAGCTGGAGGGCAGAGGGTGTGTAAAGCCAGCAGCAGTACAAACTGTAAGATCAACACCATTTCAGACTGTAAGGTCAGCACCATTTCAGATTGTAAGGCCAGTACCAGTACAGACTGGCAGGCCAACACCAGCACAGACTGTAAGGTCAACACCAGTACTAACTCGATGATATTCATTAACCGATTTAGAGAGGGGTGTTCAGATGACTGTGGACACGAATATGTGACCATGCTACGCCAAACATTCAGTCATCTTTCAACAGAAAGAGCCGATCAACAGTTAAAACATTTATTATCAAACTAATCAACTATGAACTCAACAATGGTGAAGATGACGATGATGGTCGATGGTCATACGACAGTGTTGCGCAGGCGAGAAATTCGATCAGAAGAACACTCTAATATTTGCTGTCACGTGTCTGCGGGTTGTCCTGGCAACGGCACAGTGAGTCCTGCCAAGACACTGGGAGATGAAACAACGTGACTCGAATTAACAAGTCCAATAACTGACTAATTTCTTGTTATGAGCAAAGAATTTTCTGTCACAGACAAGAATGGAACTATTTCCCCAGGAGCAGTGACAGCTTTTATAAGTCAGTTCGGTCGGCGTAATACAGGGAGATGTATTTCAACTTAGACATTAATAGAGTCACTAGAAACAGGCCTGACGAGAGGGGGGGACAAGGGGGTCTGGTGTACCCGGGCTCGCGACTGTGAAGGGGGCCCGCCCTTGGTCCTCATTTACTAACCACTCACGTGTAAACAATTCTATGTTCAAGTAGTGATGTAGATCCTTGTACACTTGTCCTAATGTTTACAGTCTATATTTCGTTACTGAATGAAATGTAGATATTGACAATCGAATTTTAAACATATTATATAATGGGGAAATAATTTACTATTACAATTACAAGGGGCCCGGAAAGTCGTCTGTCCTGGGGCCCGTGCTGGCTCTCGGCTGCCCTGACTAGAAATGCACTGGCACGACTTCTCTGTGGAATTTTCTGACTTTTTCTTACAATAATGTTAGTAAGACGTGTCCTATGTACCCTATGCCACACCAATGACGAGGACAGATGTTATATCATGCTGTTCGTATCTGATAGATCTTAGACAAACGCCTTACAAATAAACTATTTGTATTCATATTGCTGTTATGTTTTTGTCTCTGTGTGAATGTTATGTTTGCTTTAAAGCTCTATATTTTCATATCGTTTGCTTTTGTAAGCATATTGAGCCCACTGGGGAAATGCACTGTAAAATCTTCTTGTTGTTGTTGTTATTATTAAAAAGGGTACATAAGATCACTTAGCTAAGATGATTCCATTCTCCACCACCAAAATAAAAAAGAAAAATAACAGAAAAGCTAACAACAAACGAACAAACAAAAATCCTCTCAGATCTAAAATTCAGTGTCATCCAAATTTCTCATTTTTGTTGTCTTCTCAGAGCACCGTGGCCCCCAAAGGTCTGCTACAAAGGACGACTGCATGTGCTGATACAGCGACTTCGCAACCTCCTAGTGCTAGCATGTATGTCTTCAAGCGACTGATCTCCCCTAGCTGTTCTTCCGTCAAGGCCGAGATTGATCAGGGGAAGCTACTACGAAAGTTTGGACGCCGCGGGAAGGGCAAAGGATCATTTGATATGCCATGTGGCGTGGCTGTGACCAAATCAGGTAAAACGAAAGCGCCCGTATAATTTTGATTTCCTTAAGAAAGAAAGAAAGAAAGAAAGAAAGAAGCAAACAAAGAAACAAACAAAGAAATAAACAAACAATTAAACAAAAGAGTAAGAAAGGTCAATATAAAGATCAATCCTTTTCATGTTTACATAGTTACAAATCATCATCATCATCGACTGGTTGATGGTGGGGGAATGGGTAGTAGGTATCGTAAGGTCGTGAGGTCAGATCCCTTCTGGAGTATTCGTACTTCTCCTTAGATGTGACACCTATTTGCAGGGCTGACCGTCCGGCAATTTCTCCAAGTGTCCCCGTTTTCCTCTTCTTAGTCAACCCTTACCCCATTCTGCAACTAGATGAAAGCAGTTTTTTTTGGTCTAACCCACCGATCTACATCTTGAGTTGCACAATAGCGCTATTGACAATGAGGATTTAGATACAATATATTAAGCGAACCAAAAAAGGAAATGGGTTAGACGACTCAGCGTGTCCGCGTGGAAGGGGAGAACATTAGTCTACAACTTTGAATTATTTTTCCCTTTTTTTTCTTTGCCACCAGGAGACATTGTGGTAGCAGACACAGAGAACCATCGTATTCAGATCTTTTCACCCGACGGCGCCTTCAAGTTCAAATTCGGCCGGAAAGGGCCAAACCCCGATCAGCTAAACTACCCGCTGGGGGTGGCCATGACAGCCGAAGATCACGTGGCGGTGACGGACAGCGTCAACGCTGCTGTGAAAGTGTTTTCACGCGAAGGAGAGCTCCTTTCGTGCGTCACCCATGCAGGCCTGATAGAGTTTCCTTACGGACTGGCCATCACCCAGGACAACTTCATCGTCTTCACCGACATCTGCAAGCACGCCGTCATCGTCCTCACGCCTAGCGGGTCCGTCAACCACACATTCGGTAGCTATGGCGACGAGCGCAAGAACTTTGATCATCCCTACTTTGTGGCCGTCAACAAATCCAAACAGATCATCGTCTCGGATGCTGGCAACAGTGCTATTAAGATCTTCCAGTTCGAAGGGAGGCTGCTACGGATGTTCACCCTGTCGGACTTCAAGCTTCCCGCGGAAGGCTACATCTCCCTGTACGGCCTGTGCACCGACAGTGACGGCAACACTCTGGTGGTCTGCAACTCCACCATCTGCATCGTCACCAAGAACGGTCGCCTGTGGGAAATAGTGACCTCCAAAGACGGTCTAACATCGCCGAAGGGTGTGGCCTTCTCGACTGCGGGAAGACTGGTGGTGACACAAAGCAGCTTTGAAGACAAGCACGAGGTGTGTGTCTATCGGTACAACACGGAGGATTACAAATCGCTCAACACGCTCGTGTATTACGCCATTTCTATATGATGGAAGTCTGCTCCTGCTGACTGTTTTTTTTCTTCTTTTAACCACCTCTGGGAAATTTCACACAATTTTGGGTTTGTTTCCGACCAAAGCCCATCATTAACCATTTAACCTTCGAGTTAACTACCATAGACAGCTCAATCATACTTTTTTACAATGTTATTCAATGCTAAGTTGTTTTTATTGTTTTTTTCTATTATCTGCCGCTTTTTGTGATTTTGAGGTGACAGTTCTGTCCGCTTGTTCATGTTCTGCATGGACCGCTAGTGTCTTTAGAACAGCTGAATATTTTTAAATTAATTATTCTTGGTGATCCTTGCACAATCATACTAAATGTCATTTAATATTATCTGCTGTGGAATGTGATTTCGGGTAAGAAAAGGTCTTCAAAGATTTCCCTAGTCTTACAAAATACTCAGTTTAATGTTCGTGAATGTCGCCCAGTGAAGAGAGCTTTTGTGTAGTGAAAGACAAATTCTTCCCTTGCACTACTTTCACCAGTCGGATCCTGTGCGTTAAATGAGTGGTTAAATTATTAATTGAATCTCGTCCCTTTTAGGAAAAAAACATTTACAAAGAATGTACTAGAATTAAACGCAAAAGTTTTAAAGCAGAATTTCAAACTCCATGTACTGCAATAGAATCAGTTCTACTTTATTCCCGGTGAACGAAGGAGGGTCACTCAATCAGAACACCCTGAATTAGCGCGCGTGTACTTACTAGGAACATATAACATATATCCTGCTCTATTTTTTTTCTTGACACTCATGTAATATTCCCGGTGAAGAAGAAAGGTCAAACACATGTATAAACAATCGCAATTAGTAAAAACACAACTGTTGTTTCATGCAGCGCCACGCTAACCTTAACGGATTTCTCGTATCGCCAGACGAAGAGATAAATTAAGGAAGACATTTCCTCCTCATCATTCATTTACTACAGCAGTAAGGGAAAACAGCTGGCACTTCGTTGATTTCCGTGGTCTAGATCGAATACAATATTTCTCAGCCCCACCCATCAACCCGCTTTTAACGATGTCGAAGCTGGGTCAGTCTTGGCTCCCCAATATTGATGATGATGATGTCCATTTGTAATGCTCAGGTATCCATTCAGAAGAATGCTCATTGCGCATCAAAAACAAAATAAATAAAAAAGTAAGAAAAAAATAAAGTAAATAAATAGATAAAATACCAGGAAAGTAAAAAAAAGACAGAAGTGTTGCTTGGTTGTTTAAGTTTAAGTTTAAGTCCATCTTAAATAAACAGATGGGTCTTCAGTCTTTTTCAAGGAAGTTGAGCAACTGCATGCTAGAGGATTTTCTTTGACAGGAGACAGACATAATATGAGCTTGTAAATGAACGCCAGGGAAGTACGAAGTTCAAAATTATGGGCAAGTTCACAAAATGTCGCATTGTAAGTTATTCATTTTTTTGTGAAAAAAAATCTGTTTTAAATTTTATGTTTTTCACGCGGACATGCCGGTTGATCTACTTTGTAACAACTGACATCACGGAGGACCCAAACAATGAGACAGATAAGACTTTTTGCTGATAAGGCTTTGCTCAGTCTGCAAGCCTTTATTTATGTCGTTGAAGGCCATAATAAACTTTTGACCTGTCTGTCTGAGAACCAGGTTAAAATAGTCATGTCGGAAGGTTTATTAATTTCTCGTGAAGAAATCTGTTTTCCCCGCTCTGATTTAACTTTCAACTTTTTCGGCTCAGATTTCAACAAATAATATTTTACGATGAATTTTATCCGCTCTTTTAAAAGTACGTTTGCCCGGCTGTTAGTCTGTCACAAACACATTTTTCGGTTTCTGGTCGATATGTCAGAATGAAGTCTGTTGCGTAGGAGTTCGACCTGTAAGTGATGTCTCATGGGGCTGAGCGAAGAATAAGTCGTATCCCCAGGGTAAAATGGAAAACTCAGGGAGAAGCGTCTTTTTACCGAAATTTTGAAGCAGTAGTGAGACACTGCGGACACTACTTCATGTTTCGTTACCCTTAGAACACCTTTGCCACCCTTTATAACTACATCTCTAGGGGTGCAACAACATCTGCGGGGTCTTGACATCGCTTTCTAACTTCGGACAGAAGACACTTGTTTTTGAGTTCTCCACTTGCCCCCAGGGAAATGACTTGCCCTCGCTTCCTAAGTACGGCCTGTGAAGTCAGTCGTTACGACTTGTGTCCTCTCAACAAGCAGTCAACACAATGACCTTTGAACCGACTACACACCATACCCACGCTTGCGCCTTTCCTCGCCGGAATGATTCACGAGTTCCGTCCCTTCGAGCATCTTGGCAGTGGCGACGCCTAATACTAGAGAGGAAGCCACTTGTGACGATGAGCCATGTTCTCCCTCTACCCTACTCCTCGCTAAGACCGTTAGACGACGGTGGCGACCCTGGCTCGTAGCGGAGATCGAAGTTATTAGTGACATGTGCAATCGAAGCCGAGAGGGAGTTCTCTTCTCCAAAGAGAACATGGTGTGCAAGAACTGTGTGTGTGTGTGTGTGTGTGTGTGTGTGTGTGTGTGTGTGTGTGTGTGTGTGTGAAAGTATGTAAGTGCATGCGCATATCGTGTACACATATATATGTGTTCCTACCTGTGTATGCATGCATGTTTTGTGTTTGTGTGTTTTCATGTGTGTGCATGTATGTTTGCGCGCGCGCGAACGTGTGGTGTATGTTCGTGTATGTGTGAATCCCCGCCATTCTCAACAAGTCCACTTCAAACGCCTCGAAGAGATCCAGTTGCACATCAAATTACCAAACATTAAAGGTCTTCAGTTCAGATGAAAAAAAAAGAAGATGAACGACAACGTCCCTCGGGTGGAGTGCCTCGGAGTTCACAGTCTGATCTTGTGACCATCGCGAAATTTGAAAGAACTACTTCGTCACTGGGAGGTTAAAGAGTAATGATCAGTTGATGGAAATGTGAGCTTGGATTCTGTCTCCTGACTCAGGATTGTCCGGAGCCAGCTTTGCACGCACTCGAGCCAATGTTAGATAGAGACTTAGCGAGAGAAATGTAACATCATCACGCGACACCAGCGTCTTCAGCACGCGGCCATTACTGGGGGTTAATTACATATGAAAGAGTAATTACAACAAAGCCAAACAAGTACAGCAATAAAAAGGACGGCTTACACAGTTAGGGTAAGAATTCCTTTGCGTGAGTTACTTGGGTGTTGAAAAGATGTAGAGATATTTTTTTGTGCTTTGTCGGCTGAAAAGACTTTGGTTAAAGCTCGGGATTTCTTTTTGTTAGAAACTTCATTTACAACAAATATCGATAATAATTTCCTTTTCTAATCACTCAATTAAAAAAAAGCTAATTTTGAAAGTTAGATATTTAAATGTTTCGCCAGATGCAAATTGAGAAATTCTTCAGTAATCATAAATATGAAATAATTCTGAAAAAGGACTTGAAAAACTTAAAAGGATTTTGACTCATGACTTCACGGACGCGCGCGGGCACAAACACACGCACGCGCATACACACACAACATGAACACACTGGATGCTATTTCCGTGCATGTTAATACATCGCCTTATCCCGAAACAGTTTATTTGGGAATAAGATTGAACATTTAAAGCGGATATGAATGAAATTGTTGTCCACCAGACATCTTCCTTGTTTGGCAACGATTTCCTAGATAATTTTAAAAATAAGGTGTGCTGGTTTTTTTTTCTTCTGCGGACACTTCCTCCTGACCTCTTCATTGTTATCCATTTTCATATCCATCGTGTTATTTATTTAGCAGCAGCTGGACATGTGTCAGCCCGGTCTAGCTTTGGTAAACATATATGAGAAGCTTGTGGAGTATTTACAAGGACCGTAGAGATAGTTGTCGTGAAATCTGTGTTATCGCCGTGAGGCGGTTATGTCATCGAGCTTGTTTTATTTTTAAATTATCGTTTGCTTATGGCAGCTGGCACAATTTGTTTCTTTTATGTATCTTGACGGCTCAAAGTTTTCCTTTATTTTTTAAAAAAAGACATGGTAAGAAATCTTAGATTGCGCTTTTATCTACATGTGCTGTTGAACTTTTCATGAACTCTGTTGGCAGATCGTTGAGATAGATTGTCCTTCATTTTGACTGATGATGCAAGAAACATTGTGTATGCTGTTGATAAAGCTGATCATTATTTACATTTCCCATCATTTATTGCCAAGAAAAGGCATAAAGATAGACATGGTTTATTTTACTTCGATCCTGTATGACGAATATTTCTGATCACACGGGACCTGTTTGCTTAATGGTGAGTCTTGTTACATTTGTTGTTTTTTTTCTTACAGTACTGATTGGCAGTTATTGATCCTGGTTTTGCACTTCTGAAATTTGTGTGTGATGGTCCCTGATTGGTTTTAAATCACCGGCCCCTTGTCACTAGAGTTAACCAGCAGTGAGTAGTTTTCAGCTCCTGAATGCCTGTGGATGATGAGGGAGATGCCACTGGTTCTCTTGATTCAAATCACGTGGGACGTTCAGTTCTGCTTACAAACTTTGTCCTGTCTCCACCCCTCACCCCTCCTCCGCTCATAGGACAATGGCAAAGTACTTTGGACACGTCCTGCCTCTAGGACAATTATGACTCATGCATTGCATGAACGAGGAAGAGAAACAGCTTAGACAAATACTTGAAAGCAAAGTGTTTGCATGTTAACAAATGTGGTTGTCTGCCTGTATATTTGCCAGTTTTTCCTAACTGTAAAACGCACAAATAAAACTGCATGCATCCTTTTATATACAAGAAGTTCACGAAAGTTAATGTATTATTCGCTATCTTTCTCTTCTTTCCTTCTCTCTGACTCTCTCTCTCTCTCTCTCACACACACACACTCTCTCTCACACTAGTCACACACACACACACACACACACACACACACACACACACACACACACACACACACACACAGAAGTAATAACCGCGTTTACTCACTCGCTTTAAAAGACCATTATGGTTGCGTGCTCAAGTGTTTAATAATTTTTAATTAATATTAAGTACATTTCCAAATTAAACGTTTTGGAAATTTTTTTTACATTTGTATTTTTAATTTGCATGCATCAGCATGGCTTTTTAATTGGTTGATTTTTGCAATAAATTCACATTCTTTCTTTGCCGGTGTCTCTAGTTTCAGGTGTCACAAGACATGCACGTGGGCGTCTGTATGAGCGTGTGTGTGTCTCCGTGTGTGATTAACCAAAGATGAATCACGGGTGCGTCTGATGGTGTTCTAGAAAGTGTTTCTTCGAACGAACAAATAAAGGCAGCCATATCATTGATACGTTCTTCAGAGAATTTCCTCAGCGCCCCGATCACAGCCAACCTGCAATGTTTGCACAAGTCTGCTTACTCACAAGAGTGTTGACTTGCTGTCTGTTACACAATGCACCTGCACCACCTGCACCACCTGCTTCACTCGCACGCCACCTACAAACACGTGGTCATGGGACACAACTTGGCCGACCGAAAATAGCTTTTGTTGTTTTTGAATAAATCTTGAGTCTTGCTAGTGCTTAAAGGTCAACTGGTTCACAACAATATTTCTTTATGATCGGGTTGAGTTCGTTTTAAAATAATAATTCCCAAAATAAGACTACATAATGATCCATAATTTTAAAGATATAAGCCTTCAAACATCGGCATTCTAACCTGCAACTAGGAAGGCGGGAAAAATATCTCTCCTATACTGAAGAGTTCTCTCACGTGATCGAAGTAAACATCGCTCAGGTTGTTGTTCAAGAAGCGATTTTGTTCGCCCAAAAACTGAAACAGCTCAATTTGGAATACAGCCCTACAGATTGGAACTTTATTTAGAAGCTTCGAATGAAGTTAAAAAATAATTAAATGGTCCAAACTGAATTCATTCAACAGACTGGTAAGTCAATCAGATCAAAATTTAATGGGCAACAATAATTACAACTGACTGCTGCGAGGATTTTTTTTACAATGAAAAATATAATGATAGTTTGAAACATTTTTATCGATGTAATAACTTATCTCGTCCTCATTTAGCTGCATGTAAAATTTTCTATTTACTTACTGATAATCGATCGCACGTGTTCCCGTTTAAGCTCCTTATAATGTTTATCACCCTCGATTCTTTTTTTCCCTTTTTTTCTGTTTCGACAAGCACATCAGTGGTGCCCTCACACTGTCAGTTGTTGTGAGCATTATGCTGGATAAAGATACAACTGATGATGATGTGTTTGTGACTGTCACACGATGTTACCTGTAGACCAGACGGTGTAGAAACTGTCGATGTTGTATATCTGGTGCTTGATCTACCACCAGTCATAGTTGGTTTTAACATCTCGTGCTTTTGTGTAGTAAGCACTGCTGTAGGAATAACATTTCTTCGGTTTACTGAGAGTCCAAGACTTGCTTGTACTGTATAAGTGACTGGATAACAATCCATTTTGAAACGTTTTGCGCAAATTCATGAGTACAGTCTGGGGACCAAGTTCGCACGGCACGTTTGAACAAAGTGAATCCACTGGCGTTTTCTGCCATTATCTTTAGGATTTCCTTCATGAGTACAAACTAACTCCATCTGAGTGTCGAAGAGAACATTCAGCAACAGCACAATGTGTCCTGGTCAGTTTTCTTTTCCCGAGGATTGCATCTTTTCTCTTCGACTTCAGCTTGTGCAAACGGTGCTATTTTTAGAAATACCTTCGTTTCGTCACTTCCTGTTTTCTCGACAAATCCTGGTATGCTTTAGAGAAAAATATTAATATAAAATCTTTCATGCCTCTCTGTCATAAAAGACCACCGGAACATGTTTTTATGATACTTTGTGCTTTATTTCCAGCGATTTTCGCTCAGCGGTCGCGTTGTCCTTTAAAACCGCTTATTAAAGAGGCGGCCATTGAATGGACAAAGGGAAAGTTTTACAAACAAAGCGACTGGCGTAAAACAAACACTTAAAAATAAAATAAAAAATACGACGAAGGAAAAGGGCGGAAAGAAGAAAGCAAAGACAACAATTTTCATCTTCTTTCTCTCTCTACTGATGCTACCTTTATTTACCGAACTGATTTTGCACAAATGGTCGATAAATACCATTTGCCGTTTGCTGAGAACAACATCAACATTATTCAAGCAAACACATTATAGGCATATCATAAAACTAACGGTAAGTAAAGACCCTTTATGGGTAAATAAAATTGTATGAAGCTTCAAAATCGTTTTTGTTTGTCTGGTCCCGGGATGAAAGGCTGCTTTCATCAGGTTTTTGTCAGCTCTGTCATCCGTGATGGCTATTTCGTAAGATTGAAGGTGATAATCTCGCCATGAGGAGGTATGTATGAGCTCACACCTGACACACAGAAGAAGTGTGTAGAGAATAACTATATATACACACCCATAACATGTTTCTACACACATCTGACTGGTAATAAGACGTGCAAAATATATTTTATCTGTGTAGTTAAAATAAGAATGTAAAGAAAGCTTTGTTTTCTGTTAGGCGAAAATTATCAACACTCCAACAGTTTGATACATCTATATGTTCAGATTAAATTGTGTATTAAACACAATAGTGAACTAACTTTTGTGCTGCAGTTTAAATTTTAATCTTGTAAATATAATTTAAATTTAAACGTGCAGGAGTATTTAGGAAAGAGCCATATTATAAAAGGGGAATAAAAGAACCCGTGAGCCATTCTAGAATTTAATTCCTGCCTGTATTTGGCAATAGCTTATTTACAAGCAGTGTAGCTGGGGGGTGGGGGTTGTTGGAAGGAAAGCGAATAGCCAAGAGGTTGGAGCACGAGCTCTGACCCTGTAGGCCTGCCGGTTCGATACCCGTGTAAATCTCTCCGCAGTCGACGCAGTTGTCAGGAATGGGTCTGGTACCTGTCTCCCTTTTGGGGATTGGGAAAAGCAGTGAGAGGGGGAAGAAATGGGTACCGCCCTTAAAAAAAACAACAACACCCCTCAAAAAAAACCTAGCCCCAAGAAAAGCATTTCCCTACGACCGAAGGCTTAGGGGACTTTACTAAACCTTTAATGCGCTACACTTCTCGAGAATTAAGAGAACACAAGATGAGAATCCCTCCAAGGCGTTTAACTGACATTGCCGTGAAGCTGTAGTGAGAAGAAATGTCTTGGCATTAATTTTTTAATACTTTCTCGTCAACCACATAATACCGTGACCCGGAAGTGACTGACCTGGCGTTAGGGTCAAGTTTCTATCCAGAATTCGCCAGAAGGTCCCGTCCAGAAAGTAACTGCCGCCCACGTTGTTGATCTCGTTGACGAAGAACCCAAAACGCTTGAAGTAAATGACATTAAACCTGAGGAAACACGTGGCGACTGTCTGTTAATACACCCTACCTGGAGTTTTTCTAGCAGTTCTACAGGTGAGAAGGTTTCAAGCTGGCTTAATTGTCCTGCTATTTCTTCAGTTTTGCATGATCAATGTGTCTGTATCATTAACTCACACACATCCACACACACACACACACACACACACACACCACACACACACACACACACACACACACACACACACACAGACGCATGCATGTACGCAATCACACATGTAGAGTCAGGGCTGGCTGCTGAGAGATTGTTTAAGCAAGAGAAATGCTAAAAAAAAAAAAATCAAGCCGTTATGTAGTTGATTCTTACTGGAAAGCTGGATTTGCCTCAGCAGCTTGTTGCATGATGTAGAAGAGGGTTTGGCTGCGCGTGCAGTTAATTTGTATCTCTTCTTCGAAGAAGGGTTGTTTGAGTACATTGCGTATGCGTAGAGTGACGTCCCTGGGTGGCCCCTGGCACACGTTGCATTGCCTCTGATCCGGTGTTTTCATGTTTTGGCAACATCTTCTGCAGTGGCAAAGACCAAGTTTATGAAGATAGTGTTCGGTATCTAAACAGTCTCTTTTTAATTTTTGTAACGATTTTAAACAAGAAAACTTACTGTTGTTTCAAGCGGTTTATAGACAGGCAATTCAATTGTTTGTTTGTTAATGTTTTATACCGTGCCAGCAACTAAGGTTATATATCAAAGTGAGACAGGTAATAGCAGCAACATCACAAGTAGACATTCCTGAACAACAATTAACTGTAATTTACCCGGGTACAGCTTTCAAATCGCGTAACGCGCGACTACCATAACAACAAAAGAAACCGTTGCAAAAAATTCAAATATCCACGCCGTACTCCCCTCTCAAAACTCGATGGTACCCACTCTCCCCTCTGCGAAAATAACATGGAGGGGCCCGAATCATACCTGTTATGCACAACTCCCCTTGTGTTTCCGAGAATGCCGAAACAACACAGCAGTATCAGGAGGAAAGAACGAATCATCTTGAATGCTTGGATGGTAACAGAGCTTTTCTTTCGGTAAACCTTAGTTTAATGTGTTTCAACGTAGGAGCAGCACAACCTCGCATGCTCGCTGTTTTCACTCCGCCCTAATACCTCCTCTTACCCTTCCTCAACCCATACCGACCTCACATTTCAACCTCTTCATGCCATTGGTCAGATTCACTTTTGAATGCGTGGTCATATTTTCATAGCAGCCACTGCCTGTTTAAAGTGGTTGGCTGTTGTTGGCTTCACTCACTGGCTCACGGTTTTCCCCATTTTCTTTTTCTTTAAGCACGTTGCTCCATGGACCATCATAAATGGCCGTGCACTATACACGTTCATAGATCATAGACACTGAAGGAAAGGACAGCCGACACCGCGCGTGTAGTGGGCCAGCGCTGACTCAACTCCCATCCAGGTGTATACAAGCTTAACTCATTGACAGGCAGCTTCCGGTCTCTTTGTGGTGTATTCGCGAGTACATCATGGAATATTGACAATGAAGAGATCATCTTAGAAAGTATGCTTTGATATATATATATATATATAAATCATAATGTAAAATATATTTTCTCAAACAGCGTTGTATCGTAGTATATGTATTGATTTTAAAGTCAAGAAGATGGTGATGTCAGCAAGCTCTCGCTCTCTACCTCATTGTCTTTCTGAGTGGTTACACAAAGCGGTTTATAGCGAGTTTACCTTTTCTTAATAAATTTAATTCAGCATTAATTCAGACCAAGGCTCTAAGGAACGTACCTTAAACTCCACTTATTCTGTAACACATTTAAATCCTTATTTATTGATTTTTTAACATGTTGTTTTGAACACATTCACATCGTGCGTTGTGTTAGCTTATCTTATCAAATTATTTAACATATCACAACAGACTGCATATTATAATAGATCACTTATTATCTTCACACACACGTATCTCAAAATAATTACGACAGTAGCTCTGTGACACACTGTGTAAAGTGAAACCGGAAAGAACGAAGCAATGGCTTAGTCCAGCGCATGCGCGTTGCAAGTTATCTGTTCCCGTGCTTGAGCTGCTAGTCCTTCTCTCTCTAAAGTCTATGTCTGAATATATTGTCATATTTTCATAGCAGCCACTTTCGTTTTAAAGTGGTTGGCTGTTGTTGACTTCACTCACTGGCTCACGGTTTTTCCCATTTTCTTTTTCTTTAAGCACGTTGCTCCACTGACCATCATAATTGTTCGTGCACTATACACGTTCATAGACGAGGATCGCATTTTGTAGACTGAGCTCAAAGTTTTTTTCCAGTTATCTCAACGACGTTTTCATCAGTTAGAACCTTTTGAACATCACGTGACTCATCGGCTCTTTGGCAAGAGGTTATGACCTCGTTTTCAGCGACGTCACAAAAGTACATTTTTATGCCGATACCGTACGTACATGTATGTATGTATGTATGTATGTATGTATGTATGTATGTATGTATGTATGTATGAGGTTGGTTGTCCGTTTACTGTGTCTGAAACAGGTGAGGTAGCTGGATGTACTCGTTGACGTTGCTCTCGTGTAGCAAGTCTCTGTCAGTCGTTGGCCTGAATGTTTATTGGTCCTGCGTAGATCAGCCTACGCCATTGACTCATGGCTGCAGCTTCAAATTAATGTTTAAATCTTAATCTATATATATATATATGTGTGTGTGTGTGCGTGCGTGCGTGCGTGCGTGCGTGCGTGCGTGTCCGTGGTGTGTGTGCCTGTGGGTGTTATAATGACAATTAAACTACCGTCTCTTCTTTTTCTGTCTTGTTCATAAAAAAGATTCACTCAAAGAATAATTCGCATTTTATTTGTATTTCTAGAACGTGAGTACAATTTCTTGAATACTAGAGGTAATAAGACCAAATATCAGAAAGAATTTGACGCACATCGCTAGATCATGGGCGAGATTTGAAGTGAAAAGATTTTTCCTTCGATTCTGACGATGACCTATTACACCAGATCCATGTGGGTGCCCGAGAAGCATCCACAAGTGAATGTAGCCCTCCTCGTCAAAGGTGACCAGTGTAAACAGTCAGATTAAAGGTGACAGTCTCGAGGGGTTTGGGTTTGTAGGAACTCACACCTGAAAAACAAGAAATTACAAGGAACTAAACGCCGACAGAATTGTAAGCAATGAAACAAATACATGCTAGTACCACACATTGACAAGTAAATTTCAAAGTTCAGAAATTTTTGCTCCGTAAGGAGAGAAAGTACACATGCGCAATGACTTGTGTTCCACAGGGTGCTTCTGGCATGTAACAAGACCCTGAAGATTAACAGCGAGCAGACAACACGAGTCTAAAAAATTGAGAAAGAAATGCTAGAGAATAATAAATGAGGAAGGTAGAAATTCTCAGACAAGGTAGCGAGAGGTTTTGATGTGACTGGTCAGTCAGGCAGTTGAAGGAAAGAGAAGGAGGAAAGTAATTAACGGAGCGAGGAACACTGAAATTCCTTGAAGAGATTGAAGCAGCACCAAGTGATACTTACCCACAGGAGTGTGGAGGAGGTCACCATCCAGAATCTCCCAGTAAGACATGTCCTCTTCCCACGTGCTGAACGTGTTGTTCATAGCGTCGATGAAAAATCCAGGATGTCCGGCGTGGTTATAAGACACCGTGAACCTGTTTCGTTTTAGATGGTAATTCACAACCATGATTACATTTAACACAATTACCACGCGTTTAATAATTACCTTACCACGATAACTGCAATTTCTTTAAGTACTGTAAGAGATAGTGAATCTAAATATCCCAGTCGAGTGTCAGAAGGTGTTATTTGTAGGTGTGGGGTTCATGTCCAGAGGATCACATGTGGGAGGCGTACCTATCTTTTATCTTCAATAAAATGTTAAGCCTAGCTTACAAACAACAGGTATACTAAGTCTCCATGGATATTCTGTAATCGACATCAGCAAAAAGTCACCGTCAAGTCTACTTTATTCAAAACGAACTTCAAAAGAAGACCAGGGTTCAAATCTTCATCCAGACTTTCTAATCAAAGTCTCTTTAGTCACAGGTGCCGACTATATTCTTGAGTGATTTTACCGTCAGAGGAAATCTTTAGACACGAAGTTTTTCAATAAAGTGAACTTAGGGCATAGGGGAAGGGATGCTGACTTAAGGGTGTTGTTGACTGTTCGTCTGATGTGACGTCGGAAGGATTGTTAGACGATTCATCGAGTTTTGAGGAAACTTGAGGTGTGCGATACAGAAAACATTTCCACGAAAGTTGATCTTTAAGGTCAGGTGAGCGCTGAAGAAGGTTGCTAAATAAGTACAGGGAAGTCATTTCTAGTTTAAAGATTTCTCGACCTCAGCCACTGAGGTGCACCTAGTTCATTTACCCCTTGACAGGTGGATAGACAGAGATTAATGGATAAATAAAGAACTTCCACCCCAGAGATTTAAGAGAGAGAGGTAGGTGAACATGGAAGTCGTGCTGTCACGGTTAAATGATTAAAAGCCTAAGAGGAAATGTTTGCACTTACTTGAAAGCCGGATTGATCTCAGCAGCTTCTTGCATGATGTAGAAGAGGGTTTCGTAGCGCGTGCAATTGATTCTCACTTCTTCTTCAAAGAAGGGCTGTTTGAGTACATTGCGTACCAGTAGAGTGACTTCTCTTGGTGCACGCTGGCACACATTACATTGCTGCTGATCCGGTGTTTCAGTGCCTCTACAATATCTGCATAGAGTATAGGGAAAAAACAAAAGTTGTGAATAAATGATTTAGTAAATTAGTAGCCGCTTGTTTTACTTTTGCATAAATCTCACAAAACTCTCTCCTGACTCGTGATTTAAAAAGGCAGGAAAAGCAACAAATAATAACAATAACAACGCCAGCATTAGTAAGGCAAGGACAATAACACACACACACACACACACACACACACACACACACACACACACACACACACACACAAGAAGATATGCAAAAACAAACTGAATTAGAATGGATGTCAGGTAAATGAAGAGCATGATGATAAAAAAGAGAGAAAGGTTTATACCTAAACTATAGAAACGACAGGAAGAGTGTAATATTACGCACATACGCTTACCTTGCATACGCACGACGCATAAACAACACACACACACACACACACACACACACACACACACTTTTTTCTTCTCTTCTGTTTTTGCTGCGCAATGAGCATTCTTTTGAATGGATACCTGCGCAATATGAATTGACGTCATCATCATCAACATAACACAACGCTTGACGAATTCCCGCAGATGACGACGAGGATGAAGAGGTTTGTAGTTGAGTCGAAGAGGCACAAACTTTACAGGAATGTCCTTGTGAGAGTTATGGAAGACGAAGAACTCGTTGTTTTTCTTTTCCCATCCGTCCATAGAACTGTTTTCTCTTCTTTTTTTTACGTCATCCCCTTTTCCCGAAATGACGACGAACAAATGACGCACACATGACGTCAAACACAAGACAGCATTCACACACGAAACAATACAAGACCTACCCCTAACTCATGACAAAGAGAGAACCAAAATAGCTACGAGCGTGTAACTCAAAGTATTCACACCTTTTAACGCTCAGCCATATGTTACACTTAGATGCCAGAAACAGTAACACAACAGACTCATACCTGTTGGGTTTTACTCCCCTTGCATTGTGGAGAAGCCCGACAAAGCACAGCAGTATCGGGAGAAAGCGAGTCATCTTCAACACAGAGAGCGACAGGGTTTTTAAAATGTCCCTGAACTTTGGTTGAATATCTTGAAGAGGTAGGAGCAAAATAACATCACATGCTCGCCGTTTATAAGCGGTCACAGCCCACGCCTCCTCTTACCCTCTCTCGAATAGTGTCAGTCTTCCTGCTTCACGTTAACAATGATTAACTGCTCTTGGTCCCTCCCACCAGGTCACGAGACGAAAGAAAGATATCCACTCCCAATTTTTTTAAAATTTAAAGCTCATCTTACACTCTGGGAATTGTTTAATGTGATTTTGTAATAGGTCTTGTTTACTGGACACAAATGTGAGAAATACGTCAGTCACGTGACAGTCATGTACAGAAATTTCCAGTCACATATTCGATAATTTTTTTTGGTGTTAAGATCTTTAAGCAAGAACAGGTAGCCAATGTAAACATTTAAAAAATGTTTTCGCAGCAGTCAACAGTTTTAACCTGCTTATATCCTGTTTCAAGTATCCGGATTCCCTGTCTAGTGACCCGGATGCTGATTGTTTTTTTTTTCTCTTTAACTTCGGAAGTGTGACGTCAGCGACCTTGACCGTTCGCGCTGAGCCAAACCTTGGTTTCAACCATTTCAAGCTCTGAATCCTTGTTATGGTGCTGTACAAAGTTAATGGTGACAGGCAAAATAACTCAAGGCCTACAACTGACCAGAGGTAAAATAAATTAAGATTCAAAACAACGAAAACAATCTAAGTGTTAGCTTAGAGAGTCTACTGAGCGATGTCCTTACGGTGTAGTGATTGCACGCCGCTTATGTTTGAGAGGTACTGCGTTCGGAACCGATGTGGCTTTTCTTGTGAGAATAAGTTATTTTGTTTGGACACACCTTTACGATGTGATATACATGTGAGAAATCATTTGAAACGATCGAGCTGGTATTCAGCAAGGGGTAAAGGTCAAGTTCCCCAGTTTGAATGGTTTTTCAACTTTTTAGAGAGGAAGCTACTGAAGTTGTTGCTTAGCCCAGCGTTTTCCCTTGGCATTTCCAGTTGAGTTTCAGTTCGTGCATTCCTATACAAAAGATGTCACCACACTACACATGTAATAGTACATAAACCCTTTAGTAATCCTATTTTTTAAACTTGTGAACTTTACCTATACCCCTCGCTGAATACCAGCTCGATCAATGTATGATGGTAGAGATTAGGTAAGTATCCATCGATAAGACTTTACACAGATTATAAGGTTTCGCTTGGAAATCAATAGATTGATGTAAAGCTTGACAGAGCATTGATCATATAAGAGAAAAAAATCCCCCCAAAATAATAATAATAATAATAATAATAATAATAATAATAATAAATATAATAAAAAATACCTGAAATTCGATTCGGATTGTACAGCGTGTAACTACTAGACTACATAGACATCGCTTAGCAGACTGTCTAAGCTAACCTACTTAAAAGGTTTTCATTGCCTCGGTTGTTGTGGACCTTTTTATTATTTAGCCTGTCATCATTAATTTATGCAGCCCTTCACAGTTTGCAAGCGTTGTTCAGCTACTGGATAGTCCCTGAGTGAATGTTGTATTCATTCATTAATGCTTTTGACCGGTGCCAACAGACTTCCTGGTACGCTGGTCCGTCGTTATCGGTCGTCGGGGCCAACGACTAGATGGACGCAGCCATAACATGGCTCGCCACTTAGACTTGTCTTGAGCGGAGGTCATCAAGTCCTGCATGGTATGGTCAGTCCATAATTTTGTGTCAGCCAGGCAATTTTTTTTCTGGCCTCCTTGTCGTTGACCACCTTTGAAGGTAGCTTGAAGAACGGTCTTCACAGTGTCGTACCAGGTGACATGGCCGAACTAGACCAGCTTGTGCCATTTCACAGTTTCCAGGAATG
The DNA here is from genome assembly GCA_004794655.1 of Marisa cornuarietis. Lineage (NCBI taxonomy): Eukaryota > Metazoa > Mollusca > Gastropoda > Architaenioglossa > Ampullariidae > Marisa > Marisa cornuarietis. Next base: position 658,605 of record SMMW01000169.1, read on the forward strand.
ATTTTCGGAGCCCACAAGAACGGAAATCGTGCTCAACACATATGCGTTTTACTTCAATGCAGAATAATGGGAGCAACTTTTCCAGGCACTTGGTCTCTAGAAGCAGAGTTCTCGCATCCTATAAGATTATGGCAACTGCTTGCGCATGAGGCCATATTTCAATCTTCGCTATAGTCGACTTATCAACCTGTAATAAGGTAACTTATGGGTGGGACATGAAAATCTCCGATACATAAAATCTAGCACTAAACTGGGCACACGTTCTCTGCCTGAGGACACTGAAGTAATTAAACAGGCCATTAAAAGGTAAAAGATTTGAGAGAAGTATTATGTAAGGCACACGATGTTAGCGTTCATTGTGGCGCGTGTCACTGTGTTGTGTCCACAATGTAGTCGAGTGAATAAGCCCTGGAATAGGACAGTGCTTGGTATCCGTGTCGCCTGGTGAGTAGTCGTCGCTCCCTAACATGGAGACAGACCGAGTGGGAAGGTGACGACGGACACCTGGACAGGGGACTTCGGGTAGACAGTCACTGGCATGGTCGTTCACATGCTCTCCGGTGTAGACTTACAACGTCCACTTTTCGGAAATAGTGTAATTGTCTACCCTGTCTGTATTGTCTATATGACTGTCCTGTCCTCCCAGATTCCCATCTCAGCGTTTCTTTATGATCATGTCATTGATAACTGTGCACGGGAGTGAATGTTAACTGTACATGTGAGGGTATGCTGACTGTATATGTTTGTATGTATGTTAACTGTGCATGTGAGTATATGTTGTGTTCTCTATCACACGGCCTCGTTCCATGCTGATCTTTGTCTCTTGTAAAGTGAATACAGCTCTCCGTCGTGTAGGGAATATGTCATATAAGCTTCTTCTTCTTTCCTTTCTTCTATCTTCTATCACGACTTTGCTCTTGTCAATGCTACTCAGCTGGTCTCCTTTCCATATGCATTCGCAGTGTCAGACTGTTGGTAATGTCTTGCAGTTCGTTGTTGATTCGTGCCATCAAAATCGATGCCGTCTGCAAATCGCAGGTTGTGGGTGGATATTGATAGACCGATAGAGGGAAGGTGTAATGGTCAGAGCCGGAACACCTTAACAAGACCCCCAGTAGTCAGCCTTGCGGAGGTGACATTCTGAAAGATTGTGTGTGTGTGTGTGTGTGTGTGTGTGTGTGTGTGTGTGTGTGTGTGTGTGTGTGTGTGTGTGTGCGTGCTCGCGTTCGCCGTATAATTTTCTCATCATTCGTATTCTGGAGTTTCACGCGCACTTGACATTGATCTCTCTTTTTCTCTTTCTCTAAATAATAAACGTATAAATAAACATACAGCTGAAGTTCCTTTTTTATTCCTCTTGTAAGAAATCGGGTGACATTAAGATACGCGGCCAATAGTATTGGAGCAGTATCGGGTACCATTTGGGAGGGACTTAGATATAGTTCTGGAGATCATGAACGAGACTGAGATGCTACAAACTATACGAGCTAATATTTCTCTCTCTTTCTGTTTCATCAGGGACTGGGATGGAGCTACTTTCCTTCCATGCTGGTCACCTGAGTCTGATCGGCACCCTGTCCTCAGTCGTGGGGACCGGTGTAAATAGTCAGGTTAAAGGTCACAGTCTCATAGGGTTTAGGTTTGTAGAAACTCACTCCTTAAAAAAAAGAAGAAATATATCAATGTGAACAAAGACCGGAAATACATCAATGTGAACAAAGACAGGAAATACATCAATGTGAACAAAGACAGAAAATACGGACATACACTGAGCAGTATCAGAAGCAAGGACCCCATAGAGGGCTAGCATCACTCCTCTCTACGAAAATAGGAATCTCTACTCAATGATCCTTTACACTCCACAGGATGTTGTTTGCACATGATGAGGCACTGGGTACCTAACACAAATTTTTGTAATGCGAAGCAGGTGAATAAATGACCACGAGATTCTGAAAAGGCATGAAAGTAACTATCAGGGTCAGACGATGCAATGGTCTGCCGGGCACACCAAGAAAACGGATGGAGGAAAGAACAGAAGGATAAACTTTGAAACTTAATTCAACTGATGGATGATTCATTCTGTTTGTAAACAGTGGCAGCTGAGACCTACCCACTGGAATGTGCTTCATTTCTCCATCAAGAATCTCCCAATAGGACTGGTCCTTTTCCCACGTGCTGAACACTTGGTTCATGGCGTCGACGAAGAATCCAGGATGCCCCGCGTGATCATAAGACGCTGTAAATCTGTTACATTTCATAAAATTATGAAATAACAATCACATTGGCCATAACTATCAAGAAAGGTCAAATTTTAAGGCTAGCGGTTCTGAGGACAATAAACTGTAAGTACTTCAAGCCTCTAGAGGCTGGAATATGTGATAGACCTATAGAGGCATAAATAATCCGACTATTTGACAGGCTGATGAATTACCTTGAAACAGGTCGGGTGGGGGTGGTGTATACCCGGCTAAATGAGAAGAAGATTGAAAAAATTCTAGTTTGTTACCTTAATAAAAGTGTCAACTGTCTTATGTTTGCTTTGTCAGCACACCTTGCTGATCTCATCGCATATGACAATGACACTGTCAGGTATTTATTTAACGGGCTTAGACGAGGACTTTGCGCTTACTTGAAGACTTTGTTGATCTCAGCAGCTTGCTGCATGATGTTAAACAGAGTTTCGTAGCGCGTGCAAATAACTGACACCTCCTCTTGAAACACGGGTGGTTTGAGGAAATTGCGAACCCGTAGAGTTACAGCTTTTCCCTTTTTATGGCAGATATTGCAGTCGTGATATTCTGGTGTTTCTAGACCATCGCAGCTGTTTTCGCTGTACATTGATAACATAAAAACCTCAGATCACTTTAAAGTTACCAGTTTATAATTCGTGTGTTTTTGTTGCTTTTTTTTACAATATATGCACAAAACATTGACCTGAGATTTCTTACATTCAACTAACACTCATTTCAGGTAACACTTAACTTACTATATCCTGAGAATTTCAGATCAAAGCTTTTTCCGAAACGCACCACAAAAAGACCTAAGATTTTTAAAATTTAACTAACGGGTAACGGGTAACATCGAAATCAACTGTAAAAATTTTTTTTATCTAGCTGACCACCAAGAAATGAGAAAGAAAATGACAAGTTGCACATCAGTAAAGGGGTCTTATTATGTCAATCGATTACACACGATATTAAATTAACTTGAAATGCACCTGTTGAGAGTCTGAGCGCGAGCCACGGTAAGAAAACAGAAGAGAAGGACCGGCAAGACTACAGGAGCCATCGTGAAGGTGAGACTGAAGCAAGAGAAGCACAATAACAGTTAAAACTTCTGAGTGGCCACAGGTCAGGCAACCTTCGGGATGTGCACCCCAGGTCGTCTTGGTGACTTGTCTTGTTTGATGCTGAAGAGTGTTTCTATATTTAGCCTTGAGGAAGGCAATTTCTAATTGGCTGGCCTTATCATGTTTTTTTTCAGGGGCTTTTCGGTGTCCAAAACACAGTTCACTAAAAAAAAAATAGGTCTTGAGTCGTTGCCATATGCTGCAGTCAGCATACATATTTATGGTCAACGCTGTTTGCTTGAGATCACGTGCCTTGGTCCCTAAACTTGACCGAAAATATGTCTCATCATTTCGACACTCCTCGCATCCTGGTCGTCATTATGATGTATTGTTGACAAACTCCCTGACTTTAGTTATGTAACTTTAGTGGTGTACCATGAAGGAAACATGCGGATAGAAGTCGATCTTGAACGTGAGGTTATCACCGACAAGAGGCTTTAAATCAATGTTGAGTGGCATGGGTACTTTATCATCCCCTGACCTCAGTCAGTGATGACTAGATCGATGGACGACTCAACTGCTTGATACTCCATTGAATTACACTGAAGTAGGTAGGAGCTATAGGTAGGACGGGTGGTGAACAGGGTGAAAACGTTCTACTTCGGTACCTGAGTAAAAAACTCTTGATTGTTTTATGCCACCCCCTTGTCTACCACTGCTGACCTCATAGAATGTCATTTAGTAGGCTTATACAACTCTCTGATAAGCTCTCGGTCTTTGGTCTCTCCCAGTCAGTCTGCTTCTAGATACTTTCCTTTTTCTTGCACCGACCCCCAGAGAGTAATCTGTCTAATGTCCTAATGCTCAGTACATGTACACCACAAGGTTGTGTCCTCACTCCCTTCCTGTACTGTCTTCTCACCAACGACTGTATCTCTTCTCACAGAGCCATGTGGATGGTGAAGTTTGCTGATGACACCACAATCCTCACAAATCCCCAGGTGGCGTGGTGCAGTGAACATAGACTACAACTCAATGTGTCTGACACCAAGGAAATGGTAGTTGACTTTCGCAGGAAAAGAGCTCAAGTGGAGCATGTTATTATCAACAATGAGGACACGGATCAGGTTTAAACTTTCGAGTTCCTGGAGAACCCAGTCTTAAACAAACTCAGTTTGGAAAATAATGTGGTGTCTATTGTCAAGGAAGCTCAACAAGGACCACTTTTTGCGCCAACTGTGCATGTTCCAGGTTTTACCTGGCGATGACCAAGAGCAAGCTGACATTCTCAGTCACTGTCTGGTATGGAAGCACCAATCAGAAATTGAAACTCCAACTTCACCGGGTGGTGCGTGTAGTTTTTGTAAGGGCAGTTTGTGGAGGGCGAGAAAGATTGTGGCTGACGGGGTCCCACCTAGACAGTGGATTATTTTGTCACATGCCATCTGGGGTCAGATACAGACTAGTTCCTGTCAGAACATCCCGCCTGAGAAACAGCTTTTATGCTAAAGCAGTAGCCGCACTGAAGTCCGCTATAGCACGAGTGAATGTCTTCTCGTTCCTGTCGATGGTGTGTGTAGTGCAAGTGTGAGTGAACGTTCATGCATGCGTGTGTGCATGCTCACATGTGTGTTTAGATATGTCTGTGCATGCATTCACTGGTGTATCTAAAACACTCACACACACACACACACACACACACACACACACACACACACACACACACACACACACACACACACACACATATGGGTAATGTTTAGTGGATGCGAAAGAGAGAGAGAGTGTGTTTGTGAGTATATATTGATGTGTGTGTGTGTGTGTGTGTGTGTGTGTGTGTGTGTGTGTGTGTGTGTGTGTGTGCTGACTAGAGCTTCAGATTTAGCCAGGACGTGACTTAAGAAGTCCCGGTTACAATTTTAACTGATGCAAAAAACTATAGTATTCTTATCAACGTATTCATTAACGGTTCACTGCTCATCCACGAACAACTCCTTTCTGTTTAATCTGCTCAACTCTACCCCGCTCTGCTTAAACCCCACCACCCCCTCTGACTAAACTCCACCCCCCCCCCTCTGTTCGTACCCGATATCTTTGTTGCAGCAGCTACCTTCCATAACTGAATTCTTTTGTCGTCTCGGTATAATTAAGCCCCACGCGTGACTGCACTTCAGGAGTAGTCACGAAAGAATTGGAAAACAAACTTCAGAATGGCCTCCGGAATAAACGGTCTCGAAATAAAAATAAGCGAAATAAATCCTACAGGAGGTAACATACCACTCCACGAATTCTATGCACCTCATCTTTGAAAAGAACAGACGACTTTGTCTTATCTTCAAAAAAATGAAACAAACAAAAAGTGAAGCAATATAACACCACGGAAGGACAGAAATGATCACGTGACTTGCACAATACAGACATCATCCCACTAATTTCTGTAGCCATACCCAACAGAACTACGGAGGTGTACGCTGATTGTGCCCTTTGTTCAAATTTGAGCCCAGACGGGTTTTTTTTTCTTTCTTTTTTTTGCAATACACGCATTACACAAAGGCCTCCAATTTCTTTAACTTTACTTTTTCAATACAGGTAACACTAAAATTAATTCATCATTCCTGATGCTTCACAGCCGTTTTTATTATCATACAGGTACCGAAAAGAAAACCTCTCAAATTTCTTGTTCTTAACCAAAGCTCAGTCGAAATCAACTGTAAAATATATTGATACTCAACTGATAAACTAGACTTTTTTTTACAGTTTGTTTTACACGCATTTCGGCGTCTACAAAGTGGTTCACATTTTTTGGTGTCGTTTCCAGATACAGCTGTCGGGATAAACATCTATTGTTAATGTTCTACTTTACCTGAGATCACGTGCCGCAGTCCCGAACCTTGACAGAAAATAGGTCGCATCCTGTTTGTCATTGGTGATAATAGTGTTGACGATTACTGAAGGATAGTTGCTCCTCGTGTTACTTACTGACCCGGATTCTCACTTAGATACAAAGAAAATAGACATACAAATAGTGGAGCAGACTGAGAGAGAGAGAGAGAAATGGAAAAAGAAGCTAACCAAACACCCAGGAGAAGGAAGAACAGAGACTGTCTGGTCGGTAGAGAGACCAACCGACAAACAGGCAGGCAGGCAGTTTTGTTGTGATTACAATTTCTTTGAGTTTTTAAACTGGTGTTTTCTCTAAGTGTAGTAAGTTTGATTCATCATTGTTTTTCTAGGTTTATTAACTCCCCACCCATAATTACAGTGACAGTTACTTGATTTAGGGAGGGTAAGACGTGGTCTCTCACCCCCACGTCTAGACGCAGTGAACCACTTAATCTTCATTTCCTCCCCGAAAAGATATATTTAGAACTTGCATGTAGGACCAGTATTTAGGGAGAGATAACAATCTAAGGAGCTGCTGATACTACTAGCGAATCTGGAAATCGGTGAAACGGTTTTAATTGGTGGGAGGTGGACACGACATTGTTTTTACACAAACGGAAAGGGATGAGCCTCTAACTTCGAGCCAGATTGTTTTGGATTGTAATCAGCAATTATCTCCTGCATGCACTAGCGATCTGGGACCGTTGTTGAACTGGTCAAGAAGTACAGAACAGGTATGAGATCCACGCTTGGTGCTGATGGCTAAACCTAAACTTAGGCCACAGACTATACTCAGCCCCGAGTCGCAGTCTCGTCAATAGTAACAGACAACAGTCGCAGCCTCCGCCTTCGAAAACAGGTCGGTGAGTCCTGACGTTTGTGATCCTTTGTTGTTTCCACGACTTAGTCATGCAATTGAATAAGTTCCACACGAAGAACAACACCGGGATCACCACACAGGTCATGCGAAACAAAGGGCAGACAACACTCAATCTGACCCAGAAGATCTGAGTGGTTTCCCTTTACCCTTTCCAGCAGAGGTTACCGCTTGTCTGGAGAAAATATCGAAAGTCAATAGATTCCATTGCATTCCACTGAGGGCAGTGTTGTCTACTGGAATGGTCCAAGATGTTAGAAAAGCGGCTGTCTGTCGAGCTCACAACGATCCTCTCCCTCATCATCCCACCACTAACCAATCTTCTGGGTAAAACATTTTTAGTCACAGGTCCGAGCCTCGAAATGGAACCTTCTGGTCTAAAATAGACACCAAGAACCACCTGTTTACTGCCATCCCCCCAAGAGATATTGACTTAAAGCTCCAGAAAGTAAATTTCAGATATTCGGAATATTTTACTTTCTCCAGGCAACAACTGTGTGTAACAGAAGTAGAAGAAAATGTAGCCGTTACTTTGTCTGTCTCCATCTGTAGACAAAACAAAAGTAACTCCAATAAAGATCGAGACATTTTGGGCCTTATTGGACAGGTGACAATATTACTGAGTACGAAATAACAATTCTCGGGTGAGTTGACAAAGATGGATCGTCTCTGTCTTGCTAACCTGCAGCTTGAGTTCGTTCGAAAATTTTTATATACCTGCTGTCGAGGATAACATTTTATGTATGGATCGACTAAGGAAAACATGTTCCTCCTATCGGCGAGAAAGAAGAGGATGTGTCAGGATATTTGCTTTGACTCACAGATGTATGCACTCAGGACAATCCAGCATGGCTGAACCACAGTCATCCATCTAAAACTGCTGTTTAGACCCTCACGCGCGCTGTAACAGAAGGTGCTGAAACCATTTTACCACTCACAATGTCATACAAACCAGCAGAGAACATGAACACGTTTGACATTAACGTTCTCATTTTTGAAATGAAACATTTAAACAGTTCAATAAAGAGGAACCCATGCAATGTTAATAGTTTATGTAACAAATATACGAAAAATGGTGTGCCATGGCATCTCAAACACCGAGACACTTTCTCCTGCCAAGTACCAATATGGCAGCTTGTGGACTTCATGCAGAGTCACAGGTCTATACATTAGTTTCAGATAACAATAGTGACAATGATTTAAGATTATTAAACTCTTGCTATCAAGTGAGCTGTAAAATGCATGTATAGAATTTCTAGTGTGGTTTTTACTGCAGCCTGACAAATCATTCACAGTCATCTGCACTAGCTTGACCCAGACACGAATACGCTTGTCAGAATCCACACCTCGTGTTCAGCTCATTTCACAAGGTTCTAAAAGTCATTTGTTTGGGACCTTTACATAAACAAAGCGAAAGGAATTTCTGAGCCACTTAAAACTGCTAATTAAAGTCAAGGCTTTAAAGGTTGCTGTTCTATTTATTTTAGACTTTAGCTCCAGGTCAATATCATCGACATACCGTTAAAAAAGTAGCTTTTGTGAATCAGGATGATCATGATGATGTCCATTTTTAATGCGCAGGTATCCATTCAGAAAAATGCTCATTGCGCAGCAAAAACAAAAAATAAAGAAATATAATTAAAAAAGTAAATAAATAGATAAAACACCAGAAAAGTAAAAATAAAGACAGAAGTGTTGCTTGGTTGTTTAAGTTTAAGTCCGTCAGGATAGGACTGATTTCACTAGGTACAAGTACTCTCGATATATGAAGAGAAGAAATTTAGCGGAAGCCGTTATCCTCTACAGCGCAGAAGCAAAAGAAGATGTCGGTGACCACTAAAACCAACCAACCAACCAACCAACCAACCAACCAACCAACCAACCAACCAACCAACCAACCAACCAACCAACCAACCAACCAACCAACCAACCAACCAACCAACCAACCAACCAACCAATAAGCCAATTCAACGATAACTCAAATGACTGCAGCTACAAAAGATAATGAAACCCGACAATAATTATAACTGGGTTTGCCGATGATCGTAATCACTAAAACCTCCTAGCAATGTGAACAAGAATTTTTTTGTTGATGCTTTCATTACCTTTTCTTTCAAAGGCAGAAGATTTTGTATATTTCATCGCTTAAGTTGCACAAGTCTTCGTGCTCTTCACCGCTGCTATTACGAGCTTATTTTTAAAGGGTAAGGTTAACGTGCAAGAAATATTTCCCACAAGCTTGACAAGTCAGTCTCTCCCTCTACTTATTGTAATTAGCATGATAGTTATTATGAGAACGCCTAGTTCAAGGGTCAGACAAGTGAACTATCAAGTTAGGCTTAAATAAGAGATGCTGGCATTTTGAATTAAGTTTGATGGACATTTGGGTTCGACCCTAGAGCTGTGTTTCGGAGCGCAAAGCGACTCAGAACGTGTGTCTTTCGTTTAAGTCCAGCAGCTTGCCATTATCCTTGCATTCTCCTTTAATATAATATTTTATATTTCCACAGGTCACAGGTGACGATACTCCAGCTGTGGGCGTTGTTAAGAAATCATTAAATTTATTAAGCTATCCTGTGCTTTTGTATGTGTGTGTGTGTGTGTGTGTGTGTGTGTGTGTGTGTGTGTGTGTCTGTTTGTGTGTGTGTGTGTGTGTGTGTGTGTGTGCTTCTTGCATTTTCTGCTGTGTCTCCCACTTCAAAGAAATAATTTTTTTTGACTGAGATTTTGTTGTACTTTACAATTTAACAATATTGTATGCGGACTGTCTCTAAGCCTGTAGCATGTCATCTAAACTTTAACACATGCGCTAGGCTATTTATTATCCTATTCATTCTCGAGCAAACAACTGTTGTGTGTTGTTCCCTTTTCGCTGCAACCCACAGCTTTGCATGTAGATGTGCCTCGTGTGTATACCTGGACTTGTGTGATGTCACACGTTTGTCTTCTCCTGTGACTGGGAGTGAATATTTGTAGCTTGTGTCTCAGATTTTGGGAAATAGTATTTTGTACGGACAACTAAGTATAACTTTGGATAGCAGAACTTTTGACATAAAGTTGTAAATAAATCGCAAGTGGTTTGAAAAACGTTTAAAACAATGCTTAGAAAAGCAGGAAGTTTTGATTTGTTATACTTGCAAACCACTTAAGCGCCGGAAACTGTATTCTCCACGACTATTGGAGGAGCTGACTGTTCAGCAACCAACCAAGCGCTTGCTGCTATAGTAGAGATCCCTTTTCTCTTAGAATCAGGAAGCATTAATAACCAAGTGGTGTTGTAGAAGTGTTCACATTTCCTTACAGTAAAACTCTAAGCCAATACAACTTCTTGGACTGACCCTGATGGTGCATTATAGACCAATGTGGAACGACAGTTTTCTCGACTTCAAAAGACTTCATACAAAACCGAGAAATCTGGACCATCATTAGCAAAGTCTTTATATCACCGTCAAGTATAAGCGTTGTCAAACCTGATCAAATGCTTGCCAATATTTGTCCAGTCTAGATCATTCATTCATTCATTCATTCATTTGTTTCTTGACTGGTACCGGTTGTTGGGGTGAGCACATGGAGAGACGCGGTAGCGACGCTAAGCAGGTTCTCCACGGGATGACCAGTTCACTCTGGAGTTGGTCTTTCCCCGGCAAAGGCAGTGTCGACCCTTTGAATGTAGCTTGAAGGACAGACAGACAGACAGACAGACAGACAGACAGACAGACAGACAGACAGACAGACAGACAGACAGACAGACAGACAGACAGACAGAGTGTCGTGCCAGTCCAGTAATGTCGCCACCGCGCACTAAATTTTAAAACAAACAATACTTGAAAACACTTGCTTGAAAAAGACATAACAAGGTGTAAACGCTCTGTCACGGTACAAGCGTGAGGTGACATCGAGAACACTTGATGGTTCCTTTGTCAAGCTCATTCTACATGCCCCAACATGACGCATTCTCAAACTAAACCTTCCTAAGCTGCTTAAGGAAGCGGATGGCCGAGTGGTTAGAGCGCTGGCGTCCGAACCGAGAGCGCCCTAGTTCTATTCCCGATAAGCGCAGCATACTTCCCCAGTCGACCCAGCTGACGGGAATGGGTACCTGACTCCATAGAGGGTTGGGGAAGGTAAGGCAGCGAGGGAGAGGAGATTGGCACCATCCTCATGTAAAAGCTGGCCCCAAGAAAAGTGGGGTCTCTAGCACCTCACTCCCCAACGACCTGAAAAGGTTATGGGATGACCTTTACCTAAGCTGCTTAAACGTTAATTTATTTGTAGGCTGTATTCAGAATATTTAAAGTGCACATAACTGCCTACCATACTCGCAAATTTAAATTTTTAAAATCTGAATACATTTCCACTCCTGTGAGTACAGGTACGAATTTGGAAACTTAGATTGCGAGTCTGTCAGACAGTCCGGTGAGTTAACTGTCAGGTGTCCTAAGTTCAAATTTCGTCTCGCACATTCTGTTCTTCCTCTGCATGTGATAAGAATTATATGTCCGACTTCTTTGCTGTGATATGGTCTTGTCTTGTGCCTTGACGTAAAAGGGACAACAAACCCTGTCTGTTTATTTGCTTTGTTTTGTGGTTTTGTTGTTGTTGTTGTTGTTGTTGTTGTTGTTGTTGTTGGTGTCTTCTTTAACCCATTTAACGACATTAGAACAAGGCTGTTCTGTCCTTGAAAGACAGCAGACCCTACTACGCTTACATCACATTCATTAAATGGAAATATTACTCAAGAACAGCTTTGCTTAATTGTTGTTTATTGACGCACGTATAATGACCTAAAAAATCATAAACGGAAGGATTTTATAATTTGACAGAATATTCTTGAAAAAAGCTGATTACTAAACAAAAAATGAAGAACTGTTGTTAGCTAGCGTTCTGTGGCATGTTGTCATGGCAGCTGAACGCTCATTTGCCGTCATGGTTTTTTTTCGTGGTAGTCCTGAAATACCTGGGCGATCAAACTTATACTCGATTTCAAAATCCCAATCGTTTTTGTCATCGAGGAACAAGAATCATCGCTGACTTCAATGGCCACCAACTGTCAGGTTGAAGGTGATCACCTCATTAGGTGAAGGTATGTATGAGCTCACACCTGTAAAAAGCAGAAAGAAACTGTTACAAAAAAAGTGTATTTTATAATAATAATAATAATGTCAAAGGAAGAAAGAAATATTATAAAAACATCAAACGAACCATTGCAAACACATTTGTGGTCGAAGAACACATAGCGTAAGATAAAAAAGAAACATAATGAATAAAAGAAAACAAAACAAGAATCTAAATGAATAAATGAATGAATGAACGTTTGGGTGGTCAATGCTACAGCTTAATACGATTCCGGTTCATTAAAGGTATGCTTACCAACAGAAGTCTGGAGCAAGCTGCTATTCAGAATTTCCCAATAGGACTGGTCCACGTTGTACGTGCCGCGGACGTTGTTGATTGCGTCCACGAAAAAGCCGAGGCCCTTGAAATACGTAGTTTGGAATCTGAGAAAGAAATTGTAGCTGTTAGTGGATGTAAACCTTCAGGGTTTTCACCAGTTCGTGCTCGTGAGGAGTTGGTTCAAAGTTCAACATGATTCAGTTTTTCTAATGCCTGGTAAAAATCACTTAAGATTATGTTTCCCAAAAGGCTGATAATCACCTCCGCTCTGTTCTCGGGATACATGCCTTCAAACATCACCATACCCAGGTCAAGGTCAACAACACAGACGTCATGGTTGTACACGGATACATGTATGTTGTCTAAAGCATCATCCAATGGGAGGGCTGGAGCCTATGTTAGATGTCATGTCATCTTTTCACTAAGTGACCTCGCGAGTTTCACCGCCTGGCTGCTGATGTTTGTAGATGTGTTTCTTGAATAGCGGCTCGTTGGTGCGTGAGTGCGTGGGAGGACCATTGAGTGGGTGGACAGATAAATGGTTAGTTTAAAAAAAAAGGCTTTTGTCGAGGCTGACAAAAACTGCTGCTGTGTTTAATTCTTCTTCTAGAATATTACTGCGCACAAGACTTACTTGAACATGGAGTTGGCCTCAGCAGCTTGTTGCATGATGTAGAAGAGGGTTTCGTAGCGCGTGCAGTTAATTTTCACGACCTCTTCAAAGAAAGGCTCTCTGAGGACATTGCGCACGCGCAGAGTAACGTCTCTGGCTCGACCTCTGGGTTGGCAGACATTGCACCCATTGTTATTTGGTGTCGCTGTGCCTTGGCATTTATTCCTGAAAATGAATAAATTAGTAAATGTTGTATATCAATCATGGTCCGGGTTTTCGTTTCTGCTCGCATTTCTGAGCACACCATTAAGTTCTTAGCAACACAACAGTCCCCCATCAAGTCATTTACAATGAATAATTAATACAAGAGGTATTTTTTAATTTTGTTATTTTAAGGATACGCAATCCTGTATTTTCTTTATTTTCTGCCAGTCATGGTTAGAATGGATGGAAATATTAAGGAAATGTGGCTTAAGGCAACAATGTAAGGGGATGCTAAACATCAATACTACCGTTAAACATGAAGTCATGTTACCCGTTCCCTCGCTCGCGCCCTCTTCACTGTACTTTTCATACCTATCAACAGGTGAGGGCTGTAAACTCCCACTCCCCTAAGACCTTTACCTTGTACCTATCCATCTGATTAGTTTGAGACATTGATACAAAAAGGGAGAGAAATTCGTAATAAATATAAGGAACTGACAAAATAATTATTGGCACAAAAACAACACTGCCCACGTTGAAGGGAAATAGTTATTTCTCTCATTTGAGCTTATGAGTGAGCCTCTAGACAAGCCCAAGACTCCTCATGTTGAGCTCCGACAGATAAGACATGATATATTTATCACCGTAGCTTTTAACTGTACTGACAACACGCAATCGTTATTTTTAAGCTGGATATAGTGACTTTAATGTTAAAATGACACACACACACACACACACACACACACACACACACACACACACACACACAGACATTTCTCAACGATGACTTCCCCAGTTTGCCATTCCTGCATTCCCAGTGTTTAATAATTTGGTCAATGTTTTCACCTATGTACGATTAGTTTACATAATTACTCGGCTCTCACAACAAACCCTAATCCTCTACATTGTAAAACTAATTACAAACGACATTACTTATTTAAGTATCAAAAAGGCAATAATAATTGTATCTATATTCATGCCTACATTCCTACATATAGACAACATACAATACAATACAATATTGTATTGTATTGTATTCATGTCTACATTCCTACCTATAGACAACTTACAATACAATACAATTGTATTCATGCCTACATTCCTACATATAGACAACAAGCAATACATATTGAGAGCTGACATGGTAGACTAAGTTTTACCTTTGACGACCGTCGTTGTGTGAGATGCCCAGAGCCAGCAAAGAGCAGAGAAAAATGATGGCGACGGGTCGGATCATCTTCAAGGCGCAGGCGCAGGCAGCAGACAAACTGTGTTTACAAAGTTGTGAACAAGGGTCCTACCCTGTCGTCGAGTTGCAGTTTCTACGCCACACCTCGTTTTTTAAACGGGTCGTGTTGTACAGTTTGGCTAGAGGGCGCCCTGGTACTGTCGGAGGCGACAAGCGTTGATTGGCTAATTTTGTCTCCTCTCACTAAGAAGGAAGAAAATAAGTTCCTGAATCTATGATCCGGTCATCGTGCGTCACCGACAAGTTTTCTTTCTTTCTTTCTTTCTTTCTTTTGTGTGGATGGGTGAGTGGAGAAGAGAGGGAGATACTCTTCTTATGGAATGAGAGACTGAGTGAGAGAGTGTGTCCCCTCCTTTTGCAGCAACACTTTCTTTTTTTCTTCATCTTTCGTTCGTTCTGTGTTTGGAGATCAGTTGAAGTGTGTGTGTGTGTGTGTGTGTGTGTGTGTGTGTGTGTGTGTGTGTGTGTGTGTGCGCGTGCGCGCGCGCGCGCGCGCGCGCACGCGAGCGCTCCCTTTGGAGTAAAACCTTTTCTTTCTCTCTCTTTTTTGTGCGTGGGGATGGGTTGGTAGGAGAGAGGGAGTGTATGTGTGTGGAACAAATATTGCTCTGGGCTCTTGCCGATTTGAGTGAAGGCACGCTAAAAATGACCACGGCGTTTGAATACTGGCTAAAAAAAATTCCATTTTTACTTTGTGGTTGTATCCTGTTCTACTTACCTCATATGATGACAATGCGTTCACGAGAAATGTGGTCGAGTCGGTGAGTTTGGATCCTCCACGAAACGCTCACAGTTGGGAGGTGTATAAACAGTCCTGTTCGCTCTGTGTGTGTGTGTGTGTGTGTGTGTGTGTGTGTGTGTGTGTGAATGCATGACTCTGTGTCAAATTCATTCACTGGTGTCTCCTCTGCTTGAAAATAAACTGGGGTTTGTTGACGAGTCATCCCAGTGTCTTTTCTTACTTCTCTGTGTGCCGGGTGGGTCCAGGTACAGAAAAAGACACACACAGACAGGCATACACGGACGCATGCAACATAACACATAATGCCAGATGAAATGAAAAATATGTAGCCAGAAGCTGCTTCAGGCATGCACAGTTTGAAAAATTGTAATCCAGGCTGCAAATGCTTCTGTCCAAACCACAGGTCAGTTAGAGAATGGAGGTAATAGGCTACTCGTTGGGTTGCCTGCAGAAAGTCTACATGAAAAGCCAAAATGAGTTCCCAAGCCATCGGAAGAGAAGCAGTGCAAATCCACCGACATAATACAAGATGTTCAACTGTTTGTCATCCTTCTTGAGTCACAAAAGCAAACGCTTTCAAACATTGTTTTAGTTTTAGTGTAATGCTGTATAAATTGTTGAAACACTGCGATAATCGTCAGCAGAAATGATATAAGGGAAGATAGATGGTCTGGTGCATGTATACAAGAGCACCAAATCAATTGAACAATAGTAACAAATGTCAAATGTAGTAGTGGAGCGTCTTTTTGCAAATTAAGATGTGTAAGAGTTACAGGATGAAAACGGTCGGGTGCATGCAAAGAAAGAACAATCCAGATGAGTGGTAAATGCACAAAAAAACAACAAAAAAACACAGATTAAGAGGAGACGTGGATCCAGGAACAAAACCAGAGAGAGAGAGAGAGAGAGCAGAAAGTGAAAAAGAAACAAAATCTGAGAAATGCATTTTGTTTTATATTGTTTATGTTCAGCATGCTCATTAGACAATATGAGAATGCAGGAGCACCAGGCCTACATTAGACGAGTGTTCATGTCAATTCTTCCGTTCACTTTCTACAATTTATATCCTCTTATACATCCTCTTATAGAAAGGAGTTACAAACTCCATTGTTTCCATGCAGTTTGGCCAGCTCTCGGAAGTTCCTAGCTTTAAGCACCATCGGGATTCAATTTTTTCTTTCACAGAATCTTCGATTGTTTATGCAAGTATTACTTACTCATAATGAGTCACAGTCTGTAGAAGTGCTTACAATGATATTTATGTAGTGCAATAATGGTGCCATTGTTCTAAAACAAACCAGTAATACTGGCGAGTCTCCGAGCCTGACCCCATCGTCTCATCCTGTTTACTGGTGTACAATGTCGATGCTCCGAAGAACATCCGGGTTAATTACCGGCAAGCTTTTTTTAATTCTTTCTTTTTTTAACAGCTGCCTTTGCTCTTGATCTGTTGATTATTGTTGTTGGTTTTTCCCTTCATCCAAAGGTGAAAGAACAGACGAACCGGGGAAAAAAAGGTAAAGGTAAAGGTCATCCCATAACCTTTTCCGGTCGTTGGGGAGTGAGCTATTAGAGAGAACACTTTTCTCGGGGCCAGCTTTTACACGAGGGTGGTGCCAATCTCCTCTCCCTCACTGCCTTACCTTCCCCAACCCTCTAAGGACTCATGTACCCTTTCCCGTCAGCTGGGGCGACTGGGGAAGTATGCTGCGCTTATCGGGAATCGAACCAGCGCGCTCTCGGTTCGGACGCCAGCGCTCTAACCACTCGGCCATCCGCTTCCCCTAAATATCAGCATTAGCGCATGAACAGATCACAGGTTAAACCCAATTTTTATGTTTGTGATTCAATACTGCTACTATTGACTAGCTACTTATGTCATCGGTCATCGATTCTTCGTTTGAGCTTGGATCGATTCGACTTTCGACATTGGGTCGACGGACGTCTTGCGTGGGGCGATCTGGTCATGGCAGGGCACAATCTAACTCTCGAGCGAGGTCATGATCTGGACGATATGCTTTCAGGTCGAAGTAGCCCGACCCCGACGCAGGTAGTTGGCAACTTGTAGATATGACCCATCTACTGTCTTGTCTTTTTTTTCTCTCTCTCTCTCTCTTTCTGTCGCACGTAACTTGTTCTCTCACTTCTGTTTGAGTATTTGTTTGTATTTTTCATATTTGCTGAGTGTTTGTTTACCTTTGTAACGTATTGGTGATATTCTGGCGGTCACTTGAAAATGACCATGATCGGTGTTCACTTAAGATAGATCGAGAAGATGTATACGATAACAATTTGTTTGCCAAAAGTGACATTGTGCGCCTGCCTTCATCAACTTTGTGCTTTGCAGACGACATTGACCAGACGCGGGCAGCAACAGTGAGCTACAGGACCTCCCTAACAGACTTTCGACAGCACACATGCACACGGGATGAATGTCAGAACTGAGAAAAGCAAAGTCGTGGTTAACACCACCGGGAACGACAAGACAGAGAGTGTAAAATAGAAAATCCGCGCTATAATTATAATTGACTATAATTATTGCGCGGTAGGTGAAGGACATACATGTGCTAAACTTCTCCCCCCTCCAAGAGAAAAGGGTTTGTTGTGATATTTGAAAATAAGTTTAAAATCTTCTTTTCTTGCGCTTTGCTTTGCAAAGTGATTTGCTATATATAAATGCGCAACAACTGGAGTGTTAAAGCACTATACATTTTTGTGAACAACAACAAAAGTCAAATAAATAAACAAACGATTTAAACGTGCAGGAACACGGCCTGTCATGTGGTAACCTTAAGTGGGACACAGAAATCGCCCACAATTAAAGGTCTAGACTAAAATTGACCACGTGACCCCAGCCAGAGAAGTGCTACTCATCTCACAAGCGTGGACACCCAACGCGGAAAGACTAAGATGTTGCAGTACAAGAGCAGCAGTAACGACTGTCAGAGCTAAGGTGATATGCGTGTGTGTGTGTGTGTGTGTGTGTGTGTGTGTGTGTGTGTGTGGGGGTGTGTGTGTGTGTGTGTAAGAGAGAGAGAGAGAGACAAAGCAGGAGATAAAGATCGACATGCAGATGTTACCATCTTTGACACCAGCTGTCTTTATAGCAGTAGTTTAAATGGAGAAAGATGAAGATTGGGTTTCCTATCTTTGATGGTAGGAGCTGTCTTTTTAATAGTAGTTTAAACGGAGAGTGATGGCGGCTGAAATTTTCATTTTTGATGACACAAACCGTCTTTATAGACGTCGTTCAAAGAACAGCTTCCACAATTAATCACATCTGTGGCTCTTATTAAGTATGATCAGTATTTAGTACTGATCTGTCTGACATCTTTCCACCTGCACTTCAAACTATTTACGCCGACAAAGCATGTCTCCCGCAACTTAATTAGTCTGCATTTATATCTCCAGCTTGCGAGCAGATGTCTTTAATTTGCAGTTCGTCTGTGACAGCGCTGATGTTTTCCCCTAGGCATTCGTAAAAAAATTCCCACTCCCAAATAGGTAAAAATACACAATATACAATAGTCTCGGACCTGGGTACAGCAGTCTTGCCTAAGCCCCCCACCACTCTCGTCAGGCCTGGGCTATTCACGTCAAATATTGCCAACAGGCCCATGCATTGTCCACTATATAAGCAGGGAGTAACTATTGTTTGTGCTGCAAACTTGTTACGTGATTACTTGACCACTTGACAATTTGACATCAAACAGGTACGTGTCGCTGATATAGTGTATTCATTTCGGCGGACGCACGTATCTGACTATCTATAGTCACTATACAGTAGTGTACGGACACCATTGCAGTCGGGTGTGAGCAGCACCTCAAAAGAACTGTGATGAGTTGCATTCAGAACACCGTGCGTTGACCAGTAAAACAGCTTTCTCCTTCATGGCGGCATCTGTGCATGTGTCTGTACGTGCGTCGGTATACGCAAACGAGATCGGTGTAGTGAGGAGTGAAAGTACTCCATAATCGAGAGTGAAAAAAAATGGAGACATGTACCAGCTGATTGTCCCATCTCACTTAGGGCACAGTTAATTCGCACCTTCATCCCAGCACCTCTAATTCACTCGCGTCTACTTCTCGTGGCAATTTTTCTGATTTTACTGCTCATCCAAATTAGTTTTGTACGACTAACCCGATTCGAACAAGTCAGAGACCATGAGCTCGAGAAGTTTGAAGGCACTGCCTTTACCGGCAAATGTTTTCTACTTGTCTGTAAATAAAGGCAAGCGTAATGCTCTGTTTGGCAATATCTGACGTGAAAAGCTACTTGTATCATCAGTGATCGATTACTTTGTCCACGGACGTGTATAGCTATAGGTTCGTGCTTTGTCTTTCGGGAATGGCTCGATACGATTTTCGCTGCTGGGGCGTTTTGGTCATGGCAGGGGTTCATCTAGCTCTGGGGTGAGGTCGATATGGCTGGGCGATGTGGTTTTGGCTTGAAGTGACCGGCGATCTTTTCCTGTTTTACTGTTACAGTTAAAATTACTACTGGTGCTATACATGTCCAAAATAATTCAAAAATTGTCCGTGATCATTCCGACATTAATTATTTCTGCAAATGGTTCAAATATAACTATAAATGCGAAAGCATACGTTTGGTTCACTTGTTTGTATAAATTTTTCAGATTCACCACCATTTTCAATTTTGGTTAAATATCTCGAAATAAAATACATTCAAAAGTTTGAAAAACAAAAGTATGATAATGAATGTCTAATTCAACAAACAGCACATAAAAGGGGTAGCTTTAGCTGAATCAAAGATAGCGGGAAAGTAGGAACTTTTTTGGTGTATGAACTACAGTTGTCTTCGAATCAAAATAGACATCAAGACACTATGAAATTTCGAGCGAAGCTTGTAGATATAACATGTATACACCAGTTTACGAGTGAGCCTTTACTTGCCTCTAACTTTGCACTCGTGAAATGTCTAATTTATGTCCCACATATCTGTCCGCGATGTGAATTAGGGCCTACATTTTTCGTGGCTCAGAGTGCACTGTATCGATCTT
Organism: Marisa cornuarietis; assembly: GCA_004794655.1. Taxonomy (NCBI): domain Eukaryota; kingdom Metazoa; phylum Mollusca; class Gastropoda; order Architaenioglossa; family Ampullariidae; genus Marisa; species Marisa cornuarietis. The sequence continues at coordinate 678,877 of SMMW01000169.1, forward strand.
AGAATTGATCCTGTCGCTATCAGTATCAGAGACCCTGACATTTTTCATCTCTCTCTCTCTCTCTCTGTGTCTCTGTTTTGTCGGTTTGTAAACATCCAGTACCACATCCCAGAGAGAATAAGTATTAAAATTCAAACTCAACAACTAACAAACGTCTACATAACAAAATCCGTCCGCACCACTTACATAGACCTGCCGCTTCTTCACTTCCCGTATTGTTTTTCCTAGTAATCATAAATATTTGCTATCACTGAGAAACTGTAATTTATTGTGTAATTCTTTATTGGATGTCTGTATCTTTCTGTCTTGTATTTGCATGATTTTGTAGGAACTAACAGTTTTAACTTCTTGTAACATAAGCATAGTATGAAAACAGGGACTTTTCTTCATGCTGCTTCTTTTGCAGACATTGTCGGCACTGTTTCCAAACTAGTCAAACTATGCATTTTGCGGATCACCCGTGACAAACTCTACTTCATCCTATCAGAGCAGTTTGTCAGTGGAGGCACTAAAATATGGTGTGAGCTCCCACAGGTAATTATCACCTTAGAAAGATATGCAGTCTCTATATGTATGTATGGTATGTATGTTTGTTTATGTGTAATATTACATTTCAAGTAATTTTGTATGTTTTTAGGGCCATTTTTGTGATGAGTATGCAATGCAAGGTGTTACACCTGAGGCCAATGAAATCTACATGGAGCTATGTCCAGAAAACGTCCTGAGAGCTTTGAAAACAGGACAGTCAGCAAGATGGATAAAACTAAAGCTCACAAATAAACACACTCCATGTCTGACAGTGGAAGTAGAATTGGTAAGTTGTTTGAAATTTGTGCAAGTTATAACTATGTGAATGTAGCCTTTAATTTAAAACAAATCAGTTTGTTGGTCCCAAATAATGCACAAAACAACAATAACTTATCATAAGATAATGGCTTGCACTTATGTTTATTGATCACTATAAATATATATATTTCGTATAAGAAAAAATGTATTTGTAAATGTTAATTTGTAGCATAACTGTTTCAGCCTTCGGTTGGGTCATACCAGCGGCTTGTGGTTCATGATATTCCAGTTACAATAATCAAACGACGCAACTGGGGTGACTACACCGAGCCGGAAATACCTCATTTTGATGTGTGTTTTGTCCACATTATTTTCATTTTCATTTTATGTCACTGTTTCAAATTATTAACTGTAATTGAGAAACATAGCTCACTGCTAGCCACAGCTGTTGCAACATCTGCTACACAGTGCAAATCATGGTTCAGTGAGTTAATGAAGATTTATGCAGTGCAGCATTGTTCCACACAAAGAACATTCATTGCACACTTGACCCTGCAGGGATACATTGACCAGACTGCTGAATGTTAGGAGATAATTGGTAATCAGCAACAGCTGGAAAACTTAACTAAAAAGTAAAAGTCCCATAGCCTTTATTTTTGGTACTAGTGAGCTGGAAGCTGCTTGCCATGTCTAAGGCATGTCCTGTGAAAGGCGGAGCACAGTCCTTCCTTTTCACAGTTTTTACCTTTCTTGATAAATCAGGTACTCATACCTGTTAAGTGGTAGGCAAGTTTTTCCATTCACAGGCTTTCTAGTCAAGTACACTAACTGCCAGTCAGTTTTCCCTTCAAGGTATTTTTAAGTTAATATTTTAATCAAAATGACTACTGTGCTTCCCCTTATTTTTAAAATCGTCAGGTTTCATTTTGGTCTTTTCTTCATCGCTCTTCTCTTTCCCACACCCCCATTCAACTCTGTCAGTCTTTGTTTCTATTCTTGATTATGAATATTCATTTTACATTTATGTTGTGTACATGTGTACTTGCACTTTAAGTGAACAATACTTGATTTCTTACCTAGGTCAGCATCACAATGCCTGTGTTGAAATTGTTGAAGAATGTTGTTGACAATATGAAGAGTCTAAGTAACCATACGGTAAGAAACCATGACTTGCATGAAGATAGCTTGCTAATGTTGATACAACTGTTGAAGTTCAAAATTATTGGTAAAATTTAATATCATGCTGTTTTTAAAGACATACATTGGAGTATCTATTTACCATATGACCAGGATAGAGGGCATTGATTTAGGGAAAAATGGTCCTTGGGCAGTGGTCTGTTTCACAGTGCTACAAGGACCTTTTCTCAACATATTTTTTTACACTCATAGACTCCTTTTTAAATCCTTTTTTTTCCCCTTGGTCATCATGTTTTCATGTTAATGATGTGTGCAACCTTTGCTGCAGGTTTTGTCAGCAAATCAGAAGGGAGAGATGAAGTTGTCAGTGGAAACTGACATGGTGGCAATCAACACCCATTTTAAAGACCTGTTTAACCCCTCATGGAGTAAGAACCTTAAGAATTGTCTGTTTCAAAACTGATAAAACAGATCATTTGGATTAAGAAAGCCAGGACACTTAAATATTCATCTTTAAATTTGTCTTGTTCTTAAAGTATGGTTTTTTAGGAGCTTATTGTTTGAAATGAAACCTTTTTAAAACACTTTCACAACATTTACATCTAGTCAGTAATCTGTCTTTGAATTCTTATTAGCTGTGGAAATAGGACAGGATTGATGAAATCTGTGTAAAACATATAATTGCAGAGTTCTGAATAAATTATGTGTACTTTATAGAAAAAGATGGTGGAGATGGTGACAGACAAGACAGAGGAATATCGCAGCAGGATCCAACTGATTTTGTACAAGCCCGTATCGATATTAGGCGATTTGCACAGTTCCTTTCCAGTCAACAAGTCAACCCTAACAGGGTCATCTGCAGTGAGTACAGACACTGAAAGCTGTTCTGTAGCTATACTGCTGTCTACAGAATGAACCAAACTTTTATATGCAGTTATTTCTAAAACTAGTTTGTAACAGGCTGTCTCTAGAATTACGATAGCCTCAAGCCATAAGCTGCACCATGGTGTCACTACAAAGGGTTGATTATATAATTTCTGACATGAGATTTGTTTGGTAAGTGCAATCAGTGTGCATCATCCATTAAAAGGATAAATTCAAGTTTGCTGTCTCACATAGTTCCTGATGATCAGCATCAGGTTATTTAACACCTCAAAATCATTTTGGGAACATGTCATTTCAGTTTTAGATAATGGTGTAGTTTTGTACTGTCCATTTTGAGTTCATTATTTTTTTTAATATTATTTAGAAATGATTCAAAAAATCATTTTCCATTAAGATTATTAATCATCATTGTGATAATTAAAGTTGTTACTGATGAAGTGCTCTGCCTAGTTAACATAAAAAAGGGTAAAGGTAGTCCTGTGACGTTTGATCATTAGGGAGTGGGATGGTGCTTACCTTGGGGTCAGCTTTCTGTGAGGGTGGTACCTTCTCTCCCTCATAGTCTTTCTTGTTCCCATTCAACAGCTAACTCGGGGAAGCAAAGTGCAAAACATTGGTAGCATCTACCTGGCTGTGTGTGTGTGTGTGCCCTGCCTGTTACTATTTGCTTCACCAGTGAAACATAATCATTTAATAGTTGCCTCTGCTCATTTCTTGCCTACTAGCTTTTTCCTGTACATAATTAGTGCATTATTTTGAACCATCCCTCCACTTTGATCACTTTTTGAGGGGCCTTTCTATTAATGCTTTCCCAGATCAAGGGAGATAAAGCGACCTACAGTTTAGTAGGTGGAGATTTAAGGAATAGATTTTCTTCAAATGATGAGATAAAAGAAACAACAGTTTGATTGATATATGTCATATTTGTGGTAAAGTCATTTCTGACTGAACATAATCTGCTTTATAGGATAATCATAACAGAAAAGTACATTTGTCCTTAACTAACCTATAATGTATAAGTCAGTGATAGATAATAATCAGCTTGAAAAATATTATATGCAGATAGAGTTGCATTGTTTACATTACTTTTGTTTCACTATCTTGCAGATATTATCGACAGTCGGCTGGTGCATTTCTACCTCATGCATGATGACTTTTCACTTCAGTACTTCATGCCTGTCGTTTCCTCTTAGTTTGAGCACAGTGTTTGCATGCAGAGACTGAGTTTGATGAAAGAATAGAAAGAATGTGGAGGTAAAATGGTTTGAGAGTATAATATAATAATTCCTGCTGTGAGTGGGGATTAAAATTTATGCTGTTGTTTGACGACTTGGGGAGGATCAGTGTTTGTAACATTTTTATAGTAGATGAACATTTGAACTGATTGATGGAACAGTGTAAATACATCAGCATTTAAAGACGTGGATCCCATGGCAAAATGTTAACAGTTTTTAACATTGTCATATTCATCAGTCTTATATTTTTCTTGACAAAATGGTATCCTAATAATCTGACCAACAGATCTGAAGATCTTTCTCAGTCCATTGCTGTTCTCTGGAATATGCTGAATAACTTATTAGCTTGGTGAGACCTGGTGATTGTGAATGGCAAAAGTGGTTCAGAGTTTAGTGTAAATGTATAAGACCAAATAGGAAAAGCGATAACGTCATAACGCACAGTCATCTATGCAATGACCTCGTTGCACAGAGCCATCCTAGAGGCTCAGATACTGCTGTGGCTGCTTTTAGGGGAAGTAATTAAATACAACCAGAGAAGAGATTTTGTGGTGTCTTCTACTAAATTGTAGTCCAGTAAGCTGTGCATTACCATGATGATATATTTCAGTGTGTACATATTATCTTTGAATTTTTTTCTTGTGTATCTAATTTTTTTTTAACATAAACACAGCCAACCAACTCCTTGCATGCACAGATTTACAATAGAATAGGCCTACATTGATAGATCTTTGGAGAATATTCACGGTGATCTTTTTACAACAATGTTCTGTAATTGAAATATTTATTTTTAACCCAGTGAATTATTAGTACCTTATGTGTCACCTGAGTTGGCCTGACTATGAATTGAAAATAAATTATAATTAGGAACATCATGCAAACCTAACCTTGGAGTGTATTGGTGCACTAATATTCATAACATGGTGTTGGGTTCTTCTAAAAATTAATTTATCTAACATCATGTTGACTTCATTTATTTTTATTCTGTAATTGTAGGGCAGGGTGGGGGTGAGAGAGAGAGAGCTAGCAAGGACATTTTTCACAAATCACATTGGCTCTGTATAAACAAAACAAAACACACAATAGTAGTAAAGAAAATCAGAAAAGATCAAGTACAGGAAGACTTAAAGAAATTATTAAGACTGCATTTTTCTGATGTCTCAGTTCTAAACACACCTCTGGCTTGCAACATTTCAAAGGCTCTCTCTCACACACACACATAGAGTAGAGGGGAGCAAGACAGTAGGGGTGACGTGATAATTCTATACACTATCATGCAATTTCCATAAAAGTAAACTTCCCAAGGCAAAGAACGATGTCTTGGGTAACTGTCATCGTTTAGTTATGTGGAATACTTTCTTATAGAGATGAAACTATATATAGTTTTGTCTTTTGGGCCTGGGACGATTCGGCCTTTGGTGTTAAGACGATGTGGTCTTATTTGGGAGGATATGGACATGACTGGGGCGAAATGACCGGTGACCCTCATACCGGTCAAAAGTCTAGTTTTTCACGCGTGGGCGAGCTGGCAAACTGGCAAATCGACTGCTGGCTAACTGAGGGTACGACACAAGATCGCACACTCGTAGGACACCAGGAACCTCTACTATCAACAGTCAAGTGACGGAAGTCGGTCTTCTTTGACCATGTGACCCGGCACGACACGTACCTTGTCGAAGACTGTCCTTTTAGACACCTTGGAGAGGGGCCGACGCCGCGTAGGCCAAAGCAATAACTGGGTTACAAAGGTCAAAGACTGGACCACGAACTTGTATTACACGTCCGTGCTTGGACTGGTCGTCCTCTTATCTAAAATAGGCAAAAATAACGGGCCTAGCTGTTAGCTGTCGCGTCAACGCATGTGCTCTTCCGGGCGACAGGTGCCGGCGAAGGGACAACTGAGAACAGACCGAACAGTCCCCTCTTTATTCATATTTACATTCGTCACTTGGTATTTCATCATTTGTTAAGGCAATATCAGTCGCAGTTTCCAGAGCTAGGGTTATAATGGTTAAAAATAGCACTACTAGTAGGCAAGGTCCCATGGTGTAATGGTTAGCACTCTGGACTCTGAATCCAGCGATCCGAGTTCAAATCTCGGTGGGACCTGCGTAATAATTTTTCTCTTTTTCTCTTACTAACCACGTCTAAGGTGACCAGACGTCCCGCCTTTGACTGCGCACAATGTCCCGCTTTCTGGCTTTCATCTAAATTCTAAAAAGACGATCAATGTTCCTCTTGTATTTTCAAATGTGATTACCTTACATTGATTCGCGTTCGTGCCTTTGGTTTTGGGTTTTGCCTATCACCGTTTGATTAATAATTTCAAATTTGTCCATTAATTTACTCCTTTTTTGTCGATCCCAATTTAATTTTCGTTGTTCCGCGGGCGCCGGTGTTTGACGCGTGACCAGAAAGATAACGGTGTCAACTTCTCTGGACTCGGTTGTCGGAGTTTCCCCCACTTCCCAGTGGCATCAACTTTCCTCCCTACCCGCCCATGAGAAAGAGAGAATGAGCAAGAGTTCGGATTATTCCGGTCTGTATTTCTCGTGCATAAGTGGGAGTTTTTCAGAACGACGAGAAATGCAGACTTTCAACGTCTGAATAACCCGAACTGTTGCTCATTCTCTCCCTCTCTCGTTAGGTGTTGAGGGCTGGCCACGTTGTGACTGGTGCACTAGTGTGACGTAGTACACTTTTAGCGGCGCTTGTTCATCGCAGGTGTGAATCGTAGCAGATAATTAATTCGCGGATGGATTTTGAAGGCTAAAATTGACAGGTTAGTTTTATATTGCCTGACTGTATCTACCGATATCTGGAAACTACGCAAACCATTCAGGTTGGTCTTTATTTAAGGTAGAAACACTGAAAGGACTTTTTAATTGGGAAGTGCTGCTTTGACAACGAAAATTAAGGAAATCCTTCAGGAAAGATCTAATGCACTATAATCTTGCAAGAACCGAAACTTTACAAGGAGATTCACGTGTCTATGAAATACGGTTTTGGAGCAACACCCTCGCAAAATGACAAAGGTGCAGGACCATCCATGATCGTAGGCACGATAATCCGCAAAGTTGGCTGAGTGGGAGATAAGTAGGTCGTAGGAACATTTTAAATTTTAAATACAGTTTTTAAAATGGAATACTGTAGTGGCGTGGACAGATCTGTTGTTGAAAGCACCACTGCTCGGCGAAGTCAGAGGAAATAAAGGTTCCTCCCTCTTTTTCGGCGCTCTTTGTTGGTGACGACACTATGCTCGGCACGCGTCCCGCTTTCGCTCCAGAAACGTCTGGTCAGCTTAATTACGTCAGTAACAATCATTAGTGTGTAACTAACCTAAACCAAAGGGAAAGGGTTTTGAACATGAAACGGAATTAGTCGCCTTTTGAAATAGCTGTATATAAAGTTTGTGGAACAAATGTCTTTTCACCACAGTCAAGTGCTCCTTATCTCTATCTTCATATATTTTTTTTTTGCAAGATAAGTTAATATATATATATATATATATACACTTTACCATCCTTGACAATTCTTGGAAGGGGATAAAATAATGCGATTACTGATGTCTGCAGGGTGGGTACCTCATCACAATTCTTCTGACATGATATGTAGTATTATAGGTATAAAACAACTATTTGGTGTACCATACCATCTTGGATACTTTCGCTTGTTTATTGCAAACAATATACGTTTCATGTGTCATATTTAGAAAAAAGTAATATGGATAAGGACACGTCGGTATCTAAAGGTTTGTTTCCTATCAAACCACTCGGGAGCTTCTCGAGGTAACTGCGACTTATTGTGGATATGTCTGTCTAAAACACTATATTACTTAATCTTCTTCATCTGTTGAACTCCAAATCTAAATATTAGACAAATAATCAAAATAATAAACGGCTGACTGGTTTATACTTCAATATAGATCAGTAGCTGAACAAAAGAATGTACACTATTTTATGTAGCATTTGGCTGTGAAAAGATTATGGACTGGTAGCTTGTTAACGTGGTGTTTTTATATCAAAATTATTTAATTTTGTAGAGGATTTATGTTATGTGCTTAACAGAAAATGTGGAATATTGCTCATATGGCTGCCACTGACAGAAAAAATGCACTGGAAGTGTTGTTTTTCAGGAAATTTCCTCTTATGATCTTTGGAAACTAATTTAATAATTTTTAAATAAACATCAAGAATAAACCATTTCACAGATAACAAGCTCTTTAATAAAAAGCAGTTTTAATCCCTTTATCATGATAGGACAAGTGAATTAAACAAATAAAAAAGCATTCTTCCTTTCATTCGATTTTCCAGTGAATCAACAACAAATGAGCATTATTCAGTCTGCGGGCAGATAACAATTTCAGCAGAATTATCGACGATGCATATTTTGTTTCTGATCAGTGAAATAGTCGTTATGTGCTTTTATCTTGTGGCGGATGATTCACCTGTCCATGATGGTGCGTAACCTCCAGACCTGTTTTCTAATCAGCAATGCAGAAGATGAAACCAGTCAAGAACCAAGTAGCATCGAACAAGGAATGGTTATCATGATGATTAAGTTTCTAGAGGCAAGTCAATATTAAAAAAAAAATTGAAGATATGTCCCAGGCTTTGATATGACAGTTGGAGACAAGAGAGTTGGCAAGACTAAGACAATGCAGTTAAGAACAACTAGCAAGACTGATAAGAAACATGTCAACTGTTACGAGACAAATATTAGAAGTTGGGAGAGGGGGAGAACTGCCAAGTGTTGCAGGACACTTATAATTGAAGATAACAAGCAACTTGGATTCTTACTTGTTAGAGGCAGATTTAGGAAAAAGCTCAGTTACGTGTTTACATCTATTATAGGGTTCAAGAATTTCTCTATGATTTGCCTCCACAAGTGTTTAAAGTGTTGCAACTGTTTGGTACTTTTGTGCTAAGAGTGTAAATGCCTTAAGAAGTTGCAAGTTGAAAACCTGGGGCTGAAATAAAAGAGAGAAAAAAATATAAAAAAGAGACAAAAAGAAAACAACAACAACAAAACCGAGATGTGGAAACTTAACGCTACTAAAATGCTACGTGGCACTGTTTATAACTTGCGGTCTCTTGCTGTCTGAGAGATAAGGTATGTCAAATCTGCACTGAAAACGCACCTCTTCCTTGAGCATTTCTCCTAACACAGTCCGCACAATGCTCGTCCTTCTTAACCCCGCCCCCTTCCCTCTTGCTACTTTACCCTTCTTTCTCGCAGAATTACTATATTTTTCTGTTCCTGTTACTTGATGCCTTTTGTTTTCTGTTTCGTCAGTACTGTCGTTTTCTTTCGTCCCCTTTGTTCTGTGTCTACTTAGTCCACGTCTCTTCCTCGTTTTAAGCGCTAAGAGCATGCTCTCTATGAGTGTGAATATGCGCTATAAAAATCTTCACTATTATTATTATTATTATTTATTATTATTATTATTATTATTATTATTATTATTATTATTATTATTATTATTATATCTTGCAGGTATCCGAGCAACAGAAATTTCCGAACCAGAGCCTGAATGTGTTGACTACAACTTTGAGACAGCCTATAGGAATTGGGAGATGAAAGGTATTGTTGTGCCCACTGTGCTTAATGATAATGGGAGCTAAAATGTGAAACAAAAAGTAAAAGGGTAAGGGATTCCATAGCCAAGAGGCCAAAGCGAAATTGGCAGTGAGATTGGTTCATCATGTCTAGAGTATGGGCAAAGAGGATTAACCCACTGTATTATTTACTCTTCTGATAAACGAGGTGCCCCATTGTTGGAGAGCAGCTACTGGGTAGGCAAGGGTAGTTGATCCATTCATATATCTGAGCAGGGCTTGAACCCGCGACCTTTTAATTCACACTGGGGCTCAGTAACCATGCAGTTAAGCTGCCTGTAAAGGAAACTATAATTAGCAGATGACAAAGCAATCAGGTTACACAAGTTCAAACCTTTGTCTGTAATTTCTAGTTCTACCATTCATTAGTAAATTAAATATCCAGAAAGACCTAGCCTGCTAACGAATGCAAACGTTCTTTATAGATATGTATGGTGCATCTGTAACAGGGTGGGACGAGATCAGCTTGCACAGTCTCACCACAATAATGAACACAACACCGTCATGGGTTCGGGTTTACTCGTGCGTCAGAGGAGAGGTCTGACTAAGCGAAAACATATACATCACGCTCTAACAACTGCTTGGTGGGGCGATGCTCCCACCTCTCAACTCTCCGTCCAACTGTCCTCTATTCTCCCTCTCTCACCCACTCTTATCCCCCTCATACCCGACTTTTCCAGAAGCCTTGTCCTTGTTACAAGACGCCCCCCCTCCCGCCGGGTCGCCGTTCGGCCAGTGGTTTTGTGCAATGCGGGTGTGTACCTGTGTCTGTGCGTACCATACCCCATACTACTATACATCTACAAGAGAAATAATGCAAACGTCCAGGGCAGCTACTGTTTTCCCCCTCTCCCTCCCCCTCCTTAGTACCTAAGCTCACACCTGTTTCCACTAATACTGCTGGAGTTACAAGGAAATCTACTTTCGTTTAGGAAGAAAAATTCTTGAGGACGGGAGTTTCGATATAACTAGAATAGACGAGGTATTTTTAACTTTACATTTGTTGCCATCCATCTTGTCAAGGAGTGGTCAAGGTTAGTGCATGCCAACTTATCTACCTACACTGTCTACAGCATATGTATGTATACATCATTCACACACACATAATAACACATACATATCTTCATACACACATACATGGACATTGCTAGTAACAAGACCTCACGAAGAAAGATGCAATCCCTAATAATGATAAAGTATTTTTAGACTGCTTATAGGAATGTCTAAAAATGCCATATGGCATGATGAAAGATATGTTGTCTGTATTTACGTTTTATTTACACTTTTCTTATTTCCTTCTTTCATTCATTCTCTCTTCTTCCCTGTTCCTTTCTGTAGCTCCAGAAACATTTGCTCACAAGGCCATACTCAAAGCGTTTCATCGGCTAGACAAGGCTGTTATGTCTGGTAGGACTCGTCCGGTAAGTTTCAATGTCTGTATACCCCAGGACTGAAGGATGTATTTGGCATTTCAGAATTAACACAGAGGTAGAAGTAGCTGCAGAAGTAGTACCTGTGAGTTGTTCCTCCCTTAGTTTTGTGCAGATGCGGTACTGACGGTGGTTTCTCATCTGCCATTTAACTGGTGCTTTAATTGTTTATCTTGTTCGGTGAGGATGTTTTTGCTGGAATTTTGACTTACTCTCTCAGTTTACTAACATCACAGTACAATGTTTTGTGTGTGTGAAACTACGCCAGAATGATAAGTTGTATTTGAGATGATTTAACCATAGACAGCTGAATTACTCTGCAAAGGATTATAATTTAAGGCCAGACACCTGTCGAAAAAAAAAAATTTACGTTTTACAAGATATCGCAAATTTTTTTATACAAACTATTTTGCCCTTAAATGGAAGTTCAAAAAACGCTTTTAGTACACTTGTCACACTATCCGTTGCCATGGAAACGATCCAAAATGGCGCCAAAACGCAAATTTTAAAAAGCTTATAACTCCATAAATTTTGCAAGTAGGCTCAAAATTCTTTTATATATAGTTAACTAAAAGAAAGATCTACAATGTCTCCGTGGTAAATTAGCAAAATCAACTTAGTTATTTTTTTATGAATTTTTTTGTAAAACGGTGTGTTAAAATTTAAGAAATTTTGATGTAAAACAGTATAATTACTAAACTACTAAGTATTTTTCTACACGCCGCGGTCACAATGTTTATATATGTATAAAGAAGTACTCGACCAAATTTCAAGTCTATATCACATCATAATCTAAAGTTATAGGGATTTGAAGTAAACAAACTGTAACCAAAACAAGAAACTGAAAAAATGAGAAAAGAAAAAGTGAAATCTTAGTAACTACTAAACTACTGAATATTTTTTAAAAACGCCCGCCAAGAAATGTTTAGATGTGCAGAAAGAAAAACTCAACCAAATTTCAGATCTGTTTCACATGTCATTATAAAGTTATATGGTTTTGAACTAAACAAACTCTAACAAAAACAAGAAAGGGATAAAGCGAGAAAAGAAAGTGAAAGCTTTGTAACTTTGTTCTGACTAAGCGTTTCATGTAATTTATATGTTAAATGGAAAATATTACCATCTTTTAATGTGTTCCTACATATAACTTTGGCATAACTATTAAATTATTTATCTATTTCACTTTTTGAATATTCAACATGGTTGTGTTGTGTACCCAAATGTTGACCGGGCTGCAAAGGAAAACACAGGAATTAAAAAAATATTGTGTTTGTCAAACTTTATGCTACACAGTTATAGGCTAAGTTATCAAAAGGTTCAGTGTCCACCAGCTTCATAAGTATTGCCATCTTTGGTCTGTTCATGTCTAAAATTTAGCCTGCGTTGCCTTGCATACTCCTTGCGATTTTTGCGAGCATCAGCAGAAGTAGCAGCATCAGCAGCAGACACTCTCTGCTCATCTTTCTTAGTCAGTAGTGTCATAGTAATTGTATGTACATCAATATATAACTCTTTCATTAATGATATTAATTCAAAAGCTCCTTCATTAAAAGCACAAACTGCACGAGCAACTGAACCTTCTACCCTTCTCAAGCCCATGAAAGCAGTCTTGGGGCATCTGGACCATATCATGGAATTTAAACATTCATTATTATTTTGTGTGCCCCCATGAAGCATCCTTTTAAGCAGCTCCTCATCTGCCATTCTTCTATACACTGGAATCAGTTTATGAGCTACCTGTGTGGTCAGATATGTTGAAGAAGGATGTTCTTTGTGACTAGGTACTTTCTGATTATTTGCCAATGCTTTTTGGTAAAAGCACCAGCTGTTTTTCCCTTTTGGGCACTGACGATGTTGGGGTTCATTGTCTGTAGACATTGAATGCCATAAACCTGCCCAGATAGCACTCCTCATTTGTTCAATGTTAGGGATATTCTCCACAATTGCCTGTCTGTAAAAAGTTTGTAATTTATCACATTTCGCCTCAGTGAGGCGACCCAAGCCACGCCCCCCCAGCCTTTCCACCTTAGCCAGTTTACGCAAAGCTGTCCCTAGTCTTTTATGTGCATGATTAAGGCAATCTAGCTTCTCTACTTTTTGTTTGTAATCTGGGTATGGGTTTAAAGCACAAACTGCCTTATATGCTGAGGAGTCACCATCAGAAAGCATCTCCATATATCTAAAACCAAATCTATCTACAGACCTCCCCCATAAAATTTTGGCTGCCTCTGACTCCATAGCCTTGCTTGACAGAGAATGATTTTTACAGCAGTCTGGAGCATGCTCTTTTTTCCAAGCATCTAGTTCAGCTGCTGATAGTCCTCTTACCTCTGCAAGTGTACATGCATGACAATATTTTGACAAAACACAAAAATCTACAACAAGACCTGTTAGAAGATCTATACAAATACCAATACCAGTAAGAGAGGTATATCCCCTCTTATGCCATGTTCCATCAAAGGATACACTAATGTTGATGACAGGGTTTTCTCCTTTCCTAAGTGCTTCCCTGAGATCTTCATCAGTTTCAGCATAGGCTTCTCGAATCACAGCCGCAGAGCGTTCAAGCAGAGCAGATCCTGAACTAATTTCAGCAGCTAAATGGCAAGAAACATACTTTTACTAAAGATATTCACAGTAAAAAATTTCCACCTTAAACATCATGGTGATTATTCTTTATATTGCTTACCATGTTATCTCTGCACAGTTCTAATCAAATTCTCATACCCAAGTATCATAGTAACTTTCATGTTTTACAAAAATATGTAAAAATGTAAAAGCTGTTATTTAATCTTGTACAGAATCTGGGAACTCATTAACAGATTGCATTGAAGCATGAAAAATCACATACCTGTTACTTTTTTGTCATGGTTCTGAAAAGTACTTAGGGCCATGCCTGGTATGCCCATTACAGTGGAGAAGGTTTGCAAAATAGCATGGCTTCCTCCCGTTTCGTGACTAAAAAGTGTCATTCGTCTGTTGACTTCAAAGGCATCGTTTGTGCTCTCACTGCCTTGGACACGCGATGACGACATACCAAACTTTTTATAGGCACAATGATCGCACTTCAATACAAACTTTGAAGAGAAGCCCGAATTCTCACCGACACAAACACTGTAGGAAAGCCGATTCTCACTGCATTCCGGGCAAGACACATCGCTAAGAGCTTTAGTAAGTTCACACACATTTACTATCATCCACACCTGCTGGTGACCATCCTCGATATTGCCAGCCGAATTCAAGGCTTCGATTTTTTTCCGCGAGGCACTTATCTCAGGATCACTAGCGATAGGTGTGTCAAGTTTCTTCTTTTTATGTGCTTCAATAATATTCTTCAGGAACAATCGTCGTTTTCCTCCTTTTGGACGTGGCATCTTGAGAAAAATAACCTTCTGATACGTGCAGGGAACGTCTAACACGCAGCGTGAACGTCTCAGAAAGGAAAGATCCTCTAGTTCTCAATGGTTTGTAATTCACGTTGTTTACAACCGGAAAGCATGCGCAGTGGATTGTGGGATAGCCGAAACATTCCGAAGCACGTTCGTGTGACCTGTATGTCGGCCAAGGCCGGTAGCGAACGATTGTGATTGGCTGTATGCAAAGTGTGTGTACGCATCGTTCATATATGGAATTTTCCGTCTCTTTGTCTTGGCTAGGAAAAGAGCGCGAAACGGTCCGTGGAATTTTCCACTGGCCCTGAGCATGCCTTTGTTTGAAAGCTGAATGAATCCTCTTTCTGCTGATACACAGGTTGACCCAGTTTTGTAAAATGGCGACCGGGTTGCTACGTATCAAACATTCCCTATTTTCACAAATTTGGAACAAAACAAGGAGAATCTTGAAATCAGTGACTGTGTTTATTGACAAAATGTACATATTTCTAGATGTTTTATGAAAAATCACTTTGAGAGTGGATAAATGACATGTTGACCTTTCCTAATATGCTATTATCTCAAAATGGCCAAAAATTAAGTTTTTGACGAATCTTTGCGGGCGGTGTCTGGCCTTAATTCCCCAGAAAATGGTAAATAAATTAGACTTGTTTTGAGATCCACTTGCAAAACATAGGACTGTGTTTTGGTGTCAAAACATAAATTGTACACCCATACAACCACACCTACACCACCAAATGCTCACAAGAAAAGAACAGGATGTGCATCAACATTATACTTTTAATCATCTGTTTTGGCCGTTTTTTCCCAAATACCATCTGGCGCCTGTTAAGAGTGTCAGTATAGCTCACTTTGTGTGTCCATATAGTTAGTGACCTAATGGGAGATACAACCAATCAACGGTACAACCATCGCCAGCATTTCAACATCATATTACAATGCACAAGAAAAATGAAATTATATTTTTATGGCACTTAAAAACTCTTCATTGGAAGTATTTCATACCTTAACTTCAATTGTTAATGTTTTCATGAACTCAGCAACTCACTGATGACTAGTTTTCAGTTTACTGCAATACCATCTTACTATCTCTCAAATTGATCTTTTACACTAGTATATATCTTATTAGTTTCCTTAAATACAGGATACTCAAAGTTTCCTTTAAGTGACATATCAATGTTTTTGTGCTTAATGACAACTCCATGAAGTTCCCTTATTAATTTTCTTGAATTGTTTTATTACTGTTTCACAAACCAAAAACAAAAGTCACCCACATTCCATTGGATAGTCTCTTAAATGAACGTGAGTACCACATACACATTGCACACTATCTTAGCTTAGGTCTAACACAACAGTGACTATGTGTTGTTTGAAATTGAATGACCTAATCTCAGCATCACAAACATATCACACTAGCAAGGATTAACACCTCTATGGATCAGCCTGTGGGTTTTTAAAATAGATGATCTAAAAGCAGCTTTCCACATCTTGCAAGGATGAGGACTTGAAAGCAGCTTTACATACCATGCACAGGTGAAAGCAAACACCACTGTGGGTCACCATGTGTGTTTTTAAGGTAGATGTGCATCTAAAAGCAGATTTACACATGATATACTTGTAAGGTTTAGCATCACCTGGAATCTTCTTGTGTTTTCTTCAAGTCAGACAAGTGCATTAAAGCAGTTTTACACACATTGCTGTATGGTTTAACATCACTGTAGATTAGCATATGCATTTTCTAAGCAGGTGAGGACTTGAAAGCAACTTTAGACACACTGCACTGGTGAGGCTGAGAATCATTGTGAATCATCTTAATTGTGTCTATTTAAAGTATTTAGTGTCTAAAAGAAGCTTTACATACACTACACTGGTGAGAGATCTAATTGCTGTGGATTTGCATATGTTCTTTTAAATGAGGTAATCTTTTGTAGACAACTTAACACACACTGCACTGGTGAGGGTTCTCACCAATATCAACCTGCATGTGCTGTTTCAAATAATCTGATCTTTTGAAGGCCCCTTCACCTACTCTACATTTGTGAGGTTTTGAACGAGGATGGAAAACTGAATGAAGACATACACACTTTGCATTTATAAGATTTACTATCATTACTGAGGTGCTGTTCTTCTGACTCAGTACTGACATTAACTTCAGTCACATTTAGATTTATCTCATGCTGAAGACTTTCAGTTACAATGTCCATCACTTGTGTATTTTCACCTCCGACAGCACCTCAGGTGATGATAAACATGCTGAAATATCTTTATTTTTCCTGCACTATATGTGCCTTCAGCTGCTCCATTATTGTGTCTTCCTTTATGTTCCATCTTTCCTTGTACTGTGTCGCGTCAGACATTTTTTTATTCTACACCAGCGATCTTTAAGTTATGAGTGTTGATGGGAAGGGAGAATTCAGTGGGATCATGTTTATTCTTAACTATAGGTGGGGCTTGGAAGGGGAAGTAATTTCATGTTGAAGCCACCTAGTGACAGATGTCCCTTTGTTTTCTCCACAGGCTTGACTGATTTACTTATTTTTTTTTCGACTATTTATTTTGACTTTCTTCCTCTAATAATCAATCGTCTTGCTCATCTACACTGTCCTGTACTTGTCATCGCTCCTGTCATCGTTATCATCGTTGCTGATCTTCGTCTTCACCTTCTTTGCTTCTTCTTCACCCCATACGCTCCTGTGTGCTGGGAGTCGCATCTACTCTACGTTTGTCAACTCTCTTCGCTTCATCTGTCCGTCGCCTTCGTTGTCCTGTCCTTCATCGTGTGACGTGTGGTCAAAGAGGCAGCTTGGACTGAGGACCATCAGAGGGTCCCTGTGTGCGCCAGAAAGACAGTGGGGGTATTAGTCAGCGCGAGAGCGTCGTGCGAGGCCACTGAAGGCTAACGACACAGCGTAAACGAAGTGTAAAGAAAGTGCAAACTTTTAGATCTAACGCTGAGTCTGAAGGATCCAAGGGCAAGAACTCTTAGCGCTCTAATAAGACAGTGACACAATAAGATCGTTTTGCCTCCCCTTACTAACCTTAATATCTTTTTCTTTTCTTTTTTGGGCTTGGGCGTGGGGCATCTGTCTTCTTGCGTGTGTGTATGTGTCTATGTATTTTCCACTTTGTGTGTGTGTGTGTGTGTGTGTGTGTGTGTGTGTGTGTGTGTGTGTGTGTGTGTGTGTTATTAAAGTAATTTTTGTAACGTTCATTTCGTCTTTGTGGTGGTCTGCGTTCATCAGGGTTTCGATAGGCACGTCGTGTCCTGGCTCTGTTAGAGTGATTGTGTATTTGCGCTGACTGTGTGAGCAGCTGCAGGTGTGCATCCAACTACGCCAAAAGGTGGTAACGCGACATACTGACTGTGTGATTTTGTTTGTTCTGTCTTTACTGTAAAACCATCTTCTTGATCAGAGTGATCTTCATGCTTGACCTCAGAAGTAACTGGTCCATTTGTATTTTCACCATGATGTAGACCATATTATGTCTTCGCTTCACAAGTATGGAAGCGGATGGTCGAGTGGTTATAGCGCTGTTGTCCGAACCGAGAGCGCGCTGGTTCAATTCCCGATAAGCGCAGCAAACTTCCCCCAGTCGACCCAGCTGACGGGAATGGGTACCTGACTCCATAGAGGGTTGGGGAAGGTAAGGCAGCGAGGGAGACGACATTGGCACCACCCTCAGGTAAATGCTGGCCCCGAGAAAACTGGGGTCTCTAACACCTCACTCCCCAACCACCTGAAAAAGGTTATGGGATGACCTTTACCTTTACCTTTACCTTTTTCACAAGTATTGCCTTGGCAGTTACAATAAAATTTATTATCACTATTAAGTTGACAAATCGCATCCTCGCCAGGCTCTCTGTCTTCACTCTATGATTATGCTCAGTCATACATGGCCATTCTATCTTCACACTGTGAGCAGGCTTTTGTTCAATTTTAATTTTAAAAAAAACCTGGAAATTTGTGACTTTGTCTCCAGTTTCGGAACATTCTCAGACCTCCAGTTTGTCTGTGCAGCTGGATCAATTTTTATATCGTGGAGTTCTTGGTCATAACTACTGTCGGTTTGCATGAAATCTATCTGTAAACATTTTGTCGTATTATAATCAGAGCAAAATAAACTTTCTGTTTTAGGTATTCCATTAACACTCGGGTCTTATTGTGCATCAGGCACAGACCTTATATTTGTTTCAGTCTTCATGAGTGTATATGGGACCTGCATCTCACTCTTTGTGACAGACATATTTTTGTCCTTCCAAGGATTACTGACTATATATATATATATATAGTCAAATTCAAAATATAATCAAGGAGAAAGGGGAAGTTCTGGAAAGATGGCATGGTCGCGAAAGTGGAGGTCGGAAATTATCCAGAATTTGTAAAAGCATCTATTCAGTGATAAACGAACAAGTTTCGGGTGAAGTACGACAGAGGAACATTCCAGTGACTGGAAATCTCATTCAGGAAAAAGCTTTGTGTCTGGCAGTGCCTGGAAGCGTTGACGATTTCCAGCCCTCGAAGTCGAACGACTGGCTGGAAAAGGGTGGTGGTCGTGGCAAAGGGGTGATAATGAAATAGACATACAATAAAACCTCTCGTTCTTAATTACTTGAACATTGATGGCATGGTTTCCCATACGGCAGACAAGTTCATGCTTTTGCTCAGTTGGAGCCTGAATTCGAATCAGGGTGCCATCGATAAATCCAATTAAATTTTGAATTTCCCTAGGTGCGGTGTATTTGTCTTTTTGTGTTATCCGCACGGATAAAGATTCGAAATTTCATTGTGTGCTCGCCTAAACCAAGCATCATCGGTGACTCTCGCCACAGTGCGGCTAACAGTAGACTGGTTCACACAAATTAATTCACCACACACATCTTGAAAACGTGATGTGGCAAAATAGTGAAAAGCACCTTTCCGATTGGTATCAGCGATCTCGCGGCCCACTTCATCGGTCAGCGTCAGATTGTTTTCTCGTCCAAAACGAAATTTGTGATACAACTTTAAGTCCTCAAACACTTCAAACAGTGCGATCTGTCACGAAACACCCGATTTTGTCTCAACAATCGAAGTTGTCGCCACTGGAACACCATGAGTGCCACCATATTTCTTCGCGAGTAGCGACTTATTCATCCCTGAGAGCTCCGATAACTTTAACCGCGGTCAGCCAAGGCAGATAGCTTATCCGGGCTCCAATGCATACGAATTTTTCGCTGCCATTCAGCCAGATAAGCGCTAAACTCGTTTAAACCCCTTCTGTACATGCATACGGGGGCCAGACTAAATTAAAAGAGAAAAGATGGGCATCACAACTAGCGACTATTTGTCGCCGGAGCATAGACGCCACACGTACAAGCAAATAAACTAAAAACAGAAAGTAAATGGCTGAAAAATAATGATCGAGGTAGGGTAGTTGCACAGTCACGACTGCAGTACTGAATGTAAAATCGTCCTGAGTGCAAATATCGTTAAGAAGTACGTGCACTACACGTACAGGGCTGTCCGTCAGGGTTGTCACTCTTTATAGTGTGAAATTACCGATGAGTAGAAGCACTTCCATACCAAAGAAAAAATTCATCCGACATAATAACAGTTTCGGGACAGTAGAGACCGCTTCGTGTAAATAGTACTTCAGTAAAGCGGTCACGAGGAAACACAGGTCGCATCGTATAAAAAACTTTTTTTTTTTTTTATTATCAAAACACAGACTTTTTACCATCTGCAGGGGAGCGTTTGTTATCGGGGTTTGTAGGCCAAGTATCAGTCCACAGCGGGAAGTTAGAAGAGTGAGGAACGGCCAGGCGACCGACCAGCCACAGCTGTGCTCCAGTAAGATGGACAACATCATCAGGTGCGACGGTGTTGCTGACTGCAGGTGAGTACACCTTGTCCGTGTGCAGACTAACTCTCTTTAGAGGAACAGGAAGAACAGCGCGTGTATTTCGACCAATACTGTTGTTGCTTTGGTCGAAATATTCCCTGTTGATGACCTCGGGCCTTTGACGATGTTGTTACATCTGTTGTTTCTGTAGTTACTTTCGTTTTTACTTCATCCGTTGCTGACAGATTTGTTTCGATATGATTTATATTAAAATTTGGAAGCTTCAAATTAAGGATTATTTATCCTTATATTTTCTTTAGTCTTTAAAATTTGTTCTCTAATTGCTTTCACCGCCTTAATTTATCTCCCTTAACGGGCGTCCATTCGAGCGCCGGAAGACCTAGTGTCTGTTGCAACTCACACAGATGTCCACCCTAAAGACGAGGACGTCATTGGTATCCTTGAAAGAGAACAGTGCCTGCACTTTCATCATTAGTACCACTGACCTAGCCAGCTCCATGTTTACCTCGCGCTATTCAATCAGAGTGTTTCCGATTACTTTTGTTACAACTTGTACCAACAGTGAGGTTACCGACCTCAGCACTTTGCGATAAACCCAAAACATTTATCGTGTTTTTTTTTATCCTTTATCGGCATTTCACAGCAGAGTCAAATAATGAGGACATTCATTACATAAACTCGACGAGGACAGCTCAGCACACATGCAAAGATTTATGGTGTGTGTGTGTGGGGGTGGGTGGGTGTGTGGGTGTGTGTGGGTGTGTGTGTGTGAATTCGTGTGCGTGCGGACGCGCCTATAATATTCATATACACTGGACAGACCGGGTGACTTCAGCTCAACTGAGTGGCCATCAACAAGACGAAGAGACATGGCCGTCAAATGTTAGGTACATACGGACAAGTGCTCTCAGCGTCACTTGCTAACCTGACAGCTCTCCTTTCCAAAAATTATTATCCTACACTGCACCAAGCCCTTATTTGATTACAGCTATCACCACCCTTTCAACCATGCAGATTTGTTGCCAACTTCAAGTCTAAAACCTAGCCAACATAACTTTCGATATTATGGCTTCTATTAATACGTCACTAGTGTTTTATTGCTGAAGACATTTCATTTACGATAACAGGAAACATAAACATTATAAACAGAAATATAATGGGCTGAGAGGCTATATTTATGCCAATCTCGATGAACATACCTCGCCATGTTTATCATCGTGTTTTTCGATGCATGTTGCGTTGCGTGGTTGTCTCTGATCGAAATAAACACAAGAGATACACGCGTCCCTGTCCCTTTTTACAAATCTGTCTTCATATAACGCCTACATTTTACCACGTCAATTACTTAGTTTTACTGATGAACATGTTTGTTGATGCTTTGCGCTTTTTTTATTATTCGCAGTTCAGGGACAAATCATCGTCTGCCAAATCCCCATCTTGTGCATGTGCAAGAGCATTTCCTCTATCATCTTGGCATCAGCAGCGCCACAACAGATATTCCCGCGACATTTAAAGATGTTAAGGTAATAATAATAATAATTTGAGCGCATTTCCCCACCTTAACTGTAGGGAGAATGGAAGGAACTTTTGCTTACATATGAAAAGCTTCAGAGGACTTATTATAAAACTGTGAACCAAAAAATGCGGCGGTATTCGATTCTCTTGAAAAGAATAGCTCTTGAACAGGGTACGAAACAGCTGTGGTTCTGGGGCCAGTTGCACAACACATTTCTAATTTTAAACACTTTTAGGCCTTAAATCTATTTAGATAATTGGTTTAAAGTGCACACCACAATTTTATAATTTTAAAACTAAAACTGCTTTAAGTAAGATAAAGTTGTTTAAGTCTGACTTTCCGTCCTGTTAGTACAATCTTTTGTATGTTTTTCTGCAATGCATCAAAATGGCTAAGAAGAGATTTTGCTTCTTTAGAACAGTTTTAAGATTTAGAAACGTGTTGTGCAACTGGTGTACTCGTAATCAATGCGAGTTGGATGCAGGAGAACTTTACACTGTACTAGGGATAATGGTAGTGACGGTGGTAGCAAGAATGAGTTAGAATATTATTATTTATTAAAGCAGATTTATAGAGCGCAATTTTCAACTCAGAGTCGACTCAATGCGCTGTACAGTGTATGGGGTTAGTTTTAAAATCACTGAAAAATAGCAGAAATCTTGTGGTAAGATCATCAGGTTAGTTTTACAATCACTGAGAAATATCCAGATTCTGTTCAAGAATTTCCGTACTGAACTACTGGAGCCAATCAGCAGTATGATATGATAGTCATAGACTGTGGAGTTGTGGAAGCCAGTGAGACACACCTGTCCGCTAGCTGATATAAAAGCATGGGTAGTCTTCACACCCCTGTGTATGACCAGCAGGTCACGGCAAGAACCATAGCCCACGACAAGCATGACTGTCCACGGTTCATGGCGATGGACGAAGCTACAGTAATGTGGGAGAAGTCTCATATTGTAACTGCTTGGTTAATACTTCTTTCTATACATAAGAGAATAGATGTCCATGTGCCTGTAGCACAGTAAAATTCCAGTTACAGTGCAACTGTCTGCCTCGCAGTTCCTGTGCATTGGTGGCACCGCCAGTCGGATGGAAGAATTTGCACACTACTTGGCCGGGGAGCTGGGTCTGCTTCGCAACGGCTGTAGTGACGTCACGAAGTGCAGCCCAAAGACTGAGAGGTACTCGCTTTTCAAGGTCGGCCCTGTCCTATGCGCCAGCGTAAGTCTGTGCAACGCTTGATGGCTACAACAATAATAAATAATAATGTATATTTGTATAGCGCTTTACCCCACCATCAAAGGCAGGCTCAAAGCACTTAAAAAAAGGTTCCTTAATCACAACTCTTGTAAGAGCATCATGTTAACGGCCACAGTAAGATTAGTTTCACACAGATACACAATGTCAGCAAAGATAGTCAAATGAAAGATGAATAGTCCAAACATTAGGGCGTAGACAGTAGACACTATCAGACTACATCCGTGCTGGCTGTCTACGGCCCTGAGTTCACATCTACAGCTCGGACAGCCATTGTGTCGTCTGTAGGATCGCAGAATACTGTGAATACATCAACAGAGACTCGGGTCAACGGAGCTGACATCGCCAGAAGACTGCTGGTGTCGATTTAATCACAAAGCGGAGGAAAACTGCATGAAAATTTTTATAGCAAATGACTGACTGTGTGATCGTCAAGATCTTCAGGAGAAACCGTTAGGCAGAAGACCGGCAGTCGACGGGAAATCCGAAAGTCGTTTAAGTAAACAAAATTCAAAACAGTCCTGCATAGTAACGACGCAACGAAAAAAGCACTGGCCTACACAGTGGACACACACACACAAAAACATCAATCTAATAAAAATACACAAATTGCGGAGAACCGCCTCCCTCAAGCCTGTTAGGCGAGGGGACGCCACTCCAACAATCAGTCCACCTCATTTCCGTCTCCTGTCTGCTGTTCCCGAACTTTCCTTGTGTAGTTTATAATTCTACCTTTTGTTGCGGGTATTTACCTGAGAAAGTCTCATCTTAGCTGTTAGTATGAGTTTCTGTGTCGCATTCACATCATGCATCTTGTTACTCAAGGTTGTGTTTGGTCATCTTTCTTTTTTTCTTCTTTCTAGCTTGAGCAGCTAAGTGAAAGTGTGGCATTGAAAAAAAAAATTCATGTGAGCTATAGAACTAGGCATGTTATCAATCATTTTTGTAACTTATATTAGAGGCCACAATGGACAATGAACATTGCAAACAGACTAACCGAACTGTCTAAGAGTCAGTTGATCTGAAGCTTACTTTCGTTTGATTGTGTGTTTGTTTACTTTGTCCAGCATGGGATAGGCGTGGCCTCCGCGTCTGTGCTGCTGCACGAGCTTTTCAAGCTGATTCACCTGGCGGGCTGCGTCGACGTCACACTGCTCCGAATTGGCACCTGCGGCGGCGTGGGTGAGACTATAATAATTATAGTAATATTATTACTGGTATTTTTTAGCATTTGTCCGTCTTTACCGTCATATCATCGAGTCGTTGTACTAGTTCAACTGCCTTTACACTAGAAACACACTCCAATCACGGACTTGTATTACTGGACTGCTTGCAGACGATTTTGTTTCAGTGAAGTCATAGAACGAGGCTGGTTACGAATTAAATAGCTTCTGGTTTATTCACATTCATTGTTAAGGCTCGCCGAGACTAACAGCGGAGAACTTCGCAAGAAGCTCAGCGTTGATCTCGGCAGACAGACAGCAATCCACCCTATACACGTCCGTGCTCCAATCATTAGTGCTTTGTTATTTTGCTCTCTTTCATAGCCATTCTTTCGTTTTGTCTGTTTTAAAGGTGTGGAGGAGGGCACAGTGATAATTTCAGATGGCGCTGTCAACGGTCAACTCAGACATGTTTACACGTGGGTACGTTAAAAAAGGGCAAAAGCTGCCATTTTCAGAAGATATTTTTCACTTAGATACGTAATCGTTCCCCCCCCCCCTCACTATACTCGTTAACACATTGGAATTAACCTCCAGACGCTCCGCTTTCTATATAGTGATGTCAAGACCAACCACATCACGACTTTGAGCAGACCGCGGGAGAAAATAAAGAGTCTGTAACGAGACATTAATGAAGAAAAGTGCAAATCCGATTGTGTAAGCCCTGAAAGATTTGGGTCGTTCCTGCCTCTGGATGTTTTTTCCCCTCCCCTGCTTCTATCTTGGTGACAGTTTCATTTGACCGTGGAACATCGAATGAAAATAATTGCTAAAGTTGCATGGCAGGGACAAAAAAACTTTCTCCACAACAAGCCATATATGTTTGTCTAAGGTCGACCCTTTGGGCGGAACGAGAGGCGGTGTTACTAGCCTGTAATGACCATGTGAAAGATGTTCTTTTGATTGAGCAACATATTATAGTATACTATGACTGCTACTGTTGTTATGAACGTTTTCACGATATATGTAATATTGTTGTCTTTATATATATATATATATAAGTTCGAATATTTTGCCTATGAGCACTATTATCATTCTAACCTTGTAAGTTTATTTCTCCTGCCCTCTACCCCCATCTGCTATTCTTTACTAGCCTTTTATTTGACTATTTCTTTCTCCTTTTTACAACACCTAGCTATTTCCCAGCCGGTGACAAATGTGTCTTTTGTTTACGGGGGAAATTGTCTCCAGAATGTCCTGGGTAAGACCGTAGAGCGCCCTGTCGTAGTCGACCTCGACCTTGTCAGCGAACTTCAAGCCTGCGCGAAGCTCGGCGATCATTTCCCGACGATCGTTGGCACGACATTATGCACTGATGATTTTTACGAAGGTAATTAACAAACTCTAAGACGTGACGTATAAAGCGGAGCAATGATACATTGAGGAGGAGACGATAGCCGGGACCCAACAGTCGGAGGCTTCATGCTGCCATCGAGAAAGTACGGTGACACTAAATTAGTGACTAACATTCAGTATATGTGTGTCATAGACCTAAAACCTTCCTACTTTATAGGTTAGCCCACTTTATAATACATTAAAGGCCTTCTAAACTGGATATATATCTTTGCTATTTTTTTAAGGTTTGGAGAACAGGGTATATGATTGTTCGCCGTCAGGATTTCGAAAGGTACCAAGATGAGAGCCGTAGTTATGAAGAGAATGCAGGTCGTTGTTCCGGGGTAAAACGCTAATACTTCGGGGCACTTGTCTAGTTTCGAGGCTACGGATTTCGCTTTATGTTACTTTACCCCAGGGCATCTTTGTTATTGCTTTAGAACTACGGCTTAGTGGGTGGGTGCTAGTAAATCATCAGCTGGGTGAGTTGTTAGGCTCCCAGAGAGGCATCATCCTGAATGGTAAGACAAGAGTAACTCAGGCAGGGATTAGAAATATACCACACACGTACTTTTAAAACAGTTTGGCGGTCGGATAATTTGCAACTTAGTAGTGCAGGTTTAGTCAGGTCTGGAAGTTGAAGTCGTCATGTTGACTTGTCTGGCACGCGCAGGTCAAGCGCGACTGGACGGGGCACTGTGCTCATTCAGCGTGCAGGACAAAGTAACCTTCCTGCACAGGCTGCGAGAACTGGGCGTCAGGAACATCGAGATGGAATCCGCTGGAGTGCTGGCCCTCTGCCATGCGGTGGGCATCCGAGGTATGTGACATCATCACAATACGTGCGTAACAGCTAGGCGTTAGGGCTAGCACAGCTGTCGATATTGTACATTGTGGGGTATAGTCACCTGTCCGTGTTGTACATGTCATGTGTGACCTTAACGCCGTTGCATATGCGACAGTGTCCAGCTGTTATTCAAGGCCATTATTCAAATAATTTAAAGGCATTAATCAAAGGTGTGCCGAAGGGCACGGTAATCATTTCAGACATCGGAACGTGAATACTTTAAAGGGTAAAAGCCAACCACTTTCAGAAGATATTTTTTTTACATATAGGTACGTATTGTTTTATCCTAGATATGTTTGCATTTCGGTACCACCGTCTGAAAGGTCAATACTCGCGGATTACAGTATAGTATATTTATGACCTTTGTACTTACTGGTGTCCACGGACCTTCATTACTGGATAAGCGACTCAGGCTCATGTCCGGTGTAAGTCTCGGCTTTCCTTTAGACAGGCCTCGTGTTTATGGTTCTTGTTTGCATACCTTAAATAAATTTTTAAAGTAGATGTTTTGTTTTCGTAACAGAACAATCTATACATTTGTTTCCAAAAAATCAAAAGCAATGTTTTTTTAATTGTTATTGGTAAAACAAGTCAATAGCATCTGTTGTGACCATGTTTTTATTTTATAACATTGTCGAAAAATCTAAATGCGTTTTCTATAAACAAACAGAATACATTTTACAGAAACTACCGTTTATTTTGCAATCAGTCTTCTTTAACAAGGTTCTGATGACAGAAAAGCTTAATTAATCACTTCTAAAATTTCTTCTACGTTAGGAAGATCCACCATTCTGACAGAAAACGGAAGCGAAAGCCCTCGATCGTTGTTAGGGTTTGTTACGATTGGTCACTCCTATGATAGAGCAAAGAGACAACGAATGAGAGACACTTATCCAGTGAATGAAGGTCCGTGCTGGTGTCGTTACCAATATTTTCACGATATTAAAGTTTAAAGATATTACTCCTGAGCGCGATGTCACTGTAACCTTTGGGAAGGCTGCACACCGTTGCGGTAAGAGTGTCGCCATATCTTAGTCACGTGTGACTATTAAATGCCAATGTCCACGTTGTGACATACAGTAGAGATCTCAATGTTTGATAAAGGACGAGGGTTTCTATAGGTGTTAGCTTTCTGTAAAATGTTCATGACCGTCCGAAGAACAAAATCATCACCCAGACGATTTGCATTTATCTCTGTACGTACTTACGTGCGTGTCTGCCTGTATGTGTACACATCTACTTCAGTGTCATGTGCATATATGCGGACCTGTATGTGTGTGCGCGGATAAACTTTGCGTTCGTAAGTCTGTGTTCACACATACGTGCGTGTCTATCAGCGGCAGTGGCGTGCGTGTGCCTGGTGGATCGGCTAGTGTCGGAAGAGCCGAAGAATAAGAGCGACTTGCTAGAGGAATACCAGAGGCGTCCTCAGATGCTGGCCGTTCGCTTCATCAAGTCCAGACTTGCGGCCTTGTGAATGACCGGCGGATAACCTCCTACATCGAAGCTGCTGTCCCTTTCGCTGCAATCACGAAAACCTTACCATTCAGCAGAGCCCCGCATCTTGAAGTAAAGGCGGAGCGAACCTCACCTCAGAAATAAGACCGTGTGTGACGATTATTCTGATACAGGGCAGGTAATTTCTGACTTCCGGGATCCTAGTAATAACATCAACAACACTGACATGAGTTCAATCGATTTTTGACCCTCGTTAGTATTTATTTACTGATCTGTTTTCTTACTAATCAAACTACGACTGGACATGTTCTTACGGGATTCAGGCGCAAGACAGTCAAGAATAAAGCATATATAGTCGACAGCGCTGATAGGAACCTCGACGAATGTTGGGCAAAAGAAGTTGATTCTAACCCCTCGACACCAAAAACCCACACAACAGCTTAAACCCTCGCTTTTTCCTTCTTGAGGTAGAATAGGACGTCTTTGTCCTGAAGCTGTGTGATGCGGCCTCTCCCCCCCCCTCAGTGAGGAGGATAGCAAGTGGAACCACTGTATGTGGAGGACTAGGTGTCTTTTTTTTATCGTTCATAAGTCTTGACAAAACTTTCGCGGCTTCAATATTCCTCGTCCCCTTTCCGCCACCGTCTAAGATAATTTCAGCTCAACATTCAGGATTTTCCTTTAAAACACAATTTCGATTTTGGATAACACGTGCTTTGTTGTTTGGCTTACTATGTAAGTATAAAGATTAGTTTGTTGTTAATAACTGCTGAATTGTAACTTAAGTAGTTATTTGTCTCATACTGGTTTTTCATGTTAAAGTTGAAAATATGAATACAAAAATGTACATGGGTGTATAACCTATAATGGTCATTGATCCTAGTAACTTCGTGTAGTCATGTCTGCCCTCCTCTATATGTTAAACTGCAATCACCTTTTGCGAATGCATAATATATATATATATAAGTGCATGCCTGAATTTCGTTTCGGCTATGTTCAAATCTCTCATGTCTATAAATAGCTACTTTTTCTATAAAAAAGGAAGATAAAATTAATAGATAAGTAAAGAAAATAGAGATGCTAAGCTTCGACGGACTATTGTTGCTTTCAGATTTAACAGGTGTTGTATAACACAGTAGCTATCGCCTTGACAAAAAGAGCAGTTATTTAAAATAAACGTGTACTCGTGTGCTCACGTCTCTTTCTTGTGTACCTGTATTACCTGCATGCACGCACTGAAATTATATTGCGTCATGCTGAGGAAAAGTATAAATTTAATATACCAAGAAAACGTGGACTGAACAATTAAAGAACGCAGAAAGCTATGTATAACATTCAAAACACGAATGAATGCTCTTGTAAACATGTCAACAAACAACCATGTGCATAATGATCATACAACACTCATTGATAAGAAAACATATGCCCTGTTTAAAGATATGTAACGAACCCATCATCAGTACCTGTTAACAAGAAAGGTAATACATTGCAAAAATCAATGACACTCAACGAGGATTTACTGTACACCACACGATCAGTCACTGGCGGGGTTGAGTAACTAAATCAAGCAGCTATTTATTTCGGAGCTCTTGTACTATAAAAATAAGTACAGGTATTAAATATTCTAGTCGATAGCAGCCAAAATCATGAAGCAGTGTATGGACGTCAACTCAACAGCTAGTATAAAATAAGGTTCTCGTATGTATCACATCTACATGTTCTACAAGTAACAAGAGTCCAGGGCCGATAGCCCTAAACGCTGGTAATCAACAGGGGTGAACAGCAAGGTGGGCGGTGCCCTGCTGACACTGAGAAGTGCGGCCTTGAACCATGTTTGACCCGAGGCTGGAGTCACTCTCGTGGGAAGCGTGGCTCACGGATCGATGCACTAAAACTTTACACAAAAAATCACTCAAAATGAGACTGGAAGTAGTAAGACAGGTGCATAAAGGGTACATGATAATTATAGCAGTGTACACACACCCACACATATATATATATATCGCACCAGGCGTAAATCTGTTGGAACTT
The DNA here is from genome assembly GCA_004794655.1 of Marisa cornuarietis. Taxonomy (NCBI): domain Eukaryota; kingdom Metazoa; phylum Mollusca; class Gastropoda; order Architaenioglossa; family Ampullariidae; genus Marisa; species Marisa cornuarietis. The sequence continues at coordinate 708,874 of SMMW01000169.1, forward strand.
AGGTCACGTGTGACATAAACTTCAATGTACATGCGACACGTTCGGCAAATGTAAATCCTTTCTTTGACACGTGAAAAACGCCAGGTTATTAACAAAAAAAAACTTTGTTCATCTGCGTGGTGAATAAAAATGCCGTTTTTTTTTGTTATCCCGTCCTGTCACATGCATCACACTTTATTTACTAACATTGCCCGATCCACCGAGATATACAGAGGCCGGGCCTGCCGACAGATCACTGCGGGAGAAGGGTGAGAGATGATCCATTGGGTGGAGGAGGTGGGAGGGGACTATAGTTTCTACCTGTTCAAACTAAGAAGATAAACTATTTTCCAGGCTGGAGTGTAGGGCAAGACTAGAGAACTTACTGACGCTTATGCAAGCAAAGCTTTTCAAATACAAGGTGCAGTGTTACCAATATTTTAAATCCTGTTTTCCAGCCACCACGAAGTACGAGAAATGTACGGTCTTGGGTGGCCGTGTCAGACCGATTGCAGTCGATTCCTCATGTGGCACTCTTGGCTACACCTGTATAGAAGTTTCAGCACTAGAAAGCGGCAGACACGACCGATGACAACGTCTGCCGTCTTTCAGAAAGCCTCTACGTATCCTGGCATCGGAAAAAACCCATCCTAAGACCAAAGGTCAAGAGGGGGCAGGTATCACGTCCTATAAACAATCTCCGGGAGTGTAAACTCACAGGCAAAGTCATTGTAGGAGTCTCCAATCAGCATGCTACATTGAATCGATACAGACTGCTATACTTTGTCTTCTATGTGCACATTTTAAATGCCACCTTTCCATAGTAGCAAGCGGCAGAAGTCAAGAGAAGGGTAAGAGAAATGAAAGGGTAAATGAAGTGTTGAGTCATCTGACCTTAAGAAAAGTAACTAGGAGGGGAGACAACTGATGTTTTACACCGAGCCACCAACTAAGGCTATATCACGGGATGCCGAATGCAGAGAAAGAACAGCGCGCCCGAGATCTGAACCCAGGACAGCCAATCCTCACTGTATTGGCGACAGGCGGTAACCGCCCCCCCAAAAACTGACCTGACAGGAAATCAAACGTCACGGTGCAACTAGCTCGCCTACTCTCAGCCTGATTTACAACTGACCTAGTAAACAATCATCTACTAAATGATCAATATTGAAGTGTAAAAGTCTTCAGTTTGAAGCCATTAGCATTTAGGACTTAGGGCAGTAGTGGATTTAACTATTATGAGTACAGCAATAATAATGATAATTGTAATAATCATAATAATATAGAGAAAATGGCAAGTGCCATACGAACAGAAATCTTGTACATCAAGAATAAATCTTTTCTGTTACATGGTACATAAAAATAAAAATGGAGATCCGATACTAGATATTCTGTTTTTATGCATGAGTTTTGAGCAATTACGCTGTACTGTACTGACAAAGAGGCAGAAATTACCATCACATCACCATCAAAATCATGATGTACAGATGATGAAAAACTGTTTTATAACACATTAAAAAAATGTAAAACTTGACATCAATCATTCAAATGTAATCAGTAAACTTTACCAACAGCTCTTAAACATTATCTAAGAAAATGAGTTAAAAGTAGCTGTGACTTTTTGACATTTTAGAATTGAAAAATATAAATGAAAACCGTTTTTTTTTAAGAAGAAGACGATGATGACGATGATGATGATGACGATTAAGCACTTAGTATGTATTAATAACATCTTAAAAAATATTTTCAAAACCTCAGTTTTTACTAGCATAATAATCTATAAAAAAGCAGATAGAAGCATGCACTACTGCAAGCAAGATTACCCAACAACTCCCACCACCCTCAAAGGTTGGAAAAAAAGTGTTCTTTCGAGGACAATGCAGTTGTAAATCGTACCAACAAAAGCTGGGTCAACTGTCATATTTACAGCAACAACTGGAATGAGCACATGTAGTGGGACAAAGCTAAGCAAAAAAGCCCAGGGCCATAGCCAAACTATTGATCATTCATTAGTTAATCAAAATTGTTGCAAAAGAAATACTTCTCACCGATCTTTCCTAAATGTATGGCATTCGCATATCGATACTAATGTGCACTAAATCAAAACCTCTTGTGAACAAGATAACACAGATTATGTTACAATCACTGACTGCAAACACACTACAAACAGTTTGGAATAAGTGATAATAAGCTGAAACTGTTAGTATAGATACAAGCAAATCATTTGAAATAATAGTTTTATTTCTGAAACCAAATGCCCTTCCTCTCAGTTATCTCTGCAATGTGTCATAGACAAACCACTCCAGCACAAAAGCCTGTTACATAATTACCTCCCTACCAACCCTCTTGGGCATCACAACCCCTTCTCCTGTATAATCTGCTAATGACACCATTCATTAAACCCTATGTACATGTACAACCATTTCAATCAAATCCACTTTAAAGTTCAGACATAATCATCATTAGTTGCTGTATTCTCTGTTGACTCTCCCCAGCACCCCATATACAGAGAACAGTTACAACAAGAGCGATAATAATAAAGAAGATTGCTTGTACACACAGAATGACATTATGCAGGAGATGCCAGTGGCCTATTTCTAACAATTCCTGTCCTGCAGGGATGCAAAACCATCACATTAATGTAAGATATACAGAAAGCAACAATCTGAGCCTACAGCCAAGTTGTGCAGACTGTTATGTGAGGAAGACAACACTTTGACAAAATGAATATGATCAACAAGTGTTAAATGCAATGGTGTCAACAAATTGATGAGCATTAAATAAACATGTCAATGTACACACGTTTGTACAGCCTCCTACCAGATGTGGATGCTGCACAGGAACACGTACTTAAGGTGACCACCAGTGCTCTACAGATCGTGTGGTCAAGGTAACATCAGTGTACTATCATAGAATCATCCCTGTACCATCAGTATATACCATTAATGTGTGCAACCTAGTCAGAGGCCTGGTGGGTCCCCAGAAGTCACTGTTCATGACTGTCAAGCAGCAGAAACTGAGGTGGTGTGGTCATATCGCCCGACATGACACCCTACTGAAGACAGTTGACACTGTGGCAAACAATAGAAAGGCTGGGTGACTTGTGAAGAAGTGGACAGGCTGTTCACTGGGGCCAGGGGGAGACCTTCTCTGTCATAAGCTCCCCTAAGACTGGTGTACAAGAATATGCCTTGACGCCAGTTTGGGGATGAACTGAACTGAATATACTGCCAGTGTACCATTAATGCTACATTAAAGTACCATCAATGTAGCTACAAAGTAATCTGAATATACTGTGGCCTGCACTTTGTGATCTTAACAGACTTTCCTAGGCTACAGCACTGCTACAAAATAGAAAAAAAATCATCTTTCTTTCCAAGTATTGTAAGTTACACCTTTACACCCAGGTTAATTTCTTACTAAAAACTTCTAGCCAGACTTTTAATTGAACTTCCTCATAGGGAATAAGCGCAGATGTTTTATCAAAATATTCTCTGGAACAGAGAAACAGAAGAAGGAAAACAAGAAAAATAGCAGACGTGAATAATACAAAATGTGGTACGGAAAATGTGACAACTGTCAGCATTAGAGTTAGTGAAATACATGTACTATGACCTCTGGTAGTTTAAAAAAAAAAACTTTCTATTTTGAGGTGACCTATGTTTATGAAGTCAACTCTATTCAGTAAATGGCACTACTGTTGGCTGGCAACGTTGCACCAAACATAAATATCTGGTTTATAAAAATACTGTGCAAGGGGCCCAGGAATAGGTGCAGGCTGCCTGCATGAATGGGTCAACTTATTTCAATGGGCTGAATGGCACATTAAAAAGCAAAGAACAGCAAGTCAGTTAAGTGAAAGTAGCAAAACACAGGTCTCTGTTGTAAATTCACAGCAATGGTGGTGGCATAAAAAAAGTTACTCCTTTAAGACAGATATAAAACCATAAGAAATGCACAGTTGTTCCCTTTATGTGTGTGTGTGCATGTGCATAAATGGACACGTATGTGTGTGTCTCTTCCCTACTGTATATTATAATTTCAATACATTTATATGTATGTGACTCTTCCCTACTGTACATTATAGTTTCAATACTTTTATCTACAAAGTAATCTTTGCAGGTTAGAAAGGAACAGACTCATCAGAAGTACTAACTGGAAACAGTGATGCAGACATGCAAAGATAAAGGGCATATTGTTTTGCCATGTGTGTAAAATTTTTAATCTCTGTGACATTTTGAGGCTTTTCCCACCCTCTGGTCTTTCCTTTGTCCACTCTTATCAACTTTTCAGCTGTAGCCAACGATACAGGTCATAGCACATTTAAATTTCGGCAATAAAGCACTAGCATTACCTTTAGTACTGTACCATTATATAGACAGCAACCAACTAAGATCTATACCACCGCACGAGATGAACATTTTACAGCTGTGTACACGTCGGTGGTCAGTAGCTAAGGAAAAATGATTTTGGATTTTCAGCTGTTACTGTATTTGTTTTCTTTCCTTGGAGATTTACTTAAAAAAGAGAAAAAAAATCCACTGACCAAGTTGGGCCCCCTTCATACCCACAGGCCCGGGTACACCAGACCCCCCTGTGCCCACCTCTCGTCAGGCGTGACTGCAAGATAGACTTCAGCAAGCCAGCTTAGCAAGCACATAAACACTGTACACTCCTGACCCATATCCTTATCAGCTTGGCATAGCCCCCAAGCTATCTGAATGCTGTGATTTGCATGTTCTATGTATTCTACATATTTTGCAAAAAAAAAAAAAAATAAATAAATTTAGCATTAGAACATAAATCTAATTTCACAGAAATGATCCACATTTAGTCTGCTGCCTGCAGCAAGCAGAAATCAAATCCTTGGGTGCAAGATTGCAGCATAAACAGAGAATACCACAACAAAGTTTTGACATGAAGGAAGACCATAAGAGCATGGTACCTGCACAAGTGCTTACGCGCACTGAATGATTGTGATTACAAACAATATTCTCCTCCTTCACTATTGCAATGTCAAGGCAAGCTGAGCAACTGCCTAATACTGCTATGCTATTTATGTGTTGAACACTCTTTTTTCAAGATTAAGTCTTCACAATAATCAAAATAAACTTTGCTACACAGGTACGATCTTCCCTTCGACCACACCTTGCAAAAGCTTTTTGATGTGCTGCTAACACTATTTCATTCCTTGATGTCATGTGACTACATGGAGACTTAGAATGCACTGCTGAATTTTATTTTTTCCAACTTCTGTAACTTACAATTTTTCTCTCTTCACTTTTTGACACAGATAGTGCATGCTGTAAATAAGAATATATATATATATATATATGTTGCTTATTTTGACATAAGTGATCTTAGAACTGATCAGCTTGCTGCCAGAAGCGTACAATCACAAACTGCTATAGACTGCTTCTTGAACAGCTCGTGTTTCAAAAACTGTTCACTGAACAGTAAGGGAGAAAAACAAAAAGCCTTACTAAAATGAAAGCTGAAGTAAAACTGAAACACAATAATAATAATAAATTTACCAGTCATGGTCTACTCAGTAGAGCTTTTACACTCATGAAGGCAGCTACTGTTGGTCAGCCTGAAACATCTTCTAGGCCTGCAGTACACTCTGACAAAGGGAGTGCTCACCTAAAGTTTGAAAGATTCTTCACAATTTGAGCAATCTTTGTTCCATGAATCCAAGATTTTAACAATTTTTTGTGACTAGTTGAATGGAAGTTTGCATATGGTCAAATAAAGTACCAGCAAACACAGATATGTGGCCTTTATCACACTGAACACAGAAACCAATACTTAATTATTCAAAAAGGTCAAAGAGTACAATAAAGGAAAACATGCTGTCAGTTCCATGGAAATTAAAACTCCCTTGTAACCCTGTCAAACAAAGTGACAGTAGTCAGGATGCCAGACAAGAAAGGACACTTCCCATCTCTGAAAAAATAATTGTTTTTCCATTTCATAAATTACTCGGCCTAAAGGTTTTGTCCCAAACATCTCTCTTTCATTTTATGCTGCCCAGTTATTTTCTATGACACATAACCTGTGCCAAGCATAATTGCTATTGTGATGCAGGAAGTAAAACAGAAGATTAAGCATCCAACAGACATCTAGTCATTGCATTGGGGCTGTGTGCATGTGTGTGTATGTGTGCATGCATGATGGCAGGCATGTGTACATATGCATAGGCTTTGGGTTAGGGGAATAATCTCTTTCAATCTCTAGAACCTGACAATAATAAATTCATCCAATGCTATTCTCTCTCCTAGTTGAGTCAAAAATAATTTTTACTGTCACATAAAAATAGACTATATGATGCACTGCATCTTGAATAAATTGTGAAGACCTGACAAATCATATCACATAATCTACCAGCTGAACCATTTTCAGCTGCACCTCATACAAATGGTCCCACGCATGCTTTCCTGTGCTTGATCCAACAAAATATTTCCAAGTCAGGTAACACAGGTGTATTCTTTCTCCATTAAAGACTGCCCATGATATATAAATGAAATAATATTAATATTCTGACATTTACATCATGGTATTACAGTTGCAAATTTGTATTTATATTTGTACAATGTATAAAAAAATTTAATGTACTGACTTCTTTATACAATGATACACACAGGCTTACCTAGTTTGACAGTTTACTTGAAAAGCAATAAGTATAGTACCTTTTCATTTAAGAAGTCATTTCTCTTCAGAATGAAAAAAAAATCTGGAACCACTGTAATCACATATAACTGGGAGGGGGAAATAAATGATAAACATGAGGCAACAGAAAATGACTGGACGTGGGCAATTCACTTATGTTAGATGAAAGCCTTTCCCAAACCCTGCACAGGAAATGTCTGACAAAAAGACACTGGTGATAATGCAGGAGATGATATAACAAGATGATGTAGAGAAACAATACATGAAAGGTCAGATACCAAGACAAGGTAGATAAACAAGTTGAAGGCAGCTGTCACCAACACCACATATTTCTTGAGAACAAGAGGAATGACATCAAGAAGGGATAATATGTAAACATGTCATCTAAACAACAAACATCCAGTGAGGCCATAAAAAACTTTACACTAGAGCTGCAAATGTTCAAGGTTATAAGAATCAAAGTCGACCTGAAGAAATTTGAGCTGGTTTGACTTGTGGCCATTGGGCAAGTCGAGTAGGTATGCTCACACCTAAGGCAGATTGTTTGCCAGGAGAAGTCTGAAAGGTGTGGGTCACACCTAAGGCAGGTTGTTTGCCAGCACAACAGCACAAGTCTGAAAAGTGGGCCCAGACCTAAGAAAGGTTGTTGCTAGCACAGTTTTTTCTGCCATGCCATTACTTGATGGTGAAAACATACACTGTCTGAACAGCAAGTGGAAAACAGTGACAACAATATTTGATGCTGTTATCTCTTCTGTTTGCTTCGTAAAAGTGCTTAGCAAGCAGAATCTTCTGCTTTTGCAATGCCAACCAGGTGGTTTCAGATTTCCTCCTCGAATACAGTTTCATCAGAAATTTGATGGGTCAGAGTTATAACTCACCCAATCAATTCAAGGCACAAACCTTGTCAAAGAACATGCACTCTTGAAAAGTCTGTTGTTCTGTAGGTACCATACCAGTTTGATTTGTCTTGAAACATATATTCTTTCATAGCATGCCATACGTTTAAACACAGTTGCTCCTATTACTTTATGAGCTTGTGGTGTCCTGCGCAGAGAGCAAATAGACATCCTTCATGTGGCTTCAAAACAATTTTCAAATGCAGTTCTCTGGAAGTTGCCATAAAGGAAACCTGAATAGCATACAAACGAGATGCAGAAGTTTCCAGTAGCAGCCTTTACACAAGCCGCAGGATATTGAGCTTAAAATTTGTTTGGTCATATTTAGATGTTTTCTATTTAAGTGGAGTTAATTTCCTTGAAATTTCCTCCTCATTAGGCTCAGAAGAGCAAACTTTGCCTAAGAATGTTTGATTCTAGTTTTTTTTTGTTTTTTTGTTTGAAAGAGTGTTTTTCCATGAATCTGAAAGATAAAGAGAAATGCAACAGATCAGTGGTAACATCAGAAAACAATCCAAAATACGGCAATAACCTCAATAAGCTTTTTGATTTTTGCTTTTTTCTTTTGGAGTTGAACTGAAACTTTTCCAGCGAAAATCTATGATCTAGTATACGATTGATTTCAGTTGATTGTTGCATCCTTGACCTCTTCATGGCAGCGTTTCATTTAAGGGATGTGAGGCATTACAAAGCTGACTGTTTCCACGCTCACACCACTACAGGTTTTTATTTCCAACCATTTGCTCTATATACCTGTCTGCAGACAGCTGTGATATGCCTGTAATCTTCTTGTCTCTCTCTCTATTTGTGTTCTTAAGGTAGTAACACACAATTCCAAAGTGAAATCCCAATAATTGCTAGCAGCAACAGAACATGTACATTCAACATCTTCATAAAGGGAGGGGAGTAATCCTTCTCATCAACTGTACCCCATGTAACACACAGATGATCCTGTACTTGTAAAGGTAATATCACTTTTCAGAAGTTAGATACTTTTCCTTCACCATCAAGCTTAGATCATTTCTTGATAATTTCTTTCCTGCTTTGTCTCTCACTGCCTCTGAAAAGGTGTTGCCGCTGATGGCTGACAAAACTAATGTTCACTTATTTGACATGTTGTTGATGCAAACTGCTGGTAGACTCCTATTATCTGCAGGTTTTTGCAAAATAAATGAAAATACGACAACAAAGTTTATGAAGTAGAAGAGTGATGATGAGAGTTCTTCCTCTAAGGTACATCAGCGCAGGAACACACAGGCTGCCAAGGTTAGAAAGAAAAACATTCACATGAGCATAACTTCCACAACTTGTGTGTATTCCTTCATCCGAATTCCATTCTGTTTCTAATAAATTTACTTTTTACTTGGAAGAAGCGAATGAAATAAAATCCTAAAAGGCTGCATCCAGCTCTTGAAGATCATAGACTATCACTGTGGGTAAATCACTCATCAATACCTTTGGGTACGGTCTGCACTCTTTTGTCGATGTTCTGTTTCAAAGATGCATAATCTAATGGAGTTAATGTTTTGTCTTCTACCAGTTCATGCAAACTCTTGTCATCTGCTGTCTTACCGATGCAGAAGCAGTAGCTGAGGCCAATTATTCAGTACCGTGTCAATGCCGACATCTGCGGGATCACTCAAAGGACAGCAGACTACACATATCAGACATTCTGCCATTGCCGTGCAGCATTTATGTCCGAAGAACAGTTTTTGCTGAACACCAACTTCCTATGCCTCAACTTGTGCTTTGAAACACACTAGTAGGGGTAATATCCAACTGAAACATCATTGTGGGCGATCTTTGTCTGCTTCTATAATAGCTTTACTGCCACCTTAAGAAACCAAGAAATCTTTTTCTCTAAACAAAACCCAAACAAGCCTTCCCCTAAACAAGTAAAGAGGGATGAGGTAGAGTCTTTGGCAGCTTTACTCAAAACAATTTCACGCAATCCATGTTGTGCTAGCTGGTCATAAAACAAAGCAAACGAACTAGATGTCAAATGGTTGATCTTAGAACTGCACATGACCCATTCTGTCAACACCAGTACCCTAAGCACCAATACATTACTGAGACTAAAGTCCACAAAAGTAGACAGCTTAGTAGGATGCAGCAAATTTTGTGACCTTTGAAACTTATTTCTTTGTAGGATTTCATCAATTTGTTTCTAAGGAAGCTTGAAAAACAAAGGGCTGATAAATTTCACATTTTCCTCTTGAGGTCACAGCTGAAACTCCTCTCCTTTTGTTTGATCACGTGTCTGAGTAGCAGATCATATGTTTATAGTCTACAAGAACAGGGTGTTGGTTGTGCTTCAAAAGTCTGGCTGGTGAGTGAAAATCTAGGCATGTGAACATATGAACATGTGCACATGCATTTGAAGCATCCGGGAGTCTTGTAAAAAGACAGTAGGTAACCATGTGCTCCTGTGTCTCATCAGATTATTTCTTCATCCTACCTGAAAAACAAAATGCATTACCAAAATTAAAAAACAATCCACTTCTCTGCACTAAATGGTAATTTTTATCCTATTTCAGGTACACATATATTCTGCTCATGGATTTATTACTTCCAGGTTGATGCTACACATGGAAAACATGTCCTTCTGCGTACCAAAAATGTGGATAAGCTATGTGATAAAAAATCACCATTTTAACCCTTTGAGTCCTGGGGCCAGTTGCACAACACGTTTCTAAACCTTAAAACTGTTCTAAAGAAGCAAAATCTCTTCTTAGCCATTTTGATGCATTGCAGAAAAACATACTAAATATTGTAGTGACAGGACGGGAAGTCAGACTTAAACAACTTTATCTTACTTAAAGCAGTTTTAGTTTTAAAAATTCTAAAATTGTGGTGTGCACTTTAAACTAATTATCTAAATAAAGGCCTAAAAGTGTTTAAAATTAGAAATGTGTTGTGCAACTGGCCTCTGAGCTCCTAAGCATATGTGAGCCTTCCTGCCTGAGCTCCTAGGTCAAAACTGGCTAATAATAGGTGTACAACGTTTACTGCCAATATTTTAGATATAAGATTGGTCCGCACTCGGAATAATCAAACTCCATGTCATTTGCCTGATATTGCTTATTCCAGCCATCTCAAGCACTGTCAACATCACCTGAGCCAGTGCGGTCTCGCCTCCTTTGGTCAGCTGAAAATGCAGGCCATGGTTCATATTTTCGACATCACTGTCTGTGGCCAAATCATCAGATTCAAAATCTATCTTGCTGTCTGAATAATCATTACCGTACTCTACTTCTGATAAATCATCCAGCATATCCTTTACTTTCTTCGTTGTATAAAGTTGCTTTTGTGCACACTTCATCGCTGATTTTACCCCTGATGGGCCAGGTTGAGGCTCTGTACGCTTCATGGTAGAAACTTGATCCAATTTTCTCCAAAACACGGTCAAAAAAACACAGTGAAAGGGAGCAGACATGTTGTACTAAATCTGTTGATGTCAGATAGTATGGTTTCTCTGATTGGCTGGTGAAAATAGGTTTAAACAAATTGCAAAACCCAACGCTTTACCGGTAGCTCGGCAATATGCCATTTTTCACTGCCAACGCTGGTGCGGGCTCAAAGGGTTAAAGTAAACCTACATAAATCCAAAAATAACATTTTCAGCATATAACTTTACATGTTTACATCAGACCACCTAAATATACACATAAAATTCTATTGTTATAAAGCTTGAACAAGTAACTAATTTCAGTTTCCAAATGTACTGAACATTATATGAGAACACACACATGATAACTATCTCTTGAAAAGCTTGGCCAACCGAGACTTCTTGTTGGATGGTGGGGCCATCAACATGGGCACTTTGTTTTTGTGTTGAATGAAAATCTGAAAATACAGGATGTAAATATCTGAACATGCATAATGATGTCAGGCAAATTAACACCAGTTTATCACCAGACAGTATTTACGTGATACTTAGAAAACAGCTGTTGGCAGTTTTGGTAATGCTATTTAATCATTTTGTCAACTATTTCTTTATGCATTCAAACCAACATATCAAAATCATCAATACTCTGAATTCTTGTACCACTACTGAAGATATATTCTTTATACAATGATCTGGTTCAACTGGAAAAGTGTACAAAATAAATACATAAAGTACAGCTAACATTTTCTTCAATTTAAGTTTTGTTCCTTCTGAATCAGAAACGAAGCTCCTTGGCTAATCCTTGTTGAAAAGAGCATCATGATGTTGTACTCAATCTCTGCATTATAACTTAAAAGAAAAATCTGCATGAAAACTCTTCTCAAAAGAAAAGGGGCGGGGGGAATAGGTGTTTAATTTACGCTGACACAGCAACTAAGGCTATATCATGGCAAAGCAGCCAGCCCTGTAAACAGATGCCACATGCAAATAAAGAACAGCCCACCTGAGACAAGATTTTAACCCAGGGCAACCAACCTTCACTGCATTGGTGACAGGCACTAACCCTTGCACCACCAGACCCCCCTCTTCTCAAAAGAAGCCTACAGCCTACTTCTCTGATATATGATAAAAAAAGATATCTCCTTTTTTCATGAATGGCAATGCCTATATCCTTATTTTAACGAATGGCAATGCCTTTATTCTTATTTCACAAATGGCAATCTCCATACATAATACCAGCTCATGATGCTTACTGTACAAGGAGGCTGCATCCAGGGTTCCCCATCTATCTGCATTGGGAATCTTTTTCTTGTTCTGATAAACATATCACAAGTGCTTTTATTCACAAGTCTTGATAGAGTGAAATGCAGATTTCATCTCACAATTTGTTCCAGGGTAACAGAAGGGTTATTTAACTTCAGTAAAATTAGTCTTAGTCTAGACGGAGTCAAAATTTCATTATCACAAGATGAGCCATTCAAAACTGATGTATTATGCAATTTGTCCAACAGACATACTGAACCTGGAGTTTCAGATCACCATCACTGAGTTTTCAGCAAAAATTCTTAAAAAATCTCAAAGGTAAGAAGGCCTTTGTATGATGTTTTTATGTCTTGTATCAATCTAACAATAGACAATGAAATGACACAAAGAAATGAAGAATGAGATCTTTATTTCTTTCTCCTATGTTGATTTCACCTGCTCAAGCATTCCATGTGACTGTACCAGTATTATATAAAGTATGTGGCACCTGATCAAACTCATTTTAGCATACTTATGAATTCAAGAACGATCAACTAAATGCAGTGTAAATGTTATGATGTTATTATTATATGGTAAGTATTAGAGACCACTGCACTTTGCCCAAACAGTCTAAAGCATCAGGATTAATACCAGCAATGATGATGCACCCACCTGATGACAACCTGAGAACACTGGGCCAGTCTTTTTCCAGAGCCACGCAGTCCCGCATATACTTGTCCTACATGCATTATATTCTCCAGACCAACCACTTCAATCATTGAGTCTCCAACATCTGTCAAAAGATGGAACCAATTATACTGCATAGCCACCAACATCTTCACAATGCAGTGTCAAGACAAGCTGCCACACAGAGCCATATCTGTCAAATGTAAGATATTTTCCCATAGAGTTATCAGTATGTACAATATATATGGACATCCACCTGCACATTCAGAAAAATGCAAAAAAAAAATTTGCAAATAAAAGTAACATAAGAACTGCTAGGATGCATGTGTATGCATGCGGGCATACATACACAAGAATACTTAATGCCATTTCATGCCTCTATAAGCATGTCAGTATTTATTATTAGCATGTGACCAATACTCTTCAACAGAATCCCCAGCATTCTTTCACCTTGAACAGCAATGGCAAGCTCCGCGGATGACATGCTTGACGTAGAAAACTCCTTGTCTTTGTCTTTCTTGGCCTTCTGTGCCTTTCGCCGTTTTTTCTGACTGGGGTTTTCTCCCCACAAGTTGGTGCCACCGTAGATGCTGGGGATATTGAGAAGGGCAATGCCCTCGAGTCGTGGTCCATTGGCAAGGTCAAGAGAGGCTCCATCACACTGACAAACATAGCAAGAATCTCATTTCAGTTGTTTAGCATCAGGGGTCTTGGGCCAAATTGGGAAATACATAAGGTGATGATATATGCGTGTACAAGTACACAGATGCACACACCCACATGTGCACACATAACCCCACCCATCCAACACTTACCATAATGTCTATGTGTTCATGTAGATTCTTGCAAGCTGAGGAGAACTGAGCTTCAGTGCCAAACTCAAAATACCATAGCTTGTTCTTCATTCTGAAAATACAAATTTATTCAGACCTGTTTCCATCCACTCTTTACAGCAAAATGATTCCATGATCCACATTAAACCAGCTTTGTCTTATAATTTACCTGTTTCAATTTGTTTATGTTCATTTCTGAGCATATTTTCATGCACAGAGATTACCTGGCCACCAATGCTTGGGCTCAAGAGCCAGATATGTCTAGATTGTTCGCTCCAAGGATTTGAACACAAAGGCAATGATGTATGATACTCATTTAGCCCAAAAGAGGTAGGAGCATCTGACAAGGCTCTTCTAAAATTACTTGTGGCCATGATAGCTAGGAGTGAAAATATAAACTACACCCTAAAAAAATGCAAAGAACTCCCCTAGGTAACATGCAATGTGTTTGCCAAAAGTGTTATTACAGCAATATGCATCTTAAACATTCAAATAACAGATTATGTCTTTATTCATATAACAGTACACAATGATAGGCAAACAAACCTACCGGCTGTTGAACTTTTCTGGATGTTTTTCTCGCATGATGTGAAATCGATGGCAGATAGATGCATCCTGAGAAAGAAAAACAGTTCAAATTCTTCTTTAGGATTTTTTGTCACACTCATTTATAAAAGATTTTTATGCTAAGGCTCTGAAATGAAAACATGCATAAACATTATAGCATTGTGCCTGTTAGAGATTCTTACGGGAGGTAGTAATTTTATAATTTCAGAAAGCTAGGACTTGTAATTTTATCTCTAAACCAGCAACTGCATCTTTTAACTACTTTATATTTAATGTCTGCATATTTCTTACTTTTTTTCTAAGCATAACAAAACAATCAGGTAACAGACATATCACTAAGTAATTTAGTGCATAAAAAACTGTTTCTGATGAGCTCACAATAAGAAATGCCTGAAAAGTAGAATGTACAAATTACCACGCCAATGGAGAAGTAGTTGTTGATAATGTTGTAAGGTATTGGATCTCCATCCTGCTCATCTTCCCCCTCAGGCTTACTGAACTCAATCTGCCAGCGGTCCATCATAACAACCGTACTGCGTTCTATCTTCTGCAGAATTTTCAGTAGGTTCTCACCTTCATAACCTGTTTATCACAAAGTAAGAAAGCTTCAGAATGCATTCTGTGATCATAATCTCTGCAGTTACTCTTACCTATTTCACAGTTTAGCAAGTTATACAAATTTGTTTCCTAATGGAAAAAAAAACTATTTAATTTTTTCTACTGATTGGTTGTTGTCATATTCATGACAATTATGCTTCAATTAGTTAGGAAGTATCCCTAAAAGATAGCAGTATGCCGCAACATAATACATACCACCTCCCCAACAGAGACAGCGTGCCAGATCATTGCCTGTACCCAGTGGTAAGACTGACACAGGAGGTCGCTGCTTAAAGTTGACTTTATCTGAAACCATTAAAAACTATATTTTATAGCTCTTTCTCAATGTCTGAATTTTTATATACATAAATAAAATTGAAAAGAATTAATAGCAGCTAAGAAATCATGCATTTGAAATAGACCATCCTGCTTTATGTAGACAGGTAGTAAGCAACTAGGTTTAGCAGTGATTGCTGTTACTTCTTTTTTGCAACGAAAATTATTTTTGTGTATGAGAGATTGTGTGTGCGAACTAAAAATTGTTTTATGTCTAGACAACACCCAAATATAAAATACATACATACCCATCGTGTCTAAAAGCCAGCCTACAGTTCCATCACCTCCACAGACTAGGACACGAGCATTGGGAACATCCGCAAAGAACTGCAGTCTATTCCAACAACCAAACAATTAATGCAGATCTTTTATAATGGTTAACTACGTACATTGATCATATGCATACAGGTATATCTAGGATTAAAAAGATCTCAGAAAGGAAGCACTGCTTGTCCTTGTTTCAAACTTATTCTTATGTAAAAGTACATAATAAAGTAGTTTGCTAACCCAACCATAGGTCCCTCTTTGATCATGTTCAACACCTGTCTAGGGTTTAGCAGATACTGAAACTTGCGGAGGAGCCTGAAACAAAGATGTCTGCATTTTAGTAGTCTTATCGTTATTAACTACTTGAAGTGATTACTTAATTGAAGTTATCAGTTACTTGTTGGAAGTCAAAACAAAAGTAACACTCAGGGTTCATGCCTTGCCAAGGTGCTTAACAGACTATGAGGTAGAAGTGTACTTGTTTTAAATACCTGGCTCCTTGTTTCCCCCCACTCTTGGGGTTGATGAGAATAAGAAGAGGATGTGTGCCTTCCAGTGGAGTGATCTGAAATGAGCTGCCTCCTTGGACCTGAGGGTAAATCAATGTCATTAGAGATCATGCACACATTCTGCATATCACTTGCACACAGAAGGAATCCCACACATTAAAAACTTTGTTTTTCCAAATGCCTCATGCTGATGCTGAAATATTTGAGCTTCTATTAATCAGGAAATGACCAGCTCCATTGGATCAATGACTGTTCTGTTATACTTAAGTGGGAATGCATTTTGACATTAAAATGCAATGAGTATGCACATATTGCACTATGCCCAAAGTCCCGAAAAACAAAAACTTGAAAAGTAGAGGTAGTGGGGGTTAGAAAAGAGGAAAAAAATTAAAATCAAAAGCTAGGCTCACATTCCCAAATGTCTCCTCCACTGGTGTGGCAAGAGAAGGTGACGTGTCACTGGTGATGTCGCCTCCCTCTGCACCCCTATTTTCACTGTTTTTCTGTCCCCGGGGTCGATCCTGTATGGGAAGACCAATACAAGATGCACTGTCATTTACTGTTTCACAACAATTTATTAACTCATTTGTGACATTAAAAATGCATTTCAAGGAATGTAGTTCTACAGCAAATTTACTCTGATTTTGAATGCATCGAATTCTTTCTTAGGACAGCAAACAGATCTTGAGCAGAAAAATTTCAAAATAGCCGTAAGTCCAACGACTGGTCCAGAGAATGTTTGTGTTGTCATATGTTGTGTGTTGTGATGCCCAGAATAATGTGGTTGAACACAAGGAACTCTCACCAGAACAGCTGGACAGACTGCTATAGGTGGCAGCACATGGTCACGGTATGGTCCCAAGTCACATTCTGGCTTTTGTTGTGATGCACATCTGTTATGAAGCTGTAACATTGCAAACATGTAGACAACATGTAAACAATTTGTGTTTATCTCAATGAGTTAATCTCAATCTTATGTTTGTTTACTGCAAGTGTAAAATCTCATGGAACTAAAACTAGTTAAATCTAAATATTTTCTTGCTGATTCTCTTTAAACACTTCACACATGACATGCCTATAAGCAATGTCACCTTACTGACTTCTTGAAGTGATTTGCCAACTTCAAAACTAGGTAACAAAACATTGGATGGTTTTCTTGAATAAATCAACAATTTAATAATCTTGGATAATGGTGGAGATATAATGTTCAGTTATATGATAATCTGAACTTGTGTTCGGTGAGATTTTCTGGCTACTGACCGTTTGATGGCACCAGCGACAGTGCAGACCAGTTACTCCATTGTAGGACTTGATGGACTTTCGGCACTTGTCACATTTACCGGTGCAGTTACCCTCCACCCAGTGGTGGTTCATTACCTTTGACAAAACCAATGTTAACTCTTTTATATCTTACAAACAAAAGACGAGAAAGAAATCACCTAAGAAAGATGCATTTTCACTTGCGTAAAGTTCTACCTTCTGTCCAGCTGTAGTAAGAAATAAAAGAAAAGGTTAATTTATAGAACACTAGACGTTTTCACTCATCACAAGCACAGCCAATTTCTGCGTGCACTTCTTTCTACAGATTTGTTTCAAGTAAACATAATTAACAATCATGACTAGATTTGTTAAGCTGATTTTCCTGTGTGGAGGCAAGCTCAATGTGCTGTGCATGAAAAAAAAAAACCAAACCCACCAACAGTCAACCATACAATGAACAATTGTAAACAGCAGCAAATGGATGACACTGTGGAAATAATGAATGAAAAATATGCATGAAGATGAAGAACCAGGGAGTAAGTCGAGGAGTTCAAGTCACTTGATTATGAAAGATATTTGTTAAAAAGGTGGGTTTTGAGGCTTGGCTTGAAAGCTTTGAACACAGACACAGTTTGAAAAGCAAGGGGCAGAGAATTCCAAACAGTGGTACCAGAAAAGGAGAAGAGGAACCTGCTTAATTTCTCCAGTCTGATGCGTTAAGCAGAGAGGTGGTCAACACCCACAGATTAAAGAGACCACCTTGGATGATAAGGCATCAGTAGGTTAGGCAGGTATGCTTGGGCAAGGTGGTAAAGACAATGGCAGCAGTGTGGTGATCTTGTTATAAATGCCAACTCAAACTGGCAGCGAGTGAAGCCTGTGAAGGAGTGCAGCATGGTCTGCTTTTTGCATACAAAAGACAATAGGAACAGCATGATTCTGAGTCCTTTGAAGTTTGTCCAGCAGGAAGATCAACAAGTAGAGAGTAACCCAGCCGGGATAACACCAAGCAAACATGAGCATTCCTTGTGGCAGGAACTGAGAGGTGGAGTCAGAGGTAACTGATTTTGCTAAACACAAGGAAGATTAAATTGATATGAGATTTAAGAGATAATGATGTGTTGATGATGACAAAGATTCCTAATACCTTGGGAAAGAGAGATGTTTACTGCAAATAAAGCAAAAGAAGTAGATGGTGGTACACATATTTTATCAACAGAGGCTTTGGAATGACCTCAGTTTCGTTGTTATTCATTTTCAAATTGTTGGCCGACACCCTGGCTTTCACCGATTGTCCTTATTACTGTCATTCACCAGCTCTTGTCTCTTACGAATTTAGCTGAATTTGTTTTTGGAAAAACATCAGCAGCATGACTCTCAATGCTAGTATATATGCATGCTATCCTCATAGTGGAAGTACGAGACATACAAATAAAATATTATATGTGTGCACTGAAAGAAAGCTTGGCAATGAAAGGGGGGCAACTGGTAACATACATGCAACTAAAAGCAACAAAATGTCTAATTCTCAGTAATAACAATCTGTAAGACCAAAGATTTTGTAACTACATTAAAATGTAACCTTAGAAGTCATTCTATTCTGTGAGTCTTCTAATAAAGAAAAACGTTTCTTCTTCCATTTTATAATGTTTGGGTTTTAATATTTTCTTTTTATTTCCTATGCAGGCAACAATTATATGCCGTTTAGGTCTGAAAAATAAGGCTGTTTGTAGATGCAGTCGCCAAGTTGAAGGACTGCTAAATCATGAATTCCCGACAAAAGTTTCTCTCTTCATGTTTAATGGGCTAGTCACCCGAGACTCTACTAGGTTTCTCCGTGATTTCCCTTCTTCCTCTCTACCACCCTACCCACAAACATTCCCAACCAAAACCCCATTATAAAATCTTATCTTTCCATTTTAACATTAAGCAGCTGTTTAGCTCAGGATAAAAACAAGAAGCAGTTTTGAGTGTAAAGGAAGTGTTACACAACCTGTCGGTAGTCTAGACAATTAACTTGTGTGGACATTTAAAAAAAAATACTTTGTTAAGCTAACACAGTAACCCCATCCAATCCATAACAAGGAAAATTTAAGACAATGTGAAGAAAATGATGGAATCACATATTCAAAAACTACAATGTCAGCTTGCACTGAATCAAGCTACTATTGACATGCCACATGAAGCAGAGATTTCACCAACATGCATGTAGCATACAGCTTACAGCCCTGACAACAGTAAAGAGTATATCTCAGAGACTTAATTATTTGTACTTGACTGAGTAACAGTTTACCCATACCATATAGGTTTAGACAGATTTAACTTCTCTCTTCATTGTCCATTATCCTGTCTCACAGTGCGAACTTCTGCTTCACATTTCCATCTGTCAGTGTGCTGTCATAGCACAATCCTATCCCACAGTATGCACACTTTGTTTTCACTGGATTCATAATCTTATATCACAGTATGCATAAGCCTGTCTTACTGAATGCACAGTCATGGCTCAAGAAGAATCCACTAAGCTTTCTGCCTCTGAAGACATCCTGTCACAACATGAATTCCCTTGTCTTGCTGCCCACATCCCATTTGCTTACAGGGTGTGGAATCCTGGTTCACACTTTACTCTTGTCTCAGTTCCCCTCAATCCCGTCTCACTGTGCCCAGTTGTTGCTACCTTTGTCAGAGAAGTACTTCATAACAGGTGTGCAAATAAGAATAGTGCCATTCCAGAGATACGAGCTAAATATATCAATCATGCAGACCAGGGGAGAAGACATAACTTACTATCACAAGAACAAGACTGTGCAGTGGGTGGACTGTGCAACACACTGGTTTTGAAAAATGTGTTAAAGATTTCTCACCTCACTCACCTGAGACACTTTTTTTGATTTGACGTAAGTTGTAATACATGAAGCAGGTGCTCTTTGAACACACCTTTCATGTACAGTGTATTTACAAACTGCAACATCAAAGAGTGATGAAATAACCATGTGCTACTCAAAAGTGGAAGCAGGAAAAGGTCAGAAATATAAATCTTACACAAAATCTACATTCTTAATAACTTTCAACACAAAGAATGCTCATCTTTAGGTCTTAAAGCTAGAAGGCAAAATATATCTATTTTTTAATTAGAAACTAAATAAAATATTTCTTTCTTTATGTGTTTGAAAACCAAGAACTGATGACATCAAAGGAATCAACAGTTGGGGTGGGGTGGCATTGTACAAAGAAAATAATTTGAATCAAGTACTGAAAATTCTATTTGTTGAATTCTCTGAGATGAACAGGCTTGATGGATAAGTAGAAAGGTCTGTTACTTGGACAACATGTATGCCATATAATAAACCAAAAACAAACATCAAAATTACAATCCCCCATAAAAAACAGACAAACAAACTAGATGACATTTAACAAACCTTTGATTTAAATAAAGTAAAAAAAACTTTGTTAAAACTCACAGCGACTGTTTCATTACACAGTTATTTTTCATAACTCTTTTTCTTAAGTGAAGATTAGAAAACAAATACACTGGAGTTATGGGCAGTCTGTGAAGGTGACTTACATGTGCAGCAAAGTCCTTGTTTGCCAAGGCCTACCAACATGTTGAGACACAAGTTACAGTAGGCAGGTCTATTGAAATGCTTCAAACGCCATACATGAGTTCCATCATCTTGCACATTCTGAAATAATGTTTTGGTGCCTTTAGTGATTCAACAGTAGGACAAATGGTAGTAAAACATCACTGGTTATGTGCTACATATTTCTCAGATGTCTTGCAAGTAGTAAAGAGATGTTTGTAGAAGAGAAACATAATTAGTCAAATCAAGGCAGTTCACAAGCACATGAGGAAATATCTCAAATATAACTCAATACATTCACAAGTCATTTTTACTATGATATTTTGAAAATACACATCCCAAAACACATACTCAGCACAAATTAGTGGGTAAGAACCCCAGCCTCAATGGTTATGACTTTATTAATTCAGAAAATGTTTCTGCACAGATGTAAGCACTCTTGGTAATGTCTCCATTATATTATGAAATACCACTCAAACTGTCAAGACATAACAGCACAGAATTAAGTACCCTTGCTATGTTAACACTGTATTCTGAAATACCACTCACACTATCAAGCCCTAACAGCACCAGCAGGGGGATTGTGGTCATTCCTCCTTTCTTCCATTCTTCAAGAGACACAGTTCCGTCTGAGTCATAGTCAATCTCTATCATCATGTCTTGCAGGATCTGAAAGATATTCGTGTATATTTTAAATCATCCAGTGATGGAAAACATTCACTTTTCTCTGGCATCAGAATTATTTAGCTTGAAACCAGCAACACAGCTTATATGCAATTATTGCCCACTGGTATTAAAAAAAGTAGATGCTTATAGTAAGTTCACTTTGAACAGACTGTGTACAGGTGCCAAGCACTATGCTTCATTGGGATGAATATATAACAATCAAAGAATAAAAATTATAGACAGCTATAAAAATAAATCAACTGATCGGCTACAGTGAAATGATGTTGGGCACAGTATTTAATCAGCATGAATATAAAACGCCCCCTCATATAAAAAAGTATAGAAAAAGAAATAAAAACTAACGGGCTTCAGTTCTGATACATCCCACCCAAGATATTCTGCTACAGACATCATTTGGTTGACAATGCAGTCAAGTTCCTGCAACATAGTATACAAGCATAGCTTTCAACAAGCTGGGGAAGCAGGAGTGACAAAGATGACAGAATAGCACAATTATGCTTTCAGATGTCTAATGACATCAGACTTCACATAATATTCTGCATAGAAAACCCCCTAGTAACTGATCAGAGGAAATAATACAACTTTATTTATCCACAAAGGCAATTCCAGATATGCAAATAAATATTCCACACTGGGCAGGGATTTCACTTCTGAATCAGTCTTGGAGGGGGAGAAAAAAGGACTTTGAAAGAGTAACTGAAAATTAACAACTAATTACCAAATGCAAAGTTTTTAAACAAAAGCCATTCACCCAAAGGAAAATAACACAATTTTTCAGTCAAAATTCAGTGATATTTTCATATGTTATTTCATGCATTGCACAAAATAAAACAGCACACAATATTTATTTTCTGATTATTTCTTTACTTCTATTAGTTTCATTATGTCTTGGTACTTACATTAGAGTCAAGAAGACCATTACCATCAGTGTCATAAAGGCGGAACATGACTGAAACAAACAGCAAAAGCATTCATTAGCATATTATAAATTCTTCCTCCACCCATCTTCTCTCTCTTCTCCCCACACACACTCTCTTGTACATAATATGCTGCTATATTCTGTTGGCTTCTAGAGAGCCTTCAAATGTATTGAACCATCCCAGCTATTTTTAAACATCAGAGCTGATCGCCTTGATCCACTAATGCTCAGATATTATGGAGCCTGAGTATCTTTGAATATTTTCACAAGCTGCCATACTAGCTTCCTAGATATTTAACATCCAAGCTAAATGAAAAGTCAATAAAAAGGAAATAAAGAAGTGGGTATACAACAATTCAGACCAAAAAGACTCCAACAGAGTTTGTTACTAAAAAAAAAAACAAAACAAAACAAAAAAACCTGTCATTAAAAACTGTCTGAAAGTAAGATCCAAGAGTTCAAAAGAGCTGCCAGCCTTTCTGAAAGAGTTCTCATTTAAGCCAACCACATAAGTAAATGTCATGGAATAAGGGCCCAGCAGAAAAGTAAGATACTGGCACAAATTCAACAAGATGTGCTTCTCTCAAGTATGGATCAAATGACCCAGAGGGCATAAACAAAATGTATTAAGGTAGGTTTGTTTTTGCTGTGTTCTTTGAAATCGCTCTAATTATCAAGACAGAAATGGTCTTCAACTGCCAACAACATACTCTATAGCTTAACTAAGCAGAGTTGCCTTGGTTCCATTCTTACACTCTAGTTTGTCCTCTGGACGCCCTGCTTCCAGCAGAGAGAGGTAGCAAACAAGATCTTTTATGTAAATATGACCGGTCCTGATCTCCAAGCTCAAAGAACGGTTCCGCATAGCTTTAAGGTCAAGATTGGTGCGCAAAAGTGATGAATTGGACTGCCGCATCCATGGGTCGGTGCTTTCTAGCAGTGGACCTAATGAACAACAGTAAGAAATATTACACTACAATGACTAAAGAACATCTATAAAATCTACTGGAGAACCTGCTGACATAAAGAATTCAAACTCTTTCTTAATCAAGGAAGAAGCTAAAATTGTATGACTATATAATGCTAGATTTTTGAAAAAAAGCACAATGTGATTATAAAAAAGACAATATGTTATTCTATCATCCTTACCTTTTAGTTATGTATAAGCATACAACAAAAAAGGGATAAAAAAGTGACGAAAACATGATGGTGATTATCAGGTGGATACAGGTTATATAATATGCCAATTATAGTATGATAACCAAGGTCTTCTGAGTATATGCTCCTACATGGTGGATTTCGATACCTATAAAAAATGAATTCTTTAAGAAGATGCTAACATCTTGTGTCCAACATGTCTACAACAACACAAATAATTTTGACTCTTAGAAACGCCCATCAACTCGTTGTCTGTTAAAAAACCTTCATAAGTATACTGTTACACATGACTGACAGAGAACACAATTTTTTACAAGAAATCATAAAAAGGAAAAGGACCTGCAATACCATTGTGGACACTGTGGATGCTGTGGTTAGATTTTTTTGATGAAGAACGCGAGTGGTTGGAGACATCAGGTGGCATGGCTTCATCAACTCCACACCCTTTATCAACGGAAGAAGCCGTCACCACAGCCAGCGATGGATGTGTGGCGGCAGATGCTGATCCTGTTAACACAAACTGGTAAACTGAAAAACAAATTGGCATCTAATTTTATGAAAAACAAACTGGCCAAAACTCCTCTAATCTAAAAAAAAGATGTTTGTTAATCGATTAAAAATATCTTTTTTTCATATCTACAATATGCACACTTCACATCATTACATTTTTTTCTCAAATAAGTGGAGCTCACATTTTTTTCTTTCCATTCAAAAAGATGTCAAGCAGCGGATACAATTTATGCTGGACCAGGAATTATTAATTCTTGTGTAAATTTACTTGTTCTCAAAATAAAAAGAATCAATAGTGAGAATGAATACACAAAAATAATGATAACCATCATGCAGAATACATGAACACATTTAGCCCTGTCTAAAACTCCATTCAAAGTGGAGCCATGCAGTTTTGCTGTCTTTAACATGACTAACACAAAAATATAATGCATTCCAACAATGACAATGCCTTTACACATTGTGAATGCTATAAGATTAATTTAAAAACATGCCTTTTCCCTAAAAAAAAATTAAACTGAAAATTTCAGAACAATAAACATAATCCTCTCTCCACAATAAATAGAAACCATATGGCCACAACCAAAAAATTTTAAAGGAAATTTTCATAATTAGTTTACACTAACTTACCTGTGAAAATTCAGCATGTGTATTTTTTTTTAAGACAGATGTGCACTTCCCCTCATGCTGTACACACCACCCACTCAAACTCTCCACAGGCTACACCATTACAGCACTCAAACTCTCCACAGGCTACAGCATTACACAATTACAGCATTCAATTTGGCAATAACACGACTAATGGCATGACCCTTGTGGTCACCATTTCTAGGACAAGTGTCTTCAAATGAATGTATTTAGTCCATTTTAAGATACCACTTCCTGTATCTTAGAAAATAAATCTTCAACCATTTGTAAAGCACAGGGCTTCAACATCAACATTCTTATCTGTGCACAAAACATGTCTACTCCATGTAATCTAATGCCTGATAAATGTATGCCTATATCTTCTATTGGCAGGTTGAAGTATATAATAATAATAATTATAATGATGGAAGCATATCCATGTACCATAACCGGCTAAAGCTTTAGACCTTTTTCGTATATGCTGATAATGACATCTTTAACCTCTAAGCCAAATGTCGTCAGTCTGCAGCTCAAATCTGTGGAATTTTTTTTAATAAGGAACTAAACCCAATCATCTGCTGAAGAAATCACTCATTTTGTCTTGAAATTCCATCACAGCAGCACTTTAATAAGAAAAAGTGTGTATGTGTCTTTTCAATGTGAATGTGGTGGATGACAATGTATATGTATGATAGACAAAGATTCAAAAGAATGAAAATACAAGTGAACCAATTTATATTTTGTGCATGCATTATCGAATAACTTATAACACATTAGTAACTTTCTCAATGCACCATAATAAATGCAATAAACAAGGGAAGGAACCATATGAATTTACTGTCCATGCCTATACCTTCTTTATGGCCACTATGGCTAAAAAAAAAGAAAATGAGAAAAAAATTAAAACAATAATGTGCTTGAAAAATTAGCCCCCACAAAAATTTATTAGCTAAAAAAGTATTGTTACAGTCGTGCATGAAGAATCTTTTGATCTTTTCTCTGAACTTATTTTCCAGTGTAAAGAGAACTATATTTAATAGCTCACACCTCTCAAATGCATACAAAGTAAAGAATGAAGAAAACAAGCTTAAGAACATATGACAAATGTTTCAGGACACTTCTGAGACATGGTATTTGATATTGCTATTTCTTCCCTTGTTATCACATGATGCTACAGGACACTACTTCTTCATCATAGTATCATAAAAGTGCTTATGAAGTGGGAGAGGGGCATTAGCCATTTGCATTCATGTTCAGACAGCAAAATAAAATGAATACAGAGAACATTAAACTGCTGCCAAGGGAAGTTTACAAATACAAGTGTCAAAATAAATTGCTAAAAAATATTTTTTACCATAACAAAATGTATGGTTTAATATTTGAATGCTGTGAGTCATTTCAGCAGAGTTTTAACGTTAATGGCATACTTAGAAAAATAACCTTGATTAAGAATTATCACTCATTTAAAGGGAAACAAATCTCAGGAACGACAACAGTGAAAGTAACGAATAAAAAATGCTTCTTGAGGAACTATTCAACATGAAATTCTTTTAAACTAAAAACACTATATCAATGTCACAGAAGGACAGAGGAACTGAGAAATGATAATTTTTTTTTTTAATTTGTAAAATACACTGCCCTCATCAAATCCCATTTTTTGCAATATCAGATGTGATAGCCTTCAGAGTAATGCATTCGATCACTACTAATCAGAAAAAAAGGTAGGAGTAAATGTGCTGAGTCTTGAATTCAGTGTACTGTCTCTCCCACGAGAGGCAGCAGTTATAGTCTAGTCTACACCTCCCTTGCTTTAGGGAATGTGATGAGACTAAATTGTGTGCATTATCAACACCACAAGTTGAACCTGATAAGCCAGAAATCAATAGCCAGCTTGGAGTTGGCCTTCTCAATTCACTGAAAAATAGGATGTTCATTTCCAGCTATTTAAACCACAGAAATAGTGTGGAAGCTTTTTTTAAACCAAAGAAATGATTCTATTTTAGGACAAGTAATTTGGGGTATGTACAAAAGTGTAGACAATGCCTTCAAAACCCAGGTTCTGTAGCAGACTGGGAAAAACAAAGATAATGTACTGAAACTGGGCTGACTGTTGCATATAAAGGACAGAGGTTTTTGGGTGTTCACACAGAAGCACAGCTATTTTCCATAGTTTATTAACAGCAGTATGGGACCAGATGCATAAAGACTCTGCTAGCTGTATGGTCAATGAGCATAAGATAAGAATCTTTTAAAATATTATTGGTTGAGCTGACTGCTAGGAATCAGTTATCCTGCCAGCAGCTAGGAAGACAATGTCACCTGGAAATGTTTAACGAAGCAAACAACAGACATGCAGGCCTAAAAAAAAAGTCAGTACATCAGCAGCCACCATCAAATACACAAGGGAAAAGAAATCAATCAGAAAGTAACAAGATGTTCATGCAGAAAGTATCTGCAACAAAAGGAAGACACAATGCCAAAGATAATTCACTCTTGCCACAAGAATGCATGGAAGGAGGCTCAGCCTTGTCACAGGAATGGGAATCACTCCAAAAATAGGGGACAGTCCACTCTACCTGCACGACTGCGCCTGCCAGGGTCACCGCCACTGTCATGTCTGACATGACCCAAACCATGCTGCAGCTTCTCTGTTAAGCCGTGGATTTTCTCAGCCAGGCTGGAGTGAGGTCGAGAAGAAGACTGTGATGAAGAGACATCTTTCTCATAGTGCATCTCAGAGGTCAAATTGGTGATTGGGGCACAGATAGTCTGTGAGGCCACCACAGCCACATCCTTCACATGGAAATCCTTACCCGTGGTCCCGGCGACTGTGCTGACACCTGGAACTGCAGCTCCCTGGGCTCCAGCATTGTTGCCCTTCTTCATGAAAGAGCAGAAGAGGTGCTGGCAAAGGTCCTCAGGAATCTGTGCTTCCAGGTAAAGTTCCATGAATTGTTTAAACCCAGGATAGTCAATAGGCTGCAGAATGATTGCAAAAGCAGGTCTGTCATTCAATATTAAGATAATTTACAACAAAAGCAGATTATCTCTTTACAATTAATTTGTAATAAAAAAACTCAATAGGTAAACAAAAACTGAACTTGGCAAACAGTGAAATCAGTCTCTGCAAACATTTAAATGCGACTTGTTTTCTTTATTTTATTCCATGTTGTTTTTTGAAACATAGAAACTTGTGAAGAAGCAAAAATATATTTAACATTTGCTAGCGAAACTACTTAGAAAGATTCAGCAGTAATGTATGATTTACACATTATCACAATATCTTCTGGTCAACGTACCTCCTCCGGGTTGTACTTTGATAAAGCTCCATCTCTGCTAAATTCTTCTAAGACATCTTTAACTTTCTTTGAGGAGTCTACAAAAAGAGACAAAAGAATTTATTACAGTTAATGTGAATGATAATGTGTCTGCAAGATAAGTTAAAACGTCAATCTTGTTTAATACATGCAAAGACTGCTTCCTCCAAAATACACACTTTTCATGTCCATATGATTCACGAGCAACCATCAAAAATACAATATCTTACAGAAACAAAACATAGAACAGGCTGACTTGCTGACTGATACACACTCTTTCTCTTTCACACACACAAAACAAAAGATATGCACATGAATACTTGTACTTTTGGCATGCCTAGTGAGAGAGAGAGAGAGACAAGGGTGGTTTACATGAGATATATTCCTGCATTTGGTGGAACTCTGCAGGACTTAGTTTCTGCCACTGGCGAGCCATGATTATCTGGAGTCCCACAGGGACCTAGTAGGGCAGAGTAACACTGCTGATGCTCTTGGGATGCAGTTCCCACTGCTTAAGGTTCCAGACTTTGCTCCAAACAATACTCTCCAAATGGAGAGTGTGTAGAAATAATCAAGAACTGGAAGGAGAAAAGAAATTTAATATAAAGGTCTGCTTGCTGCAAATAAGACTATTATAAATCCACCAAATACTTATTGCAATCTAATCTCAAGCAAAGAAGTATTTGGGTCCAGTAAGAGCTTATCCTTTTTGATTGGTCTAAAAAATTTAATGCAACCAGTTACAGATGTGTAACAAATTTTATGCTAGTTTACACTTTTGGGTTTTTCAGGTTCTGTAAACAGAAGCTTCCTCAAACTAGATGCACATTATACAAAATAATGTTCTTAATAATAATAATAAATGAAGATTTTTATAGCGCATATTCACACTCATAGAGAGCATGCTCTTAGCGCTTAAATGGGGATGAAACATGGACTAAATGGATAGAACACGAGGGATGGAAGAATAAACAACGGTACTGACGACAAACAGAAAACAAAGATAGAAACACAAGAAGGCATCAAGTAACAGGAACAGAGAATAAAGTGATTCTGCAGAGAAAGATGGGGAGAAAAGTACCAAGAGCAGAAGGGGGGAAGGTAAGAAGGATGAGCATTGTGTGGACTGTGTTAGGAGTAATGCTCAAGGAAGAGGTGCATTTTCAGTGCAGATTTGAAGGATTCAATTGTAGGAAGGTGGCGGATATGGAAAGGGAGAGAGTTCCATTGTTTTGCTGCACAGTAGTCAAAAATCATGTGAACATATTTTGTTGTTCTGGTGACAGGAACAGTTAGGATACGGTCATCAGACGAAGAGCGGAGTTGTCTGGCCGGGACGTAAGGGAAGAGAAGTTCAGAGAAATAATCAGGACAGGAGCCAGCAAAGAAATTAAAACAACACAAATAGTTTGTACTGAATGCAAGACCAGATGGGTAGCCAGTATAGAAAATGAAGAAGAGGAGTGACATGGTCCCGTTTCCTTGCTCTAAGCACCAGACGTGCAGTGGAGTTCTGTACTTTCTGGAGTCTCTGAATGAAGGATGAGGGGCAGCCTGCCAGCAAGGAGTTGCAGTAGTCAAGTCGAGAAAGAACAAACACACAGACAAGAGTGTTGGTAGCGCGTGTAGAGATAAAATGACGGATGGCACTGATCTTACAAAGCGTATAATAAGCAGACTGACAGACAGCTGTAACATGTTTATCAAGGGCCACGCCAGCAGTGATAATAAATCCCAGATTCCTAACGGATGACGTGAAGGTGATGCTTTACCATCCAGCCCTTGATGGTAATACAAGTTTCTAGAGAGCTAATAACAGAGACTCTAAGACTCAGCCGGTGGAGTGGGACAGTAAAGTTGCGTGTCGTCTGCATAGGATTGATGAGAAACCTGGTGAGACTGGATTCTTACAGTCTCTCATTCTACTCTCACATTATATACAACAATGTTCTTACAGTATCTCGTTGTACTCAATCTCACGTGCTCTAAAAGTTAGGTGCCCCTCCACCAGCCACTCTCTCTCTCTCTCTCACACACACACATACAACCCCTCCACCTCCTATAGATTCAGCTGACCAGGATTCAGCCAGCCTTTAAACAGAAATTTCCATGAACAGAAAATTCCTTTTCGTCCTAAACCCAACTGTCGCTGGCAGACGACAGTGTGTCTGGAAACCCAGACCTAGCCTGGCTAGCTAGCTGGCTGGCTGGCTGGCTGAGTGGTCCACGTGCGGTCCGGACCAGAGCCCAGCTACGTCACGACAATCGCTTGTTTCCATGACAACCCGCAGTGCAAGCCATCAATTGAACCCAGAACGCACAATTCACTTGTTGTGACCAATATTTGTATTCTGCCATCTTTCGCCTTTTTTTCTGCCATCTACAGCACGGAGCCCCCAGCGATCGGCGAACGCTTCGATTTTGCTCACCGCGATCTCCTTCCAGCACGAGCGGGATGACGTCACAAGTCATCCTCCTTCAGATGGCTGCTCTCTCTTTCTCTCCATCTCTTAGCTATCCAGCCCCTTCTGTTTCCAAACTAACATCCTTTTGTTTAGTACACTACGGCTGGAAAAGCGCAATTGGAAAACCGAAAAATAAACCCGTAACAACGCTGTTGTCTATTTTAATTCAACCCAAGAGTGGTCTGAACTTGATTGCATGGACCGTGATATTTTGAGTTTCGGTTCTCGTCAAGACTACAATGCCTAGAGGAAAATGATATTCTACAAAAGCTACAATTCTGGAATATTATGGCATGAAAAGTGA
This sequence comes from Marisa cornuarietis, assembly GCA_004794655.1. Lineage (NCBI taxonomy): Eukaryota > Metazoa > Mollusca > Gastropoda > Architaenioglossa > Ampullariidae > Marisa > Marisa cornuarietis. The sequence goes on from SMMW01000169.1 coordinate 739,672, forward strand.
GAGATACAGTGACCTATTTGTGCGCGTTTTAAAAACAGGGAGGGGGGGGGGGCATCACTAACTGCTCTTGGGCTTGAATGCGCTTTTCTCCCAAAGTCAGGAAATCTGTTGCAAGGCCTGGACACTTCTCTTTCACCTTCGGTGAGGGAAGAACTCAAATAAAAATATCTTTTGTATTTCACAAACAGCAGCAAGACTCTCCAGTGCTCGCTCTGATCATGATATACAAATTAAAAGAAAGAAGCATCATTCCCCATGAAGTCTCGAATATAATCAATACATACCTGTTAGATATGATCGCTCATAATGCAAACGAGCGCTCGCTCCTTATAAATAAAAGCAACAGATTATGTCTACTAGCAAAGCTTCTCATACTGGCTGTTGAAATATCTTCCCTGGATTTCGCTATTCAACCATCGTCATAAAAATGATCTGCAGTCGGCCTTCGGTAAATTTACGAAACTTTATTTAATTTTTTTTGTTGTTGTTGCATTTTCTAGTCTACACACGTCCGCAATTTTCCGCAGTAGGCCGCAAATTTTGAAAAAAATCCATTTAATTACTGATGACAAAACTTTGAATAATCAAAACCGCAAAATTTGATGTTAAAGGCTGACTGTGAAAATAGTATATTTCATTGAGCAGTGGGCCGACAAGTTGACAAATTTCAGAAGACAGAACGCCATAAGCGTGTAATGAACAACATGTACAGATGTGTGGATACCGATGTGTGGATACCAATGTATGGATGCCTGGGCTGCTCTGCACTCCGCATCCGACAGTCAGGATGGGACCTTTCAGTAACATCCCCCTTTGGCTTGCCCAACTGATGGCGCAAACACTGGATCAGAATTGCTGTTTACAATGTGCTTACTGTCTGAGGCTACACAAATGTCTTGAGAAGCGATCTTTTTTACTTGAAAATAAACAGTCGGCGAAGAACTAACGACATGAAGCATGACACAAGCGAGCGAGAAAGAGAGTGGATGAGAGAAAATAAAAGAAAGAAAACTAAACAGGGAAGAGAAAAGAGAGAAAAAAAAGAGCTACAACAATTTAGAACATAACTGAAAGTAAGAAAATATGTCGAAATTTCGATTTTTCGTAATATGTTAACCTTAATCGCGATTATTACATACATCGATCCGGGTACAGTAAATACGTCACACTGGCTCCCCAAGCAATAATCATAACCATGCATTGTAAAGAACCTTTCAAAAAAGTAATTAAATTAAATTTTAAATTAAGTAAATCGTCTGGAAACTAAAAAACAAAAACAAAAACAAAATGGACGGTTCATTTCGTAATTATAGTGTAGTGTTTTTTCCTGCAAGCACATCCTGCATTTCTACTTCATCATAAAATCACAAGTTTCCTAACCAGTTCTATCCGTAATCCGCATCTCTTTCCAACTTAAACCTTTTACATTCGACACCGGAAGTAAACGTTCAGTTGATGGTTTCTACAGAAGTTTTGATTCAGTGCGTAGAGCAAATATGGCGACCTGGAAGCTGAATACTAGCAAAGACAATGACAATGACCAACTTTATTTGTCCCAATGGGCAATTTGAATATGGGAATGTGCTCGAGTTCAACAGTGAATGGAAAAAAAAGTGGGCAAGTAACATGTATCATATATATATATATAGATAAAAAACTTACAAGGAAATAAAGTATACACATACAACATCACACACTCATACACACACCATTGACAGTTCATCTAAGATTAAGCAGCTGGACTGCGGATGGCACAAATGATTTCATGTGTCTGTTACTCTTACATATAGGCATGGCATAGCGTTTACCTGAGCTTAATAATTCTGTTGTTAGTACATGTTCAGGTAATGATAAAATACATGAAGCTTTCCGTACTATTTGCTGGTCACAAAAAGAAGCTAAATCCCTCTGCTTGATACCAATTATCTTAGCACAGATGTTCACAACACTGTTCAGACTATTCCTATCATGGACAGAGAGATTGCGAAACCAGCAGACAAATGAGAAAGATAGAAGACTCTTAATGAATGACTGGTAAAAACGGCCTAAGATTACTTGACTAACTAAAAAAACTCTTTAATTTATGCAAAAGATACATTCTTTGCTGGCCACGTTTAACAATGTGTTCGGTGTTTAAATTCCATTTGAGCTGGCTGTCAAAAAAAAGATACTCACTACCCTCCTCATTTCCACATCCACACCACTTATCTCGAGTTCAAAAGTTACTGCTGCTCACTTTCTAAAATGTTGGTTGTTATTTACGCTTGGGTTACGCCTGACACTTCTACTGTGAGGTAATGACACCTTTAAACATATTACGAGCACCGACTTTATTATGGTTTTTAAGTCGGTGACCAGGCGTTCATATTTGATATAATGTTTGTAGGATTCCTTATCCGACCACAATGCCATTTTATTTAACACACAAGCTCGTGCGCGCCCACACACACACATGCACAACAACCCTTCCCCCCAAAAAACCAAATTACGCCAGAATGTGTTCGTCTCTTCACCCATTATGTTCTGTTTACATAATGAGTTTCACACAGAATGTAATGAAAGCAAGTCTAATGCCATCATACGACTGACTATCGGAAACATGAGCTCATCCAAACTGAGGGCAAGAGAAGTGTGTGTGTGTGTGTGTGAGAGAGAGAGAGACATTCCACATTATTCAATGAGAATACAGGGCTAATAAAAGCGAACAAACGTGGTTTACATCCTTACAAAACGACATACAGCGAATGCCACCGTTAATATGATGAAGAGCGCCACCCTAGGGATGGGGAATAATGACAAATTGATACAACCAGGTGACGAGAACCCACTAAACAATGGCAACGTGATACAACAAGGTGACGAGAAAAATCCGCCTCACCATGTGGCATAAGCCACAATAACATTTCCCCAAAATAACGGTTTTTCGCCAGATAAACTTTTGTACAGCCCACATACAGCCGTGCAAATATTAACAGCTTAAAACAAACGATTGTGCAGTATACTTCTTAAATGCTCAAATACTCGCATGTTGTGAAAGTGTAGAGAGGATTATTTTAAACCGCTTAATGGAACGAAGACTGGTACGGAAAGGTCGGGTACCACGTGACAGCGGACTGGCCCAGATACGAGTAAGAACGTGGATTTCACCACCAACACTAGAAATCTTTAACCTGACATTTATAAGGTCCACGCGAAACATGGTGTTACATAAACAATTGTGACTAGTAACCTGGCAACAACACTCGCGACATTGTGCGAGCATTGAAGACAATTAAACTTGAGAGTAAATGCACTGATGCACAGTAAGTAACACCCTCTTTGAAGAGGGTACCCGGCGTCGATCGGATTATAATTTATCGCGCGAACGCTTGTAGCTGTATTTGTATACATGTACAACTCTCCAGCTACCACTTTATTTGACATGATGTAGCCTCAGTGTAGCTAAAATGGCAAAACACTTGTACTCATTCACTCGATACACTACTGTCCTTTTTACAACATGTTGAGTCTGACGGCTGATTGTAGGTTAAAAAGAGGTTGAAGTGGGAGGGGGAGAGGTGCCATAGTGTCCTGTGTCCTCAATACGGAGCAGTTGGGAGGTGAAGGTGGGAAGGAGGCGGAGGAGAGACGGCCGCTGGTGGTAAAGGGAGATGCGACTCGTTTGCTCTCGCTACTCCTCTGCTACATCTAGCTCTGTGTCCTCGGTACCGCCTCAACTGACGACACTGTAAAATGTGCTCTCCAGTGTCTATAATTATAGGTATGTTGAAATTTCTTCTGCGTATAGTTTTTTCATGCAGCTGGAACCACTAGCAACATATTTTAGAACGAATAAAACATCTAAACTAGGCAAGCTCCTTCCAAGGCACTATCTCAACATACCAAGACCCGCATCTTTCATACGAACGTAAAATCTGTCCTTCTATATGGGTCTGAGACATGGCGTGTAACAAACAACATCACCAGGAAGATTCAAACATTCATAAACAGATGTCTGCGGCACATTTTCAACATCAGATGGCCCGAGAGAATCTCCAATGCATACCTGTGGGAGAGAGCCAACCAGAAACCTGCCAGCCAAGACATCAAGAAGCGAAAGTGGGGCTGGATCGGCCACACCCTGCGAAAGCCGGCCGAAAATCTAACACGACAAGCTCTGGACTGGAACCCACAGGGGAGACGCAGGGTTGGGAGACCCAGACAGACGTGGAGAAGATCGGTCCACGGCGAGGCGGAGGCAGCTGGAATGACATGGACCCAACTGGGGAGGGAGGCCCAGAACCGGGTTCGCTGGCGTGGTGTAGTTGCAGCCCTATGCTCCACTGGGGGCGAAAAGGAATAAGAAGAAAGAAGAAGAGGCAAGCTCCGGTACACCGTACACCGATCAACAACAGCCTACCACCTTCCCGGAGACTCAATCTAGCGAGGAGCTGACGCACGGTGTGGATTTACAAGAGGGTTGACTGAAAACGACAGACACACAACGCCCGACCCCCTCCTGATTTATTAATAAGATTAGCACTCGGCAAAATCAGAAGACCGCTGAGAGGATTTCTCAAGCATCCTCGCTTCATGCGCCATTTCCGGACTTCCTAATTAATTAAAGCGCCTTAACAGCAGAGACTAGCGCCATTCTTGTCATTAAACTTCGTTGGCAGTGACACCGACATCAAACTTTGCTTATAAAAAGCTTAGACAGACCGACCAGCGCTCCTTGCGGTCAATGCCATCTGAACAATGCGAGAAGCCAGTCTCACCTTTTTCATTCAGCATCCCTCAATCTGAAATGACAGCTGCAATGAACAGGTATTTCAATCGTCTTAGAGGAAAAGATGAAAGAAACGATGAGGGAAAAGAGAATTGCAAAGAGCGATGAGTAGAAACCCTCGCCCCCACCCCCACCCCCAGATAACACGATTCTCTTTGCTTTTACACCATCATCAACAATGTTCCCACCTACACATCTGTTAAGCAACAATCACGCCCTTGGATTCCTCGCTAAGAATAGGTTCTACTGTCGAGACCGGTAGCGGCAGCGGAACTGGTGATGGCCATTTTCCGCGGGGGCGTCGAGGCGGACAACGAGGAAGTGTTTGGCAGCGTGACGCGGGTCGGCCTTGAGATGCACACACACACACACACACAGAGCAACGCCCTCTGTCGGAAACATCAATCCGTCACCATCTCCATCACAGTCCACGTGATCAGTCTCGCCCATCGTAGTTCATGTCTGCACGATTACTGCCACGTCACAGTCGTGCGGCCACTTGACTTTAACATGTCACACAAGTGTGTCCTTTTAGACGCACATATTACAATCCACACAAACATACAATGTCCATACAGACATGAAGTGTGTACACGTGACTGCATACTCTTTACATCTTCTATGTTGCTATTCTCGTACTCGCTGTAACTACGTGTTATTTACAAGTACTAGAACAGACAGCAGTTGCTACCCACACATACCCGGTATCCAACAATAGATAGTAAAACGTCTGGGGCCAGTTGCACATGTTTCTAAGCCTTAAAACTGTTCTAAAGAAGCAAAATCTATTCTTGTTTCTAAGCCTTAAAACTGTTCTAAAGAAGCAATATCTCTTCTCTGCCATTTAGATGCATTGCACAAAAATATACAAAAAAATTGTACTGACAGGATGGAAAGTCAGACTTAAACAACTTTATTTTACTTAAAAGCAGTTTTAGTTTTAAAAATTCAAAAATTGTGGTGTGCACTTTAAATTGATTATCTAAAAAGATTTAAGGCCTAAAAGTGTTTAAAATTAGAAATGTGTTGTGAAATGTGTTGGGAGACTACATCGGCGTAGAGATTTGTTCTACATTTTTGGCCAACTTGAAGACAGGCTGAGGTACGCGCTTTAATTAACAACTTTGATTTGGTGCTACTTGGAATTCTAAAGGCACCAGAAACGTCGAAAAACCACGGCACAGAGTAAATCAGGAGAACTCTTACAACCAAAACTTCGTAATGTGTACTTCAATATCTTACACGGCCAGCATTTCTTGCGAAGATGTACATCATGAGGACACAGCGCAGGGAAACAACTTGTAGGTATGTTAGGTCGTGGCTGCATCGTGTCAATAATATGCTGAAACGACTCTTAATCATTTTCGATGTCTCCCCTACCCACCACAAAGAGCAAATGAAGTTCAAATGTACATTTGTCATAGTGACACAGTTCTCTGAAAATGTCAGTTATAAATTAGTAGCTGTTCTGGACGTCCCAGAGAAAATCGTGTTTATACTGTGGAGATTTGTACATTTGAGTAAGTTGCCGATCTCTTGCAATGACGAAGCACATTTTCAAGGGGCTTAGTTGCGTCTTCGGCGAACAGGTAACGAGTTCCATAGCCTACGGGTCAAAGGGGCAGTGAATGTTGAGTGGTTCACCGTGTCTAAAATGTCACGTGAAATGCGGAAATCTCTCCTGATACAATCAGGTATCCATTTCTGCAAAAGCTATTTGCTTCGCCACGTCTTATCGTCATCGAGGACTTAAATGGAAATATCGTTGGTATAAATATAAAATGTTTGCCGAGTCTCAGGTAGTATTTGTGTTTCCTACATCATAAACAGGTAATACAGACTCAAGATAAAGACAAAATCACACCCCTGCCACCATCATTAATGTTATATATTTAAACTGAGGACAACTCAGAAACCTATGTAGTGTGTAATCCTTAGCTACGTTAACTGACCCAGCTGATGTGATTGTGTAGCAGTCTTCTGAAAATTCCCTCACTTTTCTACTGAACATCAATACGAAAGAAAATAGTATTTTTCCATTTTTTTCTGTCAAATACTGTTGTTTATTTTATCAACTGATGCAAAATAAATAGCAAAAAGAAAGAAAGAAAGAAAAAAACCGGCTTGGAACTACATTACCCAAGTGCGTTTCGGCTCGCGGCGACAGAAGCTGGTGGTAGTCAGACATTACTTAACAACGTGTTTCCACGCCTGAGTGAATTATCTAAAGCCAAAGCCAGCCTCTCCGTGCATTACAAACACAACACCACAGACAAAAATTCCAGTGCTTCTCTATGTGAAGTTAATGCGAATGCCAGGTCATTCTTCTGTTGGATGACATTCATAGACCAAGATGTCGAGGAGACAGATGCACAAAAAGTCTCTGGACTGGAGCAGAATGCACAAATAATCATAAACGTAGACAAAATCGCCAGAAGAATGTCCCGATTTTAACAAAGCAGAAACTGCAATAAAATGTTGAAACAGATGACTTTTCAGCACTGATGTCAAGTCTATCGTAGTGACCACTTCTTTAAAAAAAAACTGTAGAGAAGACTAATGGCGATGAGAGAGTTCATATCAGAGAGAAAAAAATAGCAAAATGCCGATGCCGTTATAAAAAGTATAGGCCGGTACAATACAACAAATCCAAGCAGAAAACCAAAATGGGGCGAGCTGGGCCCCCTTCAAAAATGTTAGAGAAATAAGCTTTAAATTGATACCAAAATCTTGACTTTCGATTCTAAAAGTGCGCAAAATCGAATACGAAAGTTTGACAGCAATTTGTTATGGACACGCTGTACACACTAGATTCAAACTGGTATCAGAAGATATAGATTTCTTTCAAGTACAGGCCTATTAGGTTAAGAAAATAACTCACTTGTCAGAATCTGCTGTGAAAAAAAAGGCGGTATAAACAATTTGTTCTCGACTGCCAGTCGCAGGACTTTTTTTTTCCTTCCATAATTCACGGTGTTATGCTTGAAAACGATTGTTGGTACGTTCACACATTTATTTCCTGTTTTGCTGCTCATTTTATTTTAGTATAAGAAATTCTGTTAGAAAATTAAACTGACTATACGCAGGTGATCGCCGTTGTAGTGCTGCTGCTATAGGGAACAGAGGGTTGAGCTGCCGTACTACGTTCTGAATATTTTTATGTTTTACTTGACAACTTCTGACCAAGTAAAAAGCGCAAATGTTTGAATTTTGTTGCTGTCATGGCAATTTTTAGAAAAAAACTGCAGTTTGTGTGGCAAAGTCACTTCAACCATCATATACGCTTGGAGAACGAGGGCTGTTGGTGTATGGAAATGACTTGTAGCAGAAGAGAAATTAGGCTCATCAATGCAGTAAGGAAGATAATCCAGGTCCTGTATATCTTATACAGGCGACAGGGAAAGTATGTAGCAGCATGCTGTTACTAACGCCATGGCAGTACCAAAGTTCATATCATAGTGAGAAAGCTGAGAGACAGGAACACCAGTTAAAGCAACTGATGAAGTTGCGAGAGAAGCTGCTGGAAAACCAAGCAAGACTTGCTGCCAGGCGTGCCAATACAATAAGGAAAGAGGCAGCACATGGCAGGCTTTATCAGAGTGGAAATGTCTCAAGAAAGAAGCATTCTCAACGAATTTCACGTATCACCATTAGGTCAGCTCTGATGAATCTGATCAGTTATCACAAACTTGTCGTGAACCAGAAACGAACCTTGCGGTTATCTGAGACTGATCAGCTACACATCCATCCCACTGAAGTCGTTCAGAATGAGTGTGAGACAGCTGAGGACACATCAGTTATGCTGTGAGATAGCTGATGACACATAATAATAATAATAATAATATTTTTATAGCGCATATTCACACTCATAGAGAGCATGCTCTTAGCGCTTAAAAACAAGGAAGAGACATGGACTACATGGATAGAACACGAGGGGCGTAAGAATAAACAGCAGTACTGACGACAAACAGAAAATGAAGATGGAAAACACAAAAAAACACCAAGTAACAGAACATAGAAAATATAGGGATTCTGCAGAGAAAGATGGGTAGACAATTAGCCAGAGGAGAAAGGCGGGAGAGTAAAAAGGACGAGCATTGTGTGGACTTTGTTAGGAGTAATGCTCAAGGATGAGGTGTTTTCAGTGCAGATTTGAAGGATTCAGTTGTAGGAAGGTGGCGGATATGGAAAGGGAGAGAGTTCCATTGTTTTGCTGCACAGTAACCAAAAATCCTGTGATGCTGTGAGACAGCTGATGACACATCATTATCAGTGATTCTGTCCATCTTTTGTAAGCTGTGGTATGGGAGTGTGCCTGCTTTCTGCCGAAGGCTACACTGCTGCTTTTGATTAAAATCTGTCATTTTATGAAACGTGTACATGATAAGGCCACACAACATATTTTGATGTCAGTTTGAAGTGTCATGGAACAAAATGAATACATTTGCTGGAAAAAGCTCAACAATCTGAATACACTGATACCAACACCATTTCAGTAGCTTAATTAGAACCAGAGTTACATAATTTTCTCGTATGTTTTGCTTCTGAATGATTGTGTAGTTCATAGCAGAGATATTTACCTAAAATCGCAATTTTGATATGCTGTTACTAATATTTTTCGTGACTTGGGTGTCCAAGTGAGACAATGGCCGAAAGTTGTACAGAAATGGTGTGCGGCAAACATTATATTACACAAATTAATCACACACTCCTACGAGCGAAGTTTACAGAAGGAAAAATAAAATCAGAACACCTACAATGTAGGGGTGAGGTAGAAGTGTTAAAAAAAACATGCACCATGCGAGAAAATGAAACCTTGGAGTACGCGAACTTAACGATAAAATCCCAGCGGTTTCTAAATGTAAACTTCTGAACACTCAATTCTTTGTTCAACCGTCGGTCTGATCCACCACCTTCTTGTCCTTTGTTTCATTATTTTAAAAATATATTATATAAATAATAAGCAAGCATTAGCTCGGACACTGTCATAAAAAAGGAAGTTATTCTCGCGCGGTTTTGTATTCCCGAAACAGCCTGTCTCAAAATTCGGTTGACATATGGCAAACTGGTTTAGCAAACAGCTATTTTCGAAAAAAAAGGTTTGTCAAGCAGACTTTTTTTTTGTTTCTAATATGTCCGAGCATTAAGCATCTGCTGGAGGAGTAGGAAGAGTTTTCCAGTCACAGCCCCGAGCAAGCCGCGAAGCAGCGATCTCAGATTAAAAAGCCAAAAGGCACGAACCATTTTACTTTTTAAACAGTACAATCAACCAGTCAGCTAGTTCACTGTTCATTACTAACTACATATTTCTCTTTCAACCAGCCATCCAGATCCAGACACTCGGTTTTCGTACGAGACACAGGTACGTAAGTATGTAACGATATCTGTAAAACTTTGGAAAAGAATTTGTTAAAAAAACAAAAAACAAAATAATTTTCTCTAAAAACTTGCCTTAATGTCGATTCATACGTGTAAAACGTGTACAATGCTGCCTCCGAGGTTCTCTCATCGTGTCTAAAACTTTGAACGAGGACTTTAAACTTTATAACCCTTGACTAATAATAATAGTCGGCAAAGGAGACCACATACTGAATATAACACAATACACGCGGCTCAGTTTCCTGCAAAATGGTGAAGGAGGGCAGGGCACAAATCTAAGTAAATTAAGAACTCCATTTTTTAAATACAGAGAGAGAGAGAAAAATTCTGCTCACCAATGGGCGTGACTGCCTGGCGATGTCCCAAAAGTCGGCGAGAACACGAAAGGCGCGCCCCTCACCGCCTTCCACTTGGCGACACCAGTGACGTCAGCACTGTCCACGCAACACAGGCTGGGAGCGCCCGCACTGGGCCTGGTGGCGTCACCGCCGTCGTCGCTGTACGTCCTGACGCGGTGGCCTTGCAAAAGTCTCGTCACAGTCTGCACCGGGCCATCATGCCCTGCACCGGAGGTCGCCAGCATCCACCACCTTCACCCACTGCTCGTCGTACTCGCCGTCGTCCTCAGCGCAGCAGCAGTTCTCCTCCTCCTCTTCCCTCCCGCCCCTGCACACCCACGCTGTTGCCGCAACGGGTGTGACAGCAGCAACAGTAACACCACCGTCGGCCACCACTACCAGTACCGCACGCTTTAGAGAAGCTGCTGCTAGTTGCTGACGTCCGCACGGGGACACTTTGGGGCTGTCGTGCCGACTAAGCCACCGCGGCACCTACAGGCTGGCTGGCCCAGGCTGCGCCTCTAGTCGGGAAACATCGATGAGGGCCTGATAACCGCCTTGCCAATCCACGTCCTCTGGGTGTGGCCTCTGCCATGGCGTCGCATCGGAAAATGCCAGTGCGGCCCGTCTCTGGATGAGAATAACAAGAGGCTGTTCAAACAGCGCGGCAGGATCAAACACTGCTTGGCATCTACTGGGCTACTCCCTTACTTAAGTTTGTTTGCTTTTTTTTTTTCTCAAGCAGGAGTCTTGGGGGGTGGGGATGTAAGGAAGAGGGAAGAGGTGTTATTAGTTAACGTCAATGATGAATGATGATGACGATGATAGATGATAAAGACGACTGCAGCTGCAGTATTAGCGATGTCAACATGACGGGGTAAGCACGAGTGTGTATGTGTCACCCAAGGGGTCGGAGAGAAGAACAGGGAGCAGAGAGGAACAGAAAGACAGAAGAACGATCAGACTTTCGCGCTTTCTCTCCTCCTCCCTCCGTCCCATTTTTTTCATTCTTTTGCACGAATGCAGGAACAACAAAATTGTTTAAAAAAGTAAAAACAAAAAGTTAGAATGTGTCTCTAGAGAAAACGTAAGAATCATACATTTGATTCTCTCACCTACACCCTTTTCTCTCCTGTTCTTCGCCGAAGAAGCAAATGGTATGCTGGTATATGTTAATGCATGTAAGTTCCAAAAGATTTTTTTTCTCTAACTAGGAAAGCGTTGTTTATGCTTGCCAACTTACGTCCATTACTGCTTAAGTGTATCCTAAAAAAAGCCAGCTATTTATATAAATACACACTGATGGTGGACAAGATCCTGACAATGGATGAGAAAATAGAAACTGAGAGACTAAGTGTGAGACATACAGAGTAAGAGAATCGGAAGGAAAAGACTTCACTGTGATTGTGGACATTGTGATATGGGTACGATGATGAATGATAAAAACTAGTGTTGGAAATGAAGGAATAAGATGAAAAAGAATGGAAGAGAGGGGAAGTAACACAGACCAGCATGATAATAAAAGGTATGACACTGACATGACGATGATGATAATAACTACTGATGGTGGGAGAGGAGAATGTGTGTGTGTGTGTGTGTGTGAGAGAGAGAGAGAGAGAGATTACATGTATTAACAAGGGATTATTCGTTTCATGCAGGTCTCATAAGTAAGAATGGCTCTGCATATCCTTAGTCTTGGCTTCACCTGATTTAACCAAAGTGTATTGTGCAAACAGTCTTTCATTTCGCTTTTCAGGCAAAAAATATTTTTCCTGAAATGGAATGGTTTCCTTCGAAAGGTAGACCTTTTATAGCATTATCAAGCATGTAAACGTTCATTACTTTGTAAATTCAGGAAATCTATTTCTGAATCGTTCCTAATTAAAAATGTTTCTTCAGAAAAATAAACTGTCTTTACGCCAATAATGGAGCAGCTAAAAATTAAGAGCCTTTTGTGCGCTAATGTTTGATATATAAAGAAATCAGATGGAGCTATTTTATTTAAAAAATATATTGTATAAATAATATGCCAGCATTAGCTCGGACATTGTAATTAAAAGCGAAGTTATTATCACGCAATAATGTCCCCGAAACAGCCTCCTTGACCATTTGCGTGCATAGCTGTCTCAACATTCGGTTGGCATGTGGCATGTGGCGGCTGTTTTGCAAAAAAAGGCCAGTCTTTGAAATTTGTAAGCCAGTTCTTTCTCTGACCACAGCGGCGTCAGCAACCCTTCGATGTGTCTTGAAGGAGTCTTCGACAAGGTGTCGTGCCGGGTCAGATGACCAAAGAAGACCAGCTTACGTCTCTTGACTGTTGATAGTAGAGGTTCCTGGTGTACAAACTCATTGGTTCTATGTTCTCTGTATGAGGTCCTCAGTAGGCTCCACAGGCTCTCGAATGCCTGGATTTTTCTCTCTATACCGGCAAGCAGAGCCCACGTTTCACATCGTAGAGCATGAGCTGTACTACAAGGAATTTGTACAAACTGCACTTTGTAGTATAACTGATGTTATTGCTGTGCCAGATCCTATCCAGATCTTATCCAGCATAGCCACTGCTGCTGTTGCGATCCTGATGCGGATATCTGTCGTTGAGCTGCCGTCCTTGGGCAGCTGTATCCCGTTTGTATAGATCTCTGCTTTGCCGTTGTCAGCCATCATAATTTTGCTCTTATCACTGCTGGTCTCCATTCCATATCCGTTTGAGTTGTCAGTGTGCTTGTAAGATCTTGAAGTCTTTTTTGTTAGTACCTGCTAAGAGGTCTATGTTGTCAGCAAAGCGTTTGTTGCAAATCGGCCTTCCACCAATGGAAAGGGAAGTGTCATGGTCGTGGAGAGTTTCACGCATGATGTTCTCCAGTAAGATGCTAAACAACACCGGTGATAGAAGGCACCCTTGGCGAACGCCTGCTGTAGTGCACAAGTGAGCTCCTGCTTGGTTATCTAGAAGTACTGCACTCGTTGAGCTATTATACAATATACACCGCTTCGAGGACTTGGACGAGGCCTTCTTCGATGCTGAATGTTCACATCACATGCCATAGCCCCTCACGCCAGACTCTGTCGAAAGCCATTATGGCTAATGGTCGAAGGAATAAACAGAACCGTCTTTCTGTCTCTCCTAAAGTGTGTAGGTTCGAGTTTGCAATGAGCATGAGAGGACACGAACTTCCTTCTCGCTCTCACTATTCACAGCCAGAATCTACAAATACACATCCAAATGTCACAAAGTATGGCCACGTTCTATTTTTCCAAACAGGGGTTATGTAAAAAGTGGTGTACAACAACAATAAAGTAATAACTACAATTATTTGTCTCCACACACTTGTTCAGAAGAGTGAAACAGGCATCCACGGTCTCTAACGACAGCACTTCAGCACAGCTGAACAGTCTCAGCCTTTTGCCGCGTGCAGCAGGCTCCGGAGCCCCCGGGAACAAAAGTTTATTTTTGGGTGTCAGTTGACGTCAACACGAATGGCCGTTTCTAACCGTCTTTTTTAGTCCTATTTCGTACGCATCATATGAAACGGAGGCTGCAGGGGGGTGGGGATAGGAGAGCTCGCAACAGGACATGTTTTTAACCGATGAACCAGCCTACTCCTTGACACTCAGCAGCGCCTACGTGCCAGCTGTCCTTCTGTAACCATCTCTAATGAGCGATAATGACTCTGCATGAAATTGCTAACAAATGATAAAGTAGATGATAACGGGGATATCAGTGTCAGCTGTACATTTTTATGTGCCACGTGTGTAGAAGGAATGTGTTAGAACAATTTTTTTTTGGTAAACTTCGTCTTTTAGAACGTAATTCAGCGACGTCCTTATATTTCCACTGCAACCCATCTCAGACCATTTTTACCGTTCCATCATCTGTCACCATCAAGGACTGCTCCGTGACTCCATGGTCATCTTAATTATTCTCATTAACAGCCTGAATGTCAGATGCTAAAAACAGCGACTTTGTTTGGCCAGGTGTTTGTTAGAGATGGTGAGTTAAAATATGAATGTTTGTCTCTTTGCTTTCGTAACTTCAAATACAAAATCCTAATGAGAGAGAGAGAGAGAGTGGAGGGGGGTTTGGAGTTTTAGGCCGAGCCAGCAACTTAGGTTATATCACTATATCATGGCCAAGGCAGCCAGCCTCGTAAACAGATGCCACATGCAGAGAAAGAACAGCATGCCCGAGACGAGAGCTGAACCCAGGACAGCCAGCCTTCATTGTATTGGCGAGAGAGAGAGAGAGAGGAGAAAGAAGATGATACGACTGGCGAGTATTAGCAATAGGCGGACGGAGAGTGAGTTGTCTGAGCCTGTGTAAGGATGTCGTGAGTAGGTTTTGTTAGCATTTCTCCCTTTTCATGACTTGTATTAATATTCTTGATACCCCTAGAGAGTGAAAGGAATAAAAAAAATAATAAATTCTACCTTGATAACCAATGCGGAAGGTTGGGTAAGTTCTAGTCACTGAAATCAGCCTAGGTGAGGTTAACCGACAATGACATCGAAACACAGCAAGTTATCGCTCTATCTCACTGAGGGCATGAGCGGAAGGTTCTCGGTTCGAGGCTAGCATGAACATGCACCCCGAAAATTTCTTTGCCCAGGAAATGGTATAAGCTGCAGAAAGAGAAGACTGGGCCTTGCCTTCCACAAGACACAGCAAACCATTTACAATTTACTGCACTTTACGACCATTATAAGGCAATAGGATCCTTTATCATCCAGTTTAAAGCGATTGCCAACCTCTTTCTTCTTACCATCAAAGTAGCCCCGTATGAGTGACTAAACGATCTGTATAAGGGATCTGTTATTTCTCCTCTCCTCATTTCAAATAGACTGGAAAGCGGTATGAGTGAAATGTCACTGCGATACTTTGTCTTCCACTTTGGAGTCTTGGTATACCACTCGTCTCCACGACAGTGACGACCGTGAACTGAAGGTTCAGATCCTTTCGCCGGCTCAAATGAATTCTCTCAGGAGGGAGCAGCTTTCACAGCGCTGAGCAAATTCTATACCCTATAGCCTCAGTTGCTGAGGCGGTGTAAAATACCAACAACTAATCGTTTCCAGTTTGAAAGACTATTGACAAATCGATTTTTCTTTGACGAATTTTTTCACCCAGCCTTTTCAGCAACGTGTGCACAGCGACTATTTTTATCGCACGCGCACGCATGTGTGTGTGCAAAGGGCTGTAGACAATGTGTAGACAATGCATATACAAAGTCCGTTTTAGTCACATGACGTATGTGGAATTTAATCACAAAACTGAAAAATACCAAGACGATGAATTAGATAAAACAATATCACCTACCCATATTTTTACACTATTACTACTACCAATGACGATGGTGATGATACTGATAATATTATCAAATGTATTTATATTACTTATAGAGTTCCGAATGTCATCACTGTAGGCACCATGCAAAGTCCCCCCCCCCCGACACACACTCACACAGCCCTGGAGAACTGTGTCATCATATAACTCGCGACACCCGATTCTCATTCTTGTGGTCTCACATCTCCAGCTCACGAAAAGAAAACAAAGAACGGGGAAAAAAAGGATGAAAACAGCAGACTGGCAGAAAAGAAAATAAGAAGTAGATAAGAAGTATACTGCACTAGATAAAGCAGAACGTGAGATAAAGATACTGCAGGATATCAAATAAAGAAAACGCGGACATCACCTTTGCGAATCCTGATAATCCCAAGATGTGTCCGTACCATATTTCTCCTCAACTCTCTTTCGATGTCATACCTTATGATTATATTAATATAGTAACTTATTCTTCTCCCGTAAGGGCGAGATGCAAAATAAAGTATGTCTTTCTTTTTTCTGCAGCCCTCGTACATGAAGAATAGCCACTGTCTCTCTATTTTAGCGTGGGGGGTGGGGGTGGGGTCGGAGGAGAAAAAAAAATCGGCACGCGCATGCGTGCGGCTTTCTAAAAGATCGCCGTGCCTGATGCTATGCATAACTGTCAGCACCGGGCGATCGACCTGTTGTACAAGGAATTTGTCAGGATAGCTCCGTGTACAGCATCCCTCCTCATTAACATTATTGACGCTATAAGCGACAGCGGCCAAAATAGCCCACGTCGATGGCTGGAGCCTGAAATACCTGCCGCTGGAGCAGTTCGTCCTCCGGCGCGCCGCACCACAGCAGGGCTGCTGCCAGGATGGTGGCCAGAAATATGCTCATCGCCCCACTCAACCCTCTCCTCCACTATCAAACACCACTATCCCTGCATAGCTATATCGTAGCCAGAACGCTCGTGACAAGTGTCAGAATGCAAAGTGTATACTGTTTGTTTACGAGCTGTATGATTATTTTGCGATTATTTTTCTCTAGAATATTCTGTATTACATTTTCCCGCTCCCTTGCTTGTACTTCCTCCTACAAAATAAATGAGGAAAATACGTTACTGGGTACCATTATAGCTTGATAACACTAAAAGACTTGTAAGGTGCGGTTTAGTAACGTGCTAGATAACCTTAAACACCAGGGGTAGGGGTGTAACAAAGAAGATAAGGTTAGCTCAACATACTTTCACACACACACACACACACACACACACACACAGAGTAAAAGAGTGAGAGAAAATGAAATCAAGAAAATATAAAAGATCGAGAGGCAGACAGAAAAAAGAAAGAGAGAGAACATGACAGGGGGAAAAAAAACGCCACGGGAATGTACATCACATATATTAAAAGTGTAATATCTTTCGAGTTCGTCCGCAAAAACAATTTGAAAAACACTGTCGAGGTTTTACAGACAAACACGTGCACTGGCGGCGTGAGAAACAGGCCCTGGCGCCATGCTATAACGACTTGTCATCAGAACGCACTAGGCAGCGGTTTGTCTTCAAGCAGATCCTCCTTTTCCTCTGCGGAGTTTTCATGCTCAGGCACCTCTTTTTAATTTCAAGGAAGAAAATAATTAGGAAACACTAATAAAAAGAAAACAAACCTAGTTGTATTTTTCTTCCACGCAAGCCATCGACTCGTTCTTGCGTGCCAACTCATTTGCCGTAAAAATAGAACAGCCTGCGAAATGCTGGCTTGATGAGAAGAACGGCGAACCTGTAACACTGGCAAGATTAGAGGATCGGCGAACCTTGAATGTGCGCGATGGGCTCGCGCTGGAACAACTGATGATGGTATTTGCTGTCTCATCGTTTAGCCTGCGTCCGACCCTGGGATCAGAGACTGCAGCTAACGATTGCCTGAGGTGCAACTCCCCCCAGAGACCCAGGGGTAGGGGTGAGGGTGGGGGGTCCACAGCGCTGAGCTAATGGCGTCATCTTGGTGGGAAGGCGGTTACAGCCGTGAAGTGTGTCTCGCGCCACAGTCAGGGGGGGTGGGTAAGGGGCTGGAAGGTCGAGGTAATGAACGGAACCAGAACAAAACTGAAATTGGAGCGGTAACTACCTGATGGCAAACGAGAAGACTGGAGGGTGCACAGGTAGGTGCTACAGTTTCGCTCGAGATAGTTCTCGTGGTAACCTAATTTTTCAAAGCGACTCCAGTAAAGCCGAAATCCAAAGGCCGACAACTCGACCAGAAGGATCGTTTTGACACACAAACTAAGGAACCTATAGAGGGATGGACGAGCTGCAGTTGAGCCTTGGTTTGTCTCAAAGCCAAGCAACCTTCGGCAATTTGCATCAAAACAGTGATGCTTCAATAACTCCTTTTGATTCTTCCTACATTTTCTCTATCTCTCTCACTCTATCTCTCACACACGGAGAGAGTAAAGATAGACCAGCACTCTTGTCAAATATCACTTATCCTTAATTGTCAACACCACCCCGTTCTGCAAGCAAAATGTCTCATTTGCAGCCATAGTGCTGCCATAGTGTACCTTTCGTAAGAAACAAGCACCAATTTCACCAGCCCTGCCTCCGCCTCTCCCAGCGGAGCGGTAGCCTCGAACTTCTAGCCTTCACTAAAGTTGCTATAAAGAACTTAAAAAGCGCAGCTCGCAAAATATAAAAGTTGAGAAACCGGTCCAAGGCCTGTTACTAGCGAGGGGTGCCGTACCCTCGGCTCGTCAGGATGGTTAACGCAAAGAGATTCACGTTCGCCAGAGATCAGTGGAGGGATCTCGGACCTTACACCTAGCGCCACTCCATGCAGCGGGCCCCATACTGTCCGTTTTCTGGCGCTGCACTGGCGCCTGACTGGCTGTCTGTCGGCGGCGTGCGTGACGTCGAGCTAACCAGCTGGCCTGGCCTGCACCAGACAACCACGTCGACATCCGCCTCACCTCCCTTCGTGACGGCACCCCCTCCGACTGCCGTGATGCTCGTGGAGACTCCGCCGCTGGCACAATGCAGCATGGGCGGCAAGCCAGGCACAGCCAGGCTCACTTGACGAAGTCGGCAAATATTGTGTAACGCACGGCAGGATCGTTAGCAACCACTATCCCATGTGTGAGTTTCGTAACCCGAAACTTACTCTACGCCGCACGAACTAACTTCAGCTCTCGTAAGGTCAAACTGAAAAAAAAAAAAATGGAAGTGTGTAATGCGCAGGTGGGTGGGAACGGTGTAAGAACATTGTCATCTGGACATGACTGACCTGAAATCACAGGTAAAAACGGCTAGACGAATTTATAATCGAACTATGAGCATAACTGTATACATAAACCTATTTATATCTTTCTCCACAGACACACATACACGCGCGCGTGCGCACACGCAACAAACAGTGCAACTGTATCTACATATACACTCGTATACACACAGGCTTTTTAATATCCATAAAACAGCCATCTGCCTGTAGACGCATACCGTGATACCTTAGCGGTGATTAGCCATATAAGCATTGCGATGGGATACCTTTCCTACACAACGATGGCACCTGCTTCGTTCTCTCTTTCTCACGCTTGCTTGCTGCGTTCTCATTTTCTTCTGGAGGCCGTTCACTTTTCCGTTGGACGTCACCACCTGATCGGTAATAGAAGTATGGCTTTCCTGTCGCCATGCCCTTGCTTCCCATAATCCTCAGCTCTGTGTGATTATCTTACATTCGCCCCGCATAAACCTTGGCGTAACTCTTTTCTTCTTTTTTTTTTTAGGTTTGACTGCTGTGATCTTGCTGAGAGCCTTAAGAGCTAACTCGAGTGCAAATATTATCTCATAAAACTGGGTTTAGACATTAATTTACAAACAATGATCAAAGAACTCGTATTTGTTCCCGAGAAGCGTTTAAAAAAGTAGTTCTCATCTACGTTCTGAAAAAAAGTCAACATTTCATTTCCTGCCTCGTCATAAAAGTCGACTCGCTGCTATGGCAACACCTGCTTAGTATGAGCTCGAAGATCTCGCAACGACTTTGGTACTCAATGACGTGAAAACATTATAATCTTTCCTCTACCCGATACAAAAATATCCCCAAATTTCAATTATTATCTAAAAGGAAAAAGTAGCACCTCTACGTCTGTCAGCCAGTTGGCATATTTCAGTTTTATTTCATGTCTTGTGTCGAATTTTCCTTTAAAGCTCTGCGTGCCAGGTAAGGCGTACCAAGCATTGGCGAGACGAGACACGAGAAACAGGGTGGCGGCAAACGAACTGGGGTAGGTCCGGCAGTCTGGGTAGCTCCAGTCATCCTTGCTGTGCCCTGCTCCTACCTCCGGTGCACCGCAGCGCCAGCGGCTTTCCTGGGCATCGTCCTGGTAACCCACTGCTGACGTCAGACGTCGCTGCAGGCACGGCTGCACTCGGTGACCCTGGGCGTGAGCACAGTGCAGAGGGGTGGGACGCACGCACGGCACGTGCTGTCGGGGGTCATGAGGCGGGGACGCACCGGACAAGCCCGACTAAGCTCTCTGTCCTGCGAATGTCAGTGGAAGTGGCTACGAAGGCTGTTGTGTTTCGGACGCGTTCTCTCTCTCTCTCTCCAGTCCAACTGATGCATGGTGACAAAGTGTAGAACACGTTAAAGATAGTAATTAGAATTATCCTGCTTCATTTTCGAAATACGAGCAGTCAAAGCGGAGCGCCCGACTTCAGAACGATCACGCTCGAGCACTGAATGTATTTCCTAATTCATGCTAAACAATGCCAGCACCCTTGACAGAGAGAATAAAGCCCATGGGGAAGAGATACTACGGAAAGATCTTTGTAGTCTTTTACAGAGATTACATTACCAGGGGTACAAAATGAACCAGGGAAATATCTGGCCTCTATGACAAACTCCTATCCACAGTGAAAAGACGGAAAGTAAAATGGTACGGACACATCAGGATTATCAGGATTCGCAAAGGTGATCCTGCAGGGGAACAGCACAGGGAGGGAGAGAGAAGCTGAGACAGATATGAAGAAATGGCCAGACAACTTCCAGCAGAGGACTGATCTCGCATTTGTTGCATACCAGAGAAAGGTGGAGAACCGAGTAAGCTGGCGACAGTTGGTGACGATATGGTCAGCTGCCGCCACGGCCAGTCAAGGCTAAGGGACTGACGACGACGACGACGAAGAAAAAGATAATAAGGATGATAATGTTCAAGATGAAATCAAATGTTCGTCTGACACATAGCTGCACTGGCATTCACATCGATTATTGAACCGGAAAGGTGAACCGTATCATTCGTAGGGACCTTAACTGTAAGCGATTCATCGTGTAAGTCTGATCCTTATGGATGTCAGATCCTAACCCTCTCTCTCCCCCATCTTTTATCTTCCCTGATAAATGAGGGTATTCATCTGCTAGGTGGACAGCAATAGTTTTACCGCCGCAGGATGGGCTAGGCAAGCCTCGAACCGGCGATTTCCTGCGCACGAGCCACACGGGGCAACCGTTCTGTAACCTATGACCACAGTAAGATCCTCAGTGTAACCACGGACTTGTATTACTGGACTGCTTGCAGACGATTTTTTTTCAGTGAAGTCATAGAACGAGGCTGGTTACGAAATAGCTTCCGGTTTAGTCACGTTTATTTAGGCTCGCCGAGACTAACAGCGGAGAACTTCGCAAGAGGCTCAGAGTTGGTCTCGGTAGACAAGACAGCAATCCACCTATACACGTCCGTGGTGTAACGAACCTTCTACTGGGAAGGAAGAGATCGGTCTCTACAGGCCTCTGGGACAGGGAAGCCACACGTTCGCTCGCCCCGAATGCCATCCGACCTATCAAACACACGCAATCCGAGAAATGGCGGTCTCGACGAGCCTGAAATATGTATATGGCAGTGAGCAGGGCAGGCAAAAGGACTCTGCCGGAAAGGTTATGAGACCGAGAGAACCAATTATAGCACATAATGTGCGGAACGCCCTCCGCCATTAACCGTCACTAAATAATTCTGCGGCTATAATAAGCGAAATTGCAGGCGGCATTCACATGAGAAGATGAAGGTCGACACACTGCTGACGATGTACCACTTAAAGGAGACGTGTCGGTTGAAGGTGGGGTGAGGGATAAAGGAGGAGGATGAGAAGGGAAGAGTAGCACCCCCCCCCAAACACTATCTTTCAAAGCACAGCCAGCCACTAGTATGGAATCAATACCCTCTGCCAGTGACTTCACAGATTTGACGGCTGAAGATCACGGTGTTGTAAATTCGACGGCTGCTGCTGTGACTGGACTCCACTCTATGTGACTGCTGGAAGCTGCGACCTTGAGGGTTTTTAACGGTTTTGACAGAGGGTTTGGAGGTGGCAAGCTGGATGTCAGCTACAGGGTGACCTCAAAGCCGACTTTTGTTGCACATCCCCAGCTAATCTGGACTTTTCCATTTGCATCTTCCATCTGTCATCCTACATTCATTTCTCTCCCCCCATCCCCAATTCCTCGCTTTCGAATCTCCTGCTTGCGAGCGAACTGGAAGCGTGTTTATGCCCTCCGAGCCACCTTCTTCCCCGCAAAACCACGCTGCCACTTCGACACACACACACACACACACAAACCCTCTAGCTTACTCTAACAATGAAGTTGTACAAACTAAAGGAGTCCCGCGCCCGATTCTCAACAAAAAGTGATGTTTGTTTAACCCTCTTTGTCTCGTGTCTCGCACAGTGAAAAGCTTGAAGCTCAACGAGGTCACGAGAGCAAGAGGGGCAGCTGCATGTACAATGCGGTTTGTTGTTATTTTTACTTTGCGAAGATGGAATGTATAAGGTAAAGGCACTAAAAACGAGCAGAGAAAAGAAGCCTAGAGCGTGAAATAAGAGATTAGGACAACAGCATTAAGACAGAACAACAACACAATGAGCAATGAGCTGACGACAGTCGAGGACACCAGCAGGTAGACCGCAAATCCGTCTTTCTGTATCTTATTCTTTCTTCCGTTTTTCTTTTTCCCTACCCCCACCCCCCTCTTAGCCTGACGATGACTGACATTTTCTACCGACACACACTTCTTTCAAGACTTAGGTCTTTAGTCGATGACTCTTGACGACAGTCGCGCAATAACCTTTACAAAAAAAATCCCAGCTTCAGATAATGACAGTGGTTGTAACAGGACTGGTGTGATGATGAGCGACAGCAACTGTTTTCCAACTACCGTCATGGGCCGTTACCTAAGATTATGTAGGTCGTTTTCCTAAGCTTTCTCTGATTTTCCTCTTCCCTCTCTCTCTCTCTCTCACGTGCGCAACCAGACTGGTGAATGGGGGGGGGGGAAATAAACAAATTGAACATCGCTGCAGAATGGAGAGAAAAATTGTTCAAAAGCTGGAAACATTATCGGCGGCAAGATCAAAGTGCTGGGAGAACGGGCTGAAAGTACCACCCGGCATTGATGGCAAAGATTTCCCACATCTGGAATGGTATTCTGACGTCACTATCCTCCCTCCGCCCAACCCCCAGCCATCCTCCCTCCGCCCTCACGTCTCTCTCAGCAGCCCTTTGTCTCTGCAACTTTTAATTCCGCTCGGTCTTCTAGACACTGGGCTGGCCCGAGAGTTAAACACGTGTACCTGCTTGTCGTTTGCTTTTGCGCGTGCATTATTGATGCAGCGCTTTCTTTCTTATGCTCACAAAATGCGCGCCACGATCTACAAATAAACAGACAAGACTGTCTTTCTATGGATAATGCATGATTTCAGCAGCGGCTATTACCCACTGGTAGGCGAGTGCGAAAGCGGACAGCGAGGGCGTTGGAAGCTCGTACGTATTTTCAAGAGGTCAAGAGGTCGCACATCCCCCGCGGTTGACGCAGGAAGGAGGAGAAAGTTGGAGGCGATTGGCGGGGGAACGTGGCGTGCGTCTTTTTGGTTTTATCTTGCACTCCCTCACATCCATACTTGCATTCACACTTGGGACAATGTGGCCCTATAACCAGTACTGAATAATACACGCTCAAGATACAGTGACACTTGGTGGAGTAAATAAATTTGTATGTAATAAAGCGAAAAAAGAAAACGGATGTGATTCACACAATTAACACTATTTACTTCACGGACAAAAATGAATAAAACCGAGCTACGTAATACCTCGTGGCATCTGACATACTGTGATCACCAACTCTTCTTATTACTACTGTTATTAGCAGTAGGAGTGCGTGTGCCACTGACAGTATTTGCAGCATCTAACCAATCCATCTCCTACACTTACCACGATTTACCACATTGCTACCACTGTCTAGCTCTCTAGCTACCAGCTAGATACAACTCTCTAGGCAGAAGAGTTTGAAAATACGTTCCAATCAAGTATTAATGAGAGGCATACAAACTCTCCACCCTAGGTGTTTTACTTATTTCCGAGAAGTCGGACAGTTCCAGCGGGTGACGCAGGAAAAGGTAGGACTGGGAAGAAAATAGATGTATTACATTTTACTGTAACACGTGTATTTAAAACTGAGCCAGACCATGCGCAGGAATAAAACATTTAATCACTAAGCTGTGCTTTAAAGGTTCACCCGAGCGCAAATCTTTTCCTACTGCGTGGGGGCGGATTAGTAAATAGTCTATCTCGCAATGATGTACTGGCAAACAAGTTTGCACTTAGCTTAACACGTTGACCAAAGTTCCAAAGTCAAGAACATTCGCCCCAGTAATACTAGCATCCTTTGATCTTCACATAGTTCTGCCAAACTTGGTCAAACCTTCGACGATATTTGCTTGGTTAAAAGACCATTCTCATCTTGCTACTCTAATCTGACCAACCAACCACGTTTCGCCTTTCTCATCTCGCTGATCTGACCAATCAGCCTTGCATAACCACTCTCATCTGGCTAATGTTTCCTGAACACACTTGCAAAGCATCTTTGCTGTACACTTTTGTGTTCATCCTCTACCCCGTTCCTCAGGCATATATGAATCCACCTGTTCTTGACAACCTCAAGTGGGTGGGAAACTTTGCTACTGACGATCTTGCTTCCTACAACAACTTGGGGACCCAATCTCTTTTCCCTCTTCCCCACCCAGCCTCTTACTTTCGCTCTCTCAGAGGTGCTTCCACCCAGAACATCCCCACGGGCGTCTATCAGTGATGGCACGTGTCCCTGCAGCACACTCGCAGTATGCACAATTGCTGATCTGGTGAAGTGAACACATCGTCTCCGCAGCCCCGATTAAGCCCAAAGCATGCCTTTCTTTGATGCACGCGCGTGAAACGGCTCCGGAGCATCCAAAAATAAACCAGAACTTTTGTTTCCATTGACGCACGTGTCTTTATTTTCTTCCGTTTTCTTCCTGTTGTCGAACCTTTGGATACTTTTCGGCGAGACTCCAGACCACACCTACAATGGTCGCTTTCTTCTTTCTGTGGATGACGACAAGAACGGAAGGGGAGGGGCGGAGAAACAGAAACTAAAAACAAAAATCAACAGACCAAACCAAAAACAAAACCAAACAAAACAAGATAAACATCCCCCTCCCCCCAAAACAAGATACCGACAGAATCGGGTGTCGATCTGTGTGACATTTGGAAACCAAAGTCACACATTAAAACAGAGAAATAAAGAGAGCTGAGAGAATCTGAAGAGCCTCAACTGGTCGACATTTTAGCATCAGCTGCGACTGTATCTAAATTGCCAGTCAGTCTAATTAAACCGCTTGTGATTTTTTTGTACAAAGATCCAAATATGCGTGTCGGTACGTGAATAAAGCCACAAGCAACTGGAAGAAAACAAATATCCACCCTAACAGGATCTTCATTTCTGAATATGTCTTGAAGTAAACTGCTTGTACTGAAGTAGCTAGTTGTGCATACAGGACACGAGACAAAGTTTCGGTTAAAATAAGAGACATCAAATATCCTTCATTCAAACTACGAGCTCTTGTGATGGTAATAAATAGAACTGATTGGCGACAGCATAGGACAGCTGTACTCACCCCTGATAGGTTCAGATGGAAAATGGCGACAACTTATTTACAGGTGGAGTACTCACACGTGCCAAATAAAGCGCACGGGGCATAACAGTTCAAGATTTGAAGATTTACTGGTCTGGTGGTGTACGTATAAACCAACTCAAATCGAAATGTCTCCCATCAAATAAAGAAAGAGCTGAACAACTAAAGACTATGTTCCATAGTCTGAAGCAACCCTCAGCCACACAGTAAAAAAAAAGCTCCTTGCAGTTCGCTTTAGTTTCGCGGAAACTGTGGGAAAAGTCGCAGCTTTTTTGTATTCCAGTGAACAACTTAAAATAGAATCAGAGGAGCTGATAAAAAAATCCGCTCCACAAAAATCTGCAGAGAAGCGTGGAAATGTCACCCTCAGTTTCTGCATGTAGGTATCGATTCCTGTGTGTACTTATCGATTTCTTAAACTCTTCTTTCTCTAAATGTGCTTTTGTTGTTTGGACGACTGAACAAAGATATTTTTAAAATACAGCCCAACACATGATCTGAGACCTCAGCGAAACAAAGGTGACTGGCAGTACAATAATAATGAAAAATGATGACAAAACATAACCCGCCTAACTAGTCAAACAGCATTGTTTGTTCTGGTTCCTGTTAGGCAAACTCACCTACGTGCATGACAAAACAAAACAAAAAAAATACATCATGGCCACAATGTGTAACAAATCTTTAATATAAAATACAGAATAAAACTGTGGACCAGATGTGTCTGCGGAGACTGGCGACACGTTTCACCGCCGAAGATTGAGAGTTTAGATCTGCAATTGCTTGTCATCGGAGAAGTCATCAGAAAGAACAGATGAAGAATGCTGAGGATAAACCTCCACATGTCAAACAAAATGCAGACAGTTTTGCTGCTTCGAGTCATCAACAAATTAGCCACGACGAACATGTTTCATCTCGCTGTCGACTTCACAAACAAGAAACTGGACTGAGATGAAAATGGCGGCGTGGAAGGACGGACTGTTAGTCAGCGGATCAGCACAAGCCGTAGACGTGAAACAAAAAATGTCACAATCGAGAAATACAGTCCAGTACATCTTTAGGATCACGACAGGTCAAACAATGGACTCCAAAATCAAAATCAACTTACACAAATAACAAAATCCAAAGAAATCCGGTGAGCTAGTCCCCGCAAGCCGGTAAGGCAAAGGGACATCACTCTCAATCAACTCTATTAACGATAAAGGGCGACAGTTGTAAGAGAATGAGTGATAAGGCACGCATAATGTAGTCCAAGGCGTGAGGTTATCACACATACAACTAACATATGATTGGATCTTGTACCTGGAGGCAGCAGGTAGGAGAAGAAAGAAAATGAGCACGCGGACGGGATCGTGGGAGCGACGCAGAACATCACGCAGACGTCTCTGGCAGCAGAGGGCTCAAAGTTCAAAATGCTGCTTATTCACTCAGTCGCAATACCGACTTTCACGGAAGGATTTTGTTTACAGAGGATGTTTCTTATAATTATTCTCTTTGCGTTTGCTCTTCCACCTTTTCTTAAAGGACGCACTGAAGGCCTTTGAATCTCCCTCCTCTCCCATGTTTTCAGAGAAGATGTCTTGTGAGCCCCTGTATTATTGTAAGCCCGTGTATTATTGTAACAAGAGCCACATATCGTTCCCAGCTTTCCTGGTGAGATCTGTTATGCCACCTGCTTTCTGTACACTTCTCCCGTGCACACTTTCAATGAAAGAAACAAGGTTACCTCAGACGGACTCAATATGCACGGACCATGAAAACTAAGAAAATGACAACAGATAAGTCAGAATCTACATCTCTTTCTCTCTCTGATCAATCTGTATCAATTTGCCCAACTACTTAAAGATGTATTCCCCTGTCTCGTACTTTAAGCCTTCACAAAATACAGCACACATCCTTCACACACTTTTGGGTCTGAATGTTACTGTCAGTGTCTGCGAGCTCCTAAAAGTTCTCCATCCAAGGCACCGACACCTACTCAGATTCTGTGATTCTGCATGTAGAGCCTGTAAACCTGAAACAACACGGGGAGATGATATTACTGCCCCCTGAAGTCACGCGGTTATCTTCATCCGCAGATCTGCAAATGTTGCCAGGTATTTTATCCAGAATGAAAAAAAAATCATCGAAAAAAAACCCTCCTGTTTATAACACCGTCGCCGCACTGTGTAAACCTCCGGACTAAAATGGCGGCACCCGGCGTGTTCCCCTCTCCCCACTGCACAAGCAGTTTGCACAAATGTAATCAGTTGTCAGATATCCTTTTTACCTACCAACGAACCTCTAAATGGCTTCAATAAACACCGCAAAATCGATAAGCAAAACACGTCGGGAATTTGTTAAGCCTGGATAAAAGCAGAAAATGAGCAAAAGAGAGGTTCAGGGTAGAGAGCGGGATGGGTGGAGGGGGGAGAGGGAATGACGCATGAGAAGGGCCGGTGTGTGAAATGACATGTTGACCTCACACAGCTCCTTCAGAACCTCACAACCTCATCCCAACCTCGGCCGTGGCATCAATGCTCTCCTCTCTCTCGCAGGACCACCATGTGCACTGCACGGCGGTCGGGCCGACGGGGGCTAACGTGGTTGCCGTACTCACCGTCCACGGATTTGGAGGGGGGGGGGAGGACTCGAGGGAGGAGTAAAGTCGGATGGATGAGCGTTGGAGAGGAAGGGAGTTTGGAGCGGGGCAATAATCAACAGTATACGAACGCGCTGTTTCTTATGAGAATCGACACAGAATGATGTAGTGTGACGAGAGGATGATAAGCTACTCACGAAGAGTAGGTAAACCACAAGGAACAACGACGACGTGTGCATTATCCATTTAAGGCAAATGCTCTCCCCTTACCCACTATTATGCTCATCAAGGACTTATGAAATCCGTCTCTTCCCCTCGGACAGAGGAAAGTGAGTGAAAATGTACGTTGTGTCACAATCTGAAGTACCTAGTGCCACAATCTAGTGTACGCACTGTCCCTTACTGATGCACCCACTGTCACAATCTGATGTACCTAGTGTTACAATCTGATGTACCTAGTGTCACAATCTGATGCACCTAGTGTCACAATCTAGTGTACGCACTGTCTCTAACTGATGTATCCACTGTCACAATCTGATGTACCTAGTGTCACAATCTAGTGTACGCACTGTCCCTAACTGATGTTCCCACTGTCACAATCTGAAGTACCTAGTGTCACAATCTGATGTATCCACTGTCACAATCTGATGTACCTAGTGTCACAATCTAGTGTATGCACTGTCCCTAACTGGTGTATCCACTGTCACAATCTGATGTACCTAGTGTCACAATCTGATGTATCCACTGTCACAATCTGATGTACCTAGTGTCACAATCTAGTGTATGCACTGTCCCTAACTGGTGTATCCACTGTCACAATCTGATGTACCTAGTGTCACAATCTAGTGTATGCACTGTCCCTAACTGGTGTATCCACTGTCACAATCTGATGTACCTAGTGTCACAATCTAGTGTACGCACTGTCCCTAACTGATGTACCCACTGTCACAGTCTGATGTACCTAGTGTCACAATCTGACGAATGCAGCGAGTTACATTCACCAGCACTGTGGCGCGATTCTTTCAACAAAGAAAAAAACCCCGCATCCTCTCGCGATATTCATGGGATAATATGTGGTGCCGAGGAAGCAACTTCTCGCTGCCGAGTATACGATATATACGAAGACTACCATTGCACTCAGGTCAATCAGTTCTCCGTAGGTAACCCTGAACTAAAGATAGGTATAAGCAGTGGCGACATTCCACGGCTTCTGGGTACCTGGCGAAGGGGGCAAAATGCTGGGACAGAAAAATAAGACAGACTCCTAGGAGAGTATAGTTGTAGTAGAGCCAGCAGGTGCGCTGCTCCCCCTAGTGTCTACAGATAGATCGAAAGTTAATGTTCAGTAGCCTGCAGTGGGACCGGGTTCATCACGATCCATAGTCCCGATGTCTCCTGCCAGAGCCGACCAAGCGGCGCGCTACCACTCATCTCTTATTAACCGCCACATCCCCGGCGCGAAGTAGGTGATGAGATTTATGCAGCCACAAAATAATGCACGTGCGCACGTTTCACTCCATCTTCCGCTACCACCCATCACATAGTGCTATTAAATACGAAGGGTATTCTCGGCTCTCGCAAACAAATGGGAGGTCGAGGGGTAAGCGCTGGAGGGCGGAGGGTAGTTTCAGATTCGGTTGCCAGAAGGACAATGATAACAGATTTCTGGAACCTGCGTTGATGACAGACGAAGGTGCGATCAGACGAACGCGATCGCGCCAACCACTCGGCTGACGGAAGGTTCCTGGTACAAGCAGGTCCAAACATCTCTGGTCCCTGAGCTGGACTAATAAATGTCTTCGTGGAAACCATCCGGCAAAAGCTGTAGGACGGGCGGTTACTATTCTTGATTTCGCTGCCGTAAAGGTGGAAATTGTGAGCTGTCCAACTGTTATGACCAGGGTCTTCAAGAACATCACGGGACGGAATATTACTTTTCTTCATTCCATTAGAATTATGGCAAAAGATATATATCGTCGTCAAAGGCAGAACTCTCTCTCTTTCTGCGGCATACGAACTCTGCAGCATGTCCTCCTGTTCTCTCCCCTACACCAGGAAGCAAAGGCACAACAATGGCTATGTGCGGTCACACTGGTGGTCAGGCTGTGTGGTGCTAAACCAAACAGCTCAGCCTATCACCATAACTGAACTTACAATCTGAGGAAGCATCTTGGAAATAGTCTAGAGAAGGACGAGAGAAAACGTAAAAATAAATAAGAATAAATAAGTAAATAAAAATTCAACTATGTGCGCATGTACCACCAACTTCTTCAAGAACACAAGGCGGGAGAATATCACCTCTCCTAATCTCTAACATAGGCAATATGAAAGATAATATAAACAGGTTGCATCTATCACCAACGTCCCTTATGGTCTAGCGACTAATGACTGTAAAAATTACTGCAAGATACTGTTTCTCAAACTCTGGGTGAATTCCTTTCTTTCTAAACCTGTAAGAAAACGACTCGCTAGATAACATTATTAGGTGACCTCTTGCACGGCGGCCTCGCATTGGCACGGAAGGACACTGCTTTCTTGATTAAAAAAAAAAACAAAAAAACACGACCTCCAGGTAAGTCAGGCATGCAAATTCACTTCAGTTCATACATTTGTGCCATTGTATGTGCCATATCGCTGGCAAGCGCGCGTGCTTGTTGTGCCCTATGTTCGCTCTCCTAAACTATTCAATCAAGGAATAAAGGTTAATTAGTCGGTGCTTTTCACAAATATTTCCATCTGTCACTAGTTTCGATCGTACAACCTGTACATTGAACTGTTTGACTGGCAAATGACCAGATACGGAAAACGCGTACGTAAATGGAGGGGGGGGGGGAAGAGTTGCAAAGAAGACATACCTTTTCAGCGAGTTTGGAAACGATCAGTGAGATAAACATAAAAAGGCTACAACAGTCTGATAAAAAGTAGCTGTAAACTGGCCGATCCGACAATATGTTCCCGTGCAGGTCGCCATGCTGTGAGCGATAAGTTGCGAGACATGACATCGACTCGTCTGCTCTTCCCGGTACAAGGAGGATTCCGTGCCGACGACTGACTGTGGAAGCGTGTGCGCGTTCGTGCGTGGGAACAGGTGATTTAACCGCTAACTACGTCTCACGTAACTCCGGGCTCCCCCATCCCCAGCCCACCAACCCCCTTCAAATCTCGCTTCCTTCTTTTACGAGGTGGGATTCTGTGTGGAGGTCTCAGGTTTACTGAGGGGCACGCTACCTCCTGACGTGCCTGAAGGAGGGAAAAGAAGCATGGATACGGCTCGTCTCGCCAGAAGAGGACACCCACTGCTAGGCTGCTGACGCGGGAGCCAAACGAGGAAGGTACGTCACAGACTTTCGCTCGACCGTCGGAGCTTACGTCACCACCTAGCTTCGCTTGCCCGTTCTCGCGCGTGAGGCTACCGAGCGCCGCACGAGAAACCCCGAGCGATGCGGCGACCGCCGTACATCATCAACAGCAGCACGCGCACACACCAAGATGCGCGCACGGCGGTGTACGAAGCGTGTTCTGCCATATGGCGGAGAGGGGGCTGGGTGATGATGGTTCGCAGCGAAGCACGACAAATGTAACCTATGTAATCCATGCTCCGGACGTGGAGAGGAGCAGGACACACAATGTTAGGGAGGACCGAGCAGCACAAGTCTCTCCCCCACCCCCTTCTCTTCCTCCCCCCCCTCTCTCTCTCTCTCTCTCACACACCAAAAGAATCGCAAACAGCACGCCAAAACACCGCGCGGATGCACGTCCAAGGACACAGCCAGGCCCGCGTGTACTAAGGGGGTAGGAGGCGGACGGGGTGGGAGCTTCCTTATCCGTGCACCACTCACGTCGTCGCCTGCACTGCCAGCGAGGCCAGCTACAACAATCTGCGCTGTCGCAGCAGCGGCGGCGGCGGCGGCGGCGAGGTTTGGATGAGAAGCTAGCGACAAACGCACGGGTGTCCGACGGCTGCTGTCAGCGGGGTGGGGGAAGTGGGAGTACACAGCTGCCGCCGCCTTCCGCGGCAGGCGGTGCGGTGGCGGCGGCGGACCTGCTGCTCCAGCTGTCGCTCGGACAGACGCTGGCACCGCCGCCGTGTAAGTGCTCGATTAGCGGGGCAGGATCAATATGGATGTGCTCCTTCCACAGTCATCTCGCTGCAGCCCACACTGAGGCCAGTGACGTCAACGCTGGCCTGACGTAGACGAGCAGGCGTGGAACTTCCTGGACTGGAAACAACGACAACGGCACCGCAAACACAAAGCGAGTCGACGAAGTCCAAGCCGTCGTCGCCTTCTCTCGCTGGCTCGCTAGTCCCAGGGCCCAGGGTACACTTGCTTTGCTCGCCGTATGAACCCACTTAACCGTATTCATTTCTGTCAACTTCGCCAGCTGTCCTACAGGTTGTTTTTCTTTAGCAAGCCGTTGGCCCCACCCGTGTCACTGACGCACCAACGAAAGACTCGCCGTTATTGTTCGGGCGACGCCGACTTGACTGTCGTTTGGCGCGCTGACGATCTAAACACAAGGAAATAAACAAACAAAAGTGAAACGCCTCCTTTCTCTCTTGTTCTTTAGCGTGTCCTTTACTATCACAATCGCTTCTTCCAATTATTGCTGATCTTGGGCAAGACTAGGTAGTAAACTGACGCCACCCTACCTACCTCCTTCACTTAATGGCGTTTGGCTACTTATGCTAAAATTCCGACACGACAGTTTCCACCAATCTCAAGTGTATGCTAAGATAAGTGTGGGTGGAAGTGTCGCAGGAGAATCTGTTTCTTGTCTTCGCGCTCCAAAGACTTCTCAGTTCGCTGCTGCGACTGTGACAACTGCTGACGGCGTCGTCCAAGTTTCGTCTGTACACGTTCCATTAGCGGACACGATCGCAAGTCACTGAAGTTATGCGGTCGGCTTTGCAGCCTCCAGGGGCTGTTGATACGAGGCAAAAGTAAGGTTAGGTCTGACCTGCATTTATCTATATCTAGACACCGGCAGAGATCTAGGACAACGGCGAGAATTACTAAGCCATATCGTCCCTGAAATGTCTTCGATTTGATGGGAAGCAAAGGGAGACAGCCATCAATATGTCCCCCCCCCACTCACACACCCATCTCGCTGTTGATGTTTTGAGGGCAAGTGCTTCCACCTAAATATAAAGGTGATTTTGTTCTCTGTGTGTGTGGAGGGGGGAGTAGGAGGTTCAATACCTGGAAAAAAGAGTTGAATCTGGCAGTCTTTTCTTCCCTACCTTATACCCACCTCCTCCTTCATCTATTCATTCCCCAACCCACGACCAAAGCGTTCTTTCACGTACTATTTTTAAACGAACAAAGGCAACGCTGAGGTCTACTGGTCATAACACAGACCACACTATTTTTTTTTTTTACATTTTTAAGTTTTATGAGCGATTAAAACAGTAATGTGCAGGAGCATTTTGACAATAAAACACAAGACCTCAACCCATGAAAATATGGCATGCTCTCTCTCCACCCCGCTCTCTAGACAAAGCACACGGTGCCCGGTTTTATATCACGGCAAGGCAGACAGACCTGTAAAAAGATGCCACGTGCATTGAAAGAACTGTACCCGAGACGAAAGCTGAACCCAGGACAGCCAACTCTCACTGTATTGGTGACAGGCGCTAACCGTTGCATCACCGCGCCGCCCCTATTCCTTAGTCAAAAATCCCCGTCAAATTAGACAACAACCCTGATCTTCATACATACTCTAATTTTCTCTCTTTAATGCATTCGTTTTAAGTTAAGTATTGTTTCATTTTCCTTTTCTTATATGGAGAGCTAGACGAGAAAAAAAAGCATAACTTTGCTTCCTGTATACAAAGATTTGTCATTTGTCTGCGAATGATTTTCACACTGTGGCTTAAAATTTGAAGACCTCTTGCGAAGGAGTTCTCCTTGCTGACTTACCGATGCCAAACTGCATTTGCACTTCCTATCCTGGTGACCTGGAGTCTGGCGGGGTGCGAGCACTGTCAGTCAAGACAACGTGCTGCCTTTACAACCAGACGGCGACGCAACAATGGTGTACATCTGCTGCCGCTATTGACAGCAGCTTCCATCTTCTTACAACAGTAATAACAGGATGGTCACGTGGGCTGCACTGTCTGGCTATTGTTTTCCTCCCCCCCCCCTCACCAACACATACCTCTCTCCCTCTAACCTCCCTTCTTGAAAGTTCGTCATCACCGCAGCTGAAACTTTGCGCGCGCTGTGGTGTTTATCGTCAAGCAAATAGGTGACGTTATCTGTTTGCACGTAACAGTAAACTTGCCGTACGATTTACATTTGCGATCCACACTTTTTACAGCATGTTTACTCAACATTCACGCACCTACACTGCTTGCTGCTAGCACCATCCATGAATGACTTGCTCTGAGACCTGGCCGAGTTTTTCTGCTCATTCGGGGCTCGTGACGTCAGCTCCCTACAGTCGACCAAGTGTTCTCTGACGTCACGGCTTCGCGGCATTCAAAAGCTTGGCCTCGACAAAACTCTCCTGTCTCCAAACCCGAAAGAAGCTGGCAGCAATAATCCCTGTACACAAAACCCGTTTTTATTAATCCTTATACTAATAACATCCAGATGCGTTTGTGTAGAATCCCCATCTGATGGAAGTTTTCCTTCAAACATGAGGTGGGGGGGGGGGAGAACAGATGGCCAGACCAGTTACTGGCTCCACTGTGAAACGATACGCCAGCTGACCACAGAATCCAGCTGTCGGTATTCCCGACCCCCTCACCGTAGGACAAAAAGGAACCGGATCTCAAAGTAGGAATCGCATGAACACGCGAACACACAATAAAATACGCAGAACATGCACACGCAGTACATCAATGCGTACCACACGCGAAACTACAATTAAAAATGCGTAGCACACACCCGCAAATCAGTGTAAACATGCAAAGACAAATCATATGTGCCTGATATTCGTTACTTCCAGTGCAAAATACTTTCTTGACAGCACTAAGTGGACATGAAGCTGCGTTACGACAGGCACGGAATTCCATAATTGCGCCACAAAAAAAAAAAAAAAAAAAAAAAAAAAATTAAATGCATCAACACGATCCTTCCGAAACTCATTTTATATTTAAAGTTAAGGTTATATTCTTCGAGATACCAATCTTTTCATATAATATTATACATGCAGAGCGACCACCCTCACCCAAAAACAAAAAAGCAAGTCGTTAATGTCATAATTCAGTTCACACGCACACACACACACACACACACACCGCACAAATGACAGGGAGTAACAGAAGGCTATGGTGGCTAAAATTGTCTTTCCTGATCTTCTTTTTAATGTTTAGGGTCAGGGAATGAAATTTCTCTCACATCTTAAAAATGAAATCAGAGTGCATTGCAAACATTCGTGCAATCCGTGTATCAACTTGCTTAAGCTGTTCTTCAGGACCGACGATAAGATACGCATGATTCGTATCAAGAACTGTTTTTCGCGTGTCTTGAAAGATTACTCTGTGTGTTTGTGTGTATGCGCGCACGCGCACGTTCACTCACCTGGTACTAATGCCAATGACATACCACATAAGACACTCGTCACGGAACAGCCACAAAAACCCTCGTCTATTCCTGGAGACTGTGATGCCAAATTACACCTGTGGTTAAGTCTCTCGCACCAGCAACTGCAGTCGGCTGGCCTGTAAAACTATTCTGCCGTCAGAAATAGCGCCGACTCATGGACCTCGTCAGTAATTATCCTAAACCTGATGGACATATGACGAGCTTATCTCAAACAAACAGGAAGCATGCGGCCCGTATCGCAAGCAAAACTTGAGAACCTGCGCGCAGCACCCGCCTCACGAAGACTCTTTCAGAACATCAGCCAGGTTCAGCTGCCCAGTGCTGTTCACACCGAAACTGTTTTCTTGAGGGTGACAACTGTCTGAGCTAAAACACGCCGGTGACCGCAAAGAAACTAGCTATGCCTGTCGTTAAAAACCGAGTCATCAACACACACATTACACGCGCGTGGGCACATGCTCTTTCTCAACAGAGACTGGGACATTGCAAAATGAAAAATATTTCTGGCTAATGCAGGTGTGACGAAATAATGCAGAAGTTCCGTAAGCAGAACACTTGCCAATCCCACATTTTGCTGTCCATAAGAGTTACCGACTTACGACTCACTGCGTGTTAACAGAAAATGTGACGCAGTCGAAGTCCTTTTGTCTCCGCCCAGCAGCAATCCGTCCGCAAACCCTCGACAAGATCAAACTGCCGAGACTGTCGCAGCAGGATCGGAACCGAACCGCACCACCTCTAACAGGCTCTGGTGTGGAGGGGGAGGGGGTCCGTCCGTCCCCTCCGTTGTAGCGAGTCAGACGATATATGGCAAACGTGGAAACTCTTTGTCAATATGAGTGATCTCGTTCTTTTTTTTAAATAATTCATTTAATTCAATATTTACATAAAGTAACTCACAACATGCTATTTGTCAATGGACTGAAGATGATTGACAGCTGTAGTGCTTGATATGGACTGAAGATGATTGACAGCTGTAGTGGTTGATATAAAAGAAATGTCGCGGTTTATATTGTTAGACAAAGAGCCAAATGCTACGGAAAATTGGCATTTTGAGTTGGAATGCTGCTGATGAGGCAGGTCTGGGAGATGACCAGGTCGCGTCCTCCACCACACATGGCGACCACGTCTCGCACAGAATGCACTCTGAGCCCTCGGTAGACGATGACGTCTCTCAGTCTCACACACCCTTTTCCTGTTTGCCAGTCGTCCCGAAACTCGCGGCCTGGCCCAGCACCACTTGAGAACCCGCAAAGCTTGTGCTGCTCTCGAGATAGGGAAGTTGGGTAAAGTCGTCGTCGATTGGCGGAAATCTGTACCAAGGACGTCACCGTGCATCCCAGATCTTTAGGGAATTAATCATAATCCTTGACATAATCCGCCATCTGAGCTGCACGTTCAGGAAGATGTTTTCGGTCAAAGTGGTGTCAGCCTGGCAGAAATTACTTCTCTCTTTTCCATCACAATTCCCTGTAATAAAAATCTACCTATGTTTTCTCGGCTTCCGGACAGCAACTTCCAGTAGTGGAAGGCGGGGGGTAGTCGTTGTGATGATACCGTGAGATAGGAAAGACATACAGAAAGCTACAAGCGGTTCACGTTACCTATCTATCTATTGAGAGATCTATAGAAAGGACTAACAGATGAACCGACGCTGACTACAGACCAAACCATACATTACTGAACCAAATAATCTCTTGAACCCGAGCTCGGACAACCGCACAAGTTATGTTTCTAAAATAACCTCTTCTTTTCTCAGTAGCAAGTATTTAAAAAAAAAAGTCAGCAGCATATTCTTTCTCTCTCTTTCGCTCGTTTTAAATTAGTAAGGAAAAATCGTGACTTACACGAACACCCACCTCCCTCTAACATTACTGCACAAACTACTCCCTTCTTTACACGTGACTTCTACCCAACGTTCTAGCGTATCCTTAGGCAAGGTGTCCTCGGCAGGTAGAGTTCAACAAGCGGTGGGTGACAAACACGGACGAGTGTCCAACGTAAACACAAGAGGCCTGACGTGAATGGTGTACGGGGTCATGTTGGGTAAAGGGGGTGGTGCCCTGCCTCGACTGGTGCCCGCCCCGCACAGGTAAAGATTTCTCGAAGATCAAGTTCAATGATCTGAAACGAATTTCAGAAAAATACTTTTGACAGCTTGAACAACTTTCTTGACCTTTGCACTCTGCGTCCGTGGGCGGTAATACAATGTCATCCGAATCGCGAAAGTGATCAGTTCCAAGGCAAGCCGCTTGAAGGCACAGAAGCCTTGTGGTAATCCAAATACAAGCACTGCGGACGAGACCTTTTCTTGAGCTTCATGATGATGCTGCGTGCGTTCTCTCTCTGCCTGCATGTGCGCTTGCGCGTGTACGTTTGTGTGTGGGAGGGGGGGGAGAAAGGAGCTCACGCAGACCAACTTCGACTAATTGAGCCTGTAACCATTGCCACACTGTGTGTTTAAAACATATATCATAAATAATGTGGTGGAAAAAAAGTACAAATAAAAACTGGCAACAAGACCCAAAATTTAGCCAAAATTTGAGTTACATTAGAGAAGACACACAGATTGAGGGAGAAAAGGGGGCGAGAGAAAGGTAGGGGGCCCAAATATATTTCGTCAGCGGCACAATGTTTTCTTGTGTGTGTGTGTGTGTGAGTGGTTTCTAGCCAGAAGTGTCCATGCTAACACACTACAACAAACAAGCTAATTGGTCTAAAGGCGATACTGATTTAGAAATGTGTTTGTATGGTACCTTTGCGACATACGCTGACTACACAACAACAGTGTCGACATTCAAGTCCATCAGACAACCTTTGCAACGTAATCAGCGGACATAGTGCGTCCGACAGACATTACAACCATTACCAACAGTAATCTAGTGGATACAACAGTGCATCCGACAGCTTTGCAACCGATTGTGAGAGTAATCATGCAGACATGGTGTACCAGGCAGGCTACTGAACGTAATCCAGCGGACGCAGGGTGCCCCAGATACTTCTCAACCATCGCTAAGCGCAGTTCAGATGACGTAGTGCACCAAGCAGACGTCTCCGCCGTTCGGAACGTAATCTAGCAAACACAGTGCATCCAACAAGACTTCTCAACCGTCAATGAACGTGGTCCACCGGACGACGTGACTTTGACGTACGAGTTCCCCACTTGGAGCTCAGCGCTATCTAGCCGCCCTTGTTCAAGCCGGAAGCTTCGAGTTGAGCTTATAATCATTATTATAATTAAAGCAGTGCGCTTTGGCATACGGGGGAAACGATTACAATAATCTTGTCTGATCGAGCATCTTGGAATATCTCGACGGTGGCGCCTCTAAACTGCGGACAAACAGGTTTTCGCTGGAAGTGAAAGTCGGGGTGATCTATTTACCAAGGGTTTCTCCTCCACGTACTCCGCCATTCACCACCCTTTCGTCAACTTTTCCCATAGTGCAAAATCACAGCTAGGTGGAAGCACTATCGCCAATCAAATCAACAACCGAGCAAAGCAATAGAGGGCATAGAGACTCATAGCACTGCGGCATATTCCTACCTAGAAATTAAAGGGGTTTTCGTTAGGGTGTTAAAGAGGGACAAAAGATGAGTAATATAACAAATGGCACGAGATCTCCTTTAAGCTGCACGGAACCAAATTTAGCTTTGAGGACAGGTTTTCTCAGACGGATGCAATTTAAAAAAAAGGCAGATCGTGTTCATAAGCTAACCAGCACCAAGGCGTGTGTTCGTCACAGGACATACATTCATGGTCTGTGTCGATTTTTTTTTACGGTCTGTCGTTCTTTATCAGGGCAAGGAGGCACTCATGCTTTGTCCATGAAAGATGGGGTCCAAAGATAGTCTTCTTACAGCAGAGTGTTTATGTCTCACTGGTTTCAAACGGCGCATAGCGTAAAAACATCTAGCAGTTTTCTTTCCTTTTTTTTTTTTTGCAAAAGCATCAAATTTGAGAAGTTGCTATGCACCAGCTAAGAGTAAGACACCTTCACCTATGCTGAATCCTCCCTTCGCAACCAAGTGAACTGACGCAGAATAATCAGAAAACTCGAGCAGGCACGTCCTTGACATACAAGTTTGTCCCAATAATTACTATAACTGTTTGCTTTTGCTATCTGGCTTTTTCTCCTTTGTGTGGTTGGGTTGGAGACATTCTTATTTGAGTAGGGAGGAAGCTGCTTTCCTTTGTTAATTCTGCTGAAATGCATTGTCGATAAAATACAAAAATGCATACACAAAAAGTGCATCCTTTACTCTGTACATATTCCATTGTGTCTAAAGAGCCTTCAATTTTTTTTTCTGTAAAACTGGTACCAAAAAGGCTACTAGAAGTTTTGACATTGTGCCACTAGAAGTTTTGGTGACAAAAAGTTCCTTCCAAGTACCAAAAAACACAGTTTTTACACTTTCTTCCCTCAACCCTTTCCTGATGCTTTTGTGAGCCAGGCATTCAAGAGTTATATATGCTTTATGAACACCTTTTATAATTGGTGAGCTCTTTTTCCCCCCAAACCCCCTCCCCTTGCTGTTTTAACTTTACTAAGGCAGTTGCTTTGTGATGATAAGTTTATAGCTTTAGCTGCTGGATTACTATAAAATGTCATCGTAAATAATAATAATAATAATAATAAAAATCTTCATTATTATTATTATTCCCTTTTCTCTCTCTCCCCCCACTAACCTGTATCATTATAATTTTCACCAGTTTATTTTGCCATTGCTTACTGCCTTTTTCAAAAACATTCTGCTACATTTGGAGTTTGGAGCTTCCAAAACGAGAGACAAGGGCATGCACAGCAATATGGCCAAATGAATAAATATTTGTATGACTCAACAAAATATTGTTGACAACTCTAGCCTAAAATCTGGAAGCAACTTTTCATCATCTGCTTCATTCATAGTATATAAACAAATGTTGTAAATCTTAAAATATACTTTGTAACAATGTACTTTATAAAATCATACCCACATAACAAGTATAATTCTCTAGAACAATTTCATTATTTGTTAAATACAGCATCAAACCAACAATGTAGTGTATCATTGTTTGGTAGACATTATGACTGCTAGTGACTGTCACTTAATTTTTTCAGGATGTGCCCTGATGTTAACAGAAGCTGCAGTGGGCTATACCACAATGTATTCTGATCATAGCATACACCAAAGTATTTTTTCAGTGTGCTTGTATCTAAAAACAGTAGATGCTTTTTCACAATCTTTCATTCCTCCTATCAGTATTCACATCTCAGTTATCCTTTTAATTTAAGGTGATGAAGGATGAGAATAGCAACAGGACCAAAGGTTGTAACAATATTTATTAATATAAACTAATAAAGACAATGTTATGTAACTGAGAAAATTTGCATTATTTATCAGAGTGTGTGTGTGAGAAAGAGAGAAGAAAGTGTGAATGAATGCATGAATGAGAGACTAAAAGAAAGTTGGGTATGTACTAAAATAAACACTAATTAGATGTACCAGATAAAATTTAAAATGTGCGATTAGGTCGTTGAAAAGAATTAGTGTTCAAGATCATCTACTGCTGTGTAAATATTGTGAACATAAAGTTTCACAAACTATATCACTGGAAGATAAAAGAGGAAACTAATATTTTATTTTTGTAAATCCTTGCATTAAAACATATATGATAATTTGCTGGTATTCCTTATATAACATTACCCCAGTAAGATATGAGTACAAGTCCTGAAAGAGGTTATGAAAAAAGGCACTTCCTGTTAAAATCTTTTCTAAATTTAGGTATCAGATATGTTCTATGTGACATAAATATAATGTCTCAGATTGTATAAGCAGCAGTTGGAAGAGACAGGGAAAGTGGGGTGCAGAGACAGGGAAAGAAAAAAAAAGAAAGACATGGGATGAGCAATGTTTATGATGGCGCACCTAATGAACAAAACTGAAAACTGGCAAATTAAGAGAGGGTGTTCACGGAGAAAGGTACTGTTGCATTAATACTAATAATTAGGCAAGCTGAATGGAGCTGTAGTCAAGTCTGAGAATGTCTATTCAAGTCAAATACACTTAATAATGGTCAAACCCTTCTCTTATTGGCTTCATAATAAATACCTTTATTTGCTTTCTGTTGCC
Source organism: Marisa cornuarietis (assembly GCA_004794655.1). NCBI lineage: Eukaryota > Metazoa > Mollusca > Gastropoda > Architaenioglossa > Ampullariidae > Marisa > Marisa cornuarietis. The sequence goes on from SMMW01000169.1 coordinate 781,701, forward strand.
TTTTGACTATTGATCATGAAAGTAATTTCAGTAAATTCATATGAATCTGACTGAACATTTCAAACTGGATTCTCAAACTACATAAGCTAACATAATAATGCATAACAAAATCTTCCTTTAATGAAAATTTTTCTAAAGCATATGAATTTTTCATTTCCCACATCATGTTCAACTTTTGTATCACATACAGTACTTAAAAATATTTCACTTTTCACATTTATCATTTTGACATTTACATTTGCTTACATTAATACTAACACTTTAGTGTTATAGAGTGAAGGAATTTAGCCTTTTGTTCTCTTACCGTCAGCTAAATGCCACAGATATGAAGTTGATCAATGTTTACAACATAGCTGCTGTAGCATAAAAAAAGATAAAAGATATGGTGCAACGGCTGTGGATGGGTTGGGGGGCAGGGGGAAGGAGAGAAACAGGAAGATTAAAATAAACAGGTGTGAGAACCCTCTGCTAGGGTAATACTCACACATTTAAAAAAAATTAGTCTATGTTACCATGCAAAGAAACAAAAGTTGGAGTGATAAATAAGCAAGCGTTTGTAATCACAGTGATTGCTGGATCTGGTATATGCTTAATATTGCGCAAAGATAAAAACATCTTTCTCCCTCTCGTTCTCTCCCCTCGACGATTAATATTATTAATAACAGTAAGTTGCTAACCAAGCTGACACAACGACCACAGTAAACAAGACCACGTAAAAAAATCTATCAGCTGAAAAATGCCGACACATAAACGCGAGAAAAATGGGAGCATTTTATACCTTCAGCAGTGTTTGAAAAGTAAAAGCTCGAAGGGGGAAAAAAAATATATATACCTACTTACAGTCGTACGCACAGCTGTCAGAACAAGCGAACATAGTACTAGAGGGCTCTGCAGACTACACACACTCTCAGATTCTGCACCGCCAGTGACAGCCAAAACGCTGCCGATCTGCAGTCAGTGCAAGTATCCAGCCTATCCACATATGGAATGTCACAGACACAAGAGTAAGCACAACCGCAACTTACAGGACTACGAATAGTGACATAAATGACATGGTTATGCAGCTCTCACCTATTTTCCTGGTTCGCTCATCGTCTAGTCCCACTGTGAGTTCGCGAATAGCGTAGCTCGTTTCTTCTCATTTCAACTTCCTTTTCTCCAAGATATGAGAGCTCTACACGCCCACGCACTGTCGGCTGAATCGATTTCTATAGTCCGTTTCTCGCGCTTGCCTGCCAGAAACTTGAGTTTAGGCTCTGCCGACCTCATCAGGACTAATCTTGTGCAGAATCATAACATTTTGACAATTACATCACAACATCTTATCGCGAATAAAGTCATCCCATCGTGAGTGTATGTTAGAGCTCGTTTGCCCTGTTAACGACGCCCGATCGTAAGTGATGACTTCTAGTTTTTATGTCCTGCAGCACGCTTCGGCTTCGAGGACTCACACAATAAATACAAGGATATGTGCTTTGTGAAACAAAAAAATGTCAATTTTTATTGTGTGGGCCGACAAGGACTTGTTAGAAGATGAATGACAGGAGAGAGATGCATGTTTTAATCCAGCTTTTGTTTTTAAGAACTACCGGGCATATAATGTGGCTGTATGGCTGACGTATAATGATTGGTAAGCTAAAGCATCACATCTTTGTGTACATACCTACAGTTTAGTGTTTACAAACTGGTCGTGTATAATCTCTCCAAACAACATTCACTTACATCTATTGATACAGTTAAAACGACTTTTAATTAGTGCCACATGCACTTTGGTTGACAATTAATGCAGGGGAGATCACCAAATGGCGTCTCCGCCGTATCATCGAAGATTGCTTTCCCTTCATATTAAAAGCTTTCGATTCATGTCGCTTGCCCAGGGGTTCAGACAGAAAATTAATCGCGCAGCTAAGGCGTCTTTATTATCAAGAATTACAAATATCTCATATGAAGCGGACAGTCGAATGATTTGAAAATTGGTGCCGGCGCCGTAGAGGCGAGTCGGTTCGATAACCGTACGACGTGGTGCACTTCCCCAATTTGACCCAGCTGTCGCCAATGGATAACTCGAGTGGTGAAGAGATCCTAAAACATATTACTACCTGGCAAATTTTTTTTAACCTGTGAAGTTATTTTCGTTTGTTTTGTAATTTTATAAAGATTTTCCGAAAAATGTCTACGCCGTTCAATCTGCAGTAATCGCAACTAAAGAACGTCGCGCAGTGTTCGTTTTATATCATTGACCCTGATTGTCTTGTGAATCAATATTACGATGTGTACAACACAATGACCTGGCCTATTGGCTGTTATATTGCGATATACAATCAACATTATTATTTCTAATTGTCTAAATTATTGCTTTTCTGCTTCAAATTTGGCTGTATTCCCCGCCCCCCTTCTACCCAAATTTGGTCACCATTTGTAAAAATTTCACTTCATCCAAGTTGTACAGCTTTTTAATATCTTCCTTTCTTACCCTTTATCCTTCTTTCTGATTGCGATCTTGTCTAAGACTTACACGGCCAATCGTCACAGTTCTAATTACATGACACTGAATTCTATCACGGACGAGTACTTCGTGCCTGCATGGCTGTATTCCATGCGGTATTGAAGTCCGAGACGAGGTAAAAAGATCGAAAAATTAACGTTTCCTTCATCAGTGATGCTGTCGAAGATATAATCCATCTTGCGCGATGTCATAAATTACATCACTACCTATTTTGCCCGTGGGCTGAATCAGTTTTGAAGTGAACTACAACAAGCGTTATTACTGGACTTCTCACTTGGTACAAATAACATTTATCTGTCTAGAACTCTTGCCTCAGCTAAACAAAACTGGAGAAAGCTATTTCCCTGACTAGGCCAAAGCAGACGTCCGTGGGCCTAAGTCTTGTAGTTTTGCACTTGAGAGGACATTTATTAACAAAAAGAATAAACAGTGAAATATATTGCGCCGTAAAAATAAAGTCTTCTACTTATTTTATTGTTATTTTATTTTTTAATTATTAATATTATTAGGTACCCAGAATACGAAACTAACCTTGCCTAGTGACGCTAAATGTGTTTCTTTCGCAAAAGATGTTGGCTGGAGAAATCGAAGAGACGAAATCGACGTTCCGGTAAATCAACAGGCGTCGGTTTGTGAAAGAAACCAAAGCATTCTCGGATGTAAGTTGCTTTTTTGGATCAAACGTGGAAGACAGAGAACGTAAGGAAGCTGAGTAATCAGTGTAGACGGAAATGAAATTTGGGAGAAATCATGCTTACTTAGTTGGTTGCGAGGCGGGATGTACGATCTGTAGATTTTGTTCTTAATCTTACTAACGTTAGCCTGTTCATTAGATGAATTCAAGTCAAAAGACGAAAGGCCAAACTTAAGAAGCACAACCTGCCGAACTGAAGGCTTTTTATTGATTTCATTAGATATTGGTCTAGTACCCAAATTTAGGGCTAGAATTTTTGTGCTGATCGTTAATGGATTTCAGTCACTTTCCATTTTTACAAGAAGTAGGCCTAATTACTAAATAACTAAGCAAAAAACTATGTCAGATGCCACATGAAATGACTTAAATCTTGTAGAAACATGTTTGTTAATTCGTTTAAAAGAGTGTTCACTTTCAGTTTGCTATCTTTGCATAATACGACATGTATCACTTTAGAAATTAGACTTCAAGACCAAAGTAAGTATGACGAGGAGTATTATATATATATATATATAAGTGTTTGATTTCATGCCAAATTAATTTCTGCTGTTCATGCGATTATCAGTAATATGATGTGGTAGCGTTTAATAGGCCCTAATTTTTGAGAGGTGGATGTATAAAATCTGTTAAATGGGAATGCTGTAGAATAGTTGCCTTTTAGCTAGAGATGGCATGCTGTATTATATTCTTGATTGTATTAAATTAATACAAAATACATAAAGGTAGTGCAGAAACTTAAGCTTGATTTAGCACTATTTAAAATTTGTAATATAAAGTTTGTAATTCTAGACTTTATACTAGTAAATCAAATTGAACAAAATAAATAAAATTTTCCAACATGCAGTTTTGAATAGAAATATTATTTCAGTTGCTGGGAAAAAAAATAAAATCAATCCTATTTTCTCCCCCAAAGAAAGATCAAGCAATGGTTGTTGCGGATGAAGATCCTCCTCGTAAGCGCTCAAAGTTGTCCCTTAAGTCTTCTAGAAAAGGAGAAAGTACACCACCAGTGGAGGAGCCACCTTCTTTGGAAGCAGCAGGTGCTGCTCCACAGGGACCCATTGTTCGGTGAATTTATTTTGAATATATACATATATCTATTATTGGTCTTGAGAGTTCTTAACTGTTCATTTTTTCATATCGCACACATACTGCCCACCTATGCTTTCCACCATGCTGTGTTTGTGTGTGTGTATGCACATGTGTGTGAGAGAGAAAGAATAAGAGGAAGATAAAAAAAGCATGTATGTGCTAATTTTATGCAAATGCATGTTTGCATACATTTATCCTTATTGCTATATATACATGGTGCATGTTTGTGTGTGTGATGGATATTGCGGTGACTAAGAAAAACACATTTTTGAATTCTTTGCCTCGAACAGGCCAAAATCTGAGCCCACAGCTGAAGACTGCCCTCCTCCTGTTTTGGATTTGTCCCAAAGTGACCTTCCTTATGACAGCTGTGGTGTACCCCCAGTTGCTTCCCTAGAAAATCTGGGTGAGATTTTGTGATGAATTTGTTGTCAAAATAAACCAGTGGTTATGCTATTAGTATGACTAGTATAATTCAATTTTTTGTTGCTTGCTGTGTTTTCCATAGCAGAGTTCTGGTCACAGTAAAAAAAGAAAGTCATGCCAATGAATTTTGTTTTCAACTTCTACATGCTTTCAGATTTCACAAGGCAATTTCAGGATTTTTGCATCATTATACTTTGTGAAGTTTTGAAATATTATGCTCCTCTAAACTTTCTTAACAGTTATTAAAAATGACTTGTTGAAGAGATTTTAAAATAAATGGAATTGAGTGATGCTCAGTGAATCAGTAACCATATTTTGTAATTCAGCTTTGGAATGGCAAAACATCAGCACATGTAAGACCTGCTAGGCCTTGGTGAACAGATGACAGTGAAAAGGATCTTGGTCAGACTTCGTGTGTGCGTGTCTGCATGTTGCATTGATTTAACATGAACTACAACCACTAGTCTTATTATGCTTGGTCTTTTAATTGAATAAAAATAAGTACCTTGATTACTTTTTGAAACTGGTTTTTATCTTTGATCATACAGGAAACACCTGCTTTTTGAACAGCGTACTAGAAGTTTTGCGATACACTCCTTGTTTCCTGGAAGGCCTGGGGGAACTGTACCGACATATAGTTTACCTGGAAAAAGTCAGAGCCGCAGCATCTTCCAAACGTGGTTCGGAGGTTAGTGGATTGTTGGTAATATTTGGCACGCACAGTAAATCCTTTTGTTCTTTATAGATTTATTAACAGTAAACACTTGTCTTGCTCTGTAACCTGTTTTTATATAAATATAAATAGCTTGATATTATGAGCTTGCACAGTAACATTTTTTGTTTTTTTAGGAACATAAGTATGTCATCTATCATAGCCTTTTTGAGTTGCTTTTAAGCTTACCATCTTCCTGTATTTCCAGGCCTCTTTACTGGCAAAACTTATTTATACAGAAATATACAAATCGTAGATCCATTAAAAGCCAAAGAAAAGAAAGGATTATTATTATTACTTTTTGTTATGAAAAGAGTTAAAATTGTGTCAAAAAGTGTATGCATCTAAAGATTTTTTTATTGAAGAAATTTCTTAACTGTACGTCTCACTTTCCCACTTTTGCAGTTGTAGTCCTTTGTGACAGACTGAAAATATGAGATTGAATAGGGTAATTTTTTTAATTTGATAATGCATGTATCACAAAACACTTTTTAGTGTAAATCAACCTAAATTGTCTTTTCAAGTAGGTGGCAGCAGCTAAAATTTCAAATTGATTAAGTTCAAACTGTTTAAGGTTTTTCTGAAAGAGTAATGAAAGCAATGATATTTATAAAAAGATGCAATTATCTGTGGTAGCGTATGGGGTTCTAAAGTGAGGTACCATCACAAAGACCCCAGAAATAATGAAAATCAGTCATTTTCGAATAGAATGAAAGAGCATATATAGTTAGATAATGTACTCAGTTGTGTTCCTGTTCGATTGTCTGCTACCAGCAGATTCACATTAAAGCCCAACCCAATTTCTGAGCAGAAATCGCTGGAAACAGAGCACAAAGTATCACAAAAACATATTCTGGTGGTATTTTATAACAAAGAGGCAGGAAAGATTTTATATTAATATTTTTCTCTTAAGCACTCCTGGATTTTTTGTCAAGAAAACAGGAAGTGACGAAACGGAAGTATTTCTAAAAATAGTGCCGTCTGCACCAGCTGAAGTCGAAGAAAGAAGATGCAATCCTCGGTAAACAAAAACTGTCCAGGGCAAATTGTGCTGTTGCTGAAAGTTCTCTTTGGCACTCAGATGGAGTTAGTTTGTACTCATTAAGGAATTCATAAAGATAATGGCAGCAAATGCCAGTGGATGAAGTTTGTTCATAGATGTGTATATACAGATCTTTGCTTTCTTCAACCCTGCTCTGCGAACATCGTCCCCACACCGCACTCAAGAATTTGCTCGAAACATTTCAAAATGGATTGTTATCCAGTCACTTATACAGTACAAGCAAGTCTTGGACTTTTCAGTAAAACGAAGAAATCTTATTCCTACAACAGTGCTTACTATACACAAGCACGAGATGTTAAAACCAACTACGACTGCTGGTAGAACAAGCACCAGATATACAACATCAACAGTTTCTACACCGTCTGGTCTTCAAGTAACATCGTGTGACAGTTATAAACACAACATCATCAGTCGTATCTTTATCCAACATAATGCTAAAAACAACTGACAGTGTGAGGGCACTATTGATGTGCATGATCGAAACAGCTAAAAAAGGGAAAAAAAAGGGATTGAGGATGATAAACATAAGGAGCTTAAACGGAACACGTGCGAGTATCAGTAAATAGGAAATTTTGCATGCAGCTAAATGAGAAAGAAATAAGTTTTTACATCGATAAGCATGTTTCAAACTATCACTATATTTCTAATTGTAAAAAATCCTTTTTAACAGTCAGTTGTAACTATAAAATAAAAATGCAATGCTTGAAACCATCAGATAAAAAAAAGTTGCGCTAAGACAAACGCTTTTGAAACGTGTTTACATTTTATTAACAATAATAATACACATGGGAAAATTAACTAAAATGTGCTCACTTAGTAACAGACAATCAGTAGTAATACAATGTAGACTGCAATGACAGTGATTGTTGCCCATTAAATTTTGATCTGGTTGACTTACCAGTCTGTTGAATGAATTCAGTTTGGACCATTTAATTATTTTTTTATAACTTCATTTGAAGCTTTTAAATAAAGTTCCAATCTATAGGGCTGTATTCCAAATTCAGCTGTTTCATTTTTTGGGGAATAAAATCGCTTCTTGAATACGGCAACCTGAGTGATGTTTCTTCTGACTTGAAGACATGCACACTCGCTGTTACAAATACTTCGAGCGCGTAAAAGAACCTCCAGTATAGGAGAGTATTTTTTCCTCGCCTTCCTAGTTGCAGGTGAGAATGCTGATGTTTGAAGGCTTATATCTTTAAAATTAAGCCAAATTATGTACTCATATTTTGGGAATTATTATTTTAAAATGAACTTAACCCGATCATTAAAAAAATGTGCTTGGTTTGTCCTTTAAAAGGTGCCATGTTATCCTTAAACGTGTTTCGACAGTCCATTTAAAAAACATTATGATACAAAAATGTGCCAGATTTGCATGGAAGGCCAAGTTTTGCAGATCATTCACTGGCATTTTAAAGAATGTTATGATAAAATTAGTACATATAAATTTTCTTATACACAAATTTAATACAGGTTTTTTTTTCTTTTTTAAGACTGGCTATGTTTAACTTTTGATGGCTGTGAGACCCAAAGTTGAGACAATGTTAAAATAGTCCACTGCAAAGACCATCAAGTGACATTTCTTAGAAATGTTAACACACCTTATTTATTTCTCAATGGATTTATTTCATATTTGGAGGGAAACTACATAATTGCATTATCTCTAACTTGAAGTAAACCGTGTTTATCTAATCTTAAGATTGAATAATCATTAATTACATTAACTGTGTTATATGATATACTAGATGTTTGGAACTTAAGGTCAAGTGCCAGTATCTTCTTCATTTATTGTCAGGTTCATTTAAAATTTGGTTATACTTATAAAATAACACTAGATATAATAAGCAAGTCTTTTGCTTATAAAAATTATTTAAAAAGATTTTGTACTTATTAGATGATATTACAAGTGAAATGTTGAGTTCCACATTACATGAATATGGAAAACATTTTTGATGCATATAATAAAACTTAGATTTGACCATAATATGACTTTGTTATTGGTGTATCAGGTGAAACCAGAGCTTACATTGTCATGGGAACTTGTAAAGAGCATCTACAAGGTCAGTCTTATGTTTTCTTAAAATAGGATTCTTGCATTAAGAGCAGTAGAAATTTGCTACACTCTCACATGATGATAATCGATAAATGTAATAGATAAGGTATGTATTAGAATTATTAGAAACTGGAGAACTCTGACGTTACATGCCAAATTTATTCATTTCTTTGACCTGTTACATGTGGATTATTTTTGTTTTCAGACATACAAGATGATGGAAAAGAAGGAACAGATGTTCCACCAGTTAGCCAGTGCAGATGTGACAAGCATGTCTGTGAAGCCAAAGAAGATTCTAGATGACATCAGGTACATTTATCTCATGATAATTGTTGTCTTTGCACCAAGGGGAACATGACATCATTGCATACGGCATGTAACAAACTGAACTTATGAAAACGGATACTCTGCCATTACATGTCATTAGGTGTTGGTATCATAGTTTAATGTATAAAACAAGATTTCAACTGTTTTAAACAGATAATGGGCATTGATTATTAATATTTATTTTGTCTACGATCAGTCAATAACACAGTAACTAATTTTACTTGGGTATTTGAAAACCCCTTGTATTTTAGGTAAGAAACACTGGATCTAGCTTGTTCACGCACATGTGATGGTTTAGTTCACACCAAGAATGTGCAGATGTATAAATGCTGTCTTTTCATGATGTCTGTCATAAATATTAATACCATAATTGTTTTCTACATTGCTATTCTAAAAGCATTTATAACATTTTGTCCGAGAATTACAGACATCCTCAAGAGGACATTTTATTCATGGCTGATCTTTGTGGGCCTATTAGATATATTTATTTTTGCTCAGCATTTTCATCACAGCATGAGAATAGTGAAATGTTATTTGATATATGCTATCTTCCAATGGCGCAGTGCTATAATGTCTAAATGTGGTTATATGGGGAAAATTTAAACATTCCTTGTAATGAAGATATATCTGTTGCATAAATAAGTGAATAAAATGACTCCAAAACTAGAGAATACTGGCACTGAATTCAGGATTAGAAATTTATCTGAAAAAATAAATCTAAGAAAAAAAATGTTTGTGTAACTTGCAAAGCTTTTTCTGCATTTTCTTGACTTATTTATTTAGTCCCTTTCTTCCCCCAAACCCCAAGAAGGATATGCTTTGTCATATTCAGTGATAATATCAACACTACGTTGAGGCAATTCATAACCTGAAGAAACCAACCACATTTATCAATTTAAAAAAAAGAATTGTCTTTCTTTAATATATTTTTACTGGAAGTGAAAATGCATTTTATTAAGAAAGTTTAATTACAAACATGCTTCACAATTTTATTAGTATTTTGGTAAATGGTAAACTTCCTGCAGGCGTTCATGTATGCTGCTTTGAACAAGATACTGGGACATAGTTTAATTAAGAATTAACTGAATGCATCAGATTCTGATAATATTTATGACATTTTTTGTAGATTGTTTTTTGTGGGGTTTCAAACAAAAGGCAGAAGCCTGTAAAGTTTCCTTCAAAAAGTTGAAAGAGTTAAAATAATGTTTGCATGTGCTACCACTTCTGCTTATAAATAAAAATGCATCTATTCATGCTCTGAAACTGCAAGAATGCCTTTTTAAAGACAACAGTTCTCAGTAGAGTTAAGTTTTATTAAATGATTCTCTTAAGAAATTGTAACAGTATGCTCTGAGTGAGTGAGTAGGAGAGAGGGAGAGAGAGTGTGCACATTTGCTTGCCTTTGTGCATGTGTATATAATAACTATCTTCTGAAAGCTAAAATTAGAATTTTCATTTATTTAGTATCTTGTTGAAAAACAATATTTATTAAAATGCGAAACTGCATTTATAATATGCTGATAGTAAATTATGCACACTTCTTTATCAAGAAATAGTAAAGCTATCTTCCACCACTGAGTGTCTATATCAACTTACATTAAGTATTGACCTTTATGCTTTTGGTTTAAGAAGTTATATAGCACAACACATGCAAATCAAAATGAGAGGAATCATTTTTTCTGCTTTTTCATTGCTCAGGTATTTCAACCCCATGTTTGAGGGAAACATGCAGCACGATGCTCAAGAACTTCTTCGCTGTCTTCTGTGCTACCTGGAAGAGGCTGAAAAAGAGCTTCATGATGCTTACACAGCCATACTGGCCATGGATCCCTCACTGCTCAAAATGTCCACAGTTTCTATTGAGAAAGAGCAACGCGTCAGAAAGGTTAGATTTTGGGGAATATATATAATGGATAGGAGGGGGTATGGTGTTTTATGCTGAGCCAGAAACGAAGGCTAGATCACAGCAAAGCAGCCAGACCTGTAAACAGATGTGAAATGCAGAGAAAGACTGTACCCAAGATGAGATCTGAACTCAGGACAGCAAATCGTCCTTGTATTGGTGACAGGTGCTAACTGGTGAACCTGATATTCTACAAAAGATAAGATCTGTAAGACTATCTTGAATGCAAAGTTATTTTTTCAAAAACCAGTGTGGATGGGAGTTCTTCATCTAGGAGACCGATTTCTGTCCTGATAAAGAAATCTCAGGATGGAACTAGGACAGAAAATAAAAGCTAAAAAAAATAATAAGTAAGGGCCAGCGGTTGGGAATTGTAAAAGTGAGAAATTAATTTGTGAACGATACGATATGACAATGAGAACAGATATTGTGGTTGTGTCCCTTGTAGAAACAGATTTAGTGGTCTTGCAGATTCATTTTTAAAATGAATTCCATCAAAATGCGAATCATTAATAAAGACAATTAGAAAAACTTTTTTGCAGCTTTAAAAGTTGATCGTACTGCCAATAAATTGTGGTAGAAATGATTTCTTGAAGAGAATAGTGCAAAAAGAAATTTTGACATGTGGAATTGTAACAATTATGATTGATGTTGGTGACAAAGAATGGTTGTGTGTATGCAACACGTAAGTACTTCCCCCCTCATTATTTCTAAGAACTGGGTATCATCATTAAATATTTTTAGTGGAATTAGAAATCATGAAAGCTTAAAAATCTTTACCCAGTTCAGTTTGCACAAATGACATTTCCTATCCCTTTTGTTCGTCACTCAGTGAAAAAAATGGTCAGAAATGTCATTTGCGCACATTGAGCTTACATAGCACACTTTAAAAGACATATTTGGCAAGAGAAACAGGTCAGTGGTTGACAGAATGTTGTCTAAAACAGGATCCTAGGAGATAGGATGAGCTTTCAGCAAGCCAAGAACCAAAGGCTGTCCCAGCCAGCGATAGGGCACTCAACACAGACTGCTAAGAGAAAAGAACCAAAGGCTACGCTTGCCAGCTATAGGACATTCAACACATACTGCTAAGAGACAAGAAGAATCAATGTAACAAGCCAAGAAACAAGCATAACCAGCAGAGTTTTAAGCAGGTAGAGTCAACACAGAGACTGCCATGATACAAGAACAATTTGCACACAATAACTACACAACAGTAGATTCAGGATAGACTGGCAGCATTCTGACAAATTCCCTCAAAGAGTCTGCTGTGATTATCACCAGACAGGGAGACCAGCGGAAACACGTATCAATCAATTTTAAAAAGTAATAACAGTGCTAGCAAAGGTGCTATCTGAACATTAAATGTTTTACAGTGTTGTGAAACTGAATGAATAAAGGCATGTTATGACTGGCAATAGATGGTTTTATGTTTGTGAAAAAAGTGATGCACATATTTGGTGTGCATATATGCTTTGGTAGGATACATTTTCGGAAAGTCTTCAGTCCCATCTATGGACCAGGCTTATCAAATCAGTGCATATTGGCATCATTTTTGCAAGATGCACATTTGCTGCTCTTCCTTGCTGCTGGGAAGGCGATCAGGCTCCTCACACCCTTGTCATTGCTAGTGTAGGCTAGCCTAAAATATAGAAAAGAGAGAAGCATATTTAAAGTTACCATGCTGGCACACAGCAGATAGCCCAGTAGGCAGCAAGAGTCGCATTTGTCACTCTGTTCTTGAATTTAAGTGGTGAGTGTAGTGTAGTTCTTGAGTTGAATTCAACATTTGGTCATGTGCTGGCATTGTCAACTAAAGTCCTGTTTTTATTGCATATCTCAAATATTTTCAGTAGATCATTCACATTAGGAATCACAGTTTAAAAAAAAAAAGTCAGCATACTTCTCATTCTTAACAATTTTTAGTTCAGGATGAAATTTAATTTCTAGCTTGTTAGGTGTTTTCCAGCTGTCATATTCTGGTTTAACCGTAGAGCTATGATAACATGAAAAATAGTAACAATAAAGTATATAGCCATATTCTTTTGAAAAAAGAAATACTGTTCTGAGAAAATAAATTGTATATTTTAATCCTCTTGGTTCAAGATAAAAATATAACATTACAATGACTGGCTTATAGCTGAAGATTGCGAAGACGACAGTGGGTGAAGTTTGTTTTTTATTATTGCTGCTCTGAGATAAACATTAGGACCAAGAAACCTATGCATTTTTGGAAAAGAGAAAACTTGAACTTTGCAATAAAAAGTAATGAAAATTGCCTTGCCCGTGCTACCTGGCAAAGCCACGATTGTGGCTTGTCGAACCAAGAGGGTTAATGACTTCCAAAATTGTGTAAGCCCCATGGAAAGCGTATTGCATCACTTTCATATTGTGACCACTAATGGCTACTAATTATGAAGAAATGTCACTATCTGAGAAAAGTTTTTGATGATTTAGCATGAAAAGTTCTTAAAACAGTTTTAATTTTATAAAGGTATGTACAAAATGGCATGTGTTTCCAGACATTATAAAGAAGATTCTGTTTCTGTGTTAGGTGCAGAATTCAATCATGGAAAAGTTTCTTGAAAGGGGGAAAAGTCGCTGGAACAGGTCATCAGGAACAGTAGTCAAGCAAGAAGACAGCTTGATAGACTCACAAGAGACATTGTGCAGGGAAGTGAACTCTACAAGTAATACAGGACAGCACTTGCCATTGACGGAAAGAGATTGTGGAAATTGTGATTCTATATATGAAAGTCGCGAGAGGGAAATGAGCATGAGATTGATCAATGGAGTCGAAGCAGATACAAAAACATCATCATCAAAGCGACTCGTTGACCATGAGTCTTGTAACCCTGAGAGAATAAAGAATGGCAAGTCACCTGGTAACTGTCCTCGACCCAAGCGTCGGAAAGTGGGGAAAAGTGTCTGTGTTAAAGAAGAGCGATATCAAGATGAGGTGGATGCCTGCGACACTGTGACTTCATCAGGATATCCTACTATGGAGAAGAATGTGGAATGCATGAACCACAAGAATTGTGAGGCAGCTGTGTCCACTCAAAGCCCCAGCAAGACCCGTTGGTCTTCTCGACTATCGGTGACTAATATGCGTGCTAAGTGTCAGTTTAAAAGCTGTGATTCCTCAAAAGTTTGCGAGAAACCTGGAACACAGAACTGTGAACTAGCTGTGGACAATGAATCCTTCTCAGAAAAATGTAAGAAAAACATTGCGATGGCTTGTGAGAAAAAAATTCAGCCAACTATTTTGTCAATGTTTGAAAAGAAGCGACTTGGGATGAGAGGTGGTGTTGCACGCAGAAGCCTTGCAGGAAGTATGCCCTTTAATGAGAGTAAAATTGATGCAGATATCAAAACAGATGCTGGGAGTATGAGAATATCTCCACGGAAGCATAATGGTAGCTGTTCAAACATGATTTCAAGGTACGCTGCTAAAGAGGGATTGGAAGGGGGAACCTGTGACAGTGAAAAAGATAAAGCAGAAGGTGCTGGCATGTCAACCTCAGACAAGAGAGGATTATCCCCTAAGGCAAGTTCTCCAGAAGCTGGAAATGAAGATGTTGCACAAGGGGCTAATAAAACTACTTGTCCTCTACAGTCGATAGGCAAAAAGAATGTTCAAGAAAGCACAGCTGCTGTAGATTTTGCAGAGAGAAGTAAGTCTACCGAAGCAGTAGGTGACAAGCAGACCTCAGCCAAACAGCAAGCTCCACGTACCAGCTTTAAGTGTGTATCTGGATCGCCTAGCCACATGAGCAGTGTTTTGCTTTCACCATCAAGTAACTCCAGCTCAGATACACCAATGAGTTGCTCAGAAAAACCTGCAGCAGAATCTGTCAGTTGGGACAAAAGTAGGCTGAGTTCACCAGTTGCAAGCAATGTCAGCAAAGGTGTCTGTGAAGGGAAGAGTACACCATTGCTGCAGCCCAGCAAACTTATGATTAAGCTGGAGAAATGTGACCACGTGTGCAACAGCCCGTCAATTTCTGCATCTGCAGCCTTGAAGGTACTTCAAGCGCCTTCGCCAGCTTGTCGACGAATGAACTTTGTCAAAAATGAAGCAAGCAGCATCACCACCAACAGTGTAGACAGTGATAATGAAGACGACGGTGTAAGCCTAGGAACCATGGGGTCTTTCAAGTCAGTGCCACTCAAGTCACTGTGCATCAAGGTATATTAAAGATTCTTTTTCTCACCTCTCATGCCACCTGTAAGTTATAAAGAATTGTTGCTTTGCCAGAATTTTTTTCTTAATGAAAAATAAAGGGAAGCAGTTTAATAGAACTAAATTTGTTATTTTAAAATTGCACTTGGGATATTGGCAAATGAAACCTTTACTATACAAACATGATTTTGTGTGCAGAGAACTTTTTCACAAATGGGTAACGAACAAACGTTTTTTCTTTTTTTTTTTAATTTCTTTTTACCTGGGAATGAACTCCTCTGCAGTTCTTGGCTTTTTCTTGTAAATGCAAGACTCTTTGCTATTTTAATAGCTGCTGCTTGTGTTGTATTATTTCTAGATATTGCTCTTGATAAGGGTATCAAGACAGAAAAAATGAAAATCTCTTGATAAAGCATTTTAGTCACATATATTTGCCTGTTAATCTAGGTTGAGAAATGTGACATGGTGTGCAACAGTCCAGACAAATCTGTCAACGCTCAGTTTGCTGCCACCTGCCTGGCTCGCCAAAGAGCTCAGCGCTTTAACATCATAGAGAAGCTTTTCCAAGGGACCATGATGATGCGTACTAAGTGCCTGGAGTGTGAGAGATGCACAGAACGTAAGGAGTCCTTCCAAGATGTTAGTGTGCCACTGAAAAGAGAGTGCAGCAGTGATGCAGATTCAGAATCAGGTAAAATGTTGCCTAACATTGCCTGGGTTCCTGTGGTGGGGTTATTTAAAGGTTCTTCAATTTTAATCTCATCTGGTGTGAGTTCAACGTGTCTTTAAAAAAAAAATCATCAAGGCTGTATTGTAGCATTTATAAGAAAGAACTATTGGTAGTCAGCAGTGATATAAACAGAGATTTATTTCTTGCAGATTTCAATATTTGTATATGTAAAAGAGTAGTGTGGAGATGAGGCACTCTATAAGTTTCACCCAGCTAACTGTCATCAGTGACATGTTTGACTGCACAGGGCCAGCTGGTGACAACAGCGCCCATACAGCATGTGACCAACAAATGTCTGACTAATTTTATGAGAATAGCCAACATAAATGGTACCTCTGACCACAATAGATTATCCCTACCTTCTCATTTCTCGGATATATTTGTTACAGCTTTTGTGTGCATCTTGTCTTAGTCATGTATGCAGACAGACGTTTACATGTTCTTTCACACATCTGTCTCTGCAGGGCCTGTCTAACTGATTATATACAGCAAACAAAACTATCAATCCATAACCAGTTAACTTCACACAAACAGTCCTTTGACCTATCTCACAAAAAGCTCAGTTTCAAATAAATGCCACACAGTGCACATAAAATGCAATCTTATACCAAAAGAAAACAAATTGAATCCTTTCCAACAGCTTTCACTTTCACAGGTGCACAGCCAGCCCCTGGCAGAGTTAAAACAAAAACCATTCTCATATGATTTCATTGACTGTACAGTTGAATGATTTGCCACTGGTGTGCTGAAGTCCCAGTGGGAAATCACCATCCTCTGAATACACATAAAAGCTCAAAGTTGCTTTTGGAGTTGATGTTGCTGAAGCTGACAATTGCTCCATGTAGGCGTCATATCTTAGTGCATACACTGATGCTCAGGCTGGTTGTCCTTTCTTAGGGCTGGTTGAACAAGGATGTATGTTGCTCCGTGTAGGCATCATGTCTTGGGGTATACACTGATACTCAAGCTGGGCATCCTTTTTTATGGCTGGTTGAAATATGACATATGTTGCTCCAGCTAACCTTATTCTCATCCTTCTTCATAAATATAAACTATTCCTATGTAACAAGGTAACAAGTGGTGTCTCTTCGCGTTACCGGCTGGAGGGGACGAGGTCTCTCTGCTCTTTTTCTTTTATTTCATGTAATGCCTCAAGGTTTTTATCATGTTAGGTGTTTGCTGAGAACTGTTAATCTGTGTCTTTCACTGCCTTTCACCTGTCGCTGTTCTGGACTATTTCCTGAGCCTGTGCCCCATTGCTTCTTTGTGATATGAATCCAGCCTGTTCTTCTGCTATCAGCTCTTCTGCTGTGGTTCTGATGCAGTCACCTGTCCATGACAATATTAGTTCTGAATATCACCTACATTGGACAGGATTTAGCTCACTGCCCAGTGTAGCTTCAGCAACCTTTATTATACAGTAAAATAGAATGTAGTGTGTTCATATATTTTTATGATAAACAGAGATGTTGTATAATCACAATTTGGTATTTAGGATTTCACATCCACCACAGTTTTCTCACAAGAGATTTTCAAAAAGGTAATCGAACAATCTGTTTATTCTTAGTTTGGTTAATTTTATGTAGTTGTTTGCTTACAGTTTTAAAAAGTAGTTGTAATTGTCTGTTCTAACTTCTTACTGCATGTTTGCTTAATTATAACCTTTTTTCCACCTGTGGTGTTTTTTTTTTCTAGATGAAGAAAGAGATTCCTCTCTGCTTAGCCTAATGCATGCATTCACAGACGTTGAACACCTTCGAGATGACAACAAGTACTTTTGTGACCATTGTCTACATTATGTGGAGGCTGAACGCTCGCTCCACTATGAAGCTCTCCCAAATATTCTGACAGTTCATCTGAAGCGTTTCAGTGCATCAACAGGGTGAGACAAGCCACTGTGATAACAAAATCTTTATAAGCGTCATATAATGTGCTGCTTTTCTTTTACAGGCAATCCATCATGATGTATCCTCAATTCTGGTATAAAAAGGGGCCAGTGTAGAGAAGTAAACATTGGTCCAAACAAGGCATTTGTTAGACAATATGATGTAGGACACGGATTGCTTTTAGAAAGGATGGGAGAGTGTAAAAAGAAACATGCCATATTCTTTTTTTTTTCCCTATAACACAGAGCAGCTTTTTACAAAGGGCCACACTTAATGGTAGACTGATCTAAAGAGCATTTATTTATTGAGAAGATCCAGTTTTGAAGTACAATGAAGAACATGTGCTGCACTGAGAGAAAGCATGACTTGACAAATTAGCAGAGTAGGATTTAAAAAAGAAGTGGTTAACGTTGGTATGTGACCTGTGACATCTTCGTTTTCAGAATGTTTGGATGTTTATCAAAGATAAATGACCACGTCACAGTGCCACTTCAACTATCTTGTTTGAGTTACAAGTGCCCCAAGCTTTGTTCAAGGCCAGATCACAGGTAGAACTCAAGGCTTCCATGTTGATCTATTCTGTGTAAAGGCTAACATGGTGTATGGATTAAGTTTGTCATGTGATGTAAGGTGTTTTGTTTTTCGATTTATTGCTATGCATCTCTTCATCATGTTAGAAATTTTAATACTTAAGTGAATCACTAAATAGTTTTGCAAGAATTTTTTTAATTTAAGGTTTCTTAAATGTATAATCCAGTTATTTCCAGAACTTGTAATGTTTTTCTGCATAGGTACACCCTGTTTGCCATCATAATGCACGCTGGTTCTACTATTACTTCTGGCCACTACCTGTCCTATATCAAGGTGCGTCCAAATGAGGATGGATCACCGCTGGCTTACGATACACTCATAAATTATCTGAACATCAGTCCTGCAAAAAACAACGGGTCGGTTGATGAGCATGAAGTCGCATCTGGAATGGGGGATCCTTCTGACTCCCAGAATTCTTCCTTCAAGCGAGAGAAGCAGACAGCCACAATATGTGCCAAGGGAGATGCACAAGATGCAACGACAGATGATGCAGAGGCTAGTGGAAAGTGCAGTTCTCTGGAGTATCATTGGCTGGAGTGTGATGATGAAACCATCCGTATTCTGTCAGAGAAGGAGTTCAATGCAAGATTGATGGAGAAAGAATGTTCTTTGCGTGGTACTCCTTATGTCCTTTTTTATCACCGCTTAGATACATGGAAGGGAAGTGAGTCAAGTAGGAATGAATTTACAAGAAGGAAGTGAAAGTGAGAAATAAAAAAAAAATGGAGAGAAGTGAAAATAAATGATATAAATATTTAGACAGAAAGAAAATGAGTGTGATGACTAAATGCCTGAAAAAAAAGCAAGAAGTGAGCCACAGGGAGGCTGAGACACAGAGTGATAGAACTGGTACAAATTGTGGGTGTCAAACAGGCTTCAAAAGTGGATGCACAGAGAGAGAGAGAAGGTGAAAGAGAGTCACAAGGAAGTGAAGTGTTGTCAAAATCTCAGGAATTGTTTTGTAAAGTTGATGTGTGCCTATTAGGCAGATTCATCAGAGTTGGAAACATTCAGTGCAAAGTATTTTGACTGGTTGACTTTGATTACAACAGCCTGACAGACTTACTGTCAACAGCTTTTTGATATTCTTTTAATTGCTCTCTAGATAAAAGATAAAATATATTTTACATCCTGGCTTAAAATTAAGAAAATTTGGCTCAGATTTGTCATTCTTTCACAAGAAAAAGTGAAGCTTTTGACTCATACATCGTATGCTGACCTACATTATGTACAAAAAAAATCTTGAATGAAAGATCTTTGTTTTGCAGAATGAGAGTTGTTTTGGTAGTCTATCTTACATCATCATACTCCTTTAACTGGAACTGGCTTGACTCGGACCAAGCCAGCCCGCCTGTCAGGCTGACCCTCTGATATCAGGCATTGGTGGGGAAAGTGTACTAGATATGCCGCAGTGGCAAAAGTGTGCCATCGGGGCCGATCTTGTGCACCTGTTAAAAGGTTTCTCATTGGGCATCCTGTCCACAAGCTTGTATTAAAACTTCTTTGTAACTGCTGTATGGTTTTCCTCTGCATATAACAGGCATATTCACCTCCCACACTGCCATGAGCAATTATTCTAGCTGGTCAGTACCAAGATTTTCATCTCACGTTAAAGTACCATAAAACATGAGGTTAGAAAAACATCGCCATATTTTACTGGGTATAACAGCACACATATTGTCAGAGTGCATGAGTATTTTGGCCTGTGTCCCCTCCCTCCAACTTTTTTTCGTGACTGCATAATTTCATGTGAAGAGCAATGATCTCCATACATTTATAGTGGGTACAGGTTAGCAGTAACAACAGCTCTGACAGGTTCATGTCCTAACCCTTGTTACTCATTCTTTCTGTTCTGTCATACTTTCTTTATCAAACAGCTTGCGCAAGTTTTCAGTTTTTAGTCCCATTGACCCTTATGTAAGGGTATCTTAACCAACAATACTCAGCTGAGGCTTGTAGCATTGGCCAGATGCCAGTTTCCAGCTTTTGTTAATGTTACAGTTTCCAACACATGGATCTCCTTCACTGAAGAACGATCAATTATTTGTTTTACAAATAAACTAGTCTGGGTAGGGTTAGTCTTGTGTTGCATAGCATCTGTTGAATATAGGAACTATAGCAGTGCGAGCAAATTGTTTACCTGTTGGAGGCTTGACTGCTATTGGGATACCTGAAATTTCAGCAACGACACTTAATTTTACTGTGGAATATTTCTAACAAAATATATTTGATGTCTTTTGATGGATAAATATGTGATCATCAAAAGCATGACTTAAATAGAAAACTGCTTGGAGAATTGCATATATACAGTAGTTTATTTTAATAAAGTTTGAGAACACATAAATTCCTCACATAATTATCATATCTTGGCACTTCTTTGTATCATGGTTGGATTTTAAAAGCCATTTAACAGCAAATTACCGGTGTTGATAGTATGTATAATTCGGATGTGTGTGTGAGAGAGAGAGAGAGAAGAGTAATTAAAACCAGCATTTGGGATTAAAATTCTTTATCAGATCCATAATGAAACAATGCTTTTTATTTTGAAATTAATGTTCGATTTATATAGAGTTCGCTATGCTGCTTCTGATGTCCATGCCTTTAACGATGCAGAGACCGATCCCCTACTCTACTTTAATCTTAATGACCTTTCTCAAAGTAAGCAAATCTCAAGTTGGTAGCCGTGACAATGGGTTCTCTCCCCTCGTGACTGGAAGTAGGTCAAGCACGTGACGTGGATGAAGGGTCAAGTGGGGCCCAGTGCGTGAGTCGGCAGAATGTCGGCCTGCACTACATCGTATTGCGTTCGGCACTGCAAAGACGGCTGTGATTCAATGGAATGCTGGCAACTGATTATGAAAATAGAAGCCACCGTAGCTGGCGACGCGGAGTCTTACTTTACAGCCAGGATCAGCTGGGGGAAGCCATGTTAAGTGTCTGCGTCATTACAACTGCGCCGTAGGGAGACACGAGACAGCTATCAGGTGAGTGGTTCGCTGTGAAACTGAAACCGGTTACGCGTGCATGATATGTGGAAAAATGGTTAGCTGTCCGTCTGCTGTGTGTGTGTCAGATAAATGACAGTTGGGGAAGCAGCTGTAAACAGTATTGAAAAAGGAAGGAAAGGACCTATGACCATCAAGCTGGCGGAAACCCTATTGAATGGAACTGTTTATAGGACAGTGAATGGGAGTGGTAAGCGCAGACGTCACACGTGGCGGCCGTTATGCCATCAGCGGGAAGGGGAAGCGGATGGCCGAGCGGTTAGAGCGCTGGCGTCCGAACCGATAGGGCGATGGTTCAATTCCCGATAAGCGCAGCATACTTCCCCCAGTCGACCCAGCTGACGGGAATGGGTACCTGACTCCATAGAGGGTTGGGGAAGGTAAGGCAGCGAGGGAGAGGAGATTGGCACCACCCTCATGTAAAAGCTGTCCCCGAGAAAAGTGGGGTCTCTAACACCTCACTCCCCAACGACATGAAAAGGTTATGGGATGACCTTTACCTATGCGATCAGCAAGCAGATGCCCGAGAGGCCAGTCGACTGAAATGACCACGAAAACGTTTACTGATAAGTGCGTAATCAGACAACCTAAATGTAGTGATTGCAAACATTGAGAAACAAAGAGAGAAAATATGTGTACTAACAGCAATAGCCCCTTCTTGCCTTCTTTCTGTTAGCTCCTACAACTCACATGATAGTACATACATGTGTCCTAGGACACATATTGAACGGGAACGATGGGGCTTCGTACAGGTAAGAACGTATTGATTTAACCGTAATCGTAAAAGCAGTGTTGGTCCATTATTAGGCTCGGGTAACCCCCCCCCCACCCTCGGTGATTTTGCTCAGTGGGGGGAGGGTGGTGTAATCAGAGGAGTAAGGCTGAATACCCAGAGAAATCTCCGAGGAGAGCTTTGTGAGCATTTTATATTTGACCACAACACTGCTGGGCCGCCCCTCCCACCTCCTTCAAGCAAAGGTTGCAGTAACTACATCATTAGTGATATAGGTAATTTCAACACGTCGGGGCTACGGCTTGAGACGTTGGAGGTAGCCATCATCTTATAGTTGAGGTAGTACACTCCCCGGGGGGTGGGGGGGGCATCAACGTCTAACTTCAAGCAGGTGCAAAGCTCAGTAATCAGTAAATACGAGACAGGGTTGCGGTTTGCTCCAAAGTGCGCTGCACGTGTACGTGTGCGTCGGAGATGGGGGCAGCCACACACCTCCGATCCATATCTGCTGCCCCAGATGAAAGAGGTCACAGGGCACGCTCTATGAACCCGAAGAGACGTCTGTGGAATACATTAAAGGGATCTAGTTTTCTTTGTTCTCCCCGTCCCCACACTCATACTTTCACAACTTTCTTCTAGCCTTTACTGCGTCATTTATCTGCTTAAAAATAGGAATCTCAGTGACAAGAGAGATGTAGAGAGAGAGAGAGAGAGAGAGACGACCTATAAACTAGCGGTCATGACAACAGTACATCAGCTTAAGTAAAGCATTTTCTTATACACGCTCTGTGATTTTTATCTTTTGAGAACGCCGCGAGCGGCAGAAGCCGGCGAGGACCAGAGACTGCAACTTCCGCCGAGCTGTGAGGTCACCCGGCGCGTGCAGATGGACAGCAAACTTTTGGTGCACGTCCTGGTCTGCGTCTTTGCCGTGTCCTCATGGGTGGACATCAACGGTATGTGGGTGGAGCTGCCCATTCTGGTCACCAACCTTCCCGAGGAGTGGACTCTACCATCTTACATTACTGTTCTGGGTCAGGTGTGTGTTATCTTTTTTTTCCCTCGGAGTCAGCAACATCGTTAACAAGAACAGCGGAAGACATAATGAGATCGCATTGTTTAATGAAATGGCGTAACAAATGCCGAGACTGAATAGCTAATTTACTGAAGTAAACTACACTGATATTGAATGGTTATTTATTTATAACATGCTGGGGTAGTCACCACCTGTCTTTCCCGTATAACCAACGTCATGGGCTGTTCCAGCTGTTACAGAGTTTAAGGATCCAGTTGATTTAGTTTGGAAGAGAGATGCTTGTTTGTCCGTACACTTGTCCTTATGCAAAGCACCACAATGAAGTACTCGTTTTATTGGATGTGTGTGCGCGCGTACGTGGGTGTCGGTGCGTATATGTGGGTTTGGGGTTGTCCTATCTATGTCCCGCAGGTAGCCAACATCGGACCACTTGTTTTCCTGGCGATAACCTACCGCCTCAGCGGCAGACCAGTAAAAAGGCCCACGTTGGACAAGGTCACATCCTACGTCATCATGGTGGTGGGGCTAACGGCAACGCTTCTGCTGTCGTTCTTCTGGCGGAGTACGTCGAACGTGGCAGGCGCTGAGCGCAGCCTGGCCTTGCTGGCGCTGAGTTTTTCCCTCTCCCTGATGGACTGCACCTCATCCGTGGCCTATGTGGCCTTCATGGCGTCCCTCCAGCCGGTCTACCTGTCCAGCTTCTTTGTCGGAGAGGGTCTGAGTGGCCTGCTGCCAGCCCTCGTGGCGCTGGGGCAAGGGGCGGGGGAGATCAAGTGCGTCAACGCCAGCACCACCAGCGAGAGGAACGTCAGCGGCAACGTCGTCAACGTGACAGACTACTATGTCTACCCGACGTACCTGCCACCCAGGTTCTCGGTGCAACTCTTTTTCCTCCTTCTGTGTGGAATGATCTTTCTGTCCATGGCGGCCTTCACCTTGCTCAACTTCTGGGGCTACTGCAAGGATCAGTTCACGAACCTCCGTTCTTTCGAGGACTGCAACCAAGTTACATGTTCGTCAGACCAGTCCACAAACGACGACGAGTCAAGTGACACAACAGACACAGTTCAAAGTCCTTTGCTGAGTTCGACACCGTCTAAATGTGGCTCCGACGGCCCGAAAAATGACTCTGCCTTGTTGCAGCTTTCGTCAGGATACAGTTATCCGCCTCCAGTGTCGGTGAAAGATGGCATTGACGAACACACTCCTCTCTTTGGCGAGAAGACGAAAGCGTCGACAAGGGAGATAAGCTTGCTGCTGGTTCAAGTTGTTGTTATCAACTTCTTCATCACTAGCTTTCTTCTCTCTATACAGGTTTATTATCTTAATCACTTTTTATTTTTCAAGCTATGTTCGGAAGCTAGTCTAAGTGCAAAACTAGTTTCATTTAAGTGGCTTTACTTAATTATATCTGATAATAATAATTTTCCAGTTCTTAGCAAGCAATTCTCTTCTGTTCGCGAGGCATACGCTTTGAACTTTGCACTTTTCACCATGGGTTTGAAAAAAGCTCAAGATGTCATTTTCCGGGAGGTCGCAGGCTTCCAAAGAAGCTTTTCGATTGGACAACGTGCCATTATCATTTGCCAAAAGCTCGCATTGGTTGTAGCTTTCAGATTTAGGTTAATCCAGAAGTGCTTTACTTTATTGAAGAAATCAACGCATTTTTGTAACAATCTATGATAACATTTTTATTAAATTGCAGGCAGCTTTGATTAAATTGATTTGAGAGTTACCCTTTTATGCTTGCTCTTGGCCATGCAGTATTTTATCTTTGAGTAGTCGCATGGTCGCTAGGTTGCAACAGATTTCTTTCAGAACGCATCCTTACAATTAACACTGTCTTTGATTAACATCGTGGTAATATCAGGCTAACTGCCTTTCAGGTCTACTCCAGTCTTCCGTACGGAATCTCAATCTACAACCTGGTCGTCACGTTGACGAACATCGCTAACCCCCTGGCATGTGCGGTCGCCATATTTATCCCAGTTACCTCCCGTTTGGCCATCTCGCTTCTGACGTCGCTGGGGTTGATGTGTACAGTCTACGTCGTCCTCTGCGCCTCCTTGAGTCCTGCACCACCTCTTGTAGACAGCACTGCCGGTGGTCCTGTAATAGTGAGTCTCTCATTTGAAATTCCGTAGTTTGAAAAATAGAACTATGTTCCTTAGATAAATCTTTAGTCTATAATGTTTTTTTAATTTAATTACAGTTAGTTTGATGTATGGATTATTTATACATCGCACCCACATTTCTGTTTACTTAAATTATAGGCTTCAGAGCAGGCTTCCGAAGGTGCATGCAACGCACATCTCCGAAACATAAACATCTTTGCCCGTTTTTATTCCAGGTTTTGCTTTGGATTGGAGTCTCCTTTTTCCTGACATACGCGAAGATCTCAGTGGCTGGAGTCATGCGTCACGTGGGCCGTCGTGCCCTTATATGGTATGGAACTGCGACTCAGGCTGGATCTCTCATCGGCGCCCTGACCGGCTTTGTTCTTGTCAACCAAGTCAAAATCTTTCACGGCGCTTCTTGGTGCTAAACGAAAAAACATTGAGTGGACCTCCTGGATAGTAGGCTATAAGCAGCACTTATAACGACTTGTGTGTGATTTCTATAATTGAAAGAACAGCGCGCCCGCGAGATCTGAACCTAGGAAAGCTAGTCCTCACTGTTTTAGTGACAGGCGCTAACCGCAGTGCCATCGGACCGCCCACCGGTCGAAAAGTACATCAAATTACTAAATCTGGTTTGGTCAATCACTCTCATTCTTCAGTCTATTGACATAAAAGTTCTCACTGGTAAGCGTCCAGAGAACAGTTCTTCAGAATTCCTAACGTCTGTTAACTGCGAATAGTGTTTAACGCGTAAGACGATTGAACACACTGGCGAACACACACAGTCAGCAGCATAATATTCTCCGGAGGCCGGTCGATTCGATCATTTGCCAATTTCGGCCAGTCCATCGGAGTGCCGGTCTATGTTATGTTGTCAGAGGTTTGGGGTAGGGTTAGGTTTGGGTTTAGTTTATAAGGTACAATTGAGTGGAGCGAGCAGACGACGGCATATTTTGCGTGCACTCTGATTGGCTGAATTTCCGCCCCCCCCCCCCATCTCATGTGGGTAAAAGAATTCCGCTTACGGGATAGACAGGAGTCACAGGACACCTACGATAATTCCACGGGACATCTGTGTTTTTAGCCTGGTGCCTGTAATGCACGTTCCTTACTCGTGCCTCAGAATTTACATTATTAATATGATTCACTTGATACAGATTTATGTTGCTATGAGGAAGCTCATACATTTACTGAACTGCGGTTGCCTTGGCCGGGTCGGATGTAATGATTTTGCGTTTCGCGACCCGTTTCCCACCTCTGACCTACCCGATTATTCAGCCACGAAATAAGTGAACTTTAATGTGCTCTCCTTTCTTGTCTTTGGCTGACGCATGTTGATCTTGCTTTATGTGTGTGTGTGTGTGTGTGTGTGAGAGAGAGAGAGATCTAAAACAATAGAAATAAGTTTTTTTTCTAAATATTCGAACATTTTTACTCGCCCAGTATTCATGTATACAGCCTACACTACGAGGGGTCGTATGAAGCTGGTCATGTACTCTTTTGATTAAAACCTACAACTTGTGAGTTACTTTAAATACAAGCTTTTCTTGTGGTGCTTAAAATTCGACCCTCATTCATAACAAATATCAAACAAGGTGGTCATCTAAACGATTAACACAAAAAATTCAAAAATATATCCTCAAAATTATAGAGATTTTACCTATATTAATACACTTCTATATCTTCATAGCAATCATCAAAACGTTATACACATAAAAATTCTTACCTCGTCAAGGCTTGATTCCTTGTTCGACGATCGAAACTGCAAGCACCTCCCACCAGTACAATTTTTCACGTTCCTTAGGATGAACACTACTCATTCGTTCCAGCACATTTCTTAACTCTTGCTATCCACATTCTCCCTGCATTCGCTCCCTTGAGCAGAAAATGGCATGAAAAGGGGATAACTACGGCACGTGCTGTGTGAGACTATGGATGTTTTCAAGAATCAATACCTCCCCCACCCCTGGCGTTTATTTGGCGTGTTGTAGTTTTCTTTCTTTTTTATGTTTTTGTTTTATCTTAACTTTTCCGCCTTTCGTGCGTTTTTTGACATTGCTATACCACTCTTACAGGATGCGACTTATGCCAGTGTCACACGGCGTGACAGAAACGAATTCATACGGTGATCAAGAATTATTTGGGCTGCTTGCAACAAAGATTTTATATACTTGTGATAGAGAGGCCTATCTTGCATATTGTTGTGTGAGTGTGTCGAAAAATCTGCGCCTGGACAGAATCGATCCGACTTCCACAATTGACACACAGCTGGATTAGTTGTTTACCGCTCGTCGAACCGTGAGAAACCAGCTTTAGTCATCTTGACCAGGGGCCAGTTGCATGACACATTTCTAATTTTAAACACTTTTAGGCCTTTACTCTTTTTAGAAAGGCACAACACATTGTCGGAACTTTTTAAAAAATAAGAAAATGCTTTTTAAACCAGATTTTCGTTTCTGTCAGCACATTTTTTGTGCCGAGCTTCTAATCGGCATGTGAGCGATTTTTGAAGAATAAACAGTTTCTAGATTTCCTTCTTTAAAACAGTTTTCAGGTGTAGAAACATGTCGTGCAACTAGCCCCTGACCTCCAAGACCTTCTAGTCTAGAAACGCACTTATATACGGTTAGTTACTTCGAGAACTGTTTTCTTTATGATGGGGAGAGAGGTAATGGTTATAATGTTACACTGAGTCTATTTTCACGCTGTGTGGCTGTTTCATGACGGACTAGTACACATTTCAAGTGGACTTTTCAAGTACATGCATATCACCTTGTCAGTATGGACTGTTTCAAAAATCATCTTCTATAAAGTACTTCTAAAAAAATAGACAAAGAAAGCGAGAGAGGGGAGAGACAGAAAAAAGAAACGAAGTAAGAAAGGAGAATAAAACAAACCAACAGCAAAATTTGACACTTGTACTAGTTTTGGCACAGAAGAAGTTGGTTTAACTAAGTATTGAGCTAGCATGTGTTGACCTAAAATACAGTGAGATTATTCATGTGATTTGTAAATGAGGCTACAATTGAGACGGTCTTACGCATGACCATAACAGTGTAAATTGGGTAGAAAAGACGCGCTGTCACACCTCTTCCTTGAGCATTACTCCTAACACAGTCCACACAATGCTCGTCCTTCTTACCCTCAACCCTTCGCCTCTTGCTACTTTACTACCATCTTTCTCTGCAGAATCCCTATATTCTCTGTTCCTCTTACTTGGTGACTTTTTGTGTTTTCTATCTTTGTTTTCTGTTTGTCGTCAGTACTGTCGTTTATTCTTCCGTCCCTCGTGTTGTATCCATGTAGTCCATGTCTCTTCCCCGTTTTAAGCGCTAAGAGAATGCTCTCTATAGGTGTGAATATGTGCTATAAAAATATTCATTTATTATTATTATTATTATTATTATTATTATTATTGAACTCATCAGCATACTGAATTCAGTCAGGGAACTCTAGTAACTAATAATCTGTTTTAGTTACTGTGTCAACACTGCGATTGCGTAATCGTCGAAGCGGTCGCATCTTTGAGAGTGAGAGAGAGAGAGAGAGTGTGAGTGTTGAAGAAAGAAGTCATTTGTTTATAATCCTTTTCCAGACCAGGTAATTTTTTGGTAAAGACTTTGCTTTTTCGCGCGCTGATCTCTGGCTGTAACACGTGTGAATCTTTTTGATTAATATATTTATTTAAACTAGGGAAGGGAATGATATCTCTAGACTTATTATCATAAAATTACTGGTATGCCCATCAACAGATGCTTTGTTGAATGTCATGTCGCATGTTGACTGTGTGTAACTGTGTCAGTCACACAGGATATAATATCAGTCATTCGAGGACAAGCACCACCCAGAAGGGACAGGTGTTAAAAATATTCATGGCAGGTCTTTGAAAATCGCAAGACGATACAACCAAGTGAATATTTCAAAGAGGAGAAAAATGTTCTTTGAAGATTTGTCGTGCAAGCTGTTATTGTTGTGAGTTTGGTGAGTATTATCAATCCTGCTGTGAGGTCGTTTCCTTTCTCAGCACCAGGGGGCATCCTTGAAGACCTTGACCTCGTTTACCAGTACAAAGCCGGTCACAGCGCCAAGGAGGGCGCCTGTCTGTGTGATGGCGCCATACATTATAAGGGCGTGACGCCCCACTCGGCGCATGACGCCGGCGACCGAGATCTTGGCATAAGTGAGGAAGAAAGAGGCTCCCACCCAGACCGCCACCTGAAACAGAGCCAGCAATCTGTGATATCAGATCGCCACATGTAAGAGGTCTAGGGATCTGTGACGTCACACCATAACTTGAAACAAAGCGAGGAATCTGTGACGTCAGAACACCACATGCAAGAGATTTAGGGATCTGTAACGTCAGATCACCACCTGAAACAGAGCGAGGAATCTGTGACGTCAGACCACCACGTGCAAGAGATCTAGGGATCGGTGACGTCAGATCACCACGTGCAAGAGATCTAGGGATCGGTGACGTCAGACCACCACCTGAAACAGAGCGAGGGATTTGTGATGTCCAACCGCCACCTGAAACAGAACCAGGGATCGGTCACGTCAGATCACAACCTGAAATAGAGCCAGGGATCTGTCAGTAGTGACAGATGTCAAAGCAGACAGAGCAAGCGATCTGTCATATTAGAACGCCACCTGGAACAGCCACACCTGTCAATGCTATTAATAATGGACAATAAAAAAAAACACAGAATCAGGTTCATGCAGGAGAATACACTCACCGCTTGATATCAAAACTAGGAAGACACAGAGATAACAGTAACGACAAAGAGTCAGAAAAAATTAATCAACAAATGGAGATTGGCAGGACAGACTTATCAAGTGACATACTGACAGATGTGACGTCCGATCGCTGTTTGGAAAAAAAGCAAGGGTTCTGTCAATGGTGACACGTATCACCGTAGACTGCCTTCTGAAAGAGCGAGAGAGAAAAGGATAAGTCAGTAGGGACAAGGTTACTTCTTGTACAACGAGCAAACGATCTTCAAAGTACACTGCTGTCTGAAGGAGAGAAAGGTATCTGTAATGACAGAGGTGACATCATGGCACCTGAAACAGCTTAAATGATAGGCCAGCAGTGACAATTGTCAAAGCTCATTTAGACATATCAAAAGGAAGCAAGAAGTCTCAGATTTTGCAACACAATACAACTTGACATGGCACGGAGAAAAGAATAGTGACAACTCTCTTTGCAGACAATTTACATGTATGTCTATTACTGGGTTTAGCCGCAGATGCCATGTTGTGACCATCAGCTTTGGAGAAGACAAAGGAAGAAAAATTGGTATAAAAAAGGATAGAATAACAGAGCTCAAAGAACAAGAACAGCGGCTCAACTAATATTTTTGTAAGAAAAACATTTTGAAAGAGGGTTAAAGGAGACATAGTTGACATGCAAAGAAAATTGTATGAAAACGTCAGCTGCTCAGAAATCCCCGCTTATTTACCGCAACAGGTCCCCCGGCGCTGGTCCCCATCAGCGGGGGTGTGGGGCTCAGGCAAGCAAGGGCGATGATGTATGCTGAGCATCCGAGGCCAAAGGTCGTCATGAGCGAGATGATCCAGGGCGAGCTGATGGCCAGGAAGATGGAGATGATGCACGCCACTGGGTTGGCGATGTTGGACAACGTGACAACAAGGTTGTACGTGTTAATCCCGTACGGCAGGCTGGAATACACCTGCAAGTTATGTTGGACAAAGATTGGATAATGAGTCAGAGGCTGGAGGGGTATCAGGGGTCCATGTGAACACCTGAAGAGGTAGGAAAATAAAGAGACATATAAGCGAGAGTCAAAGAGGAGAGAAGCAGACTTTCTTTTGTCCATTACGGCACTGGGATAATCATCATCATGGAAAGGATAAAAGGACGAAAGAAAGGAAGGAAAAAGGTGAATAAAAAGGAGGAGAAAAAAAAACGAAGGAAAAAGGACAGGAGCAAATAAAAATATGACAGCTTATGAAACTATTTCGTATTCACTAACCTGGATAGAAAGAAGGAAGGTGGTGATGAGGAAGTTAATGATAACAAGCTGAACCAGCAGCAGGAAGAGGACAAACTTGGAGCTCTTCCCGTCTTGAACTTTTTCGTCTGCGCTGTCGTCACTGACATTGTCGTTCTGGACATGATTTGGCAATTTTTCCTCTGCCTGGGCAGCCGGAATGCTCTGGTTCTTGACACCAGCCTCCTCCTCCAAGGTGACCGTCATCTCATAAGCGCAGGTCGGGTTGCTGAAGGACAAAGCCTTGACCTCGTCCCCAAGGCCGCCGGTATCTGTGAGGTTATCGTTGTCCTCAAGGTTGTACGTCGACAGGGCCACAAGCTGGTCCTTGCAGTAGCCCCAGAAGTTGAGCAGGGTGAAGGCCACCATGGACAGAAAGATCATTCCACACAGAAGGAAGAAGAAGAGTTGCACCGAGAACCTGGGCGGCAGGTACGTCGGGTAGACGTAGTAGTCCGTCACGTTGATGACGTTGCCGCTGACGTTCCTCTCGCTGGTGCTGCTGGCATTGACGCACTTAATCTCCCCCGCCCCTTGCCCCAACGCCATGAGGGCTGGCAGCAGGCCGCTCAGACCCTCCCCAACGAAGAAGCTGGGCAGGTAGATCGGTTTAAGCGACGCCATGAAGGCCACATAAGCAACGGAGGACGTGCAGTCCACGAACGAGAGGAAGAAGCTCAGGGCCAGTAGAGCGAAGCTTCTGTTCGCGCCGTCCATGAAAATTGTTTTCTCCCAGAAGAAGGCCAGAAGAAGGGTGGACGCCACTCCTACTATCATGATGATGTAGGAAGTGATTTTGTCCAGGGTAAGCTTCTTCACGCGGGTTCTCTTTAAGCAGAGGGAGATCAACACAAACGTGATAGGTCCGATGTTGGCAACCTGATGATAAAGAAAATTTATTGATTAACGTCTGACCAACTGAAGTGTCAATTTTAATGGGTCCTGAGCTGCCCAACAAGGCATCCAGAGTTATATCGAAAAGCATCTACTCAAAACTATTGACTGGTCTACGAAAGGTACTACTGCATAAAAAATACGAATAGTATGATGATGATGATGATGATGATGATGATGATGATGATGATGTCCAGACAACTCACCTGGCTAATAATCGTGATGTAGGATGGGAGAGTCCATTGCTCAGGAAGGTGGGTGACCAGGATGGGTAGTTCCACCCACATGCCGTTGATGTCCACCCAGGAGGAGATGGCGAAGATGCATACGAGCAGGTGCACCAGCACCTTGCTGTCCATCAATAATTTTTGCAGCATGTCGGCTTAGGAGGTGTCTGGAATAAGTGCACAGTGGCGATAAAACTGCAATGTAATATTTCTTCTACTTCGCCAGTCCGACTTGTCGGTCAGCTACAATGGTACTCTGTGTGTCTACCACACAAACATCCACTCGGGTACTCAGGTATCTATGTGTACATTTACACACAAAGCGTGTCTACATTTGGTTAGTCTTTCTGTCCGTCTACCTAACCACCCTTGCCACACGCTAAAACTTTCTGCAAGCTGCAAAGAAGTTGCCAGACAACTCTTCTTCTCCTCCAGTAAAGAAGTCATTCCCTTTCCCTCACCTGCCTCCGCGAAAGTTTCGTTACCTGTCATGTGGCCTTTAAACTCTTGACTAACCGACACACTTGGCCAAATCAACACAAACTTGTGACATGAGTTGGTCTGCGTGACTGACTGTCCGGTGTGATTCATGTCCTTTACTTGCTGCTATTACTAGAGATGATGGGTAAAGGGAGGAAAGGTTATCATAAAGCTGAAAATACGTTTATCTAATTCAATGAGATTTTTGACGATGTTAACTGTCCACTGGATTGATGGGCCCTACATGAAGTAACAGACACCGAGACACGGGCGACACATTTTAGTGGATCGTCTTCCCAGGTAAAGCAATCGTCGGGAATGGAATTGGGTCAAAAACTATTGCCGAAACTTTAGAACGATGTATTGTTAGGATCTTACGACCTACTTTCTCTCGCGTGTGTGAGCCAGTTCTTGTTGGTGGTGTAAGGTGCTCTAGAAATGAGACCTTTAGACCTTTGCAGGTCACGCCACCAGAATAATTAGAGCACCGCTGGGCAAAATTTAGCGAGGACGCAACATAATGCAAACAGTTGAGAAAGGTTAGCACGAGTTTGCTTATTTGTCCCCTAACTGAAATTACCAGCTTGTGCTTCACCTTAAAGTACACACTTGAAAATCCCCCCTCCCCCCACAAACTCTCTCTCTCTCTCTTTGTTTTTTTCCTCAAATAACACCCGAACTTCTCTAAAACTTAATATTTCCATTCCTAGAATAGAACCTTTTTGAATCGTCTGTTGAATAGTATCCCTCTCTGTCTCAAGCAAATGAGCTTCCCCTGAACTGCTTTTGACGCTAATTACTAAACTATATGTACACTGTACCACAATGTAGGATAATTTGACGAGGCTCCTCCAACAAAGATCTTAAACTAAAACATTGCCCTTATAAATATCTGTGTTAACCACTACTTTCGTACATATTCACCTTCAACTCTTTTTTATGTCATACCTTATTTTATTATTAATTATTTTCCTAGTAATTAGTTAACTTCTTAGCTTATTCTTCCTCTGTAAAGATCGAGGGCTAGATGAAAAATGCATGACTTGGTTACTCTACAATCCTCGTTAATAAAGAACTGTCATTGTCACTGTCTCTCTCTCTCTACTTTCCATTCTCTCTGCCAGATTTTCACAACTTTGCTCAGACTGAAAGTCAAGCAGATAACGAAGTGTAATTGTTATTGCCTAAAGAATTACACGAATAAGATTGCTGTGCTTTTGTGTTCTTATCCAACGTTATTTTGTTTTCGGTTACATTGAAACCTTAAATTCAGAACAATACGAAATTCAGTAAGATCACCGTTACTTACCTATTTCGCCACCTGTGAAAATAGTGCCGGTAAAAGTGCAAAAAGAAAGGCTTACCAGCAGAGGCCTAGCCGGGTAGAGCAAGGGGAATGTGCTGTGGGGTGGGCAATTAAGCAACTATTCCAGATCCCGTCTGCTACTCTCAGGTGGAATGAACAGTGGACCAAGCCTTCTGGGTCACCTCTGATTTTCATTCGTTCCTCTGGCACCTTTTGACCTAAATTACTGGACACACAGGTCAAAGAACGGTGGCTGACCTTCAGCCATGCGAACGAACTTGTGTCAGGGATTTCACGCTTGGCGCAGCAGCAGTTACGTGTTCATACATGAGTGAAGACCGTGGTTTGGGGTGCGCAGACTGCGGTGATCGCCTTCATTTGAGACATAGGTGTGCGGGTAGCTGAGTGGCCGGGTGGGCACTTCTGAACTCACTCAGTCGAGAGAATATGCACTTTAACTTTAGAAGATAGTGCTACGCACGCTCTCTCGTAATTTTCTAAAGCACTCTTCATTGATTGGTGCTGAAACAAATAAGTCGAGATATTGTTGAGGGTTGGACAAGTCAACATTCGACTAAACAGACTTCTAGAAATATTGATAGCTCTGGGCATGGATGAAAACTGATGACATTTCTTTTAAAAAAAGTAACTAGAGCAGTATGTAAATTCATTTATATAATTTATATATGTATTAATTATATATAACATGACATTAGATATATAAATGAATGCGTGTGTGTGTGTGTGTGTGTGTGTGTGTGTGAGAGAGAGAGAGAGAGAGAAAGTTTTGCCATATAAAATGGGAGCACAAATGTGGTTGACAAGATATTGATAGAGCTTCGTATTATCAGACTTACTTTATGTCATAACTTGCCATTTCACTTGACAACGCAGTAATAGCAAAATGTTACAACATACCAAAACATAACAAAAGAAAAACAACACAGACACAGTACATAGAGATAGTAAGTATACAAGTATACAGGTGTTTTTTTATGAGCACGAGGCACTTTTTGTGAGCATGATAGCCCAGCAACTCCCTTTGACTGAACACAAGTGTGAGCACATGTTCTCAAACTTTATTTGTTTAAAAAACCTTTTTCCTCTTCCTTTCTGCCAGTAAAGCGATTTTTTTAATTTACTGAATAGGTTGGAAGGGGACGAAGACACTCAACGACCTCTGTTATGACAGAAGATTTACACCGACCGTCACTAAGGGGCTGTTGTGCTTCGCAAGGCCCAAAGGTTGTAGTTGGCCTGACGAGAGGGAAGGCGGTGGGGGGGGGGGATGCTGTACCCGGGCCGTGGTTGTGAAGGGGGCACGGCCTTGGGCAGTGGATTTTTCCTTCTTCTTTTCGTTTTCTTTTTCTTTTAAAGAAACGTCCGAGGAAAAAAACAGCTAAGCATTATCATGCACGTGTTCAGTTTTAAGTCTGCAGGATACTATTTCCAAGTAGCGGGCTGTTGGGGTAGAGGACGTGGGGTGGGAAGCGTAGTCAGAAGTATCATATTCTCGCTGGACTCTATGTTCAAGTAGTGATGTAGACCCTAGTGCACGTGTAATGTTTGCAGTCGATATTCCGTTACTGAATGAAATGTAGATCTTCACTATCAAATTGTAAGCATATTCTTATATACTGGGACAATAATTTACTATTACAAATACAAGGGGCCAGGGGAGGTTGTAGGCGTTGGTTTGGCAACCAAACCGCCGCACAAAGTTTTGTGTTACACCTGAGACACTGAAGGAAAGGACAGCCGACACTGCGCGCGCATAGTGGGCCAGCGCTGACTCAACTACCGTCCTGCTGTATACAAGCTTAACTTATTGACTGGCAGCTTCCGGTCTCTTTGTGGTGTATTCGCGAGTATTTATGGAATGCTTTGATATTGAAGAAATCCTCTTAGAAAGTATGCTTTGATATATATATTTTTTTAAATATATAAATCATAATGTAAAATATATTTGCTCAAACAGAGCGTTGTATCGTAGTATATGTATTGATTTTAAAGTCGAGAAGATGGTGATGTCAGCAAGCTCTCGCTCTCTACCTCATTGTCTTTCTGAGTGGTTACAGAAAGCGGTTTATAGCGAGTTTATCGTTTCTTAATGAATTTAATTCAGCGTTCATTCAGTCCAAGGCTCTAAGGAACGTACCTTATCACTTATTATCTTCACACACACGTGTCTCAAAATAATTACGACAGTATCTCTGTGAAGTGAAACCGGAAAAAACGAAGCAATGACTTAGTCAAGCGCATGCGCGACGCAAGTTATTTGTTCCAGTGCTTGAGCTGCTAGTCCTTCTCTCTCTAAAGTCTCTGGTGACACAAACATCAGTTTTCACAGAAGGCTTTCGTTTATAGAGCACGCGTTTTTTTACCTTTCCTTCCTTCTTTTGTGCGCGAACATTGACGTTAATAACTGTTACTTATATAAAACAATAATAATAATCTTGTTTGTCTATGCAGAGTCTTTACCCGCCGCCAAAGGCAGATTTAAGACATGTAAGTGTCACATATGCCTAAGGTTTTCACACACACACACACACACACACACACACACACACACACACACACACACACACACACACACACACACACACACACAGAGTTACTGTATATCCTCGCAAGCATACTTGCATTAATCAGTAAAAATACGTATTTCGTTACAAACTGAGGTTC
This sequence comes from Marisa cornuarietis, assembly GCA_004794655.1. Lineage (NCBI taxonomy): Eukaryota > Metazoa > Mollusca > Gastropoda > Architaenioglossa > Ampullariidae > Marisa > Marisa cornuarietis. Next base: position 818,364 of record SMMW01000169.1, read on the forward strand.
ACCTGGGAGCAACAACTCAACTAAATAATTATTTGCAGTATTTAAAAAAAGTTCATGATATTATAAAAAAAACACTTACTGCATCAATCCGTAAGGTAGGGAAAAGCCGTCAAATGCTTACGAAGTAGTCAGGGGATGTGCTGTTCATCTCTAAAGTACGTTTGACGCTCTCGGGGGAGCCGCTGGGTGGTCACGTGACACAGAGTTCACAATGGTCCCGGCAAAAAGTTGTTTGACTCTGGGGATTTAATTGGGCACAATGCTTCTCCTTTTCTAAGCCACACACAAATAAAGTATGGTTGGTAAATTATAATCCAGTTGAAGAGAAAATAGTCTTCATCGTCCTAAGATTTTTGTTAGTTTCATCAGCAGGAGAGACCTGAGGTGTAGTTCTTGATTTATTGACAAGACTTGCCAAGCACGCTCGCCCCATAACTGCGCAGTGAGGGCTTCGCGCAATAAATAACAAAGCGAGGACCTACTTCATGTGCATACCTGGGTAAAGGCGGATTGACACGGACACGGTGCAACTGTGTTGCGTGTAGCAAGCAGTTTAGAACTAATGCGACCGACGTGTCACGTCTCATACAAACATGTGCGTAGCGTACCAGACGTGACATGTCACATCCTGGCGCATGCTCAAAACATCCCGGAACCTACGTGGGCGGTCCGGTGGCGCAACGGTTAGCGCCTGTCACCAATACAGTGAAGGTTGGCTGTCCTGGGTTCAGTTCTCGTCTCGGGAACGCTGTTCTTTCTCTGCATGTGGCATCTGTTTACAGGGCTGGCTGCCTTGCCGTGATATAAGCCTTAGTTGCTGGCTCGGCGTAAAACACCAATTAAAAAAAAAGGAACCTACGTATACATAACGCAAGCAGGAGTGAAAGGTGTGACTACAAAAGGGAAGACGTGAGGTAACACACCACGATCCTCACCGCGCCAGTCACGCTCACCTTCTGACCTTTTTACCCGGATAGCCACTGCCCGCCAGTGGCTCGTCAGTCGAGGTGGCATGGGAATCTCCACGACGACCAGGAGGAAAACAAGGAACCCTACCCTCCACTGTCCAAAGTACAGACGACCACCGATGAAACATGTACCCTTGGCTGCTGTGCCACACGAGCCTATGAAGAGGGTCACGATGTTGATGTGATTTATATGTTGTGACGCTGCTGACGAATGCTGTGTATGAAAGCACGGACTGTATAAAGTGGACAAGCATTTGCATGATTATTTCCACGTCATCGTAACCGCTAAACATTTTTTTTTAGGTGTGCATGTCGAGGCCTGACGATTGGGTGGGCAAGGGAAGGATCGCGTACCCGGGCCCACGGCTGTAGAGGTGGGGGGGTGGCGTTAGTAATTTTTTATTCATTTTCTTTTTCTTTTAAATAAAAGCGAAAAGAATAGGCATCAAGATGGGGTATAATTAAGTAAAGTTTAAAAGGTATAAGGCGTAAGCTTTATCATTACTAGACTTACTTCTGCCTCCAATAATTGTACCCAAATCTGTGACATGGGTTAAAGCGAAGGATATAAACCTTGTATTGTCTTTAACATTCATTTCTTCAATCTGTCGAGTATTGCAGGTCCTGAGGTGATATTTTCTTATAGAAGGGTTGTGAACTGACCAATCACGTGTACATAGCTCTGAAATGTTCATTTTATGTAGTGTTGTAGATCCTACTTGTGCATTATTCCTAATGTTTGCTGTCTGTAGTAATTTACTAAACGAAATGTAGATATTGCCAGTCGAGTTATAACTTGAAACATCTTGTTATATACGGGAAAAATAATAAACTATTAAAATGAATGATTGATTGCAAGGGTCCCGGAAAGATAGTTTGCCCTGGGGTCCATGCTGGCTTGCGGCAACCGGTGCATGTCTCTCTTTTTTCTCTGGATGCATGCGCGCGCGTGTGTGTATATATATATATATGTGTGTGTGTGCGCGCGCGTGCTCTTTGTGTTTGATAATTCACATATACATGAGAGGGGGACGAGTTTATGTACTTCTACCCGAGTAAAGGGCGTAGAATGTGTTTGTTGTCTGTTCTGTGTTGTCACTTAAAATATTAGCATGTGTCGTGTACAGATACAGTTAATTTTAGACGAGACAGAAAACTCCAACACAAGCCCTACAGATGCGGCTCACCAATATATAACGAACACACAGATAGAAGAAAGAAAAAAAAACTTGGACAGACCTTAAAATCTTGTAATCATTTAGCTTAATTATTTAATAATAAGAGAAAAACCTGCCCGAGCAGAGCGACTGACCCCAACCTGCCAGACTGTAGGTGACACAAACTCAGGTAGACTGGAACAAGGCCGCTGCAGCAACATCGCAGAAAGGTTATCCTTAGCGAATCTGAGTAAACTTCGGATGCGACTTTTACCATCATAAAAAAGAACATATAAGTTTTTTTCAATGTTTATTTGCCTCTTCACACAACACAATTTTTAGCGAAAGGCAACAATAATAACTAACATCAGCTATATATAGATTAGTTTCGAACTCTGTTTCATGAAAAGTCAGCCTTTTACATCCCGTACATCCCGTGGGGCAGAAAGTGAAGGAGGAAAAAACAAAGCAAAACAAAAGTAAAAAGCAAATAGTGGACGGACTTGGTAGACAGCTCGTGTAACCCAGTGTAGCAGCCTCTAGTACATGATAAATAACGTATAACCTAGTGTAACAGCTGATGGTACATACTAAGCAACCTAGTCGGCAGTTATATTGGGACCATGGTTGGGAGCGCCGATCCTTCCCAGCCAAAGTTCACACCACGAAGAATAGTCCAGTTACACGTCTTCAAAACAAAAAAAAAAAAGCGCCTGTTGCGTAGGAGGCAGGTGGTAAGATCCGTCTGTCTGTGGATTTCATGGTCTCCCCCCTTTATGGTGGTGGGAAGCTGTTGCCCCAGCCCGTTCGTCGATGGGTAGGCTTTGGGAAAAGCTGTCAGTGACAGGGTGCTTGGAGGTGAGTTCTTCCTGTGCCTTAGACACCATAAAGCACTAAAGTTAATGGCAAGAAAATTAAACTCTAACCTTAACCCTAACCCTCAATCAGATCTGACTTGATTAACACCACTTACCAGTTGAGCACGGCAAACCAAGATACACAAAAAAAAAATTAATAAAAAGTTTCTAAGTTATCGTGCACAGCAACAATGATGACAAAAGCCAACAGGTTTTCAAACGTTACTTCTCTCGTGGAATTCGTTCACTCACTCACTCACTCACTCACTCACTCACTCACTCACTCACTCACTCACTCACTCACTCACTCACTCACTCACTCACTCACTCACTCACTCACTCACTCTAAGGCCAACACTAGTACATAATTATTTTCAAATGGATATGCTTAACTAATTATCCTTGGCGGTTGGTGGCGTAGTCACCACGACTGTGAGAATGGCGTGTCATGGGTTCATATCTCAGCTTAGAGTTAGACCTACCCTCCTCTCTCTCTGAATGCGAATGTGAGGAGATACGATTGAAACTAGTGTAAATGAATATTTAAGATGCTTTTTGACGCTTAATGATATGTGTATGCTCGTGCGGCTTTATGTATAAGCGCTTTGAGCCCGCCTTTGTTGCTTAGGGAAGGCGTTCTACAAATTATTATTATTAGTAATAGTAGTAGCAGAAGCAGTAGTATTAATCTCGACTTCTGAAGGAGGACAGAAATTGCTGACGTCTTAGACGCCTTCGCACTCCCCCCACCCCCAACCCTTGGTGTTTTTGAAAGAGGTCAAAATCATACTTTCCGATACTTCACAAATCAGTGATAGAAAATATGGTGGCTATAAACCCTTTCATCACTTAAAGCGACGTTTAAAAATGTTACAGAGTACCGGCTCCGCTGGATGATCACTTGGGCCGTGGATGGCAGCTGCTGAATATTTCTTGCTCTGCTTTGATGAAGAATGAGACGTACTGGGATCACTGACGCTGCCATCGACTGATTCATCTTTGAAGAAAAGCGAATGATGTTGGTTCTGGAAACAAACCACAGTAGATACAGGCGCACGTATTGAAAACCAGAAGAACCAGCAGAAAATTGATGGTTACAGATTAACACAACACTCACAGGCATAGTAAAGCAATGACAGTTACAGGTCAGTACAGCAAACACGTATTTTTATTTTTAAATGGTGTTTTACGCCGAGCCAGCAACTAAGGCTATATCACGGCAAGGCAGCCAGCCCTGTAAACAGATGACACATGCAGAGAAAGAACAGCGTGCCCGAGACGAGAACTGAACCCAGGACAGCCAACCTTCACTGTATTGGTGACAGGCGCTAACCGTTGCGCCACCGGACCGCCCCGAGCAAACACGTAGGCACAATCCGATGATGATGATGATGATGATGCTGATGATGCTGATGATGATGATGTCCGTTTGTAATGCGCAGGTATCCATTCAGAAGAATGCTCATTGCGCAGCAAAAAGAAAATAAATAAAAAAATAAGAAAAAATAAAGTAAGTAAATAAAACACCAGGAAAGTAAAATAAATAAATACAGAAAGACACTAACGCTAGTAGAGGCGGTGCTGCTGATGTGCTACTACCATTAAAACTACCCTTATCATTAATTATTGCAAACGTACTTAAGGGCCTTCTTTAACCGGATGCATGTGTCGGGCGTGTTATTACGTTTTGGGAATTTGTGTTCATTATCACCATTCTTTTTTATTGGATGTTGGTGTCTGTATGCTTACTTGTTTATAAGTATATTGTATAGTGTAACCTAAAGCGTATCTGTCTGTCTGTGCCATGTCTTCATTGCATGTGAGACAGTGCATTATAGAAGTCACCCTTATTATTGTTGTTACACTTATTATTATTATTGTTATTGCTTTACTACAACTGTGTTAAATTACTAATACTGTTGTAGCACTACAGATGTTGCTGACTGCTGCTAGCTTTGGCTATTTTTGTCACTGTTGTCGGCTTTTTCACTTGTTGCCGTGCCTTCCCTCCCCAGGCTTAGCTGACATGAGAACTGGTGTACAGGAAGGCGGCGAAAGGTTGACCATGACCACGACTTAGTTGTTATTCCCGTGGGCACCAACACAAAGCCACGTACCTTGAGGAACGAGATGAAGACTGGAGCGGAAGTTCTGTTGAAGATCAAGTAGACGGCAGCATTAGAGACGCCGGTAGCGTAGACCAGGAGCTGAAATGCCTCTTGCACCATGTAGAATGTTCTCTACAGAGAAATATGAGGCTACGTTTTAATAATGGAGGGAAGGAAACAGGTTATGTATTGAGTACGATTGTGTACTTTGATTGTGTATTGGCAATCATAGTCGGGGGCTACATTTCTGTCTTTGGTGCACCGTCGTCGTCTTCACTGTGGTTGCTGTGAAGAAGCTACTAGAGAACTCTTTGTTTCTTTTCCTAGCCCCAGAGAACGAAGGTCAAAAGTTCAAAGTCTCAATAAATAAAAATCACTTCTTTTTGCCCTACCAGGATTAGCGAAGTCTTCAAATCTACCACCAAAAAGCTTTTCGGAAAATGTTTGGAACGTCAAACCTCACCTAACCCCTTTCCTACTCTGTCTGATGCACACGTGGACTAGACTGCTAGACTGTCTGATTTACACTCTGACTAGAGTACCAGAAGGATTTACACATTGACTAGAAACCACAACGATCACATCAAATGCCTACTGTGATAATAAAATGCTGATTTCGCACAATGTGTATAGTGCGGTGAAAGGAGATGTGGAGAGGAGTGCGAGGGCAACAACTTTCTGGGACACAATTTGTACACCCAATGTTTGGCTTGGAGCACCCAAATAAAACTTTCGACGGTCATCAATGTTTATAGAATTTTGTACCCCGATATGAGACCTGAATCAAAGACCCTTAAAATCCTCGCTGCATGCTATACATCAGTCCTGTACATTTTACTTTTGACGAACAACGCCACCAGAGAAACACTCAAGCGCACACATATACGTACACCGCTGGCATCTTGCAGAAAGCCGTGGATGATGAGGATGTGTTTGGGCAAGTGCAGCAGCGCTGTGAATAAGATCAGCGTCAGGGTCATACGCACACCGCGACTGTCCATCTTGTTACGGACAGCCAGCTCCACTTCCCTCAGTTTCTGGCACGAAAGGTAGACCTTGGCCTGCACACGCGTCCCACGCCGATCACGTTAACAGGACGTAAAGAGGACGTTAGGAGAGACACCGTTCTTACACCCCTGACTTTACCTCTAGAACATCCTATCCTCCTCGTTTCAAAAGCCACGCGCAGGGCAGACGATGGCTGTTTTAGAAACCGTTCTTGAAAAGGGGGACTTCGTGATGTCAGAGATGACAGTAGCCCATCGCAGACTAACGACCTTAACAAAAAGAACCGCCTGTGAGTGTGTTCTTCAATGTTTCTCCGTAGCTGCTCAACTTTGCGTGTGTTCTAGTCCTAGAGTCAATGAGAGACGGTGGCAAAAACCGGTGGTGCATCGTTACCCTCAAGGTATCTAATTAGTTCAGGGCAATAGGCATGACCCGACCGTAAAGCTGGGTCCATCAAGGTTTGTGCATAAAGAGTACCTTCGAAGTATATGTAAGCATCTTCTCCATGCTTAAATCACTAGAGAATCATTTATATTTAGAATTTATTGCTTTTTAATGTTGCGTGCTTTTGTTAATCTCATCTGAATTTTACGCAACAAAATAGGTTTACAAGCTTGTACCAAACTTTTTATTCTATTGTTCTCTCTGCAGTCACCGTACTAAGGACATGGCAAGTCGGGTAATCGTCGTTTCGCTTACACGCTCAAAGAAAACTTGCAGGTCGACAGAAACGGTCTTCATCAACTTACACTGCGAGTGAAGAAAAGCGTGACGAAGATGGGTATGATGAAATCGACGATGAACTCGTGGAAGTGGACCCGAGGACTGTCCCTGATGGAGCTCAGACAAACTAAGGCGTCAGGAACATCTGGGTCATGGAAAGACGGTTCGCCTGCAAGTTTAGTCAGGGATCAGTAGATGTTTTCCCCACTGTACCACTTCTCTTTGTGAAAGTGTACACTCCAGTCACGCAAAGCTAATTGTTTTGTCACTGTGAGCCACTTCTTCTGGCTAAAGGGTTACATGTGTGCGCATGTTTAAGTGGTCTTTGACTCCTGAGGTCATCTAGAACTGGAACGAACCCTTTTAATATTTGTTGACAACGTTTTATTGGCATATTCCTCCATCTATCCATCCGTCCGTCCATCCATCCTATTCCTCTGTCCATTTGACTAACATATATGTGTAGGTGCTTTGACACCTGGAACAGTTTGTATGAAAAAGACAGGCAGTATGACAGGCGTACACACAAATGAAAATGAACGGACGGACGGACGGACGGACAGAGGAAGTCAGGACGAATGTGAGTAGGTAGCTGCCATGGCACCTCAGTTTCCTGTGTACCCGCCCGTCTGTCTCTTTTTGCATCCGATTGCCTGAAAACACACACACACACACACACACACACACACACACACACACACACACACACACACACACACACATCTTACCAACTAGCATGGGCACACGGGCAGAGCAGAGCAAACTGATTATCCAGATGAGGAGCAGGAAAATGTTGGTCTCGGTTGGCCCCTGTCGGTACCTGTAACACGACGCCATACACAGGAGTCGGGTCTGATAAACACCGCCTTCACCTCGCCCCAGAGAAATACGCTTCATAAAATTATTTCATTATTATTTCCCTCCTTGATGGGTCAGGTCGAGTATTGAAGAACAGAAACTGCTTTGACAAATAAAACCCCGTCCAGTTTCTAGACTTGATCGACACGTGTCCAGTTGTGTTAATGATCTTAATTTACGTCAGGCTACGTCCAGCTACTACTACGGCACCGACCAGTTATCAGCTAGACGTGAGTGCTGAGGGGAGGTTAATACCTGTAAACAGAACAATGAAATTAAATAGTTCCTGCAGCGAATTTATGTACAGGTCTCAGGTCTCACATTTCATTAACCATGATGGGTTAATTCCTTGCAACTAACAATATGCAGGTAAACAAGTGAGTGCGCTTGCAGGCTATGAAGGATTTAATGTAAGTGCAAATTACCAGCGATTCAGTGCACGTCGATGTGAAAGCCTCCTCTAAACTGGAGAAGCATGCTTTCTTTGTTCTTTTGCACGTTCATTTAAAATCCACGAAGGTTTACTATTTTTGACAGGCCATGTTACAGAACATCGTCAGTTTGGATGAACATTGTGGCGATTTTTGTCCTAAACGACATTTAACAAAACATGTAGCGCTATAACCTGCTTACAAGTCTGCTACAACCTACACCATTGTGTTATGTTGTCAGCTTAGTTAGAGTTCACACCACCTACAGTCTTGCGCCTTGAGTTTTCCCGACAAGTAGGGACAGCGATCTATGTAAGCCAACGTTTACTTTACTGGAACTGTAAAAAAAGAAAAAGGTAAAGGTCATCCCCTAACCTTTTCAGGTCGTTGGGGAGTGAGGTGTTAGAGACCCCACTTTTCTCGGGGCCAGCTTTTACATGAGGGTGGTGCCAATCTCCTCTCCCTCGCTGCCTTACCTTCCCCAGCCCTCTATGGAGTCAGGTACCCATTCCCGTCAGCTGGGTAGACTGGGGGAAGTTTGCTGCGCTTATCGGGAATTGAACCTGCGCGCTATCGGTTCGGACGCCAGAGCTCTAACCACTCGGCCATCCGCTTCCCTGTGGTGTGACTAGGAGCATTTGCGACCTCGCTTACTGGATTGTGCAAGCTGGCAGCAAATAATGACTACTCATTTTTCATCCTGACATATGGCATTTTAGACACATATCCTGTTGTGTGAGTCCTTTTGTGTGTTGTTGTTATTATTATTATTGTCTGTATGTTTATATCTTTTCGTCAAGCGCTTTGAGCTTATCTTTGATGGTGGATAAAGGACTCTATAAAATAACTTTATAATAATAATAATCTGTCAATTTCTTATTGTTACTCTGTGTAGTAACTGGAATGTTACAGGTCCCTCACAGCCCTTTTCCTCCCTCAGAACCCAGTCTGTCTTATTTTTTTATTGTGTAAAACAACCTCATAGCAAAGGTGATCCTATATCATACTAGAATAAACTTTCAATTACGCAGATTCTCTTCCTTTCTCTACTATGGACGTAAGCTCCGAAATTCTTTGACAAGTAATCTTTGACACTTATCCTCTAGGTAAAGCCTTCAAATCACTACTATTTGTGAATAAGGCACACTTTGGTCACGTGTTGTTTGAAAGAGTATTCAATGATGATCATGGCTGTCCATGGAAAGTAGAATTTTTGTCGTGGTTCGTGGATGGTGTACACAGCTGAGTAACTGCAACTAGTACCCGTAGAATAGGCGCTTAGCAATGCTAATTATCACGAACATTACTATGTTAAACGTGCTGTTGTTACGTCATACAGTCTGTCTTTACGGCCTGTAGAATGTGTCTTTAAAGCAGGTAAAACTTGTCTTTACAGCAGGTAGAGTCTTTTCTTAACAGAAGTTAGAGTCTGTCTTTACGACAGGTAAAGTCTGTCTTTACGGCAAGTAGAGTCTGTCTTTACGGCAGGTAAAGTCTGTCTTTACAACAGGTAGAGTCTGTCTTTACGGCAAGTAGAGTCTGTCTTTACGGCAGGTAGAGTCTGTCTTTACAGCAGGTAGAGTCTGTCTTAACGGCAGGTAGAGTCTGTCTTTACAGCAGATAGAGTTTATCTTAACGGCAGGTAGAGTCTGTCTTTACAGCAGGTAGAGTCTGTTTTTAACAGCAGGTAGAGTCTGTCGTTACAGCAGGTAGAGTCTGTTTTTAACAGCAGGTAGAGTCTGTCTTTACAACAGGTAGAGTCTGTCTTTACGGCAGTTAGAGTCTGTCTTTACGGCAAGTAGAGTCTGTCTTAACGGCAGGTAGAGTCTGTCTTTACAACAGGTAGAGTCTGTCTTTACGGCAGGTAGAGTCTGTCTTTACGGCAGTTAGAGTCTATCTTTACGGAAAGTAGAGTCTGTCTTAACGGCAGGTAGAGTCTGTCTTTACAACAGGTAGAGTCTGTCTTTACGGCAGTTAGAGTCTGTCTTTACGGCAAGTAGAGTCTGTCTTAACGGCAGGTAGAGTCTGTCTTTACAACAGGTAGAGTCTGTCTTTACGGCAGGTAGAGTCTGTCTTTACAGCAGATAGAGTCTGTCAACGGCAGGTAGAGTCTGTCTTTACAGCAGACAGAGTCTGTCTTAACGGTAGTTAGAGTCTGTCTCTACGGCAAGTATAGTCTGTCTTTACAGCAGGTAGAGTCTGTTCTTAACAGCAGTTAGAGTCTGTCTTTACGGCAGGTAGAGTCTGTCTTTACAACAGGTAGAGTCTGTCTTTATGGCAGGTAGAGTCTGTCTTTACAGCAGATAGAGTCTGTCTTTACGGCAGGTAGAGTCTGTCTTTACAGCAGGTAGAGTCTGTCAACGGCAGGTAGAGTCTGTCTTTACAGCAGATAGAGTCTGTCTTAACGGCAGGTAGAGTTTGTCTTTACGGCAAGTAGAGTCTGTCTTTAGAGCAGGTAGAGTCTGTTCTTAACAGCAGTTAGAGTCTGTCTTTACGGCAGGTAAAGTCTGTCTTTACAACAGGTAGAGTCTGTCTTAACGGCAGGTAGAGTCTGTCTTTACGGCAAGTAGAGTCTGTCTTTACAGCAGGTAGAGTCTGTTCTTAACAGCAGTTAGAGTCTGTCTTTACGGCAGGTAAAGTCTGTCTTTACAACAGGTAGAGTCTGTCTTTACGGCAGGTAGAGTCTGTCTTTACAGTAGATAGAGTCTGTCTTTACAGCAGGTAGAGTCTGTTCTTAACAGCAGTTAGAGTCTGTCTTTACGGCAGGTAGAGTCTGTCTTTGCCTCGTCGTCGTACCTGAGGCCCCGGCTGATGTAATTTTTTCTGACGAGTGACAGCGACAGGATTATATACAGGTTGACTGTGACCAGCACCTGCTCCAGGTACTGGATGCCATGACAAACGGTCTTGTATGGAGCGAGGAGTCCACTCAGTCCCACAAGTCTTAGCGGGATGATCAAAGCCAGCAGCAGATCTGTAAAATAAGGTGGCTAGTGAAACTTTAGTGAAACGTTAGTGTAAATAGTGAAATGTCACCACCATAGTCACTCAACTAAATTCCTCATGGTGGAAAGTTTACTCCTGACTACAGTCCATCAAGCGGGATAAATATGGCCTCTCATGGTTCCTTCCCCTTGACATCTACCTTCATTGTGTAAGTTATGCTGTTGATCGATATGATAAATTACAAATACAATACTCCTACGTAGTTTCTTCTTTGAAGACATGATAATGCCACCAGTAGTTTTCAAACATTTCTAAAACAAAAGAAGACCAAGCTTTAATATTTTAATGCATTGTACCTGTAGGGAGCTTGACCTGGCGGATGTTTTTCTCCAAAGCTTTCGCGCTAAGCATCAGCAGCTCTGAGCATCGCACCGCGTGCGCCAGCCACGAAGACCTAACTAAAGGATCCATGAATTGCATCACATTTATGATGGACTACCCGTAGTCTGGCAGCATTTAGGATGTCCTACAATTGTATTTCTGTAGTGGTTTTTTTAATAAACTGTGAACGTTCCAAGACATTTAGTTATTTGTTTTTTTTAACTGCAAGTTGTTTAAGACAGGCTTCAGTCTGTTCATGTTGCATGTTTACCTTAGATTATGAGTGAGAAGATGGCAGTGCAGAGGTTACGAGCACCACTCATGACACATTAACACACCTGACAGTAGCATTGTGAAGATGTACTTGGCTTGGCTTCTTTGCATCTGGTCCGTGGCGTAAAATATGTACATCATCGGCACGTTGAGGGCGAGGATCAGGAGCATGAGCAGCGTCCAGGCCGTAGTCAACAGCCCCAGAGACAGCGGGTCTATAGCCGTGTTGTTGGCCAGTTGGTGGTGGACGGACATGCTGCGTTCCTGAGGGAGGTCAAGGAAAAGACGGTACATTCACACATCTTTTGTTATCTGAATATTATCCCTGACAGGGGACAACTCTTTCTAGTTGCTTCTACCGTTTGGCTGCATGAGATAGGCGGATGCTGGGTTGGACAAAGGCGTAAATAGCCTTTGAGTGTAGCGTTTGTTTGTATGCGCGCACTTTGTTAATTTCATCATCATCATCATCATCATCATCATCATCATCATCATCATCATCATCATCATCATCATCATCATCATCATCATCATCATCATCCCCGGTTTCTCTTTTGCCGCTTAAATCATCGTTAGTAACAACTTGGATTTAATTTAGAGTTGCGCAGACACGCTTTAAAGACAAACTAAGAACTTTACTTGTATGGTCTGTTTTTGTTGATGTCGGGTAGCCCTACAAAATGTTGCTGTTCTTTACTTACAGGATGTGGTCATTATGTTTCCCCTAATGGCTTCATATACACAGCTTTTTAATGATGATGATCTCCATTTGTAATGCGCAGGTATCCATTCAGAAGAATGCCCATTGCGCAGCAAAAACGAAATAAATGAAAAATAAGAAAAAAATAAAGCAAATAAATAGATAAAACACAAGGAAAGTAAAAACTAAAGACAGAAGTGTTTCTTGATTGGTTAAGCTTAAGTCCATCTTAATATGTATAATGAAAAAACTGTTTATAATAGACACCTCACAAAGAAACGAACAATTGTTTTTTTTATTGTTTGTACTGTAGAGTTATTATGAAGCGTCTAGAGGCTTTCTACTCCACATCTATGCTGGTTAACAACTGTGTAAATGACACGAAACTTACTTAACAACTTACATCCAACATTTTTCACAAGACCACTCTTCCCAAGATCGGCACGTGAGCAAAACACGCTGACTGTACAAATGAATGAAGATAATCCAGGTGAATCGAACATGAGTACAACTCAGTTTGTAAAGAAAACAATTTCAGAGTTTCTCCCCGGAGCCCAAAGAGTCGAGTGAAGATGGCAGCCGGTCATCATCCGGGTGAACACACGGGACGTCAATTGTTTCGTAAGAAAAGTTGTGACGTATTAAGTTCTGACATCAGTTTTTCCCCCCCTCACAGATATATTACGTCACTAAAATCTCTGGGTTAAAGTTATTTATATCTTATGTTTGTATATTATATTAACTTTATTAATCCACAAGGGATATTCCAGATGGTGTTTGTACTAGTAATATATAGCGATAATGTAATATATAATGTTTATATACTGTTTATATACATTGTGACAAATATAACTTTATTGTTCAGGTGAAATTGTCTAAACAACAGGTCTACATATTTTTAGGCTAAGATATCGATCAAATGGAGAGAAAGTCTAGTTATTATGCTGTTGTTGCTGTTTGTGATGAGTATTTTGTTTGCCAGTCTCTATTAGTCTTAGGGGAAGCGGATGGCCGAGTGGTTAGAAACTTGAAGGCGCTCTGGTTTTATAGCCGAGTAGCACAGAAAACTTGCCCCAGTCAACCCAGCTGGCAGGAATGGGTACCAGACCCCATAGAGGGTTGGGGAAGGTATGGCAACGAGGGAGAGGAGATGGGCACCGCCCTCACATACAGCTGTCCCCGAGAAAGGTGAGGTCTCTAACACCTCATGAAAAATGTTAGGAGATGACCTATCAGTCAGTCAGTCAGTCGTCCCTTGCCTGGCACCTGGCGTTGGGGGGAGCACATGGATAGACGCGGCAGCTGATAGGGCCCGCCACTCTTGCCTGTTTTGGGCAATAGTCAGCAGGTCCTGTACAGGACGACCAGTCCAGTCTTTGACGTTCGTAAGCCAGTTCTTTCTCTGACCACCGCGGCGTCGGCTACCCTCCAAGGTGCCTTGAAGGATAGTCTTCGACAAGGTGTCGTGCCGGGTTACATGGCCAAAGAAGACCAGCTTACGTCGCTTGACTGTTGATAGTAGAGGTTCCTGGTGTCCTACCAGTGTGGCAATCTTGTTTCTTACAAAGTCGTTGGTTTTGTGTTCTTTGTATGAGATCCGGAGCAGCCTCCTCAGACACTTGTGCTCGAATGCCTGGATTCTCCTTTCTGTTTCGGCCAGTAGAGTCCACGTGTCGCATCCGTAGAGCAGGATCGGCACTACCAGTGATTTGTATAGCCTGTACTTGGTAGTGAACCTTATCTTGTGGCTATGCCAGATTCTATCTAGCCTAGCCATTGCTGCTGTTGCTGTTGCGATCCTGATGCGGATATCTTGCGTGGAGCTGCCGTCCTTGGAGAGAGTGGCTCCCAAGTACTTGAAGCTGCTTACCTCTTCGAGCTGTACCCCGTTCATATAGATCTCTGCTTTGCCGTTGCCATTGATCATAACTTTGCTCTTTTCTGTGCTTGTCTCCATTCCATCTCCATGACCTATACCTATCAATGATAGTGCGGTTCAAAGTCTTTTTCTTTTTGAGTTTGTTTTTCAATATATATATATATATATACCTGTGTGTGTGTGGGGGGGGTGTAAATGATGTAGTGGGAGAGAGAAAAAACATGCATGACACGGATACGATTGATATTATTTTTGTTTTTGTATTAATAATAATAAGTAAGAATTTATAAAGCGCAATATCTCAGCCAGAGGACAACTCACAATGCTGAAAAATATCACGAAATCGTCACGAAAATGTAGAAGGAAGAAGAACGCAAAGACTCGCTGCGTTCCGGCAGTAAAGGGTGATCGCTAAAGAATATTAAGGTAATGACTCCAGAGGATAAGGGTTAGGGACATCAGGAAAATACTGAGAAGATATTGAGTCATCATCATCATCATCATTTCTTGCTACTCCTCGAGGAGCATAAGGCCGCAACAACACCTCGCCAGCGGACCCGGTTTGGGGCAGCCCCCCCCCTCAGTTGGGCCCAAAAATATTGAGTAATATGAAGAAATGTTATCGTATTGCAGATTGTTTCTCAATTTTAAAAGTACAAATCAAAATAACACAAAATAATCTAAAGCCATAACAAATGTCGTAACTGATAACTAATGTTGTAGGCGAAACGAAATATGACAAAAATATATTCAACAGAAAGTCTATACACAAAAAACATTTCAAGTTTGAAGAACCCTGTAAAGAATTTTAATAGCCGAACAACAAGTTTATAAACTCTTTTAAAGAATGTAAATAGTCTTTTAATAACATTTCATGGACGATTCCCTTTGTATGCTTGAAGATCCCACGACACAGTGTATTGAACTTCCGTCTGTCTGATCGTTGACTGTTGGTGTGATCTGGTCAGCACCTGAAACATATGTGAGGTAAATAAAAGAAAGACGACAACTGTTGTTAACAAGCTGAAAATAGAGTAGTTGAACTAATGAGAGTTTTCAATACTGACAACAACAATAGTATATATTCAGCTGGAAAGCGAATAGTTTTGCGACTGGGTACTGCTACGAGAATGGAGAAATGAGAAACAAGACATGAAATGACATGAAAAGACAAGAAATGAGACATGCAGAAATGGGAAAAAAACGAATACTAGAGGAAAGAATCTTTGTGAAGGCATGGAAAGAAGTATAAATGTGTAAATAAATAATGTACACACATTTTGAAAACAAACTCTGTCAGTCTGCCTATTATGAGCTGCGTAAGATCAACGCCATCTGCCCCGTTCTCTCGACACGCGCCACCAACACTCGTGTCTTTGTGTTTTGTTATATCTTGGTGTGATGACTGTAACTCCTTGCTTACAGCCTGCCCTGAATAAATTCTTTACAAACTCCAGAAAGTACGGTATGGTGCTTAGAGCTAGAAACGGGACCATGTCACTCCTTTCCTTCGTTTTCTGCACCGACTACCCATCCGTTCTCGCACTGAGTACAAACTGTCTGTGCTGTGTTTTAATTTCTTTGCAGGCTCCTGCTCTGACTATTTCTCTGTGAATTTCTCTTCCCCTACATCCCAAACAGACTACTCAACTCTCGGTCTGATGACCGTACGCTCTCTATCTCTGTCACCAAAATAACCACATATGGTCCCCGGATGTTTAGTTACCGTGTTGCGAAATAGTGAAACACTCTCCCCTTCCATATTCGCCATCTACCCACCGTCTAATCCTTTAAACGTGCGCTAAAACGCACGAGCAGTACTCCTTAAATGGATCACAATAGGTGTCAATAGTTGTGATTAAAGTCAATTGTTTAGTCCGCCTGCACGTTTTTCTCTGATTCCTCTTTGTGTCCCCTATGTTTGTCTTTTATTCCTTATCAGAATAGTTGTTTTTACTTCCGTTCTTCGTATTCTGTCCATGTCTACTACTTGTCTAAAGTACTAAAAGCATGCTCCTTTTGTCAGCGCTGTGTAAATCACGTTTATTATTATTATTATATACTGAAACACAGGGCTGTAGCAATATAATTAAATGACTCCTGGGAAGAATGGCATAATTAAACAAATGGAAGAGTGGCAAAATAACAATGGCAAAACATTTAATCATTCTTCTCACAGACATACACACACGCTCACAAGCAAGAGCGCGGACGCACACGAGAAGTGTGAAACACAGACACATACTCAAAGATGTGAAAAATGAATCCTACAAGAAAAAAGTGATATATTTATTGTTTAAACATAAGAATGGAAAAAGATAACTTCAAAGTAAAAGACAAATTTAAAAACAGATAAGGAAGTTGAAGATAGTCACATTAAAAAATAACGTCGATGATATACTTACTAAACCTCGCCAACGTTTAGAAAGATTGCCACTTGCTCGTTGTCAGATGTTGGATACTAAGTGGTTGTAAGTAGCCTCCGTCTTCTTGTCCTGCAAGAGAGGACTGGCATAAAGACTTGATCTTGGAATAACGGAAGAAAGGAGACATAGAGCAAAGAGGGATAGTTTTCAACCCACTGATATTCAGACAAAGTTCATTAAGTTCACTAGCTCCGCCACACTACTCTTACGGCTACTTTATTACTTTCCCTACTGTCAGGAATGGGGCGCACGCTCATTAACAAGGAGTGTGATGTCTCACTGTACAATGGTCAATACACATGGTGAGTCAAACCTGGGGTAAAAGGTTTCTGGTGGAAGCCGTCCATCACAGGAGTATTTAGCCCAGGTGAATGAGGAAAACCCTCAGTGGGGCCCAAGTCCAGCAAAATCAGAGGCTCATCGTAGATGTTTCCACTAGACTGACGCTGAAAGTATGTCTTCTGGGTCACGTGGTCTATTTTAGGGCAGTCTGTAGCTGACGTCCCTGACAGGGAACGGTCGTTACTCCTCTGTCTCAGGAAGCGCAAGGAATTATCGCCTACACACAGCAAAGAAGAAACTTAATTATTTGAACAGAAATTTATGAGGCGAACATTCATACATTCATGTGATCAATAATAGTAATAATAAATGTGGGATTTATATACCACATGATCACGCTCATGAAGGTTTGAACAAATGTCGCAATCTTACGGTTTTTCTTTTTGACGATGATGATGATGGTGACGCACGAAGCAGTCGTGATGGTGACGACAATACAGCCGACGACAAGTACGATGAGCTGAAGACTGATGCCAAGAGGCTCGGAACCTTAAAAGAAAATTATATCTGTTATCCTTAAACTTCAACGTAGAGACACTTCCACAAACGCATCAGGTACTCGGAGGATTTCAGGTTTCGATGTCGAACAGTTTGGGTTGTTATGACGACGAGACGAGGGCTAGTCAGATATAAAACTAAAGTTTCTTTGGTTATTTCTCTCCAATGAAAAGATAAAACTTAAGTTTCCTCGATACCACGAAATGCCTACCGTGATTTGCGTTAATGGTGACGCCAGACATGACATCATAGACGCCAGTTGTAGCTGTGTGGAAATCATCTGGGACTACAGTGTGGTCAGCAGTGACTCTCCTGATAGCAGTTAAGACTGTGCTGACATCACTTGTAGGTCTGTTAGCGGTTGTTGTGGGTCTGTTAGCAGTTGTTGTGGGTCTGTTAGCGGTCGTTGCGGGTCTGTGAGCGGTTGTGGTGGTGGGTCTGTTAGCGGTCGTTGTGGGTCTGTTAGTGGTTGTTGTGGGTCTGTTAGTGGTTGTGACACTGGTGACGGGCGTGGTGACTCTGACGGCATTAGAAGTGATTCTGTTAGCGTCGGTAGTGGGGGTGGTAATGGCCTTCCCGGTGACGACAAAAGGGATACCATCCGGGTACAAGCATGTGCTGGTGTTCCCGGGTGCAGGTATGCAGATGTAGTCACAGCCACCATTGTTGTTACCGCATCCATTCGGAACTGCGATTTGTGACGTATGACATCGGTGAAACAGTTAGAGGAGCACTATGTATGTTGTTTCTATTACTACTAACAACAAGAATTTGATGAATATATTTCCCTGTGTGGAGGCGAGCTCAATGGACACGGAAATACACGTATCAGCAAACAGCAAGATGCTAGATGCCATGGTGACAAACATGAAGGAAATGTGTGAATGAAGAGAAAGAAACTAAGAGTAAATATAAGAATATTTATTGGATGATGAGAGATGTTTTTCACGTTGTTCCTTTTAAGGATAAAAAAATGTCTGCTAAATCACACTTTGTGACTCTAAAGACAAAACTTAAATGAATCCCAAAGGTCAGCTTACGATGCCTAGAAACAGTAAAAGTATTAGCTTAAAAATTTCAGTGACATTTAACTTAAAAGATTCTTTAAGCTTGCTCTGTACAATCCGAATGTAAGCTGTTATGTGCATGAAAGATTTATTCATAATTTAACATCTGTCAGGCAGCATGTTTCTAGAACTACATATTTTCCCTTTATTATTACTTTACTAGTGTATAGGAGTCACAAGTGAAAACAAAAGACAGGAAACATTCATTGAGATGAAATAGATGAAGTCACTGACCATTGTGACCCGTTTCTTCTGAGTAGATATGTATGTCATTTAATCTTCCAGAGACGCTTCCGATAGTTTTCTTAATTGTCCCATCAGAGCTGATGCGGTGGATGTAAGAGGTTGTAGAAGGTTGCACGCTGTGACAGTCAGTGGGACATTTTAATTCACATTAATTAAGTTATTGAAAAGACAGTTACAGTCTGTCATTACGCTCTTAGGTACTTCAGACTCTTACAACTGTTGTATTACAATGTGACAGATAACACACACACACACACACACACACACACACACACACACACACACACACACGCGCACACACATATGCATACACACGTACATAAACACACACATATGCATACTGTAATATGTTAGGGGTCGGTCTTGTATTGTTTCGTGTGTGAATGGTGTCTTGTGTTTGACGTCTTGTGTGCGTCATTTGTTGGTCGTCATTTTGGGAAAAGAATGACGTAAAAAGAAGAAGAAAGACGACGGTTCCATGGCCAGATAGAAAAAAGCGAGCAGCGAGTTCTTCATCTTCCATAAATCAACTAGAAATCTCTTCACCTTCATCCCCACCTACGGGGGGCTCGTCGAGTGTGGTGTATGTGAGTAATATGTGTCGTGCGTATGGAAGGTAAGTGGATGTGCGTCCTATTACACATACACAAATACATAAACACACACATATGCATACACACGTACATAAACACACACACACACACACCACACACACACACACACACGTACACATATGCATACACACGTACATAAACACACACATATGCATACACACGTACATAAACACATAATGCACTCCTGCCACAAATAATAAAAGGGTATAAAACTATCTAAAGCGTATCTTTCGAACAGATGAGTAGAAATTTGTCATTAAATTATTTTTCTAAAACAGTAGCATTACCTTTTCAGGCCCCAGTCTGTAACGAAAAGTTCGTTGAGATAAAGGTCAAGACCAAACATGTGTCTCCCTGGAAGGAAGACGATCATCGAGACAGCTGTTCCCTCCAGGTCCGTCCAACCTATTTTGTCTGTGTATCCATCTGCCCAGTAGAGCCTTTCGCCTGCACGCCCGTAAGTACGCACACACGCATCCGCACGCACAGACGCACAGACGCACACACAGCAGGAAAACCAGGAATATTAACATCTGCATGAAGATATACGGTAAAAGTGATCAGTAGTGTGCACAAATCTACCACAGAAATTGCACGGGGCATCTGATACGATCATGATTGATAGGCATCTCTTTCTGTTCGTAAACGCCGTTCTTTAACCTGACGATGTTTTTCAGAAGAATGATGGTAGTAATTGAGAATTTTGATGATAGGATCAGGCATACAATCAGATTCATTCTGCTTGAGAGCAGACCACACTAAGCGCCAGGCGGTGGATACCCCTGGGATACAATGTCTAACCTCCAGTTGACCCAGTTGGTTGAATGGGAACCACACCCCCTAGAGGGTTCTGGGAAGGAAAGACAGAGAGAGAGAGAGAGAGACTGGCATCGCTCTCGTAAGAAAAACTGGCATCGAGGTAAGTGCGGTCTCTATCACCCCACTCCTTAAAAACAAAATGCCATGAAACTGTTTCCCTTTTACCAACTTCTTTGTTGTTTGTGCAAACTACAATCACTTCTAGGCTTGTAATCAACTGGCCACCATACTTAGAACCAAATCCTAGATAATTGATTTAAATAAACTCTGGTAGAAAAAATCCATTATACATTCAGACTATACCCGACTGACATTGTGGTTTAGGGATTGTCAGTGACAGCCATGACAAAACGCCTTAGCATCAGACATGATAAGTAAAATACAGACTCACCGGCTGTGTCCAGAGCCAGAGCGTTTGGCCAGTGCAGGTACTGGAACCCTGAGACCAGAGTCTTGCGTCCAGTACCATCATAGTTGGCCCGCTCTATTTTAGGTGTGGCGCCCCAGTCGCTCCAATACATAACTCTGCCACCGTTCAAATACCAAATATTGCTACTGAAGTTTTATTTTGTTTGACTTGAGGAATTCAAATTTAAGGTTACAATAATTATGGCAGATAGGAAGACATGTGTGTGTGTGTGTGTGTGTGTGTGTGTGTGTGTGTGTGTGTGTGTGTGTGTGTGTGTGTGTGTGTGTAAGAGAGATCAAGAGAGACGGAAATAAAAAAAAAGCGAGAGATGAGAGAGAGAAAAAAAGAGAGGGAGAGAGACATAGAAAGCACTGTTTCAGAATGTAATCCTTATTCTTCATCTAAATATAGACTGTCAAAGCAAATCGGAGTGTTTATTTATTTTTTTTCTGCTGGATCTGTAGTGATTTCTACTTACAAAATGAAACGTTTTCATCGTTAGGCGTTGCTACAGACAATGTCATTACCCGTTGAGCTTGTCCAGTTCTATGGCCCTAGGTTCATCAAGGTTGGATTGAACGACAACTCTATGGCGGTAGCTGTTCATGGCAATCATGGCAATGATGTTATTTCCTGAATCAGTGTACAGGATAAGCCTTGAGGCTGAATCCACTGCAAGTCCATCCGGAATGGCTTCTGGATGACAAATTATTTTTCAGCCTAAAGAGTTACTTTAGAGGGAGGTAACTGTATCTTGGAATGTTTCAACCAAATTATTGTAGAAGTAAGAAACCCTTCCATCTATTATTCAAATCTTACACCCTAAAACAAGGTGGGATTCCAAGAGTTCTTTTAAAACTATTTGACTGACGAGTCCAGCAAGAGTCGCAGTATGGTGAGAACTGTAGGTAGACAATGTAGCGGAAAGGTTGTAAAAAACTCACCTTTCTTCCATTAAGGTTTCTCGATGTCGATGAATACATCCCTAGCTAGTTAATTGTGAATGACACTGCTGCTCAAGTATTAATCACTAAGAGAAACATTGATGACTTTGTGTACAGCTTATGATTTTTTATGTTTTGACTACAGAGAGAGAGAGAGACGGAGTGTGTGTGTGTGTGTGTGTGAGAGAGAGAGAGACAGAGAGAAAGTGTGTGTGTATGTTTGTTTGTGTGTGTATGTGTGTGTGTGTGTGTGTGAGAGAGAGAGAGAGAGACAAGGAACTCACTTGGACCGAGATTCCGTACTAGGCGAACATCACTACCATCAAGGTTTGAGGAGCGAATCGTCTTTTCAACGACATCAGTCCAGTATAGTCGATCATCCACTGAGTCATAGTCGACGGCAATCGGGTTTGACAGACCGTCTATTGGGATGATAAAGTTACTTCCTGTTTCCAGGTCCATGCGGTGAATAGCATGGAGGTAAGTGTTGGTCATCAGTAGAAACTTCTGGGGAATGATTCCTGAAAGATCAGAACTATTGTTCAAAACTTCTATAGACAACCTGGTCGACTTGAAACGTAGAGATTAAAAAACTTCTGAGATGTGTGTTTGTATCACACACTTTAAAGTGTTATCCCTGGTCACGTGGCCCAACCAGGTAAGTTTGTGGCGCTTTAATGTGCCCAGAAGTGGATACTCACTCGGAGATGACTGCACAAGAATGATGTTGAGTAAACAACACTAAAATAGGACTAAATAAAATAATTATTGGGGAAAACATCACCAAAAATGCTCTGTGTGTGATATAGACACGTTTAGGAACCTCCCTTTACAACATGCTTGAGGGAGACCTACATCATACTGCGAAAACATTTAAGTGGCGAGACATCGCTACACCTCATCTGCTTGACGCCGTCCGCAATCAAGGGACAAAACTGAACTGAGGCTACTGCATGCTTATCTCCCTTCTTCGCACTTGTTAAAATTCTGCCTTGAATTGTTTTTGTTTTAAAATCCATTCTCTTCTCCTCATCCACAAAAATCTATTTTTTCCTTTTACGGAATGATATATTGAGATTTAAACAAAAATGCGTTTAAAATACAATCTCTCTCTGTCACACACACACACACACACACACATACACGTACGTAAGCCTTTCTTACTCGCATACGTGCAAGCCATAGTGTCAGTGGTATTTGCGGTCACAGAGATATTCCAGACCCACACCTGTAGAATAGGTCGCCTCGAAGCCAGGTCTGGACACAGAGGAATCAGAATGGAATTTGATCCACATGGTGTTGGCCGTTGATCTTACTTTCGCAGGAAATGTCGTGTTGCAATAAACACCCATCGAGGGGGACGACGCAGAGTCACCTTCTCTAATCTTCGTAAGAAGGAAAACAAAACAATAAGTTTTATGGACACATTTATATAAAAAAAAATCACTTACTTATTTTATCACCAAACATCGAGAAGAGGAAAGGAAGGAAGAGAGAGGGAGGTAGCAGAGAAAGAGACTGACCTGTAAAACAGGAACAAGACTGCTTTCCCTTATCATTTTTGTAGTGTCTTACTGTGCCACATTCCAAGATTCGGAAGTGTGTAATGTTACTGTATAATGATTGTGAGGGGCTCTGATCGCAAGACTCAGCCATCACCTGCAGGTAGTCAGTGCAGACACCAGAAGTGGGTCCAGGCTCAAGCTGAAAAGTAACGAATGTCAGGGTCACGCGATGACCAGCCGCCGCTCGGATGATGTAGATGCAATCTTGATTGTCGGGGTAGTTGTTGGGGTATGATGGTGAAGAAATGGAACCAGAAGGCTGTGTGAGCGTCCCTCCACAACCTGTGAACAAAATGGTTTTAAATGCTGACACTATTTGTGCACGCACGCAAACACACTTTCTCCAGTTTTATTAAAGACCTGCCGATCCTTATAATGAGGAAATAAGGGATAAGAAAAGATCTCAGGTGTCTTGAATTAAACACTCTGGACAAAGATCCCTTAGAATTATCACATGTATAAAATCATGTCGAATAATTAAAATTAGCAGTGATATAACATAGTTTAATGGTAGCAACCACCATCAGGGTAAAAATTAACCACGAACACTGAGCCCCGTACGTTAAACAGTTATTTTAAACATGAACACTGAAAACAGGGAAGAACCTCGTATGAACCCACTGGATACAGGGCAGTCAAACTTTAGAGAATATTAACATTTTATTTAGTGCTGCTTAGAAAAGTATGTTTTCGGATTTTGTTTTTTAACTTGTGTTTTTACAAAATTTAGGATTTACCTTCAGACTTTTGCTGGTAGGTGATTCTGACGATGATGGTTAAAAACAGGATTGTCTTCAGTGGTTCCATGGCCGCTAACAAGATAATATATTAGATTATCTACAATAAATAATTAAAAGAACGTAGGACAGACAGACAGACAGACAGACAGACAGACAGACAGACAGACAGACTAAAGATTCAATATAAGAAAGTTTTCATAAAGAAGTACTTGATTTAGTTTTAGAAGATACGCCTTCAAAAGCGCATTTGAAACTTTTCATAAGAACCAGTTTCTCTTCTCTGTGTCAGACATTTCCTATCTTCATAATTAAATTGATTCACAGTTCAGAATAGCTTCATAATTAAGAGTAGTCTCCATTATTTCCAGCAATACCAATGGCTTCCGTCAGCAGGAAGAGGCTTCGCAACCTCTCACCCTTGTACCAAACTTTAGGAAAGTCCAAATCTGATTCTCTTTTTGTTTCGGTGACAGATTTTACAAAAAAGACTTTATGTCAGACATTCTTTTTCTCTGTTCCTTGAATGTGTCGTGAAAGTTATTTTATTATAAAAGAATTAAATTAAATAAACGAAAACAACAAAAAGGCTCTGCTTAGCAATAAATGAAATAAACTCCATCCGGTTTTTTATAAAAAGTATTAAGTATCAGAGTATTAACAAGTTTATATGAGATGGATAATATTGCGTATCAAGAATTTGTATTGAATTTATTCGATACTTTTACGGAAAGGTGAATTTTCACCAACACAGTTCGTTTTTCTCTCTCCATTTCTCTGTCTCTCTCTGCACATGTACACATTTATTTATCTATCCGTAAGACAAAGAGACGGAGAGAGGCTGTAACCCAAAGACTAATGGGGTATGTGAGAGGAAGCAAAAAATAAAACAGAACGTAAAAATGTAAATAAGACTAACTAACTAACTAACTAACTAACTAACTAACTAACTAACTAACTAACTAACTAACTAACTAACTAACTAACTAACTAACTAACTAACTAACTAACTAACTAACTAACTAACTAACTAACTAACTAACTAACTAACTAACTAACTAACTGCGCTTTACCTCTCAAAGCTGCTCTCAGCTGTGGAAATTCTTGAATTGAACTAAAATTGTACTCAGACTGCACAACATGAATCTTTTAGCTTCCTGAACCGACCAGGAAGATAGGCTAAGTGTATTAAAGGCTTACTACTGTGCAAAGTTTAAAGTTGGAATATCTTATAATTAAAGACAGTAATTATTTGCTCTCGTTCCTGGTCGCAACATTTTTAACAAACAAACTGAATTATTCGCAGAGATTTTGAGACCTATCATCGTGCAAAAAAACAAAACAAAACAAAACAAATAAATATTCCGAGTTGGTGGCGTATTAGGCAACAAACAGAGCACGACCTGTTTCGATTTGGGATTAGTTTTTTTTAGGTATGGTGCAATGAAGGAAACAAATTATTCATTTAGTTTGTGAGTCAGTATTGCACAACAGGCCCTTATTTTACAATGTCAGAAACCAAATTATTCGCTAAAATTATGAGGGCAATTTTGAAAGTACTAATTTGAGACGGGCAAAAAACAAACAGCAACAAGAAAAAGGCAAAAACAACAACCAAAAAAACAAAAACAAAACAAAAAAACAAAAAACAAAAACAAAACAAAAAAATAAAACAAAACAAAACCCAAAAAAACTCTGATTATTCGCTCCCATCTTGGGTCAGATTAGGAATGTTTTATTTTGCAGAGAACAAAATCCAGTCGTCTCTGGTAAAACTTTAAACAAATGCATTCTTGACGCTAGTGACAAGATGTCACGTGGACAAACAGGAACCAATGAAATCTGCGAACAGGAAAGACGCGGATGTCCTGAAGCAGGTACTCACAAATAGGTTCAACGAATGATGATTTATAATGAGAGGCTTATCAATGGAACAGTTTGTAGCTTTTTTCAGGAAGTTTCTGTTCGAATGTTATAGTTGTTTCTTTTTAATTCTTAACTTATTACTTTCTTTCTATTTTCCTTTCACGGTGCTGTGCTCAGTGTGCAACATTCTTTTCCTCTAAAAGCTGCTGTCAGATGATGGAGTTAGACAGTCTTTTTCAAAGTGCTCGTGTCCTCATCGTGTCACTCCCCTTCCGGAAGCGATGAAGAGGTTGTGTAAACTCTCTGCCGTCTCCACTCTAACTGTCCTCGCTCTCCAAACAACGTATAAACGAAAGAAAAATTAATCTGCTTCCAGTCGACTTCCCTCCCTACACTACATCAACTCTCCATTATAAACATACAAATTTATTATACGGCTCATGATAGTCAATCACCTGCACTGTGTAGAAGAATTAATATTTATACCTCTTATTTCCTTGCCAGTATTATTTGTTGTCATATATCTATCTCATCAGCCGGAACTGCTACTTTAGGTGTTGTATACAGAGGACAAGAGAGGAGTGTCAGCACGCGCCATTTTGCATTCCATGGAAGGTTCAGTATTAATGTTTGGCCTTCGTGCTATCATCACTCAGACTGTCCTCGCACGCTTCATCCTTTTATTTCAACACATGTTTGTAGACAATACTTCTGACATGCATGCATTTCATATGCCGATGTGGGTTTGAAATATCTTCTTACTTTCCCCTATAAATTTCAGATGGTATATAGTACACTTGACAAGCATTTCAAACGGATGGTGTGACTATATAAATGGATGCATCAAGTCAACAATTTTGTGATAGACCGATAGACCACATAATACCAATTTTTGTGGTATTACAACTGATAGAAACCTCAGATAATCTGAACCACCATATAACATTTCTTTGCGGGGGTAATAAAGATCGCAAAAATAACACATACTAAAATCATTACAGTAAATACAACATAAAAATGTTCTGCATTATCTAGAAACCAATAATACTATTACGACTATACTATTACTAAAAAAGATTGCAAGAATATCACATTCTAAAATCAAAACGGCAAATACAGCATAAGAACACTGTGGACTAACCACTGCATGAGCACTTATAGACTGTCAGTATGAAGAATTAAGTAATGAGTGTGTTCTTAGCCTAATTACTGACAATAGTGATGGGTGTCCCAGATAGGGAGAGCAGAGGATGTGTGTTGTAGAGAGCAGGGACAGCGAAGGCAACCATATACCAACCAAAAAACTATCCTGGAGATAGTCAACATCTTTACTCTATTGGATCGGAAAGATTCAGAAGGTGAACAGAGCTGCAGAAAGACAGACTAGAAGTGTGTCCTCAAAATGGTGAAAAACGTAAGTTGAAATTTCGTACAATATATGAAACTTTACTGGCAACCAATGAAGTTTAATGAGTAGAGATGTAATGTGTTTATTGTTTTATTTATGGACAATAAAGTGTACACCATTTTTCTGAAATCAACAGATCAGAACTGCAGAAGTCATGTCGCCATGACCAATGTAGAAACATGTCTTTTTGACAGATGCAACAGAATTCTCGCTGTCTTGCGGAATTTAAAGAAAGTTGCCTGACAAATGAAACTAACCGAATGCTGCACGAAAAGAGTTTGATCAAGATACACAAAAAGTTATTTAACAGGAGTTTGGAAAGGTACATCAGCTCCTCGAAAGTAATTAAAGTTCTGTCTGAAAGACTGAGAAAGGTACATGACTTCAGTTTTGTCTGTGTTGAATTTAATCTTGTTTTTAGTCATCCAGAAATACAGAGCATCAGTTATACAGTTCTGAATGTCAGTCAGAACACTGAGGAAATGTGTGGTGTGGGTACTTTTGGGGAAATTCAAAGTCCTCAGCGAAAGGAGCGGTCATGGCTGCTGATAATATCACACAGGGGTTACACGTTAAGTGTCGAGAGCACGAGCCGGCGGAACCTCTTGACTCATCTGACACGGAGACGACTGAATACCATCCACAACAACAGACTGCACACAAACATGCAAACATGCAAATAAGAGCGAAATCCAGGAATAATGATAGTATCAATATTAAACGTCTCTCAAGCGGATTGTCATACAGACGGTATTTGGGCTGATATCATCTTCCTGCACCACTGTATAATGTAGTATTTCTGTGAGGTGGTATGGCTTGTAGCTCCCTCACATCTCCTGCACCACTGTTTAATTAATGTAGTATTTGTGTGTGGTGGTATGGCTTGTAGATATCTCACATCTCCTGCACCACTGTATAATGTAGTATTTCTGTGTGAGGTGGTATGACTTGTAGATATCTCACATCTCCTGCACCACTGTATAATGTAGTATTTCTGTATGGTGATATGGCTTGTAGATATATCACATCTCCTGCACTACTGTATAATGTAGTATTTGTGTGAGGTGGTATGACTTGTAGATATCTCACATCTCCTGCACCACTGTATAATGTAGTATTTCTGTGTGAGGTGGTATGACTTGTAGATATCTCACATCTCCTGCACCACTGTATAATGTAGTATTTCTGTGTGAGGTGGTATGACTTGTAGATATCTCACATCTCCTGCACTACTGTATAATGTAGTATTTCTGTGTGAGGTGGTATGACTTGTAGATATCTCACATCTCCTGCACCACTGTATAATGTAGTATTTCTGTGTGAGGTGGTATGACTTGTAGATATCTCACATCTCCTGCACCACTGTATAATGTAGTATTTCTGTGTGAGGTGGTATGACTTGTAGATATCTCACATCTCCTGCACCACTGTATAATGTAGTATTTCTGTGTGAGGTGGTATGACTTGTAGATATCTCACATCTCCTGCACTACTGTATAATGTAGTATTTCTGTGTGAGGTGGTATGACTTGTAGATATCTCACATCTCCTGAACCACTGTTTCTTGTGTTGGGGGACTGTACTGTTACCGATCTTGTGTTTATTGTCCGTCTTCGTGTTTATGTGGATGTGCGTATATGTGGGTACACGTCTACATGCATGTGTACATTTGTATACGTGGATGTGTGTCTGTGTCAGGTATCATAGTTATTTGCTGTATTGTTTGATTAAGCTTAAATTTTATAAGGACTAGTGTGGGAGAACGAGAGAGCGTGAATGACGTCAGTTGTTCGGAAGACGTGTATGAATGATGTAACAATGAAGGAAATGACGCGAGGGAGAGCGCGAGCGGGGGGTCGGTAGTCAGTTAGGAGTAGGAAGAGCTTTAGGAAGAGAAACAGAGCGTAGGGTAGGGATTTAGGAGGAAGAATTAGTGGAGTAGGGCCAGTAGGAATTAGAGCGAATTTAATGAGTAGGGCTTTAGGCATTCTTTTAGATATACAGACCAGGAAAGACTCAAATGGTAGGAATTTTCTTATTTTAAAATAATCTAGGTGTACGTATCGGTTAATAACGGACTTTTTCATTTGTGTATTTTCCTTGTTCTCTTCTTTTTATTTATAGTTAGTAAAGCAGATAGATTCGTTTTAGACAAGTCATTCTTTTCTTTTAATTTGTGTGAAAGAGCACGTACTTGTCAGACTCCGTGTATGTGTTGAAAGGATTGAGTGACTGATACACTGCGCGGTGGTCGTGACAGTCTGCAGTTGTGGCTAGGCTCGTGTTTATATTTTGGAGTAGATATTCACGAGTTACACGGAGAAATACGTGGTTAAGATCAAGGGGAGGCTATCGGACACACAACGTTCTACACTCACTCCTCGAATTGCGGCCCCTGCTGAGCAGACGCAATGTGTGGGTGTTACGTGGTCTTAATAATAATAATAATAAAGGCAAGATGTGTAAAGCACACACTCACACTCCTAAGGATCATGCTCTTAACGCTGTGCCGGATGACACAAGAACGAGACATGGACAACATACGAGAGACAGAAGAACAAACAAACAGCATCGAACGACGGAAAGATATAAGCAGCAGTGCCAAGGATGAATAAAGAGAAATACAAAAAACGTAAAGAGGATCCAAGAAACAAGGACTGAGAGTGTCATGATTTTGCAAAAGGAAGACGAGCAGGGAAGTAGCAATAAGTGGAAAAGGGAGGAAGGGTGTGACAAAGGACTAGCATAGTGTGGACTGGTGTTAGGAGGAATGTATAAGAAGATCGAGTAACGTTTATATGGCGCGAGACGAGTCAGCGGTTCATGCCGCAGTGAAAGGTCGGCCTTCATTAAATGCCGATGTGTGGTGAAAGTCCTCCCTGACCTTCTTTGACCACATCATTGTCGCCACACCCTCCGCCAACAATTCTACATTTAATGTTTTAAAAGACAGAAATAGAACTCTCTAATGAGCGACAGAAAGTTAGGGTCTCTCTAGCAACCTTCTTAGCCACATCATCGTCACCACACCCTCTGCGTACTTGTCATGCGATAACGAATTCCAGATTCCCCCGAATGACACAAAGGTGATGTTGGTTTCGTCCACATTAATGTGATTTGGCGGACAAACGAGTGAAGATTGATTTCCTCTTTTCCATAAAGACAGCTGGTACCATCAAAGATGGGAGCTCGTATCTTCATATATATATATATATATCTTTCTCGCTGTATACTGCCGATATCACGAGGGCTGGTACTTTCAAAGACGGAACTCATATCTTCATCTCTCTCTCTCTGTGAACCAGTGCTGTAAAGACAGCTGTTACCATCAAAGATGGGAACTCGTATATTTATATGCTTCTTTCTCCTTGTGACCTACCGTTATAAAGACATTTGGCACCATCAAAGATAGAAACTCGTATCTTTATTACATCTATATCTTTCTCGTTGTGAACTGCTGTACCGTTATAAAGACAGCTGGTACCACTTTAAAGATGGGATCTCGTATCTTCATCTCTCTCTCTCTCTCACTCTCTGTGAACCACTGCTGTAAAACAGCTGTTACCATCAAAAATGGGGACGAATTTCTGTGTAAACGACTGTCTCGAGTAAAATGTCTGAATCCGCGCGCGAGTCTTCACATGCACTCGTCCACGTCTCGTGACGGACACTTAATCCCACATTCTATTAGCAATAATCTGTCCCACTTGCTAGAAGCTTTCAACAAAAAACCTGGAATCAGTCATTTGTACCTGATCTATCTTTTGTCGTTTCCCATACCTGGCGAACGGAGGCGGCCCCCACGTGGCTGTCGCTGCATGGGCGTGGCAGGAAGAGTGACAGGCGTGTGGCACTGTCGCGGTTGCTATATATTACAGTACAAGTACCTCATCAGGTATTGCCCACTCACCTGCCTCACCGTGAACAGCGCACCTGTCTACAAAGGTAAATATCTTTAAATGCATAAAAACATGTAGGTATACACTCAGGTATGTTTGTCATCCGCACACTTTTTCTCTTTCTTTTTCCCGATTTGATTCACAATGGTTTTCCTTCATTTTCAGTTATAGCAATCTTTCTCGTTCTTCGAGCCAGTGAGACAAGGGGAATAACCAATGATTCAAGCGGGGCAACTTCTCCTATGTTTTTCTTTCCTGTTCGAATGAGGGTATTTCGTCAATTATTCAGCGCATGAGCAGTACGCACTCGTCGGTGGTCAAAGCGGAAGGCGGGTACAGCCATTAGTGTTTACTACAGATCGAGATAGGTAAGCACGATCACTGTTGTGTTATTAACTGCCACAATCGAAGATCAAAATACAGAGAGAGAGGAGAAACGTTAATATTTTCTAGTATCCCGATGGGTAAGGGCCTAAAAGCTCAAAAAAGAAGAAAACTGTGGCTGCAAGCGATCCGAAGAGAAAACTTTGTGCCGAAAGCGCACTCTAAAGTATGCGGTCGACACTTCGTGTCGGGATTTCAGATAAATGACCCATCTTCAATCGACTACGTCACAACATTACATCTTGGGTATGAAAAATCACTGACCTGTTTGCCTAGTACAGTAGAAAAAAATGCAAAAAAAAACAAAAAAACTTATTATAATACATAGTTTTAAAAATAAAGTACACTGCTTTCTTCTTTTACCCCAAATGTAGTGTATACTGCTCATTAAGTCCAATAACCACGAATACAGAACTAATTTGGATAACTCAGCTGTTGAAATAATGTAAACCTGTTTAATGTGTTTGAGGACACACCCTTTGATCAGAAATGAAGGCTCAAGGATTCTTAGTATATTAGCTGTGGAAAAAAACTAATAAATAGAATTTACTCATCCTACAACGCATTCGCAGTAAGCTTCATTCGTCGATCCGTCGGCAGACAGTTCTACATAACCAATATAAAAAATCTGCTTCATGGAAGCAAGCACTCTGCATTTAATCAGGAAAGTTTCCTGGCTGCTGGAAGCAACGAACACTTGCTGTACATGACCATCGCGTACAAACTTGATGGCTTTTTGATTTTGCTGTTTTTCTGCTCCCTGTGTAAAATAGTGGTTACATCGCCAACAACCGGTAGCAGAATAAGTGATTTTTTCTTTCTTTAGCCATGGCTGATGTTTACAGTGAAACTACTCAAAAGACCGCTACGCGTGTACCCGGCTTCCGACTAGCTGTCCGCAGTATGAAAGCTACTAAATTCTGATTGGATGTTACCGTACGTCACCGACCGTGATGAAATACCCTCATTAACTGATTCAATCTTATGTTTTGAACTGGTAATGAGAAAGTTAACTTGGTGTAACTAGTTTGGATCCTCATTTATTTAGAAACAAGTCTTATAGTTTTTAATGTACAATAAACCACATGAAAGAAATCAGGATAATTCTTCTCCTCTGGTCTAACAAAATATAGAGTTCTACTCTTTCCCACTACTAGGAATAGCAGCTGTAGCAACTAATTACTTCTGGCATCAGTGTGAGAAGGGTTATTTATCTGTTGATGTATTCAGATTCCGAGAGAGTAAATAGTCTTTTGTGACACTCAAACGACACATCACTTAGATCACAACTCAAGACAAAAACAAAACAGACAAACAAACAAACGAAGAAACAAAGAAACTAGGAAACAAGCAAACATACAAACAAACAAACAACATTCTAGGATCCAGTTCCCTAGAGAAGAGAGAACAGGTTAAGGTCTTGTGGCGGGCCTGCAATTATTCCATCCTGAAATACTGTAGAATAACCACCAGCCCTGTTCTTATGCTGCAAGAGTAACCATCAAGCAGAGTATCACGAGGTCGGACAGGAAAGCACATACGTAGTCAAGACTAACGCCATGCAGACAGGCAGGCAGTACGACAAGCTGACGGACAGACAAGCAAACAAACAGGGTGAGGTGCAAATGAACAAACGTTAGATGGAGGTTATTTATTTTAAAAGTCGCAAAAGGAAGATCACATCGCTATACTCGCCATCATCATTATCACAGTCCAGTAGAGGCTCGCGAGTCTGCCAGACGGTATGTGGGGCTGGTATAGAACAATGCTGTTTCAAGAACCAACACTGGAAAAAAACTATATGGCAAATAAAGATCCACTGGTCGAGAGACATTCGGCCAGTGGGAAGATGCTCCCCTTTTGTGACAGTTGTCGATATTTTCCGTCGTCGATATGCGGTTTGCATGTAGATAGTTTATCATCGACAGTCGCTGGATATCTTCAAAAGGAGAGACATAGCTATAAGTTTTCTTGTTTTATGTCTATTCCATTTTTTATGCATATTCCATCTCGTTTGTAAATGGACGCAGTAACACTGGGACCATTACAAATTATGGCTGATTTTGTTAATCCCGAACAAATGGTTTGTACTTCCAATACAATGGATTCCGTGAAACCAGTTTCACTAAGTAGAAATTAGGATCCAAGGAAGAAAAGTCCAGGGTGACTGTTAAAGAAACTCTACAGAAGTCGTTACACGTAGACATTCAGAAAGGGAACGAACCAGTTGCCCTCCCTTTGACTGCTGGCTGGGTGAGCGGCTTGGTTAGGGTGTATCTGTCCATGTACACTTAGGCCTCGTATTATGTTTGTTTCGGTATCCGCATGTCCACCCATCTGACACATTATTTAGCTGTGTGTTTATCTTGTAGTTAACTTGTGTTTATCTGGTGTTTATTTCAGCTTACCGTTTGGCTGCCGATCCTTATGGCCCTGGCAAACGCAAATGAGTAAATCACGGCCCCCTTCAGCCTGAATGCCGGATACATCTCACAAGTTCCCAGACAGCAGCACCCTCCCTCTCGATTTTCATTTTGAGTGCAAATAAAGAGAAAAACTATTTGATTTTGGCTGATATCTTAACCAGAGTATGCTGATAATTGGAAACACTACAAAGCAGATGGTGGTCTAGCACCCGGGTGTGAAAGTTACCTGTGATTTGTTCATAGCACTCAGCTCCTCCCTATGCACAGACATGACTGTCAGTAGTGCCCCTGATCTGATAGATGTCAGTCAACTAGATACCAAGAAGCCATCACGTGACAATGCCACGCAACCAGTTCTTTAGCGATGACAAGATGTCAGGAGTAGAAACAAAATAGAATAGTCAGGGGAACTAAGCGAGCGAATGTTAAGTGTGTGACGTATGCATCATTACGTCCCTTGCGACAGAGCCTGGATGATGTTACACACAACTTTAATTAAACACGTGTAGGCCTTAAATTTCATATTCAGTTGTATAGAAACTCACTGCATGACACAATAAAGAACATTTTAAACTGTAATTGACTTAAACAAGATTAAACTTGTTGGGCCAGACTTTCATTGTGGTCAGCACAAGTTTACGTACGCGCTTGTGAAATGCATTGACATGTAATTGGAGCCAATTGCGAAAAGAAAGTTTCTAAGTTTAATTCTTTAAAACAGTTTTAAGTTTGAGAAACGTCGTGCAAGCAGCCTTTGAGCTGTGTGTGTGTGTGTGTGTGTGTGTGTGTGTGTGTGTGTGTGTGTGTGTGTGTGTGTGTTGTGTGAGCGTGTGTGTGTGTGTGTGTGTTGTGTGAGCGTGTGTGTGTCTTGCTGTGTGTGTGTGTTTGTCTGTGTGTGTGCCTGTGTCTGAAAATGTGTCTTTTGTGTGTCTCTCTGTGTGGGTCTGTTTGTCTGTGTGTGTGAGTGTGTTTATCTGTGTGTCTGTATGTGTGTATGTGTGTGTTTCTTTGTGTGTGTGTATGTGTGTGTTTCTTTGTGTGTGTGTGTGTATGTGTGTGTTTCCTTGTGTGTGTATGTGTGTTTGTGTGTGTGGGCCTGTGTGTGAGTGAGTGTCTATGTGTGTGTGTGTTTCTGTGTGTGAGTGTTCCTGTGTCTGTGTATTTGTGTTTCTGTGTGTCGTTTGTGTGTGAGAATTGCGTAGTCATGTCTGAGTGAGTGTTTGTGTTTATTTTAATATGTGTCTGCGTGTGAGTGTGTGTCTGTGTTTGTGTATATGTGCGAGCATGTATGTGTGTCTGTGTGTGTTTATGTGTGTGTGTCTGTGTGTCTGTGATCTTTACTTAATGTAATTGTGACGTACAAAAATCATAATATGAGACGACGCGTGACGTAGAACGGGAATGACGTCAAGCACCTTGACAATGACGTCCAAGCATTACGTGGCCTGTCCACTGAGCCATGAGGGACACAAACTAAAACATGTCCGACACGCGACACCAAACGACGCCGAAGGCTTCCAAAGAGAGCGACACCTTCTCTACTAGCTGTGCCGTTTTCTTTATCCTAAAGCTCTTGACATCAACATCATCTGCTAGTATACCGGCAACATTAAGCGTAGCTTTGTGATTGACTCGGGTTTGCTCTTACAATAAAGCAAAAGCTACAGCACGCAAAAATGTTGATGGCATCGTATCATCAGCTGTCCTGTCATTGCACAGGCCATGCGAGCTCTGAGTGTTCGCTGCTGGAACGGTAGGCAATGCTGCGAGGGGTCGACCTGTCCTGCAATGTTGACACCCACGAGGGTCTGCGGATGCTGGGGACTCTCACTAGCGGCTTGACGACCTGGTCCACCTGGACCTGCAAGACTTCTTCGTTCGTCGGGCGCGCGCCGTCAACTTCATGACCATCCCTGAGGTCAAGGGTGGCTTCTCCGCGCTCTCTTTTCTGTCTAAATCAGGTAGACCTCGATCTTGCTTTCCTGTCTGACGTCGCATGTTTGGTAAACGTGACTCCCTCATATGCCTAGACTCCCTAACACTCATCCGTTCCCTTCCTAACGATTTTTTTTTTTGCCATATAGATAGCGGGGGTAACCTCGGGGTTACTGGATCGCAACAGCAGACCTGCGGACGGACTGCTTGCTTTGTTCAGTCTTTAGAAAACGAGAGACAAGTAGGCTTGCATATATCTCACCGACTCATTCATATACCTCATCATGAATCATTCCCACTGAGCCCCTTTTGCGTAGCATTTGGCCTTTTGTCCGTAGCAACACTAACCTCTACCTTTTGTTTACCGACTACTGTCACTGTCAGTAGTTTTCAGTCCAGTGACACAAATGGTAAAATACACATTTGTAAATTAATTTAGGTAATCAATATTAATAAACTTTTCAAACTTTGTTAAAGTTTGACAGACATTAACTGTCACTACATGTATGTATGTTCTTAAGCTAAATGCTGAACAGAAAGGACACAGACCAGACCTGCCCACTGCTATAGATTTTCTGTAGTTTTAACCCCCTGGGTGCGCAACTTCTGTCGGGTGTAAAAACAAATATTCGGTAAACAAAACTACAATTATTCGAGAAATGCTTTTCCTTTAAATTTATTTTGTTAAAAGTTGTAGTCGCACTTTAAGATCTTCACTCACACCGTCTGATTATTGAGGGTTTTTTTTCCCAAAAATCTACACTAACCTAATTTAACATCTTTCAGCTTGCAGATCTCAAATATTATTAATAACTGTGACATATGTATGACAAGACATTTTATAAAGTCTCATAATGTTTTAGTCAGGTGACGAAAATGTTGATCGAAAACCCAGTTTGGTTAGACTTTTCGTTTGTGCAATGAGACAGGCTACACACTTACGGAATGATTTCTTTTTTTCTCTCACCCAAATGGCGTCTCGGAAAATGTCGGGTAAAGAAATATGGAGCGAGTACTTCTCTGTCATACTCAGCAAAGCCAGTATAATAGACATAATATTATTATATAAAGTGTTTCGTACTCAGTAAGATGTGTCCGCGACACTAGTTGGAAGAAAGAAGGTCAGAATGTTCACGCTTCACTTTCATTTCGTTTTTCCTTCTGCACTTTTCATACGACTTGTATTTTTGGCAGACATTTAATCATTTTTCGAAACTGCAAAGTGGATACAAAAGTTCTCTCCCAGTCAAAGTGTGGCGAGACCACACCTGAAGTTTTGTCT
Source organism: Marisa cornuarietis (assembly GCA_004794655.1). NCBI lineage: Eukaryota > Metazoa > Mollusca > Gastropoda > Architaenioglossa > Ampullariidae > Marisa > Marisa cornuarietis. Next base: position 855,520 of record SMMW01000169.1, read on the forward strand.
GAAATTTTTATCAGGAAGATAGTGTGATAGAGAAATAAAGTTCATCATTAACGCTCTGCCATACTACAACTGCTTTTTTTAAGTGACTGAGCCGAGCTGAGTGTAATATAGTATCATATAAATAAATATAAAATAAAAATATAAATAAATAATCGTCTTTCCAAGTATTGCTTATGTGTTAAGGATTCATCCCGTGGGGAAGCTGGTACCTCATATTAATTAAGGGTATCAGTGTACCTTCTCTCCATCGCCATTTTTCCCTTTGTGGGCATTATCGGGTACAGTATATCTACCTCATCTACACATACAATAATAGTGTGTGTACGTATGCGTCTGAATACGTGTATTGTGTGTGTGTGTGTTGAACATGAGTTCATTCGTTTTATAATATGTGAACCCTGTTTTATGTTCTTCCTATTTTCGACATCGCTTTGACAACTTGTGTGTACTCTCCTGCTGCTGATATACTATTTATAGCATTGTTAAAAAATTTTCATTTGCATTTTCCCCTCTCATGAAGAAGATTGAAAATGTGGTTTGTTACTCGTTAACACCTTCACTCTTCTTTCTCTCCTCCCTAAAACCACCTCTCCATCCCCCCATACAGTACTACCTGTGCGAGGCCGTGCTGCTGGAAAATCTCATCGCCGGCTCCTCACACTTTCTGCGCCACCTGCACATGATGGAGGACGTGTGGCGTGGGCCTGTCGTGCACGTTGTACGTTCACACACCTGGCAACTCGCTGTGAATCACTGGCTGTCACCGTAACTTTAGGACCTTTCCGACTTGGAGCAGTGCTCTAGTGTGTTCGTGCCGGCAATGCCTCTCACCAGAGTAAGTATGGTGAACGGAGATTAGCTGGCATTTTTGTGACAATGATAATGTGAGGCAAAAAAAAAAAAAAAACCGTCCTCTTAGTGAGCGCTTCTTGTTGGTCTTCATGTCTGGGACACATACGAAGATTTTTTGCCCTCTACATCTGACCTGTCATCTTACAATATTATCTCCCTTTCTTACCAAAAGCTGCTCGTTGTTTCTCGACCAGATAAGTGACATCTAAAAGAAATCAGTGTTTGATAAAAATAAGAGAGTTTTGTGAGCTTAAGTAGAAGCTGTATCTGTAGAGAACCTCCAGGTCAACGAAAAGCCCTAGATTACCTGCGCTGCTAGTTTTGATATCAGAATAAGAACAATCGGAAAAAAGTGCTTGAGAGAAGATTAACGACATTCTCTTGCAAATCGGTTTAAAGTTGTTAAGATTTCTGGTGCAAAAATCCTCTCTTCCACATTATGAGAGCAAGTTAAAACAGTTTAAAAGAAAAGTGAAATGGAGCGAGAGGCGAGAAGGCGACAGATTACGTACAAAACGCCATTACCCTCAGTGAGAAACCAAGCACAATGTCCTCCACAGATTGTGCAAGTCCACAGTCCACACTGGACTCATGGCTATTTCCGATTTCTATGGCAATGTCTGAAAACTCCACTACATGCGTTCAACGTTTCCAAAAAGACTGAAGACCCATCTGTTTACTTAAGACGGACTTAAACTTAAACAACCAAGAAACACTTGTGTCTTTATTTTTTACTTTCCTGGTGTTTATCTATTTATTTACTTTATTTTTTTCTTATTTTTTTTTATTTATTTTGTTTTTGCTGCGCAATGAGCATTCTTCCGAATGGATACCTGCGCATTACAAATGGACATCATCATCATCATCATCATCATCATCATCATCATCAACGGTTCAACGCATTCTGTCTGGGGAGGGGGTCCCTGTGTGCATTCATGTCTTTGTCATCGACAAACATGTGCTTGTGTACGAGGACTGATTGGTATGTGTGTGCGTGTGTACGAGGACTGATTGGTATGTGTGTGCATGTGTACGAGGACTGATTGGTATGTGTGTGCGTGTGTACAAGGACTGATTGGTATGTGTATGCGTGTGTACGAGGACTGATTGGTATGTGTGTGCGTGTGTACGAGGACTGATTGGTATGTGTGTGCGTGTGTACGAGGACTGATTGGTATGTGTGTGCGTGTGTATGAGGACTGATTGGTATGTGTGTGTGCGTGTGTATGAGGACTGATTGGTATGTGTGTGCGTGTGTATGAGGGCTGATATGGTGGAATAATGTTTTTTTTGCGGATGTCCAGTCCCTAAATTTACTTTATTGTATTTCCATGCTGAGAAGTTTTTAAACAAGCAAACAAATAAACAGAAAAGAAAAACCTTTTTTCTCAATGTGTGCCTCTTCCTCGTAAACTCCGCCCAGCATAACAGATACCTGAATAAACCCGAGTAAGTGACACCTTTATTTGCTAACTTTGATCATATCACCTGGTCCCACATGAACAGGTGGGAAGAATCAGAAAAGTGTGGAGCGATTGCAGTGCTGTTCGTGTTTCAGAGGAAGTGCACGTGCACTTGGACGCTGACGGACAGCAGGCGGTGGAGGAGGCAGTCGTGAGGCTGATCGAGACCTGTCTCCGACTGAAGAGACTCATCTTGTCCCCCCACCCACTGAAACCCGAGACACTGGTTCAGAGCTTTACCCAGTCGTTAGAAAACAAAACTGTTGACCACAGCGGACCTTTAAGGCTTCGTCGTCGTCGTCTTGTTTATTGTATTCTTTTGTTAGTTCCACTTTTTCTTATTGTCAACCTTATTTTCGCATAAACCAATCCTCCCAATAATGTTTTAATTCCTCTTCTTTAAAATACAACAACTGAAGTGTTTACGCGTGGGCTTAAAATAAATCTCTTTCGTAAATGTTATTTCAGACTTTAACTACTGATACCTGAATATTGTCTCAATATTATTACTAACTTCCCTGCTGCATACATTGTCCAGACTTCTATTATTATTTGATGTTGAATTTTGACCTTATTATTGTAATGCTAATCTATTTTGTTGTTATTATGTGAGATTTCATGATATCCCAGATCTCGTACTATTTTTCTTGTTTGCGAGTGCTACCTGGACTTCCAGCAGAAGATTTCAAATAACCTATTCTTCTTATATAAAACAATGAAAAAAATGGTTTTATTGATAAATTAAAATTTCATTTATTATGTCACAGAAATAGAACACCTGGAGGTTAAGATGTCAAATTTGAAGACATCACCAGCATATATTCAGCAAAGATGTACAACAATGCGTGCTCTGCGCCTTTATAAGCCTTTTATTGAATAACCTAGAATAGCAGTTATCAATAGTTTGGATGGTATTAGAAAAAAGATACCATCCAGAGGAAGCGGATGGCCGAGTGGTTAGAGCGCTGGCGTCCGAACCGAGAGCGCTGGTTCAATTCCCGATAAGCGCAGCAAACTTCCCCCAGTCGACCCAGCTGACGGGAATGGGTACCTGACTCCATAGAGGGTTGGGGAAGGTAAGGCAGCGAGGGAGAGGAAATTGGCACCACCCTCAGGTAAATGCTGGCCCCGAGAAAAGTGGAGTCTCTAACACCTCACTCCCCAACGACCTGAAAAAGTTATGGGATGACCTTTACCTTTTTTTCGAAAAAAGAAAAGATTTCTCAGTTTTAAGTACGGTCATGTGCAAAATGAAATATATTAAATTATGATTCCTGAATCAAGTTTTTTGTGTCATGTTTAAGGCCTTTTTTTAAAAATTCATAACTGAAATGTGTGAATATACGCCATAAAAATCTTCATTATTATTATTAAATGGTTGATGTCTACCTTAGAAATGAAATAAAATTAAGTTCCTTTTCACAATTAAACCGTTCTTCTTGCTGCTAGTGGTGGTGCTGCTGGTGCTGCTGATGGTGATGATAAAGCATATTTATAAATCACTCCCCAGAACAAGCCATCTCAAAAGCGCTGTATATACAGAAACAATGGGACGCCTCACCAAGGTATGTGAGTACGAGTACTCTGTATACCCACAGACCCACCCTGATCCATACAAATACGCGTGCACGATGAGTGCAAGAAGTTACAGCCGCAAGCTCTCTTGTTCTTCACTTTGATGCGAACGGACCAAGCCACAGTAGTCACCATAGCAACCAGGCACTGACTATCAAAACTGTCAAAAAAAGGAGGACACCATGGATGAAAACTGTCACCAGAAGCACAGAATCATGCATGATGTCCAGTACACCTGCAGTCATTATCAGAAGCGACTAAGCTGTGCAACGAAGACGCCGTCGATGAATTCCACATCGAGCAGTGACTACAGTTCATAAAACAAAGGAAGCCGCAGAGGGTTGGAAATCACATATGACAAATACTATTTTATTTACAAGGGTAACAGAATAGGCAAAATTTATGCTGTTTGACTTACAGCCCTCGGACTAAGTAGCAGAAATTAAGAAAGACGACATCAATTCAAATATGATATGTACAAACTGGGTGGCGGATATCTGAACTGACAGGTGTTGTTATGTTAGCTGCAAGACTTGCAACATCTGGTATATGTTTGCTTTGTCAGTGCGAGTACAGATGGGTAGGAAGGCAATGTAGGTAATCAAAGGGTGTTGGAACAGGTGTTGTAGTTGAAGCTGTACAAACTGAAGTCCATTCTTTGGAGATCTGAGGGAAGTTTGTTCCAAAGAACACTGCCAGGATATTTCAGGCTCGTCTAGAATAGGTCGGTTCTCGGTCTGGGAATATTGAGCTACGAGACCCTCTTATTTAGTTGGTAGGAAAGATAGAAAATCTAGGGGGCATTTTGCCTAATAGTATTTTAAAGATAAGCGTACTTTTGTTGCATTTTAGTCTGGTTAGTAGTGGTAGGACTCCTAGAGACAGGAAACCATGAGGCTGTATTTTTGGTTTGAGCCTAAAGAGGTGGGATAGTTGTTGAATTCTCTCTTTTTGATGTTATTTGTTATATTACTTTCAAATTATGTGTAACAGTACTCTAAATATTGCTTCTATCGACTGTCAGGGACTGAGAGATGTTTTTAATTATTTAAGACACAAATGCTACTCAATTTATTTGCTAGAAGACATACACATTTCAAACGCAATCAACAATTTATACCTGCAAAATGGGAATAATAATGTTTGTTTGCTTCCTACAACTCCACGTGGAGCGGGAATTCTGTTTAACAATAATTCTTCCGGGATGCTCTCTGAACAAGTTTCAACCAGTCTCTGAGGCCGATATAAAGGCGATTATTCCGAAAGCCAAGCCAACAGCTTGCCAGTTAGACCCAATGCCCACAAGTCTTCTGTTTGAGTGCTTAGATATTTTACTTCCTCCATCACAACCATTGTAAATGTCAGCTTGTCCTCAGGTGTTTTCCCATCTTTGTTCAAAAATGCGCTGGTGAGGCCACTTCTTCAGAAATCCACGCTTGACATCAACATGTTGAACATCTACCGTCCAGTTTCCAACTTGTCTTTTCTCTCGAGGATAATAGAAAAAGTAGTTTTGACACAGCTCTGGGCCTATTTACAAGAGCACCAGCTCATCCTTCAATCTCAGTCAGCATATTGACCCTTTCGCAGCACCAAGACTACTCTAATTAAGTGACCACCGACATATTACCTGTCCTTGACACTGGAGATGCTTCTGCCTGGAACACAAAAGAAGTTTAGATAAGTGGCTCCTGCAGATACTGACGAGGATGATTTACATAGAACATTGCTACCATATCTTTCCACTCCACTGACCTCATAGTTTGGTCCTCCCCTCCTTCTCCAATTCCCCCATTTTCTTCACTGGTAATTTCTACCCACCTTCTAGCTCGAGAAAATTGTGGTATAGGAATTAAAGTTTATCACCTGGCATTGCGGAGGTTAGGATAGGAACGTCCCTTTAATAATGTAACATCTTGTGTTTAATAAAGTAAATATAATGTCTTGTGTCTGAAGTTTCAGGTTGATAAAAATCACGGATGCAGAAGGCTTGGTCTTATTGGGTATGAGTAGGTAATAATACCTGTCCGTGCCACTCCCTGTTGGGGAGTGTGAAGCTGTGTGCTCCGCCTTACGACCACCTACTTCCCCCTCCTGTGTTACTTCTAACACTACCATCATTATCATCGCCGACTGACGGGGGTCATCAGATTTGCAACTGGGTGGATCATTGATTACAGCACTGAACACGGGGTTGCGTTTCTCGTGTCACCGCAGCTATCTATCTATCTATCTATCTATCTATCTATCTATCTATCTATCTATCTATCTATCTATCTATCTATCTATCTATCTATCTATCTATCTATCTATCTATCTATCTATCTATCTATCTATCTATCTATCTATCTATCTATCTATCTATCTATCTATCTATCTATCTATCTATCTATCTATCTATCTATCTATCTATCTATCTATCTATCTATCTATCTATCTATCTATCTATCTATCTATCTATCTATCTATCTATCTATCTATCTATCTATCTATCTATCTATCTATCTATCTATCTATCTATCTATCTATCTATCTATCTATCTATCTATCTATCTATCTATCTATCTATCTATCTATCTATCTATCTATCTATCTATCTATCTATCTATCTATCTATCTATCTATCTATCTATCTATCTATCTACTGGTTGGAACTAGAGTATATACAGCGGCACTAGAGTATATCTAGTCTATATATACATATATATACAGTGTATATATAGTCGCAGTTAACAAGTCGTATTCATTATTAAACGATGGTAAGTACCTGTCCCATTTCTTTATGACTGTGAAAAATATTTAGATGTAAAAAAAAACGAAAGCTGTTGAGTCTGCCGAGACCGAAGAACGTAGAGGCCAAATGTACAAACTGCTTGAATTGAACATCCGGGTCACGAAAATGAGACACGAAACAAGGTCTTACTTTGCAGATTTGCGAGAGAAATGTTTATGTGTCCTTTACAAACCTGGTGGGGCGAATCGGGTATGATTAGACGAGATGAGGGCTCGGCCGGGGACATTTCCATGACTGTGGACTTGGGTAATGTCAAAAACTTGTTTACCCGCCAGTCACAAGCTGCTTGGAAAAGCGTTTGCTTTGAAGAGGTTCAAATGTTTTGAAATATCTGGATTCCTGGAGCCGGACGGATCACAGTGTTTAGGAAATAAAAGCACAAATCTACATTGACTGTAGTTAATCAACAGCCTAGTTATATTATTCCAATTTTGGCTATTCAGATATTGAATATCTACATACATATTTGGGGGAGTTGATTGCCAAGTAAAACACCGTTCAAACCCGAAGGTGTGCACATACTGGCTGATTCGATACTCGACGCAGCAGGTTTCCTGGCATTTGACTAATCTGTGGAGTGGGGTACCTGACAGCAGAGGACGTGGGTACTGTCATAAAAAAGCGGGTCATGTGGGGGATTTTATACTCCCCCCTACCACAATCAATTCATGGGACTACTTTTACCCTTTTGTGTTGCTCCCGAATTCCTTGTTTAAAATGTATTTACTATAAAAGTGTACAGCATCGTGCCATTACAGGAAGGGAAAACACGAAGATCTTCAAAGAAACGATTAAGAAAATCAAGATGTTTAGCTCTGTGAATAAAATGCAGACTATTACATCTCACTGTAAACGACCACAAAGCTACAGGACACCATGATTTTTTTTCGTTTAGTCGAGAAGACACTTTAAAAGAAGAAACCTTATAAAAAGATCAGCTGCTCCCAATATTCCATAAAATGCTATGAACAAAATATTCTGGGATGTTTTCATTACCTCCAACAACTGGTCAAGAGTTAAGAGAGACGCCAGGTTAATACTCTTGTAAAGTTCAGTTGGTCTGAATGAGATTTCGCCCAGTCATTTTCTGAGACATCATTTGTTTTCCAGTAAAAGGGACATGGAGATTTTCGTAACTCCACAGCTTATTAATTAAAAGCCTCACTCAGTCATGTGTGGCAATCGAAACGTTTTGATGTCTGGTAAAGTCGTGACCTGAACACGACACTGAATTGTCCTAGGGGTAGATGGGTGGGAAATGGGTGCATCACAGACACGGGGAATACCCATCTTTTCCCACGAAGAACATCATAAATATCCTTTCAAGCAGGTCATCAAGAAGATTTGATTTTGTCTTTCTTTCTCTCCCCACATCAATTCTGATCCATCTGTCAATGCATATTATGTAAGTTTTTTTCCCAAATGTACAAACAAGTCTTGTCACGTTGAAGAGCTTATTTTCAAAAGAGATGAATTGTGTGTGTGTGTGTGTGTGTGTGTGTGTGTGTGTGTCATGGGTGTGCAATGTTGTAGGTGTGTCTTAAAAATGGTCTAGATTTAGGGTTGCATTAAACAAATTCTTTTGATTCATAACCTTGCCCTTATCCTTATCTTGTAACTAGCACAGTTTGTTTATTGTTTTGTTTATTTTTGTATCCGTGCACTCGTCCAAACAATATTTGCTTACTGGGATTAGTAAAATTGGTCATCGTCGGTGTTAAAATTTTGTTTTAAGATTTTTGGCCTTTTGCCGATACAGCTTTATACAAATCTCAACGAACTAACACTTCTGTTAGTGACAGCAAACAGCTTAAAGAATGCGTGTTAAAATCTCCTTGAAAGAATAAGAGTATCTATTCATCGGATGTAGCCTATAAATATGGACGCTTGCTGCATGGTCTCCTACCATCCCCTCCCTCAGCGCCGAAACCAGACTTTGAAAACACTTGAAAAGGTGAAAACAACTAAAGGGAAGATTTTGTAGTGAAATGGTAGTCAACATGCCCCTCCCGCCAGATAAAAGTCAGTTGTTTTCACAACAACGAGCTGCCCTCAATCCTGCACCACAGGCAACTAGGTAAATGGCGGCTATAAAAATGTCTTATGACCAGGAGATGGCGCAAGCCATGGTTTGTCCCACGTCGACTCATGGTGACTTGGTGCTGCTGGTGCAGCCACACCTGTCCTGAACTTTCTTCGCGATGACCCCGCTGCTGAAACATGGCTTCCCTCAAGGGCCAGGAGAGTTCAGTGACCTGCATTCGTAGCTGTCGCGGGTAGGTACAGCTGTTAGCACTCTCCCCCCCGCCTACCCCTCTTCTTCCTGATTGCACGCCGCGCTGCATGTCTATACGGTATAGAAATATTCTAAAATGTCAGTGATATCAGAGATTCCTGGTAAACGTATGCAAGGTTTTTAAATAAAGTTAACAAAGGAAAGAGAAAATGAGGGGGATAAAGAAAAAAACCCATTCTAATTAAACTAGAAGAAGCGCAATGACAATAGCAAAAACAATGAAAAGAAGAAAAAGAAAAAAAGAAGAAGAAAGAAGAAGAAAAAAGAAAGAAGAAGAACAGTTATTTTTTCAGACTCCGCCATATATAGAAAGCCCTGATAGCAGAATTGGATTCATGAAGGGGAGATAAATGTGGCACAAAGAAGAGGGTTGAGCACCAACTTCACATGCCGAGCCCTGCGACTGTTCGTCTATGTGGATCTTTACCTTTTACCCCCGTGTAATCCTTATGCTGTCATACTAGTCATCACAAGCTTTGCCTTTTTTTCCTTCTTTGGGTGACCTTTATGAAATCGCTGAGCCACCGCTAGCCTTGCATATTCTCGACACCACAACGAGGTTCAGCAGAAAACGACGCTAAAAACAGATTTAGTTTAGATAAAATCAAATGTGTCATCCGACCTACACACGTTTATACATACAAGCAAATTCATAAGCACGAGCACGATATCGAGCGCGCACACACACACACACACACAGAGGTAAAGGCCATTAGGGAGTGAGGCGTTAGAGATGTCATTTTTGCTGGGAGTCAGCATTTTGTGAACGAAGTGTGGAAGCTTTATCAGCAGCTAGAATAAGTTATGAAGGTACTACCAAAAAAAAAAAAAATCCTCGTCGTACCCTGTGACTTTAATGCCAATGTCGGTCAGGCGCTTGTGTAGGTAAATTTAGCCTTAGCACAGCCAACGATAGGGAATTTAGAATTTTCGCAGATCCATTGACTCACCTTATCCATACCCCTTACCTTTACAAGAAATCGAGAAGGCGTTTTGGCACTTTTGAGATGGCTTAGTCCATAACCAAATCGACTTAATTCTGCTGCCTAGACACGGAAATCCAAGATCACCAAGACCATGACGAAGACTTATCCAGGCACTGACACAGACAGCGACTATGAGGTTTAAACATCATGAGAATTAGCTGTAATATGGAGAGGCTGCAAGACCTAAGCGTTTGAGAAGTCCTCAAGGCGCTCCAGTTCCAGGTAACTTCCCCACATTGAACTTGGTGGCCTTGATTGTAGTTACCCTCGCTGGAAACATCAAAGAAGTGCTCCTGTCACAAGAAGCGCTAGAGAGTAGAAGGAAGAAGAAAGAACCATGTATCTCACTGATCTGTACCCAAGAGACAGGGAACGCAAACAATGGCTAAGGAATCCACGTAGTCACTAGCCATACCCCTTCAAAGAAAAAGGAAAACGCAAACAGTGCCAAAACTACGGAACCGCATTGAGCACCATGAACCAACTGGCGTAGCCATAACTACGGGTTTACTACGAAGTATAATGTGTACAAGTCCCTCGTAGCACCTATCCTGCTATACGGATATGAAAGCGAACTCTCTTGTATGGTACAGAGAGCAGAAACAAGCATCGCCGCCTGATATGGTCACCTGCTCGCCCAGGCTTTCCAGAGTCATCCACCAGGCAAAAAAAATTATTGGCACAACACAGCTGCCACTTTCTGAGCAAACACACCCTCTCCATCCCAGATTACAACTGTTACCCTCGGGCAGGTGTTACAAAATGCCACGGGCGCGAAAATCTGCCTACCAGAGGTCCGTGGTGTCAGCAGCCATCACCATCCTCAATAAAAGGCTGAAGGACTTGTAGGCTTACCATATTATCTTTTCAGAGGTTCATGTGTATATGTGTGAGTGTGTAGGTGTGCAGGCGGGCTGAACATCGTTTTAAGTATGTATGTTTGCCTGTTATGTATGTATGTATGTATGTATGTATGTATGTAATGCTTATAGTATGTTTGCATGTGTGTAGTGATTGTGAGCAAAGAAAACTTTCTATCTTTTGACTCCCTTAGACAGACAATAAAGTCTGATTCGATTTGAAGTGCCTGAAAAAGCTGTTCCCGATCTCATAAAAGAATTTATGACCGAAGACTTTGTAGGAAGCCTGGTTGCCATTCTCACAGGACACCTGGGACCTCTACTTGCAGCATCCAAGCGACAAGAACTTGTGTGGTTGAACCATGTGACCCGGCACTAAACCTTATCTAAGATTGTCATTCACGATACCCTGGAAGATGGTGGCGCTGGCCAGAGGAAGAAGTGGCTTACGAGAGCAAAGCAGGGAACTGATCGTCCTGTGCAGGACCTGCCGACTATCGCCCAAAACAGTGGTGGGCCCTGTCCGTTGCCGTGTCTATCCATGTGATCCCCAAACGACCGGCACCAAAAAAAAAAGGACGAATAACTGAATATTTTAAAGGTGGCGCCCATCTCCTTTCCCTTGCTGTCTTACCGTCCCCAGTCCTCTGATGAATCGACAGTTAAATCTACTGGTGGCAGTCTTCCATGTCAAATCACTTCGAAGCCACTGCTCTAACCGTCGTCAATTTACTTAGATAAATAAAGATTTATATAAAAGTACATATAAGCAATTAGTCAAGTTTATATAGATTATAAATCACAGTCACTCTTGCACACCCGGAGGTAAAAAAGCTTCAATTCAGCATGGAAATGATGGCATTGTTTTGACTATTTTGACGCCTGACGATGTAGTATCATACACTTTGCCATTAAATGGATGATCACATCAACAGTTTGTGACATCCACTGTCTTGTCTCACGCGCTCCTCACGTGCCTAACGTTTGTCACACGTCCCCAGTGCAATTTGTTTGACCTCGTGTTCTTTATTGTCACGGATCGACCCGTGATAGTAAGGGAGAAACTAGAGTTAGTTCCCTGCTAGGTTGTAAGGCAGGGCTAGTTTCTCCTTTACGCGAAAATATGAATGTGAGAATGAGAGTTAGTCCCCTTTAGGTATTAAGAAGCAATACTAGTCCCCCTTGAATGAGATTTGATGAATGTGAGTATGGTTCATAGTGCGACTGAGTAAAGTAGTCACCGATTTCCTGTAAGGCAACTGAGTTGATTGGATTTTTAGTCCCCGACCTAACGTCCTAGTGTAAGGACGTAGGAGATTGTACTGTGTGAAAGTGAGAGGGGAGCAGAACTAATTCCTTGCATAGCCAAGGTATGGGATGTTTTGTTTTGTTGATTAATCTTTGTGATAGCTTTTTTCTTTAATGCTTGGCCTGGAGAGAATGATGTGCGTTTATGAGATTTGATGGTTTTAAGAAATAAGTGCGATTGCTATGAAGGTAGAATATAATGTGACAATGCAGTGGTGTGAGTACTCATGAAAACATAAGTATTTTCAGGAATTAGGTAGGGGGTCGAGAAGGCTGGATGAAGATTGTCGTCAGTGAGCCGAGTGCCCTGCGACCAGAAGTATATAATATCATCAGCGAGCTGTGTGCCCTACGATAAGGAATATAATATCGTCAGTGAGCTGTGTGCCCTACGATCTAGAATTCATTGTCGTCAGTGAGCTGTGTGCCCTACGATCAGGAATGTAATATCGTCAGTGAGCTGTGTGCCCTACGATCAGGAATGTAATATCGTCAGTGAGCTGTGTGCCCTGCGATCAGGAATGTAATATCGCCAGTGAGCTGTGTACCCTACGATCTAGAATTCATAGTCGTCAGGAGCTGAGTGCCCTACGACCTGGAAGGATCACCTTCAAATTTGCTGTGTGCCTGACCCCAGGGCGTACGACCCTCCGTTGAAGGATTCTGCGCGCCAACCGGGGCAAGGGAGATAATTCTATATATATATATATATATGTGCTAGAGACGGAATGAATGCGAAGAGGACTGGAAACTGTATGTAAGTTGATCTCTTCATAGTTGACAAAAGACTCTCGTGGCGGGACGATTGGTTTATACGTCTTTTTCGGTCGGATACCTAATGACTTGGAACTGTAGAGAATCGGTTCAGTAGTTGTAAGAGTTGGTTTTGATTGTAATGATGGATTGATAGTGATGTCTATCGTGATTCATGTTCTCTTATTGATATATTGATTTATGTTTAGGAATTTATTGAAGGATTACTGATGTATCTTGATCCCTATACAACTTAGTTAGAAACCCCCCCCTCAAGTACACAGCTCGAGAAACCCATGTGCAGATCTTAGTGTTTTGTGTTGATTGAAAGAACACGTGAAGCGTGCCGTGTAGTCCATGTGTGTGGTGTAACCTGTCTACACATTCCTTGGTCCTTCACAATTGGTGACCCCGACGTGATCTGTCGTGGGTGTGTCTCGTATTGTGTTGAGTCGGGTGAAAGTGTGTCTTCGATTCGGTGTTTGTGATTCCCTTGGAACTTAGTGGTTGAGCTTATTGATATTTGCTCGGTGTTTAAGTGTTACATGTTGGGCGTTGTGCAGTAGTACCCCGTCTCCAGCTTTACGGGTCTGTGGAGACTGTATAGCTCACTCCACAGTAAGGGCCTAGCCTCTTTACCTACTGTGAGTCTCGTCTTTCTTTCTCACCTCTCTCTTCTGTGTGTGAAAGTGTGCGTAGAAACCGAAAGGAGTGACTGTCCCCTGTCCTATAGTCTACTGTCTTGATAAGTTTTAAGAAAAATTTTTTTTGGGTTGCCTCACTTTAAATTGCTAATGTGACTTGATGAAGACAAGATAATTAACTTTGAGTGTTTTTATGATTGTCTGGACTTTAGAACTATTATGGAAATGTTGGATGCAGTTTGAATAGCCTGTGTGGCAGATTTGTAAAGCCTGTGTGGCAGATTGGAATAGCCTGTGTGGCAGATTGGAATAGCCTGTGTGGCAGAGTTGAAAAAAAAAAAAAAAAGCCTGTGTGGCTGATTTGAAAAGCCTGTGTGGCAGATTGAATAGCCTGTGTGGCAGATTGAATAGCCCGTGTGGTTGATAGAATCTCTAAGGCATAAAGAAATGCTAAGATAGTAGCCTAGGCATATAATTGCACGCTTCGTGGGCTAGTAGCCTATGTTATATTGTGAAGTTATATCCCTTTGCTATTGAGGTTTTGATAACTGCTGGTGTATAGTTGGAGGATTGTTGCTCCCGTGTTTGCTTGTTGATATTCGCTCATGTGTATATTGCATCCATCGGATATTAGAGATTGGAATTGTGTTTTTGTGTGTATGTTCTGAATTTTAGGGTTACACTTTGAAGTGTTTGCAGTATATTTTGCAGTACTGGAATATCATATCTGTATTTGATCCAGTGATTGTGATTTACTTTTGATTTAGACTTTTAGAGAAGCCTTGTGACGATACCTGTTGACTTTGTGATTACATTGATATTCCTATTGTATTGGTGTAGAGGATACTAGGTGATTTTTTGTTTCGGTGGGTAACATGGATCCCAAACTAGTGTTTGATGTGGCCTCATGTAAGAAAGAAGGTGAAATGATAGGGTTAGTAGGTGATGCTTTGACTAGATATATAATGCAGGGTGTGGAACGTCATGATAGACATGTAGAGAGACTAGAACGAAAAGAAGAAGCTGAGAGACTAGCGAAAGAAAAAGAAGCTGAGAGACTAGCGAAAGAAAAAGAAGCTGAGAGACTAGCGAAAGAAAAAGAAGCTGAGAGATTAGAACGAAAAGAAGAAGCTGATAGATTAGAACGGAAAGAAGAAGCAGAAAGAGCATTTGAATTGGAAAAACTGCGATTAGAGAAAGTGACTGATTCGAACTCGTCGAGAAGTAGAGGGGATCATCCACCACGAGGAGTCACGTATAAACTTTCAGTGTTTCAGGAGGATACTGACGATATCGATTCATTCTTACATCGATTTGAGACTCAAGCAGAGGCTCTAAAGTGGCCCAGGGATATCTGGCCCATACAAATTGCTACAACCTTCCATGGAGAAGCTCTAAGCTTATATCATCATCTGTGTGCTCAAGGTGGACTAGACTATGATACACTTAGAGAGGAATTATTACTCAAGTTTCAATACACCGCGGAAGGGTATAGAGAAAAATTTCGAAATGTGCGACCCCAGGCTCAAGAAACGATGCATTCTTTCCACACGCGATTGGTTAGTTGGTTCAACCGATGGATTGAACTGTCTAAGGTTCCAAAAACGTACGAAGGACTTCATGATTTATTAGTCCGCGAGCAAATCCTTCAGAGTGTCTCAAGAGAATTAACAGTTTTTCTGAGGGAACGCGATTTTTCGAATGCCAAGGAACTGATAGATAGTGCAGAACGTTATCGGCAGGCACATTCCAGCCAGTCAATGTCAAAAGGGACAGGGACTGTTACCTACGCTAATGTGGGAATTACCACGCCTCCGTCATCGCCCACATTCCGCAGGAGGCCAGACCGAAGACCAACTACTCCTCTCCGTTACCCCAGACCTCAGAGTAATTCTGACTATAAAAGACCTGACCCGCCCTCCTCACCTACACCCAAGATGGCACAGCAGGGTTCGACTACAACACCACGATCACCAGAAAAGGGATCTCCAACGTTAAGTAGGAAGATCCAGTGTTACGCGTGTCGGGGTTTCGGCCACATCGCCAGGGTGTGTGCCAACACATTAGGGACTACCACCCCAAGAACGGACGGCCGAGAGACACCGCAAACAGCAAACATTGGTATTCTATGTTCCTCATCAACCCCCGAAGAATTAGGACGCCTGGAACTTTACTCAGGGACAGTTAGAGGAAAAACAGTTCAAGTGCTGCGAGACACGGGAGCTACGACGGCTGGCATTAGAGCTGATCTAGTTCAGGAGGAAGAATATTTAGGACGGAATCAGTCCTGTGTAACGTTTGGAGGGAACATCGAAACTTTCCCTCTAGCTCGTGTGTCGGTCGACACGCCTTTCTACAAAGGTTTCTTGCAGTGCTGCGTGATCAAACATCCGGTCACGGACTTAATCATAGGGAACGTTCCGGGCGTACAAGACTACGACCATTACCACCTACCCTCCGCCTTGGTTGTGACTCGCTCACAAGCTAGGGCAACTACACATCACACCACCCATTTAGGCCTGGAGGCTTTAAACTGGAAAATCGAACCAGAACGGTTTATTCAATACCAGGAAGAAGATGTGGCGCTGCAGAAACTTCGAGAGTCAGCAAGACAACATCCGCAATTTAAGGTGAAAAATGACGTCCTTTACCGGTTATTCGACAAATCGGCATTGCGACAACTGGTAGTCCCACAACAGAACTTACAGAAATCTAGAGAAGACGCAGAAGGTCAAGAGTGTAGACTACAATTAGAGATCAGTGAAAGGGACAGAGAAATTGCTCAACTCAAGACTGAGATAGTTGTTTTCCAGAAGGAAAGAGACCGATTGGCGGTACTGTGCCAACAACAGAAGTTGACCCTTGGTGATCTGAAAGAAAAGATTCACGAATTGGAGTTGAGGCATAAGAGTCAGTTTGACGACCTACTGAGAGCCTCAGCAGATATCAGAGCCTACAAGGAACGTTAGGAAAGATTGAAGAAAGATCTGGATAGCACAATCGAGGCAGAAAGAAAAGTTCATCGGGAAACAGAATTCAATTCAGAAAACCTCAAGCTACGTGTTAGAGACCTGGAAGAATATCTGAATATGGAGAAATCAGCTAATGCGAAGGCTAACAGAGCAGTGGAACTTTTGACAAAACGAATCAGAAAACTTGAGCACAGACATTGTGGTAGGAGGAAAACTCAAAAGGAATATCTGGACTCGAAACGTCATCCAACGAGAGAGATCGTGGAGAAGAAGATAGTCAGTGGCATTCTGCCTACAGACCATGAAGTCCACCAAAAGAGTTTCATTGAACTCATAACATGGCTGAGAACAGCCAAGAAGAAAAATACATGCGTAGAGGACACCAATGTAACACCTTTTAAAAAATTAGAATATCTTCTACTGAATTTTGAACAGGAAGACAAGAACAAAAGAACAAAAATTATGAGAGTTCGCAATAAGAGAAAACAGCAACATCATCTGCTTTTGTGGAAAACTTTAAGAACGCACATATCGTCATGAGCCGGTTACTATAGCAAAAGAGTTATCTGAAGCTAGAAGGAAGTGTCATAGTTAGAAATAAAAAGCTTGTATTGAAAACAATAGTGATAGAAAAATGTATGAAACATTTTTTTTTCGAAGAAGGGAGGATTGTCACGGATCGACCCGTGATAGTAAGGGAGAAACTAGAGTTAGTTCCCTGCTAGGTTGTAAGGCAGGGCTAGTTTCTCCTTTACGCGAAAATATGAATGTGAGAATGAGAGTTAGTCCCCTTTAGGTATTAAGAAGCAATACTAGTCCCCCTTGAATGAGATTTGATGAATGTGAGTATGGTTCATAGTGCGACTGAGTAAAGTAGTCACCGATTTCCTGTAAGGCAACTGAGTTGATTGGATTTTTAGTCCCCGACCTAACGTCCTAGTGTAAGGACGTAGGAGATTGTACTGTGTGAAAGTGAGAGGGGAGCAGAACTAATTCCTTGCATAGCCAAGGTATGGGATGTTTTGTTTTGTTGATTAATCTTTGTGATAGCTTTTTTCTTTAATGCTTGGCCTGGAGAGAATGATGTGCGTTTATGAGATTTGATGGTTTTAAGAAATAAGTGCGATTGCTATGAAGGTAGAATATAATGTGACAATGCAGTGGTGTGAGTACTCATGAAAACATAAGTATTTTCAGGAATTAGGTAGGGGGTCGAGAAGGCTGGATGAAGATTGTCGTCAGTGAGCCGAGTGCCCTGCGACCAGAAGTATATAATATCATCAGTGAGCTGTGTGCCCTACGATAAGGAATATAATATCGTCAGTGAGCTGTGTGCCCTACGATAAGGAATATAATATCGTCAGTGAGCTGTGTGCCCTACGATCTAGAATTCATTGTCGTCAGTGAGCTGTGTGCCCTACGATCAGGAATGTAATATCGTCAGTGAGCTGTGTGCCCTGCGATCAGGAATGTAATATCGCCAGTGAGCTGTGTACCCTACGATCTAGAATTCATAGTCGTCAGGAGCTGAGTGCCCTACGACCTGGAAGGATCACCTTCAAATTTGCTGTGTGCCTGACCCCAGGGCGTACGACCCTCCGTTGAAGGATTCTGCGCGCCAACCGGGGCAAGGGAGATAATTCTATATATATATATATATATGTGCTAGAGACGGAATGAATGCGAAGAGGACTGGAAACTGTATGTAAGTTGATCTCTTCATAGTTGACAAAAGACTCTCGTGGCGGGACGATTGGTTTATACGTCTTTTTCGGTCGGATACCTAATGACTTGGAACTGTAGAGAATCGGTTCAGTAGTTGTAAGAGTTGGTTTTGATTGTAATGATGGATTGATAGTGATGTCTATCGTGATTCATGTTCTCTTATTGATATATTGATTTATGTTTAGGAATTTATTGAAGGATTACTGATGTATCTTGATCCCTATACAACTTAGTTAGAAACCCCCCCCTCAAGTACACAGCTCGAGAAACCCATGTGCAGATCTTAGTGTTTTGTGTTGATTGAAAGAACACGTGAAGCGTGCCGTGTAGTCCATGTGTGTGGTGTAACCTGTCTACACATTCATTGGTCCTTCACATTTATGATTTGCCTTTTTCCATACACATTCATTTTTTACACGTTAAAGTGTTTCAATCAAGGTACAAATAAAATGCTAAAACTCATCCTCTATCGCCTTTGAAACAAGTAAACACGTTTGTACCAACTCGACCCTTGTGAAGTTGGAGGACATTAGCGACAAGACACGGGATAACTTACATCCTCTTTTTTTCTCTTTCTCTCTCACCTTCCTGGTCTCTCTCTCACGCTCGATTTTCTTAAAATATTAAACACACAATCACAATATAATATTAAACAGCTCACTATTTCTCTTATCCAATCGCAGTCTCTCTCCAAGTTGTAATTTGCATACATGTAAAGTGCGCAAAGAGGCTCTAAGCACATGTTGCAATACCTCAAGTATTTACTTCCTTCGAACTAAAATAGGATTCGGGTTACCCTCTGGACACCTGCAGACTCAATGTGACAGATATTATCATTTGTCTGAACAATTTTTTGTCGAGGTTTTGATGCGTATGAGTCATAATCGAATCACACACGAGATGCACTGAAGAAGGGAAGATAAATGTTTACACAGTTGGAGGAAGACAAATAACTCTAAACAAAGTCACTACCCAGCAAAGTTGTATTAGCTGTGGATATACTTATGGCAAAATTGTACGTTGAACAAAGTATATATATATATAAATATAAAAGAATACAAAAGAGGTAAAACATAAATATGTGTGAATGTACTGAAACTTCCGATTTTCACAGTGACAATAGTATTTTGAGGGTTCGAATCTTGGCTTCCGTGATACTTCCTTGTTTACAGGATAATTTTTTTCCCTTGTACTCCAGTCTTGATGTGTGTGCTCTTGTGCCTGTATGTAAAGAGCTTTAAACCTGTTTATTAGAGATAAAGCTCTATTTAAATGTTCACCAGAACTGCGTTTGAACAATATCAGACCATTAAAAGTTCTACTTCCGTCATACCATGACTATCCTGAAGAGGGCTTTGCTCAAAAAGTTATCATTGAAAACTTACCATTTTCTTCTTATTTCTCTGCTAACTTAAACCATTTAATATAAAAAGCATATTATCAAGTTTTAAGAATACGTTAAAACGCAAAAGTTTGCTCATGTATTCACTAATTAACTATTTAAATGTTAATTATTTATGTTAATTAAACACGTAGATCACTGGTTTAAAATTTCATTTGCTGAAGGTATTTTTTATCTCAACATATGCGTTGTATTGTTTTATTTTAAGCAATTAAACATCACGCATCCGGGTATCAGTCCTGATTACACGAACTCTAATGCGTATGAGTCAATGACAAAAACAATGATAATAACAATTTCTTTATTTCAGCTCGTGCCCATAACCGATGTTGGGGGAGTGGGTGTAGGGGGAATCATATGAGTCATAATAAGTAAAAAAAAAAAGTGGGTTTCTATGCAATGAATATACTCCGATAATGATCTTACTGTACCAAGCAGTGTTTCTGCGATTTCTTTTTTGTTTCATTCGCTGAGTCAGCCTCCGTCGAAAGGTTGTGTTGTGCAATATCAGGTTCATCTTCTTCGCCATTGGCTGGTTAGTCCTATTTAAGGGCCGCAGTCAGGAGGCGGTAAACAAAAGGCAAGCAGCTTCAGAATTGTCTATTGTCTAGAGTCTTGGAGAGGACCTTGGTGCATTCGACTGTAACTCTTGATGGGTGAGTGAAGTGTTTTTTTATTCATAAAAAGTACACTAGGACAACCTGAGCTTTCTTGGGCTTAAAAGAAAGACATATTTTTAATTAGCTTAAGTAAGCAATATGCTAACGCTATAATGTAGGCTAAAAGTGTTTACAAAATTAATGCATCGGACAATCTAGAATGTTTAGAGAATCTGGTACACTGAGGTACCCGGCCTTAGTCAGGAGTAGATGCAGAACCTGACAATCCAACCTCACTTGAGAAACTCTTGCATATCGAGAGAAGCAATTATTATTATTATTATTATTATTATTATTATTATTATTATTATTATTATTATTAAACAGTCGTATTTAGAACACAGCCTCCAGAAATCACCAACTCTTGTAGACAACAAGAGTTTTTACGCACATCCCACAAACCCACTAACCTATCAAACTGTCTTAGTTATTCGCAATGCAGCATTCGTTTATTTAAATGATCTATTGGCCACGTAAATCATTTATTAATTTGCATAAAATTTTTTAATTATATTGCAGTTAAACAACCTGGAATGGCAGTCCTCCTTCTACTTTGTGTGTTGGCTGTGACAGCAGTGCCAGCACAGGCGCAAGGTAAGGAGAGCGGTGACCAGTCTTTAGAGCGGTTGGTCTTGTCACAGACAACAGAGAGATCTTAGGTGTTCTGCAGTCATCTTAAATGGACCTGAAGTAACTGAGTTAGACACTGGAAGTCATGGTAGGCAGCAGGGAAATGAGTAGATGGAGGGATGAATGAATATAAGGATTGATGGTTTCGATGAATCCATGTTTGCATGACTGCCATTAGAATGTTACAGTCAAGACCAGCAAAAAGAACGACGGGAACTTGCATGAGTATTTGTACAAAGAAAAAAAATATATATAGAGAGAAATTAAGATAGAGAGAGTAAATTATTATGATCACTTTACACTTCCAGCATGCAGCCGCGACTTTACTGCTAAAACTGGAGTGGTGTCGTCTCCCTCATACCCGAGTCAGTACCCGAACAACCAGAACTGTGCCTACGTCATCTGCGCCCCATCCGTACAGCGGGTCACCCTCTTGTTCTTGGATTTTCAAACACAGCCTGGCGCCAACGGCTGTGACCGGGATTACCTTCAGGTCAATATTTTTCCTCTCTCTAGCCATCCTTGCCACTGAAGGTAGGGACGATGTTGCCATCAAACCGGCTCCAAGTAGGACCAGCTTGGAATAAGTAGCAATCGTCGTATTGTTGTCAATCGTGTTAATCATCTTTCATCCTGTATGTCTGCCTTCATCGCTCAGCAAAGCAGTAATGTAAATAAATATTAGAGAATTAAAAATATTAAAAGAACTGAAATTATGCAATTATGTGATGGGATGCTCTTGTTTGTATAGAAAAGATCAAGGAGAGAATACGAAAATCTTTTATAAGTTCCGTTAGTATAAATATATCTGAATGTCTCTGTTTCACGATGTACATAATGAAAACATTTAACGCCATCTTCAAGAAGAACCACTGTGCCTTTTGGTTTGTATGTGAAAGAGAATGTATATGTACAAGAGACGTGTAGGTGTAAAAATATAGGTATAGGTATTCTATTATGTTACACAATTTTCAGTCAATGAGGTAACTTTTCTGGTGGTAACAGATTCGAGATGGAAGATTGGAAACATCGCCTTCATTGGGCATCTACTGCAACAGGTCCATTCCTGTGGTGCTTAGGTCCGCCTCAAACTGCCTGTACATGAAGTTTGTATCTGATTCCTCAGAATCTGGGGCTGGCTTCTACGCCTTTTACTCTTCAGGTATTTCTGAGACGATTAGTTATTGCTCACTGCCTTACACAGGGATATATTTTTTAGCTGTGAGGTTGACATTTATCTTGGATAAAATGCGTCTGGCTCTAGTATTGAGAATGTTTGTGTCAACAAATAGCTGACAATGTTTCATGTGTTACCTGAGACTAATCGCTAACGATGAATGTTATATGTGTTTGCACACGTGCTTTGAGTTCTTTGGTGTTGGGGAGGGACGGCATATAAATGCGCTGTAAATAAATGCTCAAAGTTTATCACATGATGTTTTAGTTGATGCACACCACTTCATGCAAAGTCTCCTTTCCAGTGGAGCCGAGACATGTGGTCAAAGGGCTTTTATTTGAAGTTTTGAAGCTTATTCTGGCTAACGAGTTCAAAAATTATATCCGTTTTGCCAAAATTAAGCTGGTACTTGGTTCGTATTGACAACTGACCACGTGCAGCATTTCCCATTTAGAAAACTACTCAATGGAATATTACATTTTAAATCTCACTGGGGCAATAATATAAGTTCACCAGACACACGCAGGTCAAAATAATGTAAGCCTCAGAAAGACTGGACAATCGCATAATATGTTCCTTAATTCTTAGTTAAATCACACTGAGTTTCAAGTAGAAAAAAATTATCAATAAAATCAGTTGATTGAGTATAATTAGGAAAACAACAGTTCGCTAATAGTGCCTGTCGTTCGTTTCCCTAGAGTTTGTATAATCTTTGTCCGTAGGAGTCAATCCACAAAAATTTCTGCTCATGACCAACATGCTTCTGGGCACCATTCACCGCATGGACCTCGATACTGGAAGCAACTTTATCATCCCACTGAGCGGCCTGCGTAGTCCTGTTGCTGTCGATTACGACTTTGTCGATGACCGCATCTACTGGACAGATGTAGAGGAGAAAACGATCCGCTCCGCTTTCCTCAACGGAAGTGACATCAGACTGGTCCGTAGTCTTGGTCCACGTAAGGATGTCTCCGTGCATTCATTATTCGGCTCACGTTGCGTTCAGCCTTTCAGCAGGTGTTTAATGCACCGAAATATGGTCATAAATTCTCCGCATTCTATTCCTAGACTTGTCATATCCTGCGTTTCACCTTACACCTCAACTGCTACATACATACTGGAGCACAAACACACAGGACAATCTACTCCATTGGCCGTTTCTTTGGCAGAAACATAGAAGATAAATGCATTGATGCAGAAGGTATTTGCCTTTAGACAAAAACAGGACCTCACAAAGACTGGTGACTTCTACAGCTCATTGCCCATGCTGTGCTCCAGGCGCAGTGCCTGATGGTCTAGCTGTGGACCAGAAGTCCAGACTTCTCGTCTACACGGATGCTGGCAACAAGGTCATTGCGATGCAGACGCTGAGCGGCAGCAAGTACAAGGCCATCGTCACCACCGGCCTGGACAGACCCCGAGATGTGGAGCTGGACAAGCGCAACGGGTGAACAGTTTTGTTGTGAACAAGATTTCAAACTCCCTCTAGTTCCTAGCTAACGATCAGTACAGTCTTCACTTCTTGTGGCTGATTTGACTTATAACGAGATACATTTTTAAGAGAGAGAGAGAGAGAGAGTGTGTGTATTTTTTTTTAAATTGGTGTTTTACGCCGAGCCAGCAACTAAGGCTATATCACGGCAAGGCAACCAGCCATGTAAACAGATGCCACATGCAGAGAAAGAACAGCGTGCCCGAGACGAGACCTGAACCCAGGACAGCCAACCTTCACTGTATTGGTGACAGACGCTAACCGTTGCGCCACCGGACCGTCTTGTGTGTGTGTGTGTGTGTGTGTGAGAGAGAGAGAGAGAGAAAGAGAAAGAAAGACAGAGGAGGAAGAGAAAGATGCACTATGTACAAATATTGGTATAGAAGAAAGTGTGAAAGAGAAATAGATATTGAAAAGGTTAGCCGAGAAATAAATAAATAAACAAAAAGTTGTCTGTAAGACTTCAAAAGAAAAAGTTGGAAGCTTCAATAGTAAAGGCTTACGTAACAAACATTTCTACAGATGCATGTTGTAGTACCCAAGTACTTGCACTTTCCTCCAGCTAACCAGACTAACCCTTATCTTCCATCCACAACAGGGTGATCTACTGGTGTGACTGGGGCGCCACACCTCGAATAGAGCGAGTCAACTACGACGGCACCGGGCGCTAGGTTCTGGTCTCAGGATCTCAGGGCATTGGTTGGCCAAACGGTTTGGCCCTGGACACAGCCAGTGAGACCAGCTACTTCTTCATATTCTTACTTTACTTTTCTTACTCTACTGTATTATCTTTGTCCTTGTTTATTTTCTGAGCTGTCTCTTCTCTTCTTTCTTCTTAACATTTTTCAGTTCATGTATGTGTTTCCCTCCCCCATAATTTTCTTTTCGATAAAATGTTATCTTTTCTAGCGTTTCTTATTACAAATATGAACTTATATATTATTTTAAATAATAGATAATATTGACATTTTACTGATATATGGTTTATTTTCGGGTGCGCCTACGTGCAAAGGTGGGAAGCTGTACTGGGCAGACGCTCTTACAGACAAGATAGGCTTGACTAACCTCCAGAGTCTAAACACCACAGTGGTTGCTTCAATTCCTTCAACACACTTCTTTGGAATGGATCATTACCAGGGCAATCTTTATGTCACAGACTGGGGGGCAAGTGTGGTGTCTTTTTTTCTACTTTTATTTTTCCATCTCCCCTAAGACTAATCCACATAAGCAATGCCAATAAATATTAGTGAATATTGTAGAGCCATTTGATTTGCAATCACTGAGGGTTATAACACGTGGGGAATAATCCCGTTATAATGTGATGATAAATATTAACAGTCTAGCATCTGTATTGAGGGGTAGTGAGCGACTATTCAGTTGCACATGGTGTTTGTACATCTATGGATGCCAACGATACGTTGTGTTGAACAGGAACATGGCGCTAGTCTCAGCCATTCACCGCATCGCCGCCACTGGAACTAGCGGAGCCACCATCGGGAGAGCCATTGGCCACCTGGCTGACCTCGCTGTGTATGCGGAGGAGACCGTGGACAGAGGTTTGTGTGTGTTAGTGAGTGAGTTAGTGAGTGAGTGAGTGAGTGAGTGAGTGAGTGAGTGAGTGAGTGAGTGAGTGAGTGAGTGAGTGAGTGAGTGTTGCTTGACGATCTTCTGTCCAGCTGCTTATCAAAACAGAAAAATACTTTCTGATGTACCATTATTTCTAAAATTAGTTCTACATCTTCCGCAGCTCTATAAATAAAAAAAACAATAATTGATGTTGCTTGTCGTAGTATAACAACGTTAATAAGCACAGCCCACCAAACTAAATTCGTTTTGTTGCTTTAAAAAAATTCAGTTCCAAACGGCTGTACTGCGAACAATGGTGGATGCAGTGACATTTGCATTCCAGCCCCAGGAGACAGCAAGAAATGCCTCACTCAAGATCCTTTTGGTATGTTTCTTTTACAAAGAACAACAGATAGCAATGAGAAGTAATGCATGTATTGACAGATAAATGTGAGAAAAGAGGAAAAGGGAGAACAAAATCACTTACTATCAATAAGTTGTTTGCTGCAAACAGTATAGCTCTCTTGAGACACATACTATTGTCTTGTTTATTCAAAGCAGTATACTTTTATTTCCACCTTTTTCTAAAACATTATATGTTTTGTTCCAGTGACAGGTGCACGCCGTAAGAGAAGCTCACCTGAGAGTATCAATAACGGTACTGCTTTTCTAAACCATTTTATTAATAATAATAATAATAATGTAAAGGAGAGGATCTAATCGTCTTAGGAACGTCATAGAAATACTTTCTTTGTGGCCAGAACGGAAAGCTCACTTTGCAAGGTGTTTAAGATTTCACTATGTAGTACGACCATGAATAGAATAGTTTGATTAATTAACGGTCGTATCAAACTCGGTTTCTTATTGTGGACTCACTGTTTAGTTTTCTCGCTCTATTTTGTCGCTTCATCAGTGGTTTGTCTTTCTACCTGACTGTCTCATTGTCGATAACAATGAAACTCACTGTAGACGCACATCTGAAGCATTCATTCCATCCACTAAGTTAATTCTGTAATTCATTTCACCAAAGTGATATACTGTGATACTTTTACCCCCTTAATCAAGTAATTCTGTAATTATTGATTTCAGGTATCGCGATTCGTCGCGTCGAAAGGAGCGTGGCGGCTGGCAAGGAAAATGGTACATCATCATCATCATCATCATCATCATCATCATCATCATCATCATCATTAGAGATCGTCTACATGACAACTAAGTCTGCGGAGAAAAATCTAGCCTCTGCAGTAGTCGTGGTAGTGGCAGACTACAGTCACAGGCGTCGTTTGTATGACGATGTTGCAGGATACAGACATCGTACAATGTAACCTGTTGCTGTACATAGATAATATATTGAGGTCAGCTACACTGTTGTCCCAGTTTGTCTCAAGTAACAGATTAAACATATAAATAACCACACACAAGTTGACTTACAGGTATACATCATTTCTATTTTGCATGTCAAACACATCGCAAAATATTATTACAGTTTTAATGTTTTTAAATACTATAGTGAATATAAATGTTGTATTACATACATGCGTAAGTCAGTCAACATCGCCTGATGACATGTCGCTCTCGGAATATCGCAATAATCTGAGAGAGCTTGTGAGGGTTGTAACAGTTGTCTTCCTTTCAGGTGGCCTTGTGACATACACCGGTGAGGTTAACCTCGGTGTCCTGACCCCTACAGATCAGGTCAGAAATGACAGGAAATAGAGGAGAGAGAGAGAAGGGGAGAGATTTAGAAGGGAGAGAGAGAGAGAGAGGGACGGGGAAAGAGCAGTATTATGTGTCTCCTCGTGTTTTTTTTTTTGTTTTAAACAAATTTAAAAATAATGTCTATAAATAAATTAAAACCTCTACTCTCTGTTCCTCCTCAGGAGCTTTTTCGTACTTTACAATCATTAGATAAACACACCAGCATTCTTGGGCGCGCACACGTGTACGTGTGTGTGTGTGTGTGTGTGTGTGTGTGTGTGTGTGTGTGTGTGTGTGTGTGTGTATTTTGGTGTCACGCTAAGGCAAGTACATCCTTTACGACACTTTTGTGTACCACAGTTCACAAAAACCAGGCAATGATGAGGTTTCTATTTTGAGACAACACCTACACCTGCACCCTCCCTGCTTGGGTAGCCCCGGTGAAGACAACCTTCAGAAAGACCCTTCAAAAGCCGTCATGAGTTTTCTCTTCCTTAGAACTTTTTCACTTTTTGTAATCGATCATTTATTAGTTCACATTAGAATTTTCCCGAAAGAGCTTGTTTTATTTACTTATGAACTTTACGCAAGGAGCTGATTTAATTATGAGCCTTTCCCCTCAAGGCTTCTCATTTGAGCGTCTTTTTAGCACCTTCTGATTAGCACTTTCACCTTAAAGTTCTATACCAAAATCAAAATTTTTCTCATAATTTTATATGTACTTTCACTTTATAATTTGATTCCGAAATGAAATTCTTTATTCCTTAAACAACGTGATTCTGTTTTCTCTATATATTTATCTATACTTATATTCCGAATTCAAAGTTTCAGATTACAAAATTACTTACTATTTGATGTTTGTCTCCCGTCTGTAGAAAATAAAGCATAAAGAAAAAAGATAAACTGTTTGGTTTTTGTATTGTTATCTGTCGGTGTGTCCTGTACTTAAACGAACAAGCGATTTCCATGAAGCCAGTCTCGACCAGGCAGTCATCATCGTGCAATGCAAACAGATCAGCAAATTTTTTTCTCATGAGAGTCCGTGGTCACACTTCTTAAACATGTATCCAACACATTTTGTTATCTAGAATAAAAACAAAACAAATAAAAATCAAACCAAAAATGTTTCCAGGAGAAAAAAAACCAAAGTAATGACACCAGTAACTATCAAAGAAAAAAGTTTACAAGTGCTACTGTTGCTATTAGCAACCTAACAACCGTTCACTAACCCCGGACAACTTTATTATTCACTTATCTCAATGCGCATTCATCCACGTGAAATAAGTAAAAGAAATGTTTCTCCAGCATAAAGGGTCAGATGAAATTTGTTCGATTTTAATTGAATCTCATCTAACTACATTCTCTACCACGATACTCGTCATTATTTTCAGGAAAGTCTGTTTAACAGCCGGCGACTGCCTTATGTTTCGGTCTCCATCTCCACTTACTTGCTTGTAGGACAGTTGGGAACACGTGCTCGTAGAAACTGAGGGCAGCAGAGTTATCGTAGTATGATGTCGTTGAGCTGCGAGGAAGTACTTGTAACATGGTTGTAGGTATTCATGTTGCCTTGAAACCTAGTACGTG
Source organism: Marisa cornuarietis (assembly GCA_004794655.1). NCBI lineage: Eukaryota > Metazoa > Mollusca > Gastropoda > Architaenioglossa > Ampullariidae > Marisa > Marisa cornuarietis. The sequence continues at coordinate 883,959 of SMMW01000169.1, forward strand.
TTAGTGAGAGAAATACTGTCAGATAATGCGTCTCCCTGAAGTCGGGTTCACCAAGTTGTAATTACGAGTTGAAAGGTTTAGTAATGGGAACGGGTAGGAGACAATCTACCCAGAAAAAAAAAGAATTGAGTCATCAGACGCGCAAGGTGTGACAAGGTCTGACAAGGTGAGTTAACGATTTAGCTGGTCTCAGGGGATAGTGGGGGGGGGGTTTGAACTCGTGCAAGTCCTCCAGACTAGACGCTAGAAAAAAGCCGATAAAAAGCAGACACTAACAGCAACGAGGATAGTTCACAATAATCCAACTGGTAACAGCAACGAGGATAGTTCACAATAATCCAACTGGTAACAGCAACGAGGATAGTTCACAATAATCCAACTGGTAACAGCAACGAGGATAGTTCACAATAATCCAACTGGTATCGGGGCACGTCACGTCATGTCACGTCACGTCACGTCACGGTCAGGTCAGGTCACGGTCAGCTGTCGCACGTGGCGAGGATTTCTTGTATCGTGTCTTCGGAAATTTGAAAGAACAGCTGAAGCCCGGGGGGGGGGGGTGGGTGGGTTCTGAAGAATAATCTCCTTGTTCATAACAAATGCTAAAGGGTAAAGTTTGAGAGGTGAATAACAGGCTGGATGATGACGGGGTTAAGGGTTACGAAATATTGAAGAAGAACCGAAGAATGACCCACGCTGAGCATTATGGGATTGCACCTGCCAAGAGCATTAAATCTTTTGTAGCTTTCGTGAGCCTGTTTTCTTTTTGTGTCTTCAGCGTGTTACTACTTGCGTCCACCTTACAAAGCTCTCAGATCACAAGGTTGAAGGAAGTCCTCAAGCAAAGTGTCTGGAACAAAAAATCTGGACAGTTTTTTTTCAAAAAAAAAAAAAAAAGCTAGAGCGGAGTTGTTTGATTTTACCCGTGTCTCCTCAAACTCACAAACAAAGTAGGGTGACTGGATGGGATTGTCCCGCCAAGCACACACACACACACACACACACACACACACACACACACACACACACACACACACGCACACACACATTTTTATATCCTCTCCCGCCCCACACCTACCTTTTTAGAAGTCAAGAAGGTAAGAGTTAATCAGTCAAGCAAACGAATTAGCTGACAAGAAGACACAGCACGTGACATGCATAATAAGGTCAGGTAAAGGTCATCCCATAACCATTTCAGGTCGTTGGGCAGTGAGGTGTTAGAGACCCAACTTTTCTCGGGGCCAGCTTTTACATGAGGGTGGTGCCAATCTCCTCTCCCTCGCTGCCTTACCTTCCCCAACCCTCTAAGGAGTCAGGTACCCATTCCCGTCAGCTGGGTCGACTGGGGGGGAAGTTTGCTGCGCTTATCGGGAATTGAACCAGCGCGCTCTCGGTTCGGACGCCAGCGCTCTAACCACTCGGGAAAAGAGTGTTTTATACTTTCATTTCTAGGTTGTTGTTGCTGTTGTTGACTTTGAAAGGGAAAGTGTTTCCACCTCTCGGTGATTTCGCACTGTGGGGGGATGGGGTCTTTGGGGGAATGCGGGTGTTGGGAGGTGGGATATGGAGGAATTGGGGAGGTGTGGGGGAAGATTCTAGGTTGTTCATTAGGGCTTTAAAATTTGAATAACCAGTCAGAGTGAGGAGACATTTCAGCGTCTGTAAATCCTCTTATGTATTAGTGCACAGGTTCTTTGCAACATCATACACAGTTTTCTCGGTATTAAACCTTGAAGTGATACAAAAAGCAGACATTTTTATTTAGTCGTATTCGTTCATTAAGATGATGATAATGACACAGATGAAGACAACGACGATGATGTCGATTATGATAATAATAATTATTGTTAATAAACTACTCTCAAAAAGTCTTAAGTCACTCCGACCCTTTACCCGTTTTCAGTTCCCTAAAGTGCATGCGAGGGTACCCTGTTGATACCCTGTTGATACCCGAGCTGTGACTGGTCGGTAAAGAAACCAGGAAGTAACGCCGTGCGCGCTGTCTTCCTGTTCACGGGTGTCAAGCTTTGTTCCCCCTTTGCTTTACCTCCTGAGCTCGAATGAAAAGTGAGCCAGGGAACGGTAGGGAGTGGAGAAAACATTCACCTTAAAAGAAATCAAAATTAAAAATAAAAACTCCACTGCTCTCCTTGCAGGACGAGTGCACTGGCTGCTGACATAAGAAAAAGATTAGTAAATTACATGACTAGTGAGTCCTCGTTTGTATCGTCATATCAATTCTTTATAAATTAGTGTTTTTTGTAATCCATGTGCTTTTATTAGCATTGCACATTGGGCTCTCAGCTTAATTTTTTGCAACAAAAACAAAAGTGTTGCTGCTTGATATAATACAAGACACCAGATGCATGGGCTACAAATAAATACGAGGACAATAATTATGTACAGAAACACGCTAGAGTTTAGTCTTCCTTTATTTTACATTTCCTAGTAAGAATTTTTCAACATTTAGGCTCAGAAGCTCACTATTTTTTGTGAAGATATTACTTTTTTGTATGAAGCTGATGGAATTCACTTTAAAATTTACAGTGATTTCTTTGTCACAGTTTAGAATTTTTCTTCCAAAATACTCTTACATTAAATCATTAAATAGAACAGAATTCAGTGTGCGTGCCTAAAAGAAATGAAACTCCAGCGTTAGAGTGTCAGGGTTCCTACCCTCACCCTTCTTCATCAGGGTAACAAAAAAACCCCAAAAAACCCCAAAACAACAAAAAACAAAAACAAAAACAAAAAACAACAACAAAAAAACAAAAAACAAAAATAACATCAACAGTTACAGCAATAGGCAGAATCTGAAACAGCCATAAACTGAGGTCTACTAATCAGTACACTCTGTGCAAATTCCTTGCAGAACCGATCCTGCTGTAAGAATGTAACACATGAACACTGCTCGCCGATACGAAGAGGACAATCTAGGCATTCGAGAGCAAGTGTGTGAGGAGGGTGCTGGGGATCTCATACAGAGGACATAAAACCAATGATTTTGTACGGAGCACGGTAGCGACACTCGTAGGACACTAGGAACCTCTTCTTCCAAATGTCAAGTGAGGAAAGCTGGTATGGTTTGGCCATGTGACCCGGCACAACACCTTGTCAAAGACTTTCCTTCAAGGAAAATTCAAGGGTGGTCGAAACCGTGATGGCCAGAGCAAGAACTTGTCAACGTCAAAGACTGGTTTTCTCGTCCTGTGCAATAACCTGCTAACTATGACCCAAAATAGACGCAAGTAGCAGGTCCTGTCAGATGCTACTTCTGTCCGTATGATCCCCCACACGACAGGTATAAAAAGGTACAGGTCATTGCCTAACATTTTCAGGTGGTTTGGGAGGGAGGGGTCAGAGACCTCACGGTTCTCGGGGCCAGCTTCACGCGAGGGCGGTGCTCATCTCCTCTCTCTCTCTCTCGCAGCCTCACCTTCCCCAACCCTCTATGGAGTCAGTTACCCCATTTCCGCCAGCAGGGTCGACAGGGGCAGGGTCACTACGCTACTCGGGTATCGAACCAGCGCGCCCGTCGGTTTGGATGCCAGCGTTCTAACCACTCGGCTATCCTCTTTCCAAACAACAACTACCAGTAAAAGAACGAGGAACTGACTGACACGACAGTAAAGCGAGGTAGATGTTTGTAATAAGAAAGACAGCCTTATGTTGAAAGTTACAAAACTGACCGACTATGCGGGAGAATAATTTAAAATTCAACAAAAAAAGAAAAAAAAATCGTAGAGTGTCCAATAAAGAAAAAAAATCACAGTATTGAAAGCTTAAAATGATTGAAAAAGCAAACACATTTTCATTCGGGTTTATTCACCCAACAAGATAATGACAACTACAACGGCAACGACGATATCGATAATAATTATTAAGTCCCAAAATGTCATCTATCATTCCGACCCTTTACCGATTTTCAGTTTCTCAAAAATGCAAGCGAGGGTACACCGCTGGTACCCGAGTTCTGAAGAGTTGGCGAAGAAACGAGGAAGTAACGCTGTCCCTTGTCCTCCTGTTCACGGGTTTCCATCTTTGTTCCCCCTTTGCTCTACTTCTTGAGGTCGAACGAAAAGTGCGACGGGGAAGGGTAGAGAGCGAAGAAAACATTCACCTTTAAAAACAAACAAAGAAATAAAACATAGCTACTTGCATTAGCTGCTAACATAAGCAAATATCACTTTAATACGTAACTAGTGAGTTCTATTTTGTATCTTGAGATACATTCGTTATTAATTAGTTAGTGCTGCTGGTAATCCCTGTTCTTATATTAGCATTGTTATTTGAGTATCCAAGTTATGTTTTTAAAACAAAAATAAAAAGGTGCTTGGAAAAACAAAATGAGACAATACAAGAATGGACAGAAATGCTGCAGAGTTTAGTTTTGATTTAATTTTATATTCTCGAATAAGAATGTTTTAATTTTTAGGCTTAAAAGCTCATTATGTTTTAGTGAAGATATTACTGATTTTTGTATGAAGCTCACTATTTTTTGTGAAGATTACTAATTTGTATGAGGCTGAGGGAATGTACTTTGAAATTTACAGTGATTTACTTTCTCAAAGTTTCGAATTTTCCTTCCAAAATACTCTTACATTAAAAGGATTCTCACCCATATATTCAGACTCAAAAGTGTCATTAATTACGACAACAATACCACTACGTTTCACGATTTCTACTGTTATTTCCCTTTTGCTGATGTGCATCTAACGGACAACTTTGACTGAAATGCGTAACGTCTGGGTCGCTAACTGAAAAGGGCGCAAGAGCCTCGAGTTAGATTTGTGAACCTGATACTCACAAAGCAGCGTCATCAGCCGGGGAAACCCCTCACAATTCGAAATCGAGGCTCTTGCACCTTATTTAGCTGATTCTGTGGCGCTATCCACACCTTGCAAGTCCGCCATTGTTATTGCCATGGACCTTCATTACTGGATAAACGACTCAGGTTCATGTCCGGTGTAAGTCTCGGCTTTCCTATTAGACAGGCCTCGTGTTTCCGGTTCTTTGTTTGCATACCTTAAATAATTTCTTAAAGTAGACGTTTTGTTTTCGTAACAGAACAATCTATACAAATGTTTCCAAAATAATAAAAAACCATGTTTTTTTAATTGTTAGTGGTAAAACAAGTCAATAGCATGTGTTATGACGATGTTTTTATTTTATAAAATTGTCGAAAAATCTAAATGCGTTTTCTACAAACAAACAGAATACATTTTACAGAAAATACTGTTTATTTTGCAGTCAGTCTTCTCTAACAAGGTTCTGATGACAGAAAAGCTTAATTACTCACTTCTAACATTTCTTCCACGTTAGGAAGATCCGCCATTTTGACAGAAAACGGAAGCGAAAGCCCTCGATCGTTGTTAGGGTTTGTTACGATTGATCACTCCTATGATAGAGCAAAGAGACAACGAATGAGAGACACTTATCCAGTAAATGAAGGTCCGTGGTTATTGCCAATAAAGCGTCACACTTCGGGAATTCCGTGCTCGTGCTGCTTCGTCGAGTGCTCGTTAATCTTCGGAAACCAGCACAATTTCTCGCCTTCAACGACGAATTACACTTGAACAAGCCCGATGTGGCTTGAATGTCCGATATATTTAAGGTCTTGATTCATCACTTACACGAATCCCAAAAGTTTGTATTTTGAGGTAAGAATCCCTTTAAGTAGAATAGAATTCAGTGTGCGTGCATAAAAGAAAGGAAACTCTATAGTTAGATTGTCAGGGCTCCTGCCCTCACCCTTCTTCATCAGGACAACAACAACAACAACAACAACAACAACAACAACAACAACTTACGGTTCTCGGGACCAGCTTTATATGAGGGTGGTGCCTATCTGCTCTCTCTCGCAGCCTCACCTTCCCCAACCCTCTATGGAGTCAGTTACCCCATTTCCGCCAACTGGGTAAACAGGGGGACGGTCGCTGCGCTACTCGGGTATCCAACCAGCGCGCCCCTCGGTTTGGACACAGATACCAGTAAAAAGACCGCTGACTGACCTGACAGTAAAGCGATTGAGGTACTATGCGAGAAAATAGTTTAAAATTGAATAAAATAAAATAAATCGTAGAGTGTCCAATAAAGAAAAAATATCGCGGCATTGAAAGCTTAATGTGACGGAAAAAGCAAACACATTTTCTTTTGGGTTTCTTCACCCAAAAAGACAACGACAACGACGATATTGTTAATGATAATAATTATTAACTATTATTCTTTAGTTTCAAAATGTCATCTAGCATTCCGACCCTTTACCGATTTTCAGTTTCCAAAAAATGTACACCGCTGGTACCCGAGTTCTGACGAGTTGGCGAAGAAACGAGGAAGTAACGCTGTCCCTTGTCCTCCTGTTCACGGGTTTACAGCTTTGTTCCCCCTTTGCTCTACTTCTTGAGGTCGAACGAAAAGTGCGTTGGGAAAGGGTAAGGAGCGAAGAAAACATTCACCTTTAAAAACAAACAAAGAAACAAAACCCAACTACTTGCAGGACGCTTGCATTAGCTGCTAACATAAGCAAAGATCACTTTATTACGTAACTAGTGAGTTCTATTTTGTATCTTGAGATACATTCGTTATTAATTAGTGCTGCTGGTAATCCCTGTTCTTATATTAGCATTGTTATTTGAGTATTTAAGTTTTGTTTTTGAAACAAAAATAAAAAGGTGCTTGGAAAAACAAAATGAGACAATACAAGAGTGCACAGAAATGCTGCAGAGTTTAGTTTTGATTTAATTTTATATTCTCGAATAAGAATATTTTAATTTTTAGGTTTACACGCTCACTATGTTTTGGTGAAGATATTACTGATTTTTGTATGAAGCTGATAAAATACACTTTGAAATTCACAGTGCTTTACTTTGTCAAAGCGTCAGAATTCATATTCATATTCTTACATTAAATAAATCAGAACTTTGTGGGCATGCCTCGAAGAAACTAAGCTCTAAAGAATTCAGCTTTAGAGTGTCAGCACTCCTGCCTCCCGCTTTACCAATGTTTTTTTCAAAGCCCGAGTCTTATTATCATCGATTTCTAAAGACCCTGGTCATTGTGATTTTTATACCCAATCGATCAGCGGCGAACTGATGTTTAGCCAGGTGTCTCGTTGCTAGGAAGTATTGAGCTCACAATAAATGAAATACTAAACGATTTTGCGGCTCTGCCATTGGCTGATTGGATTTATTTAAGGACGTCGACCACATGAGCCTTCTGGAGCCAAAGACAAGACTTCTGGAATCACAGACAAAAATTCCTGCTCGCCAAGCCCTCGCTTGATGCTTAACTGGACAGGTAAGCATTTCGATTAAAAATGGAAAAGTAAGTATACTGATTAAAAGTATTTGGAAGTTTTACTAATATGTGTGTATGAGTTCAAATGCTAAAAAGCAAAGAGAAATAAAAGAAGGATTTTATGTCATAAGCCTTGAGTAAGAACTTAGCACTGCCATCCAAAAAGGTTCGTGGCCAAGTCGTCTGATTTGTGCCACGAGAGGGAAGAAACAAACTGTTTGCCCCTCGTTGTGCAGTAAATGCACTTCGGACCTCACATAGCAGGCAGGTCAGTGACTCGCATTACGGGCTACCTGGTCACTACATGACGTAGCACAGCTTTTCGAGAGAAACGAGGGTCTTACAGCTGCTGATTACAGGTGCGGCACGATATAGCCTTCAATTTGCCACCGTTTTCATTGAGGCGCTGATGTTTACAGAACAGGTTCGACTGACAACATTTATCGATCATAGAAAAAATATCCCAAATCGGTTAGGATGGTCTTTGAAAGATATTCTCTTGATTTTGATGTTAAGATGTTTAAAGCTAAACAAAGAAACAGAATGTCGTTGACAACAAGTCAGTATTTGATGGCTAAGTCCCTCAAGTCCATAAACATTTGGGCAGTATAGGCTTTGGAAAGTTCTGCCATGACCAGTCCTGTCAGTTAGAATAATAAAAATAAAAAGAAATATCAGGCTTCTCTGGCGCAAAATATCAACTCTTTGCGATTATTCACTTCAGTCATTCTCCAGCCACCTGCACACACACACACACACACACACACACACACACACACACACACACACAAACACACACACACACTTGCGTCTGACTTGAAGTGTTCTTGTTACGTATCAATGTTGCCCACCCTTTTAAAAGTTTATCTGCTGTACTTTACTATCGTTTGCTTTGTTATGGATGTATAATTAATGCATCCACAGTAAATAAAATGAGACAACAAATTTTTACTTCACGAGTCAGGTCATCTACCATCTAGCTGGAGAAGCTAATAAACATTTGGTGACTATAGTTATCGACTTTATCAGTTCTGTACGTCACATTCCCTTGGTCAGTTTATTCTATAGCGACTTAATTAATCAGCTCAATAAATTCATCTTTTCTATTTTTAATTACCATCTTACACATCAGCTAATAGTTCATGAGCTGTGCACGTCATACATAAGCTAATTCCTGAACTCTTGCAGCGAGACACAGTCTAAAGATGGCGACCGCTTTTCTGCTGTGTGTGATGGCTCTCATATCCCAGGCTCATGGTCAAGGTAACATACAAGCAGTTAATATTTTACCGGTGCATCACTCTAGTCATCAGAATGAGTGTATTTGTGCGTGCGTGCGAGCGTGTATGCAAGTGAGTATAGATGCATGCATTCTAACAAACTCTCATGCAGCGGTAACATGTTTGGTCTCCCAACCCACTGCTAGTTTGCAGCAGCACCTTCACCGCCAGCTCTGGCATCATTTCGTCTCCTCGGTACCCACTTCCGTACCCTGAAAACCAAGACTGTAGCTACCTCATCACTGGACCGCCTGGCAGTCGAGTGACCTTAACATTCTCTTTCGTGAATGTTGAGCCCGGGACTGTAGGCTGTGAATACGACTACGTTCAGGTCAGAGGTAATTTTTTCTCGTCTCTGTGTGAGTGAGTACGTTCAGATATATATATATATATAGACATATATGTGTGGGTGGGTGGGTGGGCTTGAGTTTGTGTGTATGCATTCACTTGCAGTTTAATAAGCGTAACTGAAATATTTCTAAAATTGTAAAAGTAATCAACAGCACTGAAAGTCAAACAGAATACACACTGCACTGTAAATGAGTAGTGTGTAGACGAGTTCAGTACTAGCTGTCACGCTCCAGGCTTGAGTAACAGCCCTCGTTTACCTTCACTTGACAAGCCTCCAACCCCAACAGAAACTCTGTGCTGTGTTAAGTAACTCATCTTTGGTTTGACCGTTACTGGCTCGTTGGGTCCAGAAATCTGGCAGTGTCAACTTCCCAGGGAACACGGAAGCCTTCGTAGTCCAAAACAATAAATAATCCTGTTATCTACAGATTGATGTAATACTAAACAACGACACACGCCCGCACTAACCTTTAAAAAATACCGGCGATACACGCCAACAATACCTCTTTCAACTTGCTTTTCACTTACTTAAGGTTCACACAAAACCTTACGCATGCGCTCTCTTGCTCGAACATTTCAGACATCAAAGCTTGCGTCATTCATCAAGGCTCACGTCATTCACACTCGCTCACGCACTCACTAGAATGACCTAAGCCCACGAAAACATTTCATTCGTAACACTCTGACGTCACGATAACGTAGGCTTACTTCATTGGAAGACAGCCAATAGGGGAGCTACGATTACGCGTGTGTCGATGAATATCATTCCTGGGCATCGGTGGACATTCATGACATAAATTAAATTAATGATATAAATTACATTTCACATCCCGTCAAAGCATAAAAACAGAAAAAGAAGAGTAACGAACGTTAGGCATAATATATTGTTTATGTCAGAGAAAAAGACAATGAGGGAAGTAAGGCGATAATATGGATTTGAAGAAATAAAGGAGAAAGATGAAGAAGAAAAAGGTGAACAAAACTAAAAGGAAACGACTAAGGAAAAGATAATAGAGGACTAAAGAGAGAGATAAAGAACGATAGAAAGACAGACAGAGAGAGAGAGAGAGAGAGAAAACGAAGTGAACTAATGATCTTGACTTTTACTGCTGTACCTTTAACCGCAGATCCGAGACGGCAGTTCTCTGGCCGCACCCCACATGATTACCTACTGTGGTACCTTAGTTCCACGCGTCCTGAGGTCATTCAGCAACAGCATATTCGTGAGATTTGTCTCCGATGCTTCTGTGTCTGGCTACGGGTTCCAGGCTTCCTACACTATAAGTATGTGGTCACACAGCCACGCCCTGTTTTAAATTCCTAATACCTCAAATTAATGTTCATTAGTTGTTTTTCACTGAGGCATTCTATCATCTCTCATTTTGTCAAAGTATTTTTCTTAGAACAAAAACATTTTGATGGAAAATGGAATAAATTGTATTTTTTTGGTCTTGAATAATTTTTCAAGTCGTTCAGTAGCACATTTGTTCCAAAAGAAAAGAATTTGTTATTTGTAGTCCCTGTGTCACTATTCTGATCGCATGATCACAGAAATGTTAAATTAGTTTGGGTAGCGGGTAATCAGGAGGCTGGCTGTGTCCTCAGGTGTCATCCCCCAGCAGTACATGTTGTTCGCTAACTCGGGTCTCCGTTCCATTAAGCGCATTGACTTGGCAACCCTCAGCTACATCGCCCTCCCGATGACTGGTCTGCTTAACCCCATCGCTGTCGACTTCGACCCCATCACTAGTCGCGTCTACTGGTCAGACGTGGCAGAGAGGACCATCCGGTCAGCTAACCTTGACGGCAGCGACATCCAGCTGGTCATCAGCCTCGGTCCAGGTGAGTGTGACTATTAGTAAACAGTTTAAATACTAACAAGTAACTGGTACTTTTGCTTCATAGGAAAATGTTTCTAGAAAAATGTGATTTTTCTACTCTTAGTGAATACTTTTGCTTTCGAATTTTGCTGGACTGGTGACAATTGCTGCTGACTCGTCTCAGAAAGTTATGACTTCATGTTGTAAAAACCAGTATACATGTATATTTTATTATTAGTATATGTATATTGTTATTATACTAGTCGGATAGCCCGACTTCAGCCAATTCTTGCGGAACTGATTGAAAGAAAGGGGGAGGCAAGAGATACCGGCACTAGTTCTCGTGAAGAGGAAGAAAAAAGTTGCTGGGTCGCTATATATCATTATTTCTCTCTCTCTCTTTATTGTTGATTTTGTCTCAAACTGTGACATTGTCTCAGATTTTACTAGGCAGTAGAGGTATCTCGAGAGCGGCTTTGCGCTTTGCGCCCATTTCAAAACGGACAAACAAAATATGACAAATAAGCATTCTCCAAATATTGTTCACGACTAAACCATAAACAAAAAAGAATACTCGTGCGAAGGTTTGGTGAGAATTAAACAAATCTTGTGGCTTTCCATACAGCGACAGACAAACGCCATAGTCAGGGTATTTGTTAAACCATTCTTCACGTTTGTTTAAGATCCGGATGTAAAAAATTTTGATCGCATCAATAGCTGAAAAGCAATCTATAATGAGCGAACATAGAAGAAGCGACACACACACACACACACACACACACACACACACACACACACACACACACACACACACACACACACACTGTATCGATATTTAGTAAAAGAATGAGAAAATTTAGAATAATATTAATAATACCTGACTCCATAGAGGGTGGTGGAAAGGAAGGCAACAAGGTAGAGGAGATGGGATCCGCCCTCACATAAAGCTCGCCCCAGGAAAAGTGAGGTCTCATATCTCACTACCCAACAGCCGTAAGAAATGTTAAAGGACGACCTGAACTTTTTTTTACATGTAAGCACAACTGTACTCACAATCGTACGCGAACATCCTCTCAGTGGATAAGGACAACTGTCAACATACGTAGGGCCTCATTTGAAGACACACAAAATATTCTGTTGTGTTGATGAGAGCTCTCGAGTTTTGATTTCTTGTTTATGTTTTAACTGATATACTGCACTGATCTAAGGCTATGCAGGTAACGCTTTAGAAGCTGGAGATGAAGTAAGTGCTGTGATAGTAAGGAGACAGTCGTTTGTCGAGAACACTCATCAGAACCACCGCAGAAGAGCTGCTAGCAGAAGAACAGGCTGGCTTCAGACCACGTAGAAGCACAGTTGAGCAGATCTTCAACTGTCGTCTTCTTATAGAAAAGCATCTGCAGCATCAGCGGGACCTTTACCACAACTTCATTGACTTTAAGAAGGCATTTGACAGAGTCTGGCACGAGGGGCTATGGCATGTGATGCGGAAATTCAACATTGAAGAAGGGCTTGTCCAAGTCGTTGAAGCGTTGTATAACAGCTCAACGAGTACAGTTTTGCTTAACAACCAAATAGGAGCTTACTTTCGTACCACAGTAGGGGTACGTCAAGGATGTCCCCTATCACCCGTGTTGTTTAATATATTCTTGGAGAACATCATGCTTGAAGCTCTTCATGACCACCATACCTCCATTTCAGTCGGTGGAAGACCAATCTGCAACCTACGCTTTGCAGATGATATAGATCTGTTAGCAGGTACAAACAAGGAACTGCAAGACCTCACCAACAGACTGACAGACAGCTCAAACGCATATGGAATGGAGACAAGCACAGAAAAGAGCAAAGTTATGATCAATGGCAACGGCAAAGCAGAGATCTATATGAACGGGGTACAGCTCGAAGAGGTAAGCAGCTTCAAGTACTTGGGAGCCACTCTCTCCAAGGACGGCAGCTCCACGCAAGATATCCGCATCAGGATCGCAACAGCAACAGCAGCAATGGCTAGGCTAGATAGGATCTGGCATAGCCACAAGATAAGGTTCACTACCAAGTACAGGCTATACAAATCCCTGACTGGGGAGCTGCTGGGTAAGAAATACTTGTCTACAGATATAAGCCACTAGAACTCCTTGTCCCCTGTGTCAAGCAGTTCTCTGTAAAGACTATCAGAGCAGCGCAGAAAATGGTGCTGACAGCAGTTTAGTCTCGTCCCGTTTCTATCGGAACTGGCGTCGCTGATGTTTCCAAATAGGCCGATTTCTCGCTTATAGCGAAAATCATTGACAGATGAAGTATAATTGTTTACTGGATGTTTTGTGATGATAGTTTTCTGGGAAATGCTTCTAGCAAAGCGTGGATACGTAGCTCACTGTTAGGTAATGATCTTGCATCGAAAAAGAAAGGTTAATAAGAATATGTATGGAGCAATGTAGACGTTTGTTTTACATCTGCACTCTAACATCTTTAATTTACATACTTCAGAAATCTGGCAGTGACCTCGTACATTCACCTCCTCGCTGCCAATGGGTTGAGCGGAAGGACATTGGCGCAGACTATAGGAAGGGCGAACGACATCGTCATCGTGTCAGAACAAAACGTAGACAGAGGTGTGTGTGTGTGTGTGTGTGTGTGTGTGTGTGTGTGTGTGTGTGTTAGAGAGAGAGAGTGTGTGAGTGCGTGTATGTGAGTGAGAGAGAGAGAGAGAGTCTGTGTGTGTATGTGTGTGTGTTAGAGAGTGAGAGAGATTGTGTGTGTGTTTGTATTTCTTCGTACGCACCCATTTACTAATCTTTTTATTATGATTATATATACTTTACCAAACAGTAATATTCTGTCCTTATTCGATTCAAGCAATATTAATTACTTCAAGAGTACATCACAATCACAGAAATGAATAATTCTCACACCTAGGAGTTATTTCCACCGTTTGTTTGCTCCTCTCAGTACCCAATGGATGTACTGCCAACAACGGAGGCTGCGGCAGCAACATCTGTACTCCAGCCGCTGCTAACAGCAAGAAGTGTCTTACCCCGGAGGCGTACGGTAAGTGTTCTCCATATAGTAAATGTTGTGATCCAAACGAAAGAAATTATAAACTAATGCATAATTAATTATATCAAAGTTTAAGCCAGTCAATAATCTATAATTAATAATCTATGGACAAATGTATAAATATATAAAAGGGTATATAAAAATATGAGAAATAATATGTGTCTGTGGTTTTCACTGTATTACATTCTGCTAGAACACTTAAGATTTAGGCAGAAACAACATAATCAAGTACCACATCTCTTTCCAGTGATACCCATCATGCGCTTCAGAAGAAGCGTGAACGAGACTGAGAACGACGGTACTGTACTGTAGTCATTTTCTTTTTTTAGACTATGAGGTCATGAAATATATTGCTATTTAATATATATATATATATATAATGTTTGAATATATAAAGTTTGACATTTACAAGGACGTAAAATAGCGCAGACTTTCAACGAGTATGAATTGTGTGCAAACAGGAGAACGCTTTTTAAACTAAGAAAAAACGTTTGCTGTAAGAACCTCATCGCCACCTTTAAACGGACTGTTAATATGTTAGACAGAACTGTATATCATGTTTCCAGTTATTTGTATAGATACTAGATTAGATAAATCAGTCTAATAACTTTGTAATACGTTCCTTTTGCTGTATTATTCATTGATGTAAATCTGTTTTGTTGTTATGCAATGATTTATTGTGGATCTCTCCTGCGTCTCCATGGGAACTATGTTAACAATCTGTGCGTGTGAGTATGACAGTATCTTAACGGTATTTAATTTGTAATTTCTTTTTCAGCTTTTGTCCTTCGTCGTGTCGAAAGAAGTGCCCAGCAGAACAATGAATATTGTAAGACTTTACTTTTTTTGTCTAGGTATATGACTTTTTCGAAGACAATATTAACAATTGCACATACACATACACGTTTAATGATTTTAATTCTCAATATCAATACTACAACAGTATGTAAGACAATTTAACAAAACACTTTATGAGCATTACATAAAGACCTTATTGGAAAAATGTATTCATTAAATAATGAATGATTTCAACATGCTATGATCATTATAATTCCAAGCATAAAGTAAATAAATAAAAAAAATAAATATGTCTATCACCAGCCTTATCATGTTAGCTCATGTAAATGTATTTTATAAAACTGTTTAAATGTATTGTGAAGAACATATCGTTATTGTATCTGTAATGGTGCTAGTCAATTAAAAAGACAGTTAATATTAAACGAAAGACAACCTCAAGCAGAACAGAGCTTGAACTTAATTTATTGAAACTGTAGACTAATCTCACTGTTAGCAGGTTTGTAACTAATTTGAGGGGACACGATGTTATAAAATGCTCCATGTTTAGATTTTATGAAACTGATTTATGTGTTTAGAATCTGACATTTTTTTATCGATATATAAAAAGTAGTTTGCATATCTGAAATAACTGTTTCAGTAACATCTATGACTACTACACTAATTATCAAACAGGGGATTAAAATGACAATATAATTAGTAGTGTCTAGCGCGCACACATCGTCTACATCCTTTGCCGATGACAGCAGGGGGACAGGTTAACATGGACTGGAATATTTAAGAAAAAAGAATGTCAGTAGAGAATAGCGAGGCAGTAATAAACTCTCATGCTGCACATTAACTGCTCATGTTTACTGAGATACTCACCTCCATTTAAATATCTATCCTTATCTGCATCATGATAAGACCTATTTAAACACCTAGTACAAATTATATAATTTTACAGCTCGTGTATATTTTGTTTTGCTCAAAAGCTCTGGTGGAACCAATTGTTGGAAAATGTTTCTTCAATGAGGCAAGTACTACGATTTAAACATGTCTTAGCACACACGTTTGTACTCAATGTAGGCACTTGTGTGTGTGTGTGTGTGCGTGTGTGTGTGTGTGTGCTTGTCTGTTTGTGCGTGCATTTAGAGTCAAACCACCTAAATATATCTTATCAGTCAGAGTTAAGTTGTCCTGACACCCAGGATTAGTTAAATTTTAATTATTGCCGGGTTTACCTAAAACTTGCTACCATTAGTGATTATATTAGGACTTACAGCATAGCGTGGAAATATACACACTACTCGATAAACATCACAGGGTTTTTATTTTGCTATTACATTTCAGACCGGAGTTTCTCTGAAAATCGGCGACTAGAATCTTCTAGAGATGTGGCCTATGTCCTTTCAACTCTTACCTCTGGAGTCAACATAACATCTGTCATTCAGCCTCAGAACTGGTACAGCAAAAAACAAAAACAAAAACAAACAAAAAAACAAAAAAACAACAACAAACAAACAAAAATTCAAGTTAAAAATCCAATATTGTCAATAATGCTGATATTGTAATATTATATTAATAATAGTGATATCATTTTGAACGATACTCATCAAGAGCATGAAGTATCAGTGCTTCACACTCACCACAATAACTAGTCCTCTACAATTTATTTTACCATCCTTGTACATTAAGTTGGGAATTTTCTCGATTGTTCAAAACTCTTCATGCATGTATGGTGTTTTTTGTATGAAAATCAAGATCTGATGTATCCTTTCTAAAAACAAAAGGTTTCACTAACATTTGACAATATTTTAAGACATGTCGCTCTTACGTCAGACCTATTCTGAGAGAAAACTCCAGTTTCAGTGAAGTGAATGTGGCCAGAATTTTGCTGTTTTATTTGCTGCTGCGCTTGCTTTGTGTGATAGCCATCATACTCAACTCTGCAGTACTAGCTTTGGAACTATTTTTGAGAGATGCTTTGAAGGACAGTTCGTTTGTTAACACGCGCACCACACACGCACACGCGTACACACACACTCTCTCTCACACACACATGCATACTCGCATCTGCATATAATTACAATCACACACACACACACACACACACACACACACACACACACACACACACACAGACACACACACACACAAACATAAATGTTCCAGAAAATATTTAATCTGTTATTAGCTTGTTTTCTGTATACGAGTTTTACAAGGCATTCATGCTTTTCTTTAAATTCGAGTTTGTTTTCTAATTTGATAGCCAGGATCTAAGTGCACACAGTGATAAAAAATACGAAGCTACCTTCTTGGAAATCGCAAATTTTCCTGAATTGTTTTTCGTGGTTTCGAGCCAAATAGTAATGTTCCTAAATGAGCAGCCAGGTCAGCGAGCTGACTCCAGTATCTCCTTGGACTCTGTTTATCCAAATGTCTCTCTGATTTTTTTTTATTGAAGTATGCGAAATGTGACCTGCACTATTTCTTTGGAACTTTGTCTCTGACAGTAAATTGCGGCCGATAAAGTATTTCTTAGTTTGTTCATTGCATAAACCTCTTGTTGCCTTAGTCGCAAATAAACTGATTTAAAAAAGAAATAAAATTCCGTGTTGGAAATTTTCTGTTGAATCTGTAATGCAGGTCTATCTCTGTGTCTTAATATATATATATATAATTTATGTTGAAACAGATGAAAGTTTGCTTCAAAAATCCACCGCTAAATTGATAAGCAACCATTCTCTACATTTTGCTTTTCTCGTTGACTTGATAAGCTACTGTTTTCTAAATATTGTTTCTGTCTCACAATCCTATTATAATTTCTCATCACCTTCAATTCCAAAAACATTTTCATCTCAAGAATGAGTTTTATCTGTTGAGTTAAACCTCAACCTTTGTCTGGCTATTGTCATCGATGGTTGAAAAAGATTCACGCATACTACACTTACCCTCATTAAATTTACGGTGGAATGTTGGTACAATACATGTCTTTAATACAACTTTGAATGAAAACGCGACCACGTGTGAAATATTGATAAACATTAGGTCAATATTTAATCTTCCACCTTTTTCTAATTACTTTGGTTACTTGCCAGTCATTCAAGAATAGCCCACTAGAGGTCGTGCTCCTTGCTTAGATAAAATCTCTCTCTCTCTCACACACACACACACACACACACACACACACACACACACACACACACACACACACACACACACACACACTTTCTCTCTCTAAACTGGGACTATTCTAAATTCGGGTAGCATCATGAAACACAACAAAGGTGACTGAGCGCAAGTGGGAGCCATTCTATCAGCAGGTCCCCATCTGGCGGCCTGTCTCCTCCATGATGTTAGTTAACCACACGTTTCTTGCTTACCCCGTCGACGTCCTCCTGTACATCCCTGCAGCCCTGTCATGCGCAGTGTGTCTTGCCGAGCCACGTGCCGGAACCAAACCGTGCGACAGCATGATGTGTGCATCGTGTGAATGTATACTCATCATCAACAGTAGGCAGAATGTGGGACTCGACGACACTGGGTCGTGAATCACACTCAGTCCCACTTTGTGCCCGAACGATGTAACGGCTGACAAGTCGGTAGAAGTCGTCGTCGCCTAGTCTGCGGACAAGCACGTTTTGCCAGTATCGAACGTGGAATGATGTCCCCTGTTTTGTTGATACAACAAAAGTAACTCTCATGGAAAAACCGGGTAATGTCAGGTATCATTGTTATTTGCTATTGACTGTATCGTTTGAGAAAGCTTACATTTTATTGTGGAAGAACGAAAGAGCGTGAATGACGTCAGTTGTTCCGAATACGTATCTGGGTGATGTAAAAAATAAAGGAAATGACGTGAGGGAGAGCGCGAGGAGCAGTTAGTCAGGTTGGAGAAGAAAGAGGTTTAGGAGGAGACACAAGTAGAGTACGAATTAAAAAGAAGAATTTTTTGAGTAGGGCGTTTAGGAATCATATAGAACGATTAGTTGAGTAGGTATTCTTTAGATAGTCAGAAAGGAAGGACTCGAAGGGTAGGGACTCTGTTATTCCAAAGTAATCTAAATGTAAGAATCGGGTTTTAACTGACTTTTCATTTGTGTATTTTTCTTGCTTTCTTTTTTTTATTCATAATTAGTAAAGCAGATAGACTCGTTAGACAAATCATTCTTTTATTTTAATTTGTGTGAAAGAACACGTATTTGTCAGGCTCCGTGTATGTGTTGAAAGAATTGAGAGACTGATACACTGCGCGGTGGTCGTGACAGGTGGTAATGTCCTTATCAGGAAGGTCGTCAATGGGAGAATTAATATTAAGGATTATGAGCGGCAGCCAATAAGGGCGAAAACCCTTAAAAATGTCGCCGAATCTGTTAGCCACCGCGATGCTAGAGGAGCTGAGGAGCGTCCAGAAGGTGGATCCCACTCTCGCTAATGAACTCAGGCTAGATAATTGTGGAAGCTAGACGCACGAGGGAAGAACCAAATCATCACAAACATGTCTGTAAGAACTAACTTGTATATCGGGTAGTTCTACCTCGGGTAAGGAGCCATGTCGTGTCATAGTACAACATGACCTGACGTGTTACTTTAGGCACGTGACACGCCCATGGCAGGACACCTCGGGGTCATTGTCACAGAGGTGTCACTTAAGGTTATTAAAAAGCTAGCACAGCCGGGTGGCCGGGTGACACCTGTCACGCGAGTAACAGTTTTTTAAATAGTGGGAAAAGATAGTGGGAGGACGATAGAATTAACTGTCGACGGCCAGTGCTTCCCAAGAAAACCCGGCAAGTGGAGGGTGCGGTGTTCATATTTTTTGTATCTCGGTTTTCTTGTAAGCTGAATTTTTCCTGTATTATATATATATATATATAGACCTTTTTTTAAAAGTATTTTTTGTGTTGTAACTATCAATAGGTGCAGTCTACGGGGCCGAGTGATGGGCCATGAAGTCGAGGGCCGGGAGATGAGCCGTAAAGTCTACGGGGCCTGGCAGATGCCATGGAATATTTGAAGACTTTTTTATGAGTTGTTTGGAGTTAATGTTATCCTGGAGTATTTGGTCCAGGAATGTTGTGGACGCTCGTCCCCAGAGGCAGCGCCATTTTGTGTACAACGTCTGACCCCAAGAGTTGTGTGTATAACATCTGACCCCGAGTGGAAGCATCTGTGGTTTGGGATTATTTGTGTGTGTGTGGAAGATATTTATGTTTTGGATTTCTGGATACTAGTCCCCAGTGACTGTTCTTCTTATAGTGCCTACAATGGATCATCAGGTTCCAGTGACTATAATTTGACAGTGTGGTAAACGGACATTATCTCTTGAACAGTAAAAAAAATGACTTTGTGCTGGTCTCTAAAAACTTAAGTACTTTCTTACAGAATATTTTTTTAATCAGAGTGGTTAATTAAGTAGTCATCAGTGTGAGCAGTGTTTACAATCAGAGGTCTTAGATTGCAGTAAGGATTGACTGACACATGTTTACTGATAAATCATTTTTTTTACTTTTATGATGTATTTTTATTAGTTACTGTAACATAAATCATATCATTAAATGTATACAGGCCTTCAAAAGATGCAGAGTTGTTTTTGTGAAGATAAGAATGTCCACACCTCTTCGTGTACGCGAGTGTCTGTGACAGTCATGGAGACCAAATACAAGAGGTGGATCTTCGAGTTTATAAGCCGACGAACATACATAGACATAATGATAAAAGATAATCAAAGACACACCAAATTGTTTTAAAGTAGCCTCGCGTCATTTGGAGAAATATGTGTGTGTGTGTGTGTGAGAGAGAGAGAGAGAGAGAAAGAGAGAGAGAAGGACATGCATGTGTTTGTGTGTGTGTGTGTGAGAGAGAGAGAGAAAGAGAGGGAGAAGGGCATGCATCTGTTTGTGTGTGTGTGAGAGAGAGAGAGAGAAAGAGAGGGAGAAGGTTATGCATGTGTTTGTGTGAGAGAGAGAGAGAAAGAGAGGGAGAAGGGCATGCAGGTGTTTGTGTGAGAGAGAGAGAGAGAGAAAGAGAGGAAGAAGGGCATGCATGTGTTTGTGTGTGTGTGAGAGAGAGAGAGAAAGAGAGGGAGAAGGACATGCATGTGTTTGTGTGTGAGAGAGAGAGAGAGAGGGAGAAGGGCATGCATGTGTGTGTGTGAGAGAGAGAGAGAAAGAGAGGGAGAAGGACATGCATGTGTTTGTGTGTGAGAGAAAGAGAGAAAGAGAGGGAGAAGGGCATGCATGTGTTTGTGTGTGTGAGAGAGAGAGAGAGAAAGAGAGGGAGAAGGGCATGCATGTGTTTGTGTGTGTGAGAGAGAGAGAGAGAAAGAGAGGGAGAAGGGCGTGCCTGTGTTTGTGTGTGTGAGAGAGAGAGAGAAAGAGAGGGAGAAGGTTATGCATGTGTTTGTGTGTGAGAGAGAGAGAGAAAGAGAGGGAGAAGGTTATGCATGTGTTTGTGTGTGAGAGAGACAGAGAAAGAGAGGGAGAAGGGCATGCATGTGTTTGTGTGTGGGTGAGAGAGAACATTTTGTTCGTCATGATGTGCTTGTGACCTTTTTTTTTTTTTGAAAGAGCAGGAAGTCACTGCTGGTGATATCACCGTCGTTGAAAGCCCACATTTCACTTCAACAGGGATCACTTGATACTTAATACTGATATCCCAGGAACATGCTTTGCCTCACCTACTTGTTTTCTGAACACAATGCTGAACCACCGAGAGATTCACGCAAAGCATTGTGGTAATGCACCTAAACAGGAACCTGCCAACACCAATAAATCCTCAGTAGCTTTTGTTCGCGGGCTTTCTTCATGGGTCAGTGGTTTGTCGCCACAGCTTGCAGTCGACTTTAATTAATAGTTTTTCATAAAGGATGAAAGACTTACTCTAACGAAGGTTATCAGAAACGAAAAGAAGTTTATCAGAAACGAAAAATCTGCGCACTGGCAGATTTTTAAAACAGAAACGTAGCTCGACTAGCGTTGTTTGATTTTCTCCAATAGTCTAACATCTCAGACATCTCGAGGTATGGGGACTGGATGGGGATTCCCCTTCTTTCACCCGCAGCTGCATTTTTATGTCTACCCGTGTAAAGAGTCAAGCAGAAAGAAAAAGTTACACACATACACTATAAATATGCCGTTACAGGTAAAACATGGGGTAGGTTGACAAGAAAATTGAGACTAAGCCTTTATATGCAACACAATGTGACAGTGTGAACGATGTTAACTTCCCTCTGTTATCTTTTTCCTCTGTGTGTGTGTGTGTGTGTGTGTGTGTGGGGGCGTGTGTGTAGGCTAGTGTGTGTGTGTGTGTGTGCCTGCGTGAACGTCCGTGTGTGATTCTTCTGACAAATGATCTCGTACACAAAAACAAATGACAAAATATTTTTCAAAAAGATGTGAGTGAGTGAGTGAGTGAGTGAGTGAGTGAGTGAGTGAGTGAGTGAGTGAGTGAGTGAGTGAGTGAGTGAGTGAGGGAGTGACAATGACAATGAAAATTCTTTATTAACGACAGGTAAATAAGCGAGAAGGTGCTTTTTTCATTTAGCCCTCGCCCCCGTACGGGGAAAGAATAAACAAATAATTAAAAGAATACAAAAAATTGGTAGTAAACATGAGATAAAACATCAAATAAGAGTGGAAGGTAAATATCAAAAGGTGATTGTTAAGAGAAAACAAGTACAAACAAGAAACAACAACAACAACAGCAAAAAAAGCAGATATTTACATGGGCCCTGGAATTGGGAGGTGTTTCTAGAGGGCTCATCTTATTTTCTTGCAAATATTTTAGTAGATGGCGTCTAAAGCAGTTCAGTGAGTGAGTGAGTGAGTGAGTGAGTGAGTGAGTGAGTGAGTGAGTGAGTGAGTGAGTGAGTGAGTGAGTGAGTTCTTGTGTGGCTGCTGTCCTACATGCGAGGGCCATATATATCAGGTATCTGTTATACAGGAATGTGCTTCGACTGTAAAACACCCGCGAAAACAACGCCACCCGCTGACAAAATACATTAACCACCCACCCACCTCCCATACAAAAAGGAAGCTGTCACAAATGCTGTTTAGTTAGAAGCTAATATTCTGAATACACACTGTTCACCGAAGTGACAAAAAGACTCTCTTGCGGCTACTACTCCAAACAAAATAATAAAAAATAATAATCACTTAATCATAAAGTGCATGTCCCTGCGTGGATGCATGCTGCACTCGCTGCACACACATGACTACAAAGGAACTGACGGTCAACTCTACGAGAAAAGTAAGCGTCAGGAAACAAATGAAATCATGAAAAAGAAACATAGAGGGAAGTGTACATTAGACTTTTTCTTTAACTACCTCATTAAGGGCACGAGATTTGAATATGAATTTCACGGCTCTACAAGTCAAAGTGTTGAAACATATTGTAATCTACAAGTTTGTTATTAATAATTTATATATTAACGCAAAAAGACGACGACGACGACGACAATGATGATGATTTACTGGTCCCTTAGTGCTCTAGGTTTTCAGCTGGTGGGGTTACCCGCTGGGATCCGAACTCTGATTGGTCAGTGAAGAAATGAGGAAGTTACGCTGCCGTGTGCGGTACCAACAAGTTTTGTGTGTTCCACTTCGCTAGGAGGGGGTGTTAGTTTCATCCCGAAACTGGTCCAGTACTACCAGTTATAGCGAAGTCTGATGGAGCGCAGTAGAAGTGAACTCACGAGAGAGTATTCACCTTCACAAACACAAGGGGAGATCAGTCAACGGCCTCACGACCTTTAATGCTTTTCGTAACTGCTATGCTTTTGTTAGCATGGTGAATTGGCAATTAAAGAATTTTTGCAACAAAATATGTGGTGATGGTTAATAGAAAACGGGGCACCAAAGGCATGGGCTAAAAAATACTAGGACAATAAACGACATAAATATTTAAGGTTTATAAATTCATTACTTTTCAGTGAAGATATTACTGTTTTCTGTATGAAGCTGATAGAATGCTCTTTAAAAGTTACAGTGCTTCGTTGCTACAATTTTAGAAATCATCTTCCAATATATTGTATGAAATAAATCAGAGTGTATGCCTAGAAAAAAAATTCCAAGAAAACAGCATAGGAGTGTCCTGCCCCCACCCTTTCACCCCTTTATAAAAGAAAAAAATGGCTCCTGATCCTGGATTTCTTATGACCTTGGCCATTGATGTCTTCGTGACCAATCAGGAAGCGTCGCACGGGTGTCCAAAATAGGGTGTCGGGATGCAGGAAGTACTTTGCATTCCTATAGAATGATTTTGGGGCTCTGCCATTGGCTGATTAGGTTTATTTAAGGGCGTCGATTACAAGGGACCTTCATGACGGCCTCCTGGACCCAAAGACAGGAAGACTGCAGGAATTAAGAAGCCTCCATCACCTCACCCACGCTTGACGCTCAAGTGGACAGGTAAGAATATTTATTAAAAGAATCTGGAGGTCTTAAGAATTAAGACAGAGAATAAGTAAGCAAGAAAATGTATTTTTTTGAAAATTTTTAAAAGCCATTTCATCTTAACTGTTAACCCGACAACTATGTTTCTACTTTTCTGAACTAACATTTGATGCAGCCAGAAATTTATCTTGATTATGTTCTGATTATATTTTGATTTTTGCTTAAGTTAGTTTTCTAGCATTTCAAGGTGTAGCATTGTTTTTTAATTATTTAGAGCTTCAACATGACTAACAATCTAGCCCATTGTTAGTTTTCTTCATTTCAAATGTTAATCTTAGTAACTCATCATGAGAGTGATGCTCCTGTGTGTTTGACTAGCACACCAAGCGTGCGCACTGAGTTCAAAAGTTCAAACCGCAATGAGAAAGAAAAGAATTGTAAGACCCGACCACAGGGCGTTAAGTTTAAGCTCTAAAGATTCCTGTTGTGTCACGAGACCTAAACTCTGCCATCCAGAAAATAAATAAAAATTGTTATCGTTAAAGAAATGTTGTCAGCTTCGTGAACAAGTCATCTCCTTTTTACCATCCAAGGGAAGAAAAAAAACATTTTTTTTGCACTCCGTTGTACGATAGATGTCTGGCGTAGGCAGCTTACACGTGGAAAAAAACTTGCTCGATGGACCACATCTAACATCATGGGCCATGTGGCTACTAGCATGACGTAGCACGCTTTTTTCGACAGGAGTAAGCAGAAGACGGCAGCTGATTACAGGTGCGAAACCACATTGCTTTGAAGTTGGTTGTCGTAAATCGTTGTCACTGACGCGCTGATGTTTACTGAACAGGTTCATCTGCCAAAGTTCATCAATCCGAGCTAAAGAAACATATCGGTTAGGATGATTTTTGAGACATATTGCATTGATTTTTAGCGTAATGTTTAGATTAAAACTAAATTCAAAAACACGGGATAAGTCACATGAAAGATTAAATCACAATTATTGGTATGTCCCTCACATCCATAAACATTTCGAGACCATCACTTTCGGAAAGTTTTGCCGAAACCAGTCTTGTCATTAATAATAATAATACATTCAACTGTTCGCGATGATTCACATCGGTCATACACCAGCCACTTGTACTCTTTCTCTAACACACACACACACACACACACACACACACACACACACACACACACACACACACACACACACACACACACACACACACACACAATAATCGTCGGCAGAACTGAAATACTTTAGACCCGATCTGAAGAGTTATTGTTAAATGACGATGTTGTACACCCTCCGTAAATCAGCTCAGCTGCCATCATACTTGACACGCAAATAAACAGCTCGTGTTTTATCTCATCAGTTGATTGTAGAGGAACTTCATTCATAAGCTCAATACCTTCATTTTTTTTTCTTGCTAATTACTTTACATCTACATTTCTTACACCCATCCAACTGCGGGTTGATTTCCCCTGGTTTAGGGAGTCAGTGAGTCACCGTCAATTGGAAATGCGTCCGTCGTCAAGTTAGAGGAAGTTTCCATCTACACGGATGGTGAGCCATTACGAGCAGGCAAGGGGCAGAACTCCATTGTACAGCGCAAATCAGTAGCACATTTATGTCCCTTTCTTGCCCAGACCAAGTCTGGTTGTAGGACTCTTAACGCTCGAGCAAGCAACTCGAGGGATGTCTCGGCGATATAGTTTAGCCCTGCAAATCTGTTACACGTCGAACATGAGATTATTAAGTAGTGTCGTTGGATCGCGTTTTTCCTTCTTTGATATACTGTCTGAAGTGCTGTCTGTATTGCTGTCAGTACATCTGTAACGATGGAGGACTGCGTTGAGAGTCTGGTGATGATGGACATATTGTCAGAGTAGTATACTACCAACCCAGTCACTTGTTACTCTAGATCATGTGATCCATCAGTGTAGATCTCAATGTGTTCTTTGTAACTGGTGTCTAGTTTGAGCCTGGGTGTCATTATAATGTTTTCCTTGTTGTAATTTTGTCGCGTGCGTTTGTGTCTGTCTGTCTGTCTGTCTGTCTGTCTGTCTGTCTGTCTGTCTGTCTGTCGGTGTTTTTTAAGTGTCCGGTTCATAGGACCAGGGTATGATGCTTTATAAATTCACTGTTTTATTATTATTATTATTATTATTATTATTATTATTATTATTATTATTATTATTATTATTTACAGCGAGACAGTCCAAAGATGGCGACCGCTCTTCTTCTTTGTGTGATGGCTCTCATGGCGCGGGCTTCTGGCCAAGGTAACATATGAGCAGTGACTATTCAAATGGTGTATCACCTTAGTCGTCAGTGTTGCGCGTGTTTGTGTGTGCGTGCGAGCGTGTATGGAAGTCAGTTTAGATGAATGGATTGTAACAAACTCTCAGGCAGCGATAACATGTTTGGTTTCTACCTCCTAGCTTGCGGCGGAGTTTTCACCAGCACCTCTGGCATCATTTCGTCTCCTTCGTACCCGTTTCCGTACCCAAATAATCAAGACTGTAGGTACGTCCTCTCTGGACCGACTGGCACCCGAGTGACCCTACAATTCTCCCGATTTGGTACTCAAGCCGGGGTCACAGCTTGTGACCGCGACTACGTTCAGGTCAGAGATCATTTGATCTCCTGTCTGTGTGCCTGAGTATGTTCAGTTATGTGTGTCTGTGTGTCTGTCTGTGTGTTTGGGGAGGGGGGCATTCATACGTGTTATGAAAAACGTAACTGAAATATTTCTAAGACTGATGTCCAGTACAGAATCTGTAACGCAGAACGATAACACCACACCCCACACCAACAGTGCTGAAAGTGTATCAGAGTACACACTATTCTGTACATGAGTGGTCAGTAGATGAGCTCAGTAACAACCCTCATCTATCTTCACTTTACAACCGTTATCATGTACAATAGCTCTGTTCTCACGAAAAGATAGGCCCATGACAGCCAACAGGGGAGCTAAGATTATGCGTGTATCGGTGAATATCATTGCTGGACATCGGTGGACATTACTGATGTAAATTAAATCCCACATCTTGTCAAGAAATTAAAACAGAAAAAAGAAGTGTAACGAACATTAGAAATATTGCTCGTGTTAGAAAAAAGGAAGCCAAGAGTCGAGAAGGATAAGAGATAATAGAGTTGTGGGGAAATTGGTTAAAGATGAAAAAGAAGAAAAAAAAAATTGAGCGAAACTCTGAGTAAAAGATAGAGATGAAAGAAAGAGATAGAGAGAGATCGAGAGAAAAGGTAGAGACAAAATTAACAGACATTTTTTATCTTGAATTTTACTGCTCTGTTGTTAACCGCAGATAAGAGACGGCTGTTCTCTGTCAGCACCCCACATGGTCACCTACTGTGGCGCCGCCCTACCGAGCGTCGTGAGGTCCTTCTCCAACTGCCTGTTCGTGAGATTTGTCACCGATGCTTCTGTGACTGGCTATGGTTTCCAGGCTTCCTTCTCTATAAGTACGTGGTCACAGAGCCACACTCTACTTTACATTCAATATACCTCAAATCAGCATTCTAAAGATAATTTTCAAAGAAAAGAGACGTTCTATGATTTTTCATAAGGTTCAAAAAGCTATATTTCTTAAAAACAATACTTTTAAACGAAAGACACTGTAATAAAAATGGTTGACGTATTTTTCTTAGAAAAAATCTATATTAAGCTGTTTCTTGTGTTTCCAAGTCGTTGAGTAGCCCGTATCCTTTCCCCAAAAAACAAATTTGTCATTTTCATTGTCACAGTTTAATTGTGCCAGTGCAATGCGAGTTGGTGAGGTGATGACAGAAATGTAGAATTAGTTTGGGTAGCGGGTAATCAGGAGGCTGGCTGTGTCCTCAGGTGTCATCCCCCAGCAGTACATGTTGATCGCTAACACGGGTCTGCGCTCCATCCAGCGCGTTGACATGGCAACCCTCAGCAACATCGTCCTCCCGATGACTGGTCTGCTTAACCCCATCGCTGTCGACATCGACCCGATGACAAGTCGCATCTACTGGTCAGATGTGGCAGAGAGGACCATCCGGTCAGCTAACCTAGACGGCACCGACATCCGGCTGGTCATCAACCTCGGTGTAGGTGAGTGGGGCTATTAGCAAACAGTCAGTTTTAATACTAGTTAGTATTTTGGCTTGATCTTTGTTAAAAGGGAGCGGGGATTTCCCTATATTACTGTATACTTTCCCTTTCAAATTTTGCGATACTGGTGACAATCGCTGCCTATTATTTTTAGAAAGTTCAGCCTTCATCCTTTAGACATCAGAATACACCTATAGACAGGTTGTTATTAGTTAATGCTTGACTGGTTACCCGACATCAGTCAGTTTGTGATGAGCAGATTAAAATGGCCGAGGCGACAGCCGCTCCCACGAAGGACGAGATAAGCACTAGATTGTTTCCCCGTCTCTTCCTCCCTCTCTTTCCTAATCCCCCTTTCTTAATCTCTCTCATCGGTATTGTCCAAGTTTTCAGTTCTCAGTATCGGTTGCTCACCATTGGCCCCATTATGTAGATTTGTTTCTTTCATTTTGAGCCTCTGGCACACAAGAATGGACAAAGTAAATGTAAAAAAATAATAAACATTCTCCAGAGAAACATACACCAAGCAAACACTGCCTACAAACGAACCATAGACGGAAAGAATATTTGCGGCAAGTTTTGGTGATAATCATTCACTTGGTGTGACAGACAAACACTGGCCGTCGTAGTGGGGCTGATCTAGATCATGATTCTTCAGGCTTGGCTATTGTCTGGGTGTGACATTATTCATTGGTTAACAGCTGACAAACAATCTGAAATGAGCAAACAGAAAATGCTCACGCGCGCACACACGCGCTCGTGCGCGTTCTGTGTCGAATACTTAGCAGTGGGAAGACCCGATTCCATAAAGGTTGGGGGAGGTAAGTCAGGAAGGGAGAGGAGAGGGGCAGCACTCTAACAAAAAGAAAAGTGAGGTCTCTCACCTCACACCCAATCAATCTAACATAAATAAATAAATAAATAAATAAATAGATTAAGGACGACATTTACTTTTTTAGTGAGATCCCTCAACTATATTCACAATCGTGTGCGTACACACATTCAATGGATAAGGACAAATTTAAACAAGCGTCCTCAGAAGTTAGGGTATGATTTAAAAACACGCAAAATATCCGGTTGTGTTGATGAGAACTCTCTCGAGTTTTGTGGACCTGTTTATGTTTTAACGGATTAACTGCACCGATGTCAGGGATGTGCGTTTAACCTTTCAGAAGTTGGGGATGAAGGAGGGGGCTGATCACGAGGACATTGTAGTACGTCGCTCGTCGAGAACACTCAGAAAGGGAAAAAGAACTTAAAAATAACTTTGTTTTCCAGGCGCAGTGCCAGACGGACTTGCTGTGGACCATTTGTCTGGACTCATCATGTTTACGGACGCCGGTAACAGTGTCATCAGCATGGTGACCCTGACCACCAATAAATACAAGCCTATCATCAAAACCAACATCGAACGCCCGAGAGATATTGAGCTCGACAAACGTAACGGGTACATGACCAGTTTTGCGATCTAAGTTTTTATATTTAGGAAATAACTTTCCGTGATGTTTTCTGTACTCCTTTCTCTGCAGTTTTTCTTTTCGTTTTTTGTTCCGTTTTTTCTTTCCTTTGCTGAATTATTTTTCTTATTGTTTTTCCTTTACTTTTTTGTGTCCTTTCTGTTTTCGTTTTTGCAATCTGGGCTGTAAGTGGATCAGATGCTGGACAGTAAGTGGTTCAGACCCTGCACTTAACTGCAGGTCTGGTTCTGCCCGATATGCGGCCAGTCTGAGAACCTCGCGTGTTATCTTGAATCTCTAAACTACTCAGATAAAAGAGTTAAAAGAGAGAAGGGCGTAAAGAAAGAAAGCTACTCATCTCGTAGCTACATGAACAGTTTAAAAGAGAGAAGGGCGTAAAGAAAGAGAGAGAGAGAGAGAGACAGGCTAGATGTGCAGTTTCCAAAACGTCTGTCAGGCACTGTCTATGATCTGAACCAACGCCTACGAGTGATTGTGAAAATCTATTGTCTATAGTGTGATGTACTGGAGTGATTGTGAAGTTCTATTGTCTATAGTGTGATGTACTGGAGTGATTGTGAAGTTCTATTGTCTATAGTGTGATGTACTGGAGTGATTGTGAAGTTCTATTGTCTATAGTGTGATGTACTGGAGTGATTGTGGTTCTATTTTATATAGTATGATGTACTGGAGTGATTGTGAAGTTGTATTGTCTATAGTGTGATGTACTGGAGTGACTGGGGTTCAGTCCCTAAAATAGAGCGGGCCAACTACGACGGCACCAACCGAATGACTCTGGTCTCAGGATCTCAGTACATTGTTTGGCCAAATGCTCTGGCTTTGGACATAGCAGGTGAGACGATGTTTTTTTACTGTGTTTACATTTTTTCCTTTGCTTGTTTATTTTCCTTTGTTTGTTTGTTTCTTATTAGTTAATTTGCTTCTGTATTGTCTGTTTTACTTAACGGATTTATCTTCTGGTTCATGCAGTGAAAAGTCTTAAATGTTTTATGAGAGGATATAGTGCTGGACATTTATTTGTGTGCATGTGCGCGTGTGCGCAGGTGGGAGACTGTACTTTGCAGATGCTTACACAGACAAGATAGGGTGGACAAATGTGGCCGGCACCAGTAGGGCTGTGACATTTACAAACCCAGGATCACACTTCTTCGGCATGGACTACTTCCAGAGCAACCTCTACATCACTGATTGGGGCACTGCAGGGTCAGCATCATTTGTCTACCACCGTAAATCCTTGTCACCTGTGCCAAGTAGTTGTTTGTAGAGGCTATAAGAGGAATGCTGAAATGTCGCTGAAGACAATGGTACAAAGTCATTCATAGTAAAAATTTGGGCAATGTTTACTAACATACATAACAGTTGTTGTGTTTTTAATTTTAATTTCACAAACCAAGATTTGAAAGCTTGGGCCCTCTTTAAAAGATGCATCGTTCAGGTAAATCTCGTCTCAGTTAAGAAATCCTTGTCAATCCTGCAAAAACAGTAGGAAGCCGGTTACTTGACCATCGCTCCTCTTTAAGAATCTTTGTGAATCGGCGCACAATCATTATGCATAGTTACAATGTTCTTGAGTCCCTAAAGGACAATTTTTTTGTTCA
This sequence comes from Marisa cornuarietis, assembly GCA_004794655.1. Lineage (NCBI taxonomy): Eukaryota > Metazoa > Mollusca > Gastropoda > Architaenioglossa > Ampullariidae > Marisa > Marisa cornuarietis. The sequence goes on from SMMW01000169.1 coordinate 915,111, forward strand.
TCTCACACACAAACTGTACAAATCTATTCAATAACTTATTTTGACTAATTGTATTTTGTGGTCCCTCACACATTCTCTTAGAGCTCACTGTCTCCATCCAGGAGTCAAGCGCCACATAGTCTTAGCCCTGGAATACTATACTTGTTTCTCCACATCCATAAAACTTTCGATTGGGAATCTGTTGTAGTCGGGTACATTGCATAGACACCCTCAAAAAGAACTATTAATGTTTATTGGTAGTGTTCAGGTCGGCGTGCCAGGTGTCACTGGTCAAGATTTATAGCCACCCGCCTTGACCATCCTTACTGGCCATTAACAGGGGCGGTGGTAATTTGACCAGTAGACTGTAGTTGGTCCGACACAGCTTAACTAACGGTAGAAAATATGATTTCTATATACAGCAATCACCAGCAAAAGTAGCCAGAATAGTGAGACCGAGTTCGAATCTCGCCTATGTGCATGTGCATTCCTCTTAGGATTAGAGTCGGTGTTATGTCTGAACAGCCCGGTCTCGGCGCTTAACCCGTCCACTCATAGCATAAAATCACTGACAGGTGAAAGCTTTAATGTTTACTAGATTTTTGTTGTTGTTGATATTTTGTCAGCCAATGGCTTAGCAAGCGTAGCAGCTCACTCAAATTTAGCAGATTGTATAAGTATCAATAAGTACCTTGCTGTGATGAACTTGCAAAATAGATGTTCATCTTGAAATTTTGCTACTAAAAAAGAAAATAAATCTGCAAAGAGCAAAATAGACATGCCTAGCTGTTTGTCTTACATCTGACCTCTGACATCTTACATTTACATAATTCAGAAATCTGGCAACGACTTCGTACCTTCAGCTCATCGCTGCCAATGGACTGAGCGGAAGAACAATGGCGACGTCTGTTGGAAGGATGAACGACATCGTCATCTACTCTGACCAAAACGTAGACAGAGGTGTGTGTGTGTGTGTGTGTGTGTGTGTGTGTGTGTGTGTGTGTGTGTATGTATGTGCCCGTTAATTGATTTACCAATCTACTGTTGACAAATATACTATAAACAGTTACTTTTTTCTCCTTATTCGAGTAATCATATTTAGCTCCAGAGTAGATAACAATCACAGAAAGTGCAGATGTTGAATAATTCTCACACCTAGCAGTTATCTCTACTGTGTGTTTGTTGCTCTTAGTACCCAACGGATGTACTGTCAACAACGGGGGCTGCGGCAGCAACATTTGCGCTCCAGCAGGTGCTAACAGCAGGAAGTGTCTTAGCGCGGAGCCGTATGGTAGGTTTTCTCCCACTAGTAAATATTGTCATCCAAACTAGAGAGATTATGAAATATTACACAATTAATGACTCCGAATCTAAGCCCCTCAGTAATCTCTTCAGCAAGCTGATTGCGAGATCGTACACAGAGATGGACAAATGTACAAATATGTAAAAATACGAGAAATAATGTGTGCCTGTGCTTGTTATTGTACTAATTTATGTTAGAACACTGAAGATTAAAGCAGGAACAACATAATCAAGTACCACCATTTTTTTCCAGTGATACCCATCAAGCGCTTCAGAAGAAGTGTGGACGAGAGTGTGAACGACGGTACTGTAGTCTTTTTCAATTGTTAGACTATACCGCCATAAGTTAACTCGCATAGTACATATTAAAATGTACATTTGCAAAAGAAGTATAAAAGCAAATAAAATGGTGAAGACATGTTAACAGGAGTGGCATAAACAAACAGCAGAGTGTTTTAAACTAAGAAAAACTTGCTAGAAACATCACCGCCATCTTTAGACAGCCGGTTCAAGTTTCAGGATAGAACCTGGTATCATGTTTCCTTTTATGTGTGTGGTGTAGTTAATTAATACTAGCATATTAAGTATGTAAAATGTTCGTTTTGTTTCAGTAGTCATTCATACAAATGATTTATTGTTGGTCTTTCCTACGTCTCCATAGAAACTAACGGAAATCTGATTTACGGGATCAACACAGTATTTAGTTTGTAATTTTGTTTTTCAGCTTTTGTCATTCGTCGTGTCGAAAGAAGTGCTGAGCCGAAGAACGAAGATTGTAAGTCTTTACTTTCTGCTCCATTTTTTACCAATATATGAGGTTAACGAAGACAACATCAATAATTAATTATTTATAAACACTTTTAATTCGTGGGTAGACCTTTGTCACACGATGTGACTTTGTTTTGACAACACGTCAGTAGTAACACGAACTATTTACTGGCAAGGACATGTTTAGAACACAATACTGTTACATGATTGCATTTATTCCTGGAATCTCAGTACAGAGTAGCGAGGCAGTGATAAACCCTCATGCTGTATATTAACTGTTCATGTTTACTGAGATGCAAAGACCTCCGATCTATGTTACTATTGTTATCTGCATCATGCTAACACCTAGTTATATACCTAATACAAAATACATATTTCAGCTCGTGTTTGTTTTGTTTTTCTAAAAAGCTTTTGTGGAACCTGTCGTTGGAGCAAGCTTTTTCAATCAGGTAAGTACTACGAGAAAAGCTTTCAAATGTCTTGGTACATTTATTAAATTTGAAATTATGTATTCATGCGCTTGCGCGAGTGTGTACGGGTGTGTGCTTGGTTGGATATGTGTGTGTGTGTGTGTGTGTGTGTGAGAGAGAGAGAGAGATAGTGCGCGCGCACACGCGTGTGTTTGTATCTCTGTGTGTCCGTGCATCTTTTAAAAAAAATTCAAACCATTTAAACCTTTATCTCGTTAATCACATTTAAATAGTCCTGACATCCTGGATTGCTTAATTTTACCTAAATCACTTCTACCTGAAATTTGTTGCTACTATAAATTAAGATTTATAGCATGTTCAGGAAAAATCCACACTACTCGATAAACATCAGAGTTATTTTTTCTGTTGCATTTCAGACCGGTGGTAGTCTGAAAACCGGCAACTAGAATCTTCAAGAGATGTGGCCTATCCTTTCAATTTTGACCTCTGCAGTCGACATAACATCTGTCACTCGGTATCGCAACTGGTATATCAAGAAAGACAACCGTGAAAATCGTTTACAACGAAGGTTTAAGTCATTACCCCTTGAACACTACTCATCCAGAAGATAAATTATCAGACTGCTTAACTATCACTAGTACTCTGCCATTTATTCTACCGTCCTTGTACAGCAGGTTGAGATTGTTTTTGATTGTATTTGCTGATGTCAATGGTGAAATTTGTATGCACGTTAATTGTCAGTTATGATGGTCAAGATTTTATGTATCCTTGATGTTTGATATCTGAAGACAGAGTATAGCTCCATGTTTCACTGACAGCTGTTGACAGTATTTTAATTAAGACATGTCGCTTGAACATCAGACTTATTCTGAAAACAAAATGCAGGTTAGATGAAATGAATGTGGCCACATTACTGCTATGTTGTTTGCTGCTGCGCTCGCTTTGTGTGTTAGTCATGATGCACTAGTTTTTTTCACAGACTTACAAACATACAAACACACAATTACACACGCACGCACGCACGCACACACCCCCCCACACACACACCTGAATGCACAACATAATATTGAATGTGTTCTTAGCAAAGTCTTGCTTTCCGCACACGATATTTACATGGCTTTTATACTTTTTCTTTGCATTCCAAGCTGTTTACTAGTTTGATATCCAATGAATGAAGTGCACACCGTGACTACGGGACTTTATTCCAGTAAGAAATACTAAACAAAACTTACATGACTCTTGTGGCTGCAAATTTTCCTAAAATCTTTTTTGTCGTTTCAAATAAAATGGCAATGTTCCTAAATTAACAGCCAGGTCAGCGAGCTGACCAACATCAGTTTGCTATTTTATCTCTGAAAGCCAGCTGTTTGTTTATTGCAAAATCTGCACTCTGCCAAAGTCGAAATAAATGGAATCTTTTTATAAAAATCCGAGTTCGAAGTTTTATTTCCTGTTCAAAATTTGTTGAACGTATGTCTCTCTCCCTCTCTCTCTCTCTATGTGTGGGTGTAAAATGGGCGCAAGGACACCGCCCCCCACATACACACATGCATATTTAAATAGATACGATTTTTTCTTTAACGTGAGCATGAAAAGATTCATTAGCTATTGAATAATTCAACTGACTGCTAATGCATAACGACTTTGTATCGTGCTGATATCACACTGAACCCCCCCCCCCGTCTCCTGCCAAAGAATCCCCAGCAAAAGGCCTTGTTAATTGCTATTCATTCTTAAATAAAAAGACTGAAAATGAATTTCTCAAAGAAGTAAATAAACTGTAGTGACTAAGAACATTGTAGAGCAATCTGCTTTGATCGCAGAGATTTGTGTGTGTGTGTGTGTGTGTGTGTGTGTGTGTGTGTGTGTGTGCGTGCGGCACTTAAGGTTGTGGTTAAAGCATCCTACCCGGGCAAAGGCATTTTTTTTTCTCATACCCTCTGGGGTCAGGTATAGACTCCTCCGGGCCAGAACTTCCCGGTTGAGAAATAGTTTCCATACTGAAGCAATAGCCTTCCTGAACTATGTCGTCTCTGGTGTCAGGAACAAGGTGAATGATATCCGTGGGCAAGCAAGCATTCATGTCTGTCTCCCTGCATGTGTTTTAACATCTTTGTGGCTCTGTAATGTGTGGGTCCTGTCCAGTCAATGTGGGCAGTGTCTGTGTATGTGTGGAAGAGATAGCATGCGAGAAAGCGGGGGTAGTGTGTATGTACGTGCATATGTATGCGAGGAGATTTACGGCGGTGTATAACCACCAGTGCAAATGTGAGTGTGATCAGTATTTGTTAAATAATTGGCAACCATCACCCCGTCAGATTTCCTCGTGTACTATCACTCTATCACTTAGTTAATAAATGAATTTTACTTCGACTTCTTCATCTCACATCGTGGGTATTCAAGTCAGCAAAGGCGTACAAGCATCACCGCCACGACCGAAACAACCACTTCAAACAATTATTTCCAACTAACAGCTGGCAGTGAGAGCCTACATGTGTTAAAAATAGATGCAAAATATACGTCGATAAATGTCCACAAAACTGTCGAGCAATAAATATTTTAAATTATAGGAACGAGCCCTTGCAGAGACAGAAAAATGTACAGAGTGTGCAATACACTGCTTTTAAATTTCCCTGTAATGTAATTGCCAAACGAATAAAACATATAAAGCAAGAAATAAGAAATAATTTTTTCTTACAAAAAGGACATACAAATGTGCAAAAACAAAGAAGTCAGCTAATATGTGTTGTTTTAAACTAATTAATTATTAAAAGCACTGATAATAATCTTGATTATGCGTCAGTCCTACATCTACTACTCTAATGAGTGAAAACGACTTTATTCTCTCAGCCCGCTCCAGCCCTCCTGTCCACTTACCTTTACTCGGAAAGAAAGATGTTGATGATATTAGCAGCCGATAAAAGTTCTCCCAGCACACACACACACGCGCGCGCGCGACCATAATACTTCAGGAAGACAGGTCGTTGAAAGGAAGTAGTTGTTGCATTGAAAACAGGAATAAATTCTGCATAGAGTTAAAACTATTCTACATTTTCAAAAAAAGAGGGAAGAAAACCAAAGATGGGTTAGTTCTATTCTCAGCCGACTGCTTCATCGAGTGCATCAGGGTCTTGATGGATATGACAACTTTGGATGGCAACAGTAATTACATTTAATTTAAATGCACTCATCGATAGAAAAACCGGTGCTATAAAAGGTGAAGTTAGAATGACCTGCATTCTCAGGTCTGAAGTATGGTAATGTGTTGAAACATGTTTTAAATTCTCTCATCGGACTTTAGCTTTGTTCACCAACTTCGTCAGACTTACAGACCTTTACAAAACCTAAACCTACTCAAACTTTAACTTATCACAAAATATTCTACGCTGCTAGTTCTTTAAGAATTTGTTCTTAACAGGACATACGGACATACGGACAAATCCTTGGGCAGGTTTAGCAAATTTCCACATGGTGGTTACAGACAAACTTTACCAAACTTCAGTAAACGTTTGTCCAAATTTTTCTGGTTAGGGGTGTCTCTAGGCGCCACAGTTACACGTTTGGGATTTATTGCTTGTTTTTTAATCAAATTCGCGTAGTTCCATCAGACGAGCAGATGTATCTGCTTCTAGATGCTTCCTTGTATATAAGTACAGTGTGTGCACCAGGTGAATGTCGTGACAGCTGTCAGTTTGGCAGGTAAAACAGACTCACAAAGGTGGGTGTTCTATGAGCGGGTGTCATTTGTACCAAAGGTTACTGCTGATATTAGTCTGGTGGCGGCCGGTCTGATTATTTATTGCTTGTTATCGCCTTGTTTCGGTTGTTTTAATCTTTGTTCAGCTGTAATTACAAGTCTTATCATGTCCGTAAATGCTCTGAAACATTAGCAGCTAGACCTGTGGTCTGCCTTAAACTGCACGGGCATTCCCCTCCTCTACCACACCACTGCTTTTGTCCGCCCGTTGTCTTCTTTGCTGCGATTTCTTTGTCTTTCTTGGCAGGGAAGGGGAGGGGAGAGATTGGTGTTTGATGCCGAGCCAGCAGTATACTGACAAAGCAGCAGGTTTTGGGAACATGGGCCACACAATGAGAAAAAACAGCGTGGCTGAGAAGAGAACTGAACCCACAGCACCGTATACTCGCTGTACAGGAAACCCGCTGTCGACATCCCGATGTGCTGCTGTTTAGGAAATATGGTCTTAATCTCTTCTCTACCCAAAATACAAAATAGAAACTTCTTCTCTAACGCTTTTCACTCTGGTACTGAGAAATGAAAGAACAAAGTGCAATACCACTAATTCAACAACTCTAATGATTAAATGTACTAATCAAAAGTTTCTTTTTTCTCAGTTTGATTTCTAACAAAAGACTGCTAGAGTTTATAGTTCGGCACAAGATCATCTTTTTACCGTTCACACTTGATAATGTTCTTTTACAACACCGTTAACCTCACTGGAGCCTGATGTTGTACTGATACAAGAGTATATATATATATTTTTTTTTCCCCCCCATAAATTACAAAAAATTACTGACGCCTAAACTAGGGGACAGACGTTAAACAAACTCGGTTCTGCCTCTTGGGGACGAGTGACCACAACTTTCCTTGGGCCAAATACTCCAGGATAACAAAATCTCAAATACTGCATGGCATCTACCAGGCTCTCGTGAATTAGCCAGACCCAAACACTTACTGCCCAAGACCTCATGCTCCATTTCCCGGTCCATGTCGCATCTCCCGGTCCTTAGACTGCACCTATTGAAAGTTACAACAAAAGCAAATTGCTAATACCTATATATATATATCAAGAATAATTAAAAAAAATCAATTTATACAAAGAATCAGAGATGCCAAAAAAAAAAAAAAATGAACATCGAACCTTTCTAGGAAGGCGCATCCTTCACTCCCATACACGTAGTGTCCCTCCACTTGTTTACTTGGGAAGTGAAGTGCTGGCTGGTGACGGTCAATTATATTGTTTCTTATTTTCAATTCAGACTATCTTAAAAAAAAGACTACTACTCATGCGACAGATGTGGCTCGGCGCCCCGCACTGTGCGAACCATGTCATCCCTGTGTGACACATACATTGCAGTGTAATTCAGTTTTGTCAGTAGAGGTACAGGTTTGCACGTGTAAATGAGTGTTTGTATGTGTGCACTATAAGCTGCTGTAGCAAGAGTAGGCTTTTATTTATATCAATATAAAATTAAAGAGTTTAATTACTTAACTTAGAACATCGTTAATTTCTATGATCAAGGTTTCTCTAGCTAGAACGTGCTTTGGAAGTTTGATCTGGCGAAAGAATGTATTTTCTAGTAGGTTATGTACAGTTACAGCATGAACATTATGAACAAATAATACGCGAACATTGTGTACATGTGCAGCATGCACACTATGTACAGACATAGCTTGAACATTATGTATATACAGCAGTGCTGTACGAAACATTGTCGCCATAGTCGTTAGGTCGGTTGGAGAGCACATGGATAAACGCAGATTCTTACAAGGCTAGCCGTTCACTCCTGTCACGGGTGATAGTGATCAGACCACGGGACGACCAGTCTACTACTCCATGTTTGAAAGCCAGTTGCTCTTTTGGCAACCAGGGAGTCTACCACCTTCCAAAGTCCCTTGAAGGACAAGTCTTGACGCACTGGGTCACGTGGTCAAACCAGACCATCTTGTTGTAAGTAGAGACCCTCGGTATGGTCGTCCCCGTGGTCTGATCACTATCACCCGTGACAGGAGTGAACGGCTAGCCTTGTAAGAATCTGCGATAAAAACTACTCGTATTACCATATGTGTGTATGTGCGTGTGCATGTGTGTGTGTGTGTGTGCGTGAGAGTGTGGATGCGTGCGTGTGTTCTGAAAAGCATTTCAACTCAGGAGAGCACAGCATAGGTGTGCCCGGCACTTGCTAGTCCCTCACCTCCACCTTATGTCTCCTGACCATCCGATTTTGAAAGTCCATGACCTTTTGTAAAATTGATTGCCAATCAAGATTGAGTCGCATTGGTGTCTAAAGCCAAGAGTCACGTTGCTAGGAAGTACAGCTCACAATAGAGAGTATATCAAAAGATCTTTCCGACTTCGCCATTGGCTAATCAATGTTATTTAATGGGTGGTAATCGTGAGGAGCCTGCAAGACCCGACCTTCTGGACTCACAGACAGAAAGATTGCAATACTCATTGACAATAGAAAGCTTTGTTCACCCCACCAGTTGTTTGAGGGCGCAAGTAAGTATATTGAGTATTGATTTAACGTGCTCGATACTCTCTCTTTGTTTGTTTGTTTGTTTGTTTGTGAGTGAGGTAGCGAAAGAGTTCATATCCACATGTCCGCTCATATCTTTTGACTTTTGATTTATATTAGGTGCCATGTTACTACGGTACAGAAGTAACATTCGCTTGAAGCATAATTTAACATTTTATTATTTATTTGTAGCTAAAGATTTTACACAAAGAAATCATCTGGCTTCTTGCACTTTCATAGCATGTCACCCATCAGCGAGACTCTATTTTATTGCAACTATAAAGAATAGAAACATCATAAAGACTTTCCTTTCCGCGGTCTTCTTTTTTTACAACGATATTAGCTACTCCTGATGATGTGAGGCCTTATCACGTGACCGGTAGGACCCAATGAAGCGCGCGCTTAGTTAAAAACTCCTGACATCAATGAGAGTTTAAATGATGGCATGTATGCATGTGACGGAACGAACACAACTCATACTCAAGACTCCTGTAGGTGACAAATAGTGAGAGGGACAGTGCGTTGCCCACACATTTAATAAAAAAGCTGCTTTGCTTCACCTGTTTCAAACTCACTGCGACCACAACATTGAATGAGGCGGTGACTTGGTAAACTTTGAAGTCTGTTGTTTTGTTGTCAAACGGAAGAACAAAACCTTCCTCACCTGCTTCAAAAGCAAAAATTCTGCCGCAGCACAAAGGCACAGGGAGGACTGTTGTAACCCAAGACTAGGGCCTAACTTGTGTGTAATCCAAGCAGGTGTACGGTATATAATCAACTACCACATCACATCACAATCAGAATTATTGGTGTTCTTAGATACACAATAACATTTAACTTTTACTTCACCACAGTCTATAATATTTTCCCACTCCCCACAAAAATCTACTTTGATTTTACTGCTAACATATTCGAGATATTTTATATCAGAAAGTTTTATTATTTAATAAATGAGGCCTTTGTACATTACAGGTTTTTTTTCATAATTTTCGGTCATATTTTATGTTGTTTCAGTAAGTCCAAACATGGGAATTCCCCTCCTGCTCTGCGTGATCGCTCTGATCACCCAGACATATTGTCAAGGTAATCTTCCACAAGTTAATATTTACGTTTTGTATACCTCTTGTTATCATATGTGTGTCTGAGAGAGAGAGAGAGAGACTGTGTGAGTGAGAGTCTGTGTGTGTGTGAGAGAGAGAGAGACTGTGAGAGAGAGAGTCTGTGTGTGTGTGTGTGAGAGAGAGAGAGACTGTGAGTGAGAGAGAGAGACTGTGTGAGTGAGAGAGAGTCTTTGTGCGTGTTTGTGAGAGAGAGTACAGAGAGTCTGTGTGCACGTGTATATATATATGCATAATTTTAATAATTTATCATGCGTTAGTGGTTTGATTTTTTTTTAGTTTGCAGCGTAACCTTCACCGCTAGCACCGGCACCATTTCCTCTCCCTTATACCCCCGAAGGTACCCGAATAACCAGGATTGCACTTACGTCATCAAAGGACCGGTTGGTACTCGGGTCACTGTGAACTTCTTGGTCTTCCAAACAGAGTCTGGCACCACAGTGTGTGATCGCGACTACATTCAGGTCAATAGCCATTGTTTTTCTGTTTCGGATATATATACATGTGTGTGTGTGTGTGTGTGTGTGTGTGTGTGTGTGTGTGTGTGCGCGCGCGCGCACGCGCACGGAACGGCCAGTGAGACTATGGCAAGGTAGAGCTTGACATGGGATGCAGTAGAAATCAACGTGAGTCTCGAGGCAAAGAAACATCGTGTTCTCCAGGTGGTGTGGATTCAAACCTCTGTAGCAGCTGACGTTGCTCTTCTACGATATTACCGTCGGGCAAAGCTCTGTGGAACCACGAGTTGGCTGGAACACAATTAAAGGTCCGACCACATTGAAAAAAGCAATCTTCACTCCCATACCATTTACTTCGGAAAGCACCATAGAGACACGTGAATCGCCAGGTAGTGGAAAATAAGTGTTGGACGTGTACATTGCCAAGGAACTGATTCACTAGCTAGGTACCTGATTTAAAAACATAGTGAAATACTTAGTCTTCTCCTCTCACGGTCACTTGCTCAGTTTTTTTAAGCCTTTAGTCTTGTTACATTCAAACGCAGATCCGAGATGGCAGTTCTCAGGCAGCACTAAGCATGGGCACCTACTGTGGCACCACTGTTCCCAAAGTCGTGAGGTCGTTCTCCAACAGCCTTTACATCAGATTTGTTTCCAATGCCTTTATCGATGGCGTTGGCTTTCAGGCTATATACACTACAAGTAAAGACCATGTCTGTAACCTTGATTGAAGTACCCAAAAACGTCATTTTATAAATATAGAAATATATATATATATATATATATGAATTCTTACACACCAAGACATTGCTGAAAATTTAATAAGAATCATGTAACTTTGAAAAATATAATCTGTGGCAAACAAAAGGTCAGATCTGTCTATATTCAATTTTTAAATGCAATTAATGTGTTCTAATACCTGAATTAAAACTTTGATTCTTAATACAAATAGAACTGTTAAATATGTTTGAATAACTAAATTAGTACAGTCACACATTCTCTAATAATTGAAACAGAACTGCTTATTCCCCAAAATGAATTTGTCTTCGTCCTTGTCCTAGTGTTTCAGTTCCAGTATATTTTGAAGTGGGTCACATGATCATTAAAACTGTCGCAATGTCCTCAGGTGTCATCCCCCAGCAGTACATGTTAATCGCTAACACGGGTCTGCGCTCCATCCAGCGCGTTGACATGGCAACCCTCAGCAACGTCGTCCTCCCGTTGACCAACGTGCTCAACCCCATCGGTGTTGACATCAACCCCATAACTGGTCGCATTTACTGGACGGACGTGGCAGAGAGGACCATCCGGTCGGCCAACCTGGATGGCAGCGGCATCCAACTCGTTCTCAACCTTGGACCAGGTTCAGGACTAGATTAGCAAAGCAGAAATTTTAGTCTTAGTCGATTTCTCGGAAAATGTTTCCGTCTAACGGTGGGTGGCGTTGCACCATTTGGTGAAAAAGATAAGATGAAAGACTAGGAAACCCGGAGATGAAGAGGCCTTGTACACTTATACTTCAATCTTCGGCGTGAATGCAGACTTTACATACTCGGGAAATACTTTATTATAGTGACAGGATGGTTCATATAATGAGGAATCACCTTTTGATGAAACTATCAAAGAGTTCAAACTTGCTTTCTTTTCAGGCGCAGTGCCAGATGGACTTGCTGTAGACCATCTGTCTGGACTCCTATTGTACACGGACGCTGGAAACAGGCTCATCGGCATGGTGACTCTGACAGGCAATAAATATAAGGCTATCATCAGAACCGCCATTGACCGGCCTAGGGACATTGAGATTGATAAACGCAATGGGTACTCGAACACTTTTGATTTTCAAATTTCGTAAATAATGTGGTAAGACTTTTAAATGTATGTCTGAAAGAAATCAACAGTAAAGGTGCTGTTCATAACAGAGACCTGATCCCGATTAAATAAGGCCATTTTCAAGACTTTTGAAAAGAAGTATACTTTCTAATCTTATTTCACTTTAAAGATCTCTTGTTTTAAACGCCTACAGGGTGATGTACTGGAGCGATTGGGGTGTCCTCCCTAAAATAGAGCGGGCCAACTACGACGGCTCCAACCGAAAGACTCTTGTTTCTGGATCTCAGTACATTGTCTGGCCAAATGCTCTGGCTCTCGACATAGCCGGTGAGAAACAATTTGTTACTGTGTTTGTTACTGTTTGTTACTTTTCGATGTTTTGATGATTTGCTTCCCTCTTGATTTTTTAAGAGTATATATTACAGTTATTTCTAAATGAGAAAAGAGTCTAGAACATAATTATTATTACTTACAAACTTTACAGTTTCGTGCTGCATTTGTGTGTGCAAATTAAATGTGCTTTTTTCAAACTGAGTTCTTTTTCATCGTTGATATGTTCAGATAAAAGTGCATAATTTAAAATGCAATGCACGAAAGTAATTGTTAAAGGAGATATCAGTAACATGTGTATTCCTGACTTTGTTCATATACATGGATGTGTGTGTGTGTGTGTGTGTGCTCAGGTGGGAGACTGTACTGGGCAGATGCTTACACAGACAAGATCGGGTGGACACTTTTAGACGGCAGTCGCACAGTTGTAACGTTTATAAATCCAGGATCACACTTCTTCGGCATGGAGTTGTTCCAGGGCAACCTCTACATCACTGACTGGGGGACTGCAGGGTCAGTCAAATTTATCCTCAGATTTGGATCACTCTCAACACCTCCCGATAATGCCAAGCTGTAATGTGTAAAAACTCAGTAATGGTGAAAGACTTAGCACCCCACATGTGCTGTTGAAGTGCAATGAAAACAAACGAGAGAGAGAGAGAGAGAGAACTAAAACATTTTTAATAAATATAGACTGGCGTTAAGCCTTAATAACTACCTCAACCCACCTAAAGAACTTTCGCTTTCATTAGTAGCATCAATAGCGACAAGCCACTCTCACTCTAAACTAATATAAGATAGGCGATGAGTTAACACTGGAGACCATTAATAAAAGCAAAAAAAAAAAAAAAACCACAGAAAAGCCAAGTAAACTAGAGAAGAACACGAGGAATCCGGTAATCAACACAATACACCAGGGCGGACTTGATAGGCTTCTTAGTTAATAGTAACTAGCAACAGCAGGAAAAGAAGGCACCAGCACACTACACCGCCAATGCAAGTCTGGCAGGTCTCCTAGATTAACAACAGGAAAAAGAAACCTAGACACCAACAAAAAAAAAGGCACAAGCAAGAGTAGACAACACCTGTGGCACCACAAAAAGCGATCCAATCTCCCCAGCCTTCGCCCGCCTCACCCTTAACCAAATCTCACAAAGATCCCCATCCCACAGTGCGAAATCTCTGAGGTGGAAGCACTTTCCCTTCCAAAACCAACAACAACAACAACAAATGTCATCCATGACAATTATCTCTTCCCATGTAAATAATTGTTAAAATGGTAATTTATCACATGGCTTTCCCACCGCTCCTAACTTAAAATGAAAATAGAAACACTAATGGCTGCTCGTTACAAAAATGTATAGCCAGCAAAGTAGCCGTGCCTAGCTGTTTGTTTGACGTCTGACATCTTGATTTTCGTCAGAAACGTGGCAACAAACACTTTCCTTCAGCTCATTTCTGCAGATGGACGGAGCGGAAGGACCATCGCGCAGTCTCTTGGAAGGATGAATGACATCGTCATCGTCTCGGAACAAAACATCGACAGAGGTAGGTAGGGGTGTGTGGAAACATTTCGTTCAAAGCACGGAAAGACGCAGGTTTTCGGCTACATTTCAAAAGATTATATATTCTAGATCACAAATACTTCAAAACTTGTACACACCGTGCCGAGTTTGTATTACTGATGTGTATTTGTTGTTCTTAGGACCTAACGGATGTACCGTCAACAGCGGGGTGTGCGGCACCGCCATCTGCATCCCGAACCCTTCTAACAACAAGAAGTGTCTTACTCAGGAACCTTATGGTAGGTTTTCTACAAAAAGTAACTATTTTCATCCATATTCGAGAAAATATGACACCTAATTTTAAAATATTATAGACATATTTATCATTAAATATGTCAAAAGTTGATAGTCTGGGGCCAGTTGCACAACACGTTTCTAATTTTAAAACTTTTAGACCTTAACGCTATTGAGATAATTAGGTCCGTCTACATTTTAAGCAAAGAAAGAAAATCTGACCCGAATTTACGTTCCATCGAATCAGTAAATACTTCTCATCCAGATATAAACTCCGTGTAAAATAATACTGCACCACATGTACATCGACACAGGAATCTAGGAGTTACTTCCCTTTTACCACAAGAGGAAGAAACTGTGTCCCTTAATTATCTACGGGTGTTAATGATGTCAATAGAAGAACATCACACAAATTGTATCGAAGAAGGCGATGAAGACTGTCAAGTCATTCACACTGAACAGAACACAAGTTCATCAGAGGAATATAAAGGGGGAGAAAAAATGCAACCCACACAGAGTTTATTCTGAGGACAGCTTTATCCCATTGTATTCCCCAGTCTCAAGCAGTGTATTCTCTATTCTGAGGAAAGCTAATCACACAGACTACACGTGCCTTTCCTCGGTTCTCTCATAGTCTCCTCTAAAGAGAAAAGAGACGATGCACGCCTGCCCCACGTTACTCCTGTACAAGTCGCTGTTGTATAGTTTTATCAGTCAACTACCTGATGGCTGAACACATGACTAGACGATTATAAAATGCTGAAAATAGTGATGACATCTAATTTTTTCATTTGCAAAATGTGATTTACCGACAATCAGTAATATTCTGAATGTTTTCAGTGCAACCATTTCCACGCTTCAGGAGAAGTGTGGTCGACGCTGAGAATGAGGGTACTGTATTTAATTTCTGTTTTAACTGTAATGACTGCAGTTACTTAACAATGGAATTAATGCAATAATATCAACAACTGTAGCGAAACGTATTTGAATCAAAATTTTATATGAAAAGGTAATAGTGATCATTGCTTCTGCCGCTGATTACACAGTGCAAGTACTGTCAGTAGATGACATCAAGAGAAAGTCAATAAACACTTAATGAAAACACTTACCTTTCCTGCTGCGTTTTTTAAATGAAAAAATTACTTTAAAAAATGAAAAGACATCTAAAGTAAAATTCATTAGTCATAATGCATCTTAAATCTTGTGTTTCCTTTTATTCGAAGCGATTGCTTGGAATCCACTGGTTCACTTTTTACTATAACCCTATTGATTCCTTATTTTCATCTGTATGGCAATTTTGTCAACTGTTTGGTTTTCTTTGATCATCATTTATGAAACTATTACTTTTATGGATTTAATGTTCATTGATCTTGTACCTCAATGGGAACTAAGTCAGACCCTTCTGTCTGGGGACTGTCACACAGGGAGAGCTTTTTTGATAACCTTCTTTTTTTCTTCAGCTTTTGTCTTTCGTCGTTTCGAAAGAAGTGCGCAAGTTGCATTTACAGACGGTAAGATTCTCCTTTCTCAGCTTTTACTCTGTTTATTTATGTTTACGCAAAAAAATTTCAAAATATGTTTAATGTGTAGGTAAACATTTTATCAATATTTTATCCACATTTTTTTCTATATTTTATCCACTTTTTTGCTGTATTTTATCCATACATCAAGAATAGTACTCTTGGGAGTTAATGACTTACAATATAATGTATCGTAGGTATTGTGCTGCAAAACTGCTATTAAATATTTTATGTTATTCAAAGAAGTAAAGATTTACATGTGTCAACCCCATTCCCAGATAATGTTATACCAGTCAAGTGTCTGAAACATTTCAGACTGTGCATTGTGATGAAGATCTAGATATTGTTTCTTAAACAAACCAGCAAATGTCATTTAGTGCAAAATAACCATTATAATTAATAAATACTAACTGTTCGTACTTAATTGTTCACTTTAACTGTAAGAAACATACATAATGGGGACTGGTGACAGCATGAATATTGTACAGCATAACAAAATATTGAATCATACGAGACTACTGCTGCTTGGATGCTGCATGATACTTGATTTCTTTCACGCTTCTGTTTCTTAAAACTAAAACCTAAATATAAAACTGACTTTCCTCATGTTTGTGTTGTTCTGTTTCTCTCAGAAGCTCTCGTGCAGCCAATTGGTGGGAACAGCTTCAATCAGGTATGTGATATTTTATGGATGTGTGTGTGTGTGTGTGTGTGTGTGTGTGTGTGTTTGTGTGTGTGTGTGTGTTTATTTATTAGTGAATGATGCGCAACACCCCTTTGAATATGCAGCAAAATGTATGTGGAATAAACTTGAATTTGAATTGAGTTTATGAAGGAGACGCTGTGTTTTTTTGGGATGATGTGTGAGTGTGTCCTACAGACTGATTCAAGTCGATATCGTGAATTATTTAATTGCATAGATAGATCGAAGACCCTTATGGGGACCATAAATAAAATTCTTTGTGTTTTCACATTGCAGACGGCTGGTCCTTCTTTCATCACCAGCATCGCGAATCTGAACTAAATAATCACAACCCTTTGAACTCTTCGGCATCTGGCGTTTGACATGGCATCTGTCATTCATTCACTTGGAATCTGCGAGCAGTAAGAAGAATATGAGCGACAATCATTTATGATAAAACTTGGTAAATGTGATTGGTTACAATGACTGTTAAATCAGTATTATTCGTCAAGGGCGTGAAATATCCAGATTACTTAACAAATATCTGACACAATCACCAAAAATCTACCTGCAATGTATTATTGTTTTTTACTGAGATGCTGCTGAATATTGAACTCTTTCCATACCTACTTAAACTTAGTTTAATAATTTTTTGGATGTGAGAACAGTGGCAGTTACAAAAGTCCGTGTGTGCCAATGGTTGTAGCTTAAAGAGTGATTTCATGTCCATGTTTTACTGAATATTTTTGAAGGTTCTTGAAAGTATGTCGCCATAGAATACGACTGTCGCTCTTTACTAGCACCAGTGAAATAAAAAAAAAAACACACACAAAACAAGTTGGCCAGAATGCTATCCCTCCTCATTCCCGCTGTGTGAAATCTTTGGCTCCTAATTTCAGCATTATCGTGTTTTTTACTTTTATGATATAGAGGCTTAGAAGATAGAAGAAAGGGAGAGCCCTCACACGCACACCACGTAGAAACCTACAAACCAACAATACAATTTTCAACACACACACACACACACACACACACACACACACACACACACACACACACACAGAGAGAGAAACACACACACATACTTGCACACATATAATACACAAAATGGTATGATTTTGCTTTGTCCATTCTTCGCTTGATATGTATCAGAATTATTGAAAATACACACTTTCTAATGGTTTTCCTTTGAATGACGAACTGTTTTGTACTTTTATATATATCTTTAGTCAAGGAACAAACTGAGAATAATGCTACGGTTTTATATTTCTGTAAGATTTATACCAAACTAATAAGGTTTCTAAATTTTTTAAAATCTTTGTTTTCTGGACTACTGTAGCAAATTGTCACTGGGCTATCCCAGCTCACCGTCTTTAGAATATTATTGTTTTTGGTCAGCTGCTCCCAGAGTCGCTAGTTTTAGGCTTTACTATGTTTTGGAATTCGAAAAGATCACTCTAACATATTGTATTTGATCAGACAGTCAACTTTTTGTTTTTCGTATTGCATTTGTGCTGTTTCGAATGTTGGATAAGGACTTTACTCGTTTGATGTGGTAAATAAACGCAAAATTTTGATACAAATCTGTGTTGAGTTTATATGAGTGGCTACATGATGTGATGTACAGGTCAAGATCAAGTTGTTTTCTCAAAGAACTGCAGAAATATAAGCAGTATCCTGACTTTATCAAGTGGTACCCATAATCCGCTCCAAACGAAGTGTTACATCATCATCATCATCATCGGTTTTGTATGTGTGTTGTCTTTTCTCCTTCTTCTCCTGTCTTTCTACAAAGTAAGGAAGGAGAGGGATTGATTGGCGTTTACGCCGAGTCAGCAGCAAGACAGCCCTGTAAACTGGTGATACCAGATGACGTGAAAGAACAGAATGCCTCAACCTAGTGAACCCAAACCCCATGCTTTGTTCACAAGCGTTTAATCTACTCTACCCATGCGGTTTTTATGTAAAGACAAACTATATTGGGATAGAATAAAGATAACAAGAGAAGTATGTATAAACAGATAGATAAAAAGGGTGAGAGAAAGGGATAAATAATTCCCGTGTTTATTATTATTAATATTATTAAGAAAGATAGGCAGAAAAAATAAAATAACAATCCCTTTCAATACATTTGTTACCATGACTAAGCCATTAATCTGGTTTTTGTTTTGAGTGGGTGTAAGTATCTATAGTGATGTTTTCGTCGATGACTACACCCACATCCATTTCATGACCATCACCCTACTAAGGACCCAAAAACACTTTCACAGGCAACAATCTTATTTATTCATTTTCTCAATAGCAACGAAAATTCTGGACGGAATGTTTTGGGAAAATAGAACTGTATTCGATGCATGTACTCAGTTGCATGTGGGAAAAAACAAAGAAAAGATAGAAAAAGAAAAGGTGGTAAACCTCACCGGCTATGTACAGAGCCAGAGCTCGGCCAGTGTAAGCTGAAAGGGGCCCGCAACGTTTGCCTATTTTTGGTGATAGTAAGCAGGTTCTGAACATGACGACCAGCAGTCCAGCAGAGGTGTTAATGAAGTCCAGACAGAGAGTAACACCTGAGGGTTCTCTCACACCTGTCTGGCAGGACCTAGAAGTTTGACACGGGGGTGGTGAACTTGTCCATCCCGCCACCTGTACTCGGGGCAGAGGATAAATAGCACCCACCTTCATCTAGATGAACACCCGTGATAAATAGGGGTGGTGTCTCCCTCTTGTCCGAGCTGGCTGCTTTTGGCTGGATGAAGGATCCTACGTGAGTGGTTAACCGGGACCGTGCTCGAATTTGTGAGAATTTATTTTGGACTATACATAAGGCAAACGTAGATCTGTCAGGATAACACTGAGGTGTCACTTGATTTAAAATTGCCAGCTTTAACACTATAAGAGAAAAGACCCAATAACCTGTGTATCACAGACGTTGGCGGCTGATTGAGTAAACGTGGTGTTAGCACGTGCACCAAGTTTCCGTTCTGTGGTCTTCGTTGACGCCAGTGGGTAGAATTTCTTTTTGTAAATAAATAGTTACCAAATCACAACGTACTTTAATATTATAATAAAAACATTGGTATATCTGCTACAAGTTTTGGGCTTACTTGTATTTGTCTAAACAACGCACATTGACGACCTGCTTGCACTTGCGACGATGACAGTGAAGACTGAGTTACATTGACTGTCAACTGCATCAGTTTAAAATTCCAAAAATAGGTGATTAACATTATTCTTGTTAATCACATGCTTCTTTAGTTAAACATTATGAGCAGTAGTGTATTTCGTGAAACTTTTCACATAAGACATAAACGCCTAACTAAATTATAAATATAAATTTGACCGAAACTTCACGTAGGTTGGCTGAACGAACTGTCTTCTTCGTTGTGTGTGTCCAGCAGATGCGACCCGTTGGTGGGTCGTAGTCAGCAGCAATAGGGCCCTGCAATCCGTTTAGACTCTAGAGGGATGGATGTTAAAGTTCCTGATGGTTTCGATGTCTATGTGTATAATAAAGTTTGGTCCACTATTGGTTACAATCAGATACTTCTGAGGAATGATTGCTGTAAGCAATTGATTTTATCGGTAAGTGTTAAGAACTCACATGCAAATAACAACAGTAACCTGACTTTTTTTTCAAAGAAAACACGAAGCGTTTTTTTTTCAAGACTAGCATGTTCAAATAAACATGTCTTGTATTAATCTTAAAAGTGAAGTAACAATCGCCGCAGTTAGGGTCTAGGGTGCTTTGTTGACAAGCCTGAGACCCCTTATACGAGAAAGAAGGGAGTATGTGCCAGGATAGAGCAATCAGTCATAGGTGGTCACAGTCCGCCAAGCACGACCAGCTGGCTGGCAGAGGCGTGAATGACGACTAAGGAGGGAGTGACTCCTCAGGTCGCCCTTTTCAGTTGTTATTTGCTCTTTACATGTGAATGAGCTTCCAGTCCGCCTTTGTCAGGCCACCTTATTAGTATATATGTGTTCAACCTAATTTTTTTTGTTAATAATAATTTGATTTTTGCTGTACACCTGTGTTGTTGCACACATGAGTGGAGATAGTTTTTGTACGTGCGCGTGTGGACGTGCGAAAATCGGGCGAGAGGGCGTGAAGAGGTGAAAGTCGGGAGTGAAGCGAGCCAGCAGGTATCCCCCCTTTCCCCTCGGGGTGTTTATTCCACCCTTTCTCCTCGCAGTTTCGTCACACTCGGTAACGCCGGTCATATGTTTCTCATGTCAGTGCACAAAACAATAAAAGTGAAAAGCGAATTACGGATGCAGTGATCAGTAGGAGACACGAACTCCTCGCCCTGTTTTTAATTGACCAGAAAATGTTCTCCCTGAGAAAGCTCTTCAGCTAAAAAAGCACTAAAGTAATCTGTGGGGCGTGCTTCATGTAAACAGTGACAAAAGGCAAGAGAAAGTTTTAAATGAATGGCCGTGTTTTCAGAAAGTGCAGAGAGATTCGCAAAGTTATAAAAACTCAGTCTATTGATGTGCATGGCAGACATCCTGATCAAACGCGCCACGATGAAAGGCGATAGGACTTTGTCAACATCCGGGAGAGCGAAGAACAAACTAACAAAGCGGCGTCTTTACCTTACCTGTCAGATGTGTGGATATCTTTCTCAGTGGATCTTACATTTTGTGATGAGTCTCAAACACTAGCGCTAAATCAAAGCCGAAAGTGTTGTTGTCGATGTTTTAATGAAAGGCTGTGTGTGTGTGTGTGTGTGTGTGTGTGTGTGTGTGTGTGTGTGTGATAAAGAGGGGGAGGAAGAGAGTGAGAAGAGCGTGCATGTGTTTGTGTGTGGGTGAGGGAGAAAATTTTGTTATTATTTACTTCTGACCTTTTGCGGGAATCTTTCTGTTAAAATAAGGAAGTAACTTTTAGTCTTTAAGGCTCGCATCACCTCGACGTGAATATAATATTGAAACTTAAAATATCCCAGGAACATATTTTGCCTCTGACCTACTTGTTTTCTTAGTGCAATGCTGAACTGTCGAAAGATCCACTCAAAGATCCACATTCACCTGCTAACAGCATTAAATCCTGTATAGCTTTTGTTAGAGAGTCCGTGGCTTGTTGCTACAGCTTTTAGGTAAAAAACATGAAGGACTTCCTTAAAAGATGTTTATGAGAAAAGAAAAATCTGGGCACTGGAATTGTTTGTTTAAAGAGAGAAATACCTAGAGTATCCTTGTTTGATTTTCTCAAATAACCTCTTTAAAATCCCATACATCTGGGAAGAATGGAGACTGGATGGGGATTCCCTTTCTTCCACCCCCAGCTGCATTGTTATGTCCTCCTCCCGTTCGACGCCTACCCGTGTAGAGAGTCCAGCAAACGAACTAGCAAACAAGCAGACAGAAAAAGTGACAAACATACACTATACATATGCTGCTATAGGTAAAACATGGGGGTAGGCTGACGATAAAATTAAGACTACGCCTGTATATACAACACAATGTGAAGGATGTTAAAATCACTCTGCCATCATTTTCCTTTGTATGTGTGTATGTGTGTGTGTGTGTGTGTGTGTGTGTGTGTGTGTGTGGGGGGAAACAGAGGGATGAGTACATTGCACTTTAAGTACCTCATGAGGAGGACAAGATTTGAGTCTGGATTTAACGGCTCAATTAGTCAAAGTGTTGAAACATTTTGTAATCTTCAGGTTTATTTATTTTATTTATTAACCAAGTGATGATGACCACGACGACTATAATGATAATGGTGATTGTTATCTAGTAGGGTGCAGCGTCATCCGATGAATTGTAACGGATCAACAGGCATATTTGGGGTTTTGTACAACCAGCTATGCTGTGTTTAGAAATGTATAGCAAAAAATCTGCAGTGAGCAGAACATCTCCCTTTTTCTGACCCAAAAATTCAAAAATGATGTTTTTTTAAACGAAAAAAATTTTTTTTTTGTCAAAAGGTCTGTATTTAATACCTGCAAGAAAAGATCAGTTACTGATAGCATTTGCACTGTCAGACAATAATTCTACACAGTACAGGCACTGGTTTACATTTTAGTCACGCGGTAAACAAAAATCTTGCTTGGTGTGAAATGATGGCATGAAGTCTCTTGACTTGATGACAGCTGGAATTTAACCATCCCTTGTGCCCCACTCACTGTCCTGACACAGCATTCGGCTCCCTGAGAGTGGCCCAGGTATCTGACTGTATGGTCTGAGTGACAAGCTGCTGGAGTTCTTCATCTGAGAGGTGCTTTGTGGGAGATGGTTGCAATGTGAGTTCCTCCACTGATGGCAGTGAGTCTTGCAACGTTTGACCATTCTCCTTTAGTTTGTGCTGTCGGCTCCAAATGGCATGTTTTTGTCTGTAATTTCCCTTTCTTTAATTGCACTGTGAATGCTATCAGCAATAGCATAACCTTTGCCTTGTTCCAGTGTTAAATGGCACAGATAGAAAGTGTCGGATTCACCAATCACTGCATCGTGTTCTTTAATTTTCTTTATACTATACCACTTGTCTCCCCTTTTCTCTCTCACCAGTGTCATGTCTTTTTTGGCCATCAAAAAATATTGTCATGATTTCCTCTTCATTGTTTATAGTTGCCCTGATAGCCATTCTCAATTGTCGACTGCTTAATACTTTATGATGATCGACAATATTAATGCGGTCTTCCAAGCTAATAATGGCGTAATCCACCAATGTTGCTGAGCTGATGGCCACAGCTGCCCTTTTGGACACTCCATATCGGTCTGCTTCCAAAGCAATGGTTGGTATTGGTACCATATTCCCGTCCTGTTGTTGGAAAACATCAGTCCAGTCATCAACATCGTCGTCATCATCATCAACGTCATCGTTTTCGGCTTTACTGTCATCGTCATCAGCATTAGCAACTTCAGTCTCTTTTACACTGGTTCTGCAGGAAGTTGACTGTGACTCTGCTTGCACTACTGCTAACACTTCCGCAGGTGAAACTATGTCCTCACTTGGCCTCTTCCTTCTGCTTTCTTTATCTTCTCTTTCTTTCATCCAATCATCCCATTGCTTGTTTCTTTTCATAATTCATCTTTCTATCAATTTTACCATTTTGCAATTTTGCGCGGTTCTCTGGTCCACCAAACACTGACTCTTGCTGTGGTACTTTCATGTCTCTGTCACATGTTCATGCACCATGGTCCTCACATTGGCAGGCAGCAATGTCCAACAGTTGATGTAGAGTTTCCATGAAATGTACAGTCTTTACAGTCTCCTTGCCAGGCTTTGATGCTTGTGTTCCTTTATCCATTAGTCGAGACACATTGAGCTTGACGTTCCTGAGTTGTTGTGAGGGAATTCCAGCACCAGTCTACAGGTCTGCCAGTGTCTGAGTGTCAGGGATCGTGGATATAGCTCTGACTGGTTGAGAGTGTGCAGTATGTTGAAAGCGAAACAGCGAATGTTAGAAATGGAGTTAGCCCCCTTGTTTGTTTTAAGTAGCAGGGTTATTGGCCCTTGAGTGTACATTGGGAGAATGTTCTAGAACGCGTGACGTAAAACGAGGTATGACGTGAGGTGTCGTCTGCTAGATTGAAGGAGTTTTTCTTTTGGGAGAGAAAGAGATCGTCTGGGTGGAATGTACCGGTGTGTGTGTGAGTTGGGAGAAAAGAAAAGGAGGTCTTCGTTCGGAGTATTGCTATGTGTTTGGAGAGATTCCCCGGTTGTTGTGTGTCTGCTGGTGGATTCAGATAATCGGAGTATTGCTGGTGTTTGAAGAGTTTCCCCAGTTTCTGTGTGTCTGCTGGTGGATTCTGTATTGGGAGTAATTGTTGTGTGCTTTGGAGATTCGCAGTGTTGTGTATTTCTGTAAAGTTTCAAGGAGGTGTATTACAGGTAAGTTTATATCCGTGAATACGTGTGTTCTGACCGAACGTTGACAGTGTGTTTTGGTTACTTTCTGAGAAACTGTGGGTGAAAATTGGAAGGAAGTTCCACAAATAGAAAGGAGAGATGTTTAGCGACGATTGATTGGAAGGTTGAGAGACATCTACGTTGTTGAAAGGATATTCCTGCTCGCTTGTTGTCATATATTGACTGGAGATATTTATATTATTAGAAGGGTTTATGTAGACATTAATTAGTTGCGAGATATGTTGATGTAAAATTTATTTGAAATTCGTTGAGTGTGGGAAAATATTTGGAATTTTTGAATTATAGAGATACAGGAACCCACGTGCAGGTCTTAGTACTTTGTTGTGTGAAAGAACACGTGAGGACCGCTGTGTGGTCAGTGTGTGTTGTATGTCACCTGTCTACACGTCCCGTGTGTTCCTGACACTGAGAAACTTGGGGAACAAGTGTTCTTGTTGCTGGTGTACTTGCTGTCCTTTAGAGACAGAAAATAACGTGCAACTTACAAACGAGTTGAAAATTCAGTCGAGGGAAGTTTTGACAATGGACGACCAAAGATACTGTGACTAGAAGCTGACCTTGTCTTTAGGCTACTCATTACATTGTTGTACAACTAATTAACAGTTTTACTATCGTTCTATTGTCCACAATAGATTATCGCACTGTCCTATTCAGTTACTTTATATATCTCTGTATCATTCTTTACTAGCATGACTGTATCACTAGTCACTAGTATGACTGTATCACTGTTGACTAGTACGTCTGTATCACTAGTCACTAGTACGCCTGTATCACTAGTCACTAATACGTCTGTATCACTAGTCACTAGTACGCCTGCATCACTATGTTATGTTATGTAATATGCTATTATTATTATTATTATTATTAATATGACTCTGAGTGTCATAGAAGACGTGCTTATATACTACACGCACAGATCAGTAGAAGATTACGGAAGGAAATATATATAGCTATATATAGCTCGAACGTTCTACAACAGTCTAGGCCGACGCAGGAATGACGTCATGATTTCTAATCTTGTTGACATAGGAACGTCTTCACACCGACAGCTGACGTCACTCGCTCCTTGTTGCTATGTGTTACGTCACTTATTAATTTCGTCACTAATGTGCTGAGCTAACTGGTAATAGTATAATATGACGTCATCAATAAACATTTACAACAAACAAGTATGTATTAAGTAATAGTAATAATCATGGCATCAATAAACATCTAAAACAAACAAATTATCCATTCAGGAAATTTAAAAAAACATAATGATCGTGCAGAAAATAATAATTTTAAATACAAAACATTTCAAGTCAAAATAGCAGATCAACATTGTGACTGAAGGACATTATTGTGTAAATAAGGTGTTCTGCTTATCACACAACAAAATCTTTCTCATATTTGAAATAAAAAAAAGTGAATTGTACAAATGTGCGTCAACATCGCTGACGTGACTACACCCTCTTAATTAGCCCCAAGGTGCCTTAGGTCTCTCCGACCCTTTTCCTGTTTTCAGCTTGCGGGGCTACTCGCTGAAACCTGAACTCTGATTGGTCAGTGAGGAAATGAGGTCATTGGGCTAACAACATGTTGTGTGCTCCACTTTTGTAGGTCGGTGTCACAGGACGTGCTAGTAAACATTCATTCCTTCATTTAATTTCAAAACAGGTGCAGAATCGTAGGGAAGATCACATGGGGCGTAGCAGAGGAGAACTCACGAGAGAGTATGCACCTTCACTAAAACAAGCAAAGAATAGCCTCAATACTTTTAATGCTTGTCGTAACTGCTATATTTTTGTTAGCATGGTAAAGTGGCTATTAAACAATTTTTGCAGCAAAATAAAAGCGGTACTTGTAAATAGAAAATGAGACACCAAATACATGGGCTTAAAATAAATACTAGGACAATAAATGGCATACATATTTATAGTTTATGACTCCATTACTTTTCAAAGACCATATTTGTGTTTTTTTATGACTGCCTCATTGAAATTTACATTTGTTTTGCCCAAGTTTTAAAAATCGTCTTCCAATATATATTATATATAAATAAATGTATTATTTTATGAAATAAATTAGAACAGTGTATATGCCTAGAAAAAAATTCTAAAGAAATCAGCATAGGAGTGTCCCGCCCCACCCTTTTACCCCTTTAAAAATGTCCTTGACTCCTGATCCAGGATTTCTAAAAACCTTAGCCATTCGAATTTTTTAAAACCAATGGGGGAGCGTCGCACTGGTCCTTCAACCGGATGTCACGATCCAGGAAGTACGTAGGCACGTGGTATCCAATGATTTTGTGGCTCTGCCATTGGCTGCTTGGGTTTATTTAATGGCGTAGGTTACAAAGGACCTGCAAGACTCGGGCTTCTGAAGCCAATGACAAGAAGATTGAAGGCAGCACAGACAAGAAACTAGCCCACGCTTGACGCTCAAGTGGATAGGTAAGTATATTCATTACAAGTTATTGGAATTAAGACGGAGAGGAAGTAAGAGAGAGAGAGAGAGAGATGGAGACAATAAGCACCCTTATGACAATTTTTTTTAAAGCCATTTCATCTCAGCTACTGTCTCGAAATTAACCTTGTTACTACTTTTCTGAAATAATACTTGATGAAGGCCGAAAGTTTTCTTATTATGTTCTGTTTGTATATTATTATTTTCGCATAAATTATTTTTCTAGCATTTCAATGTAGCTTTTTTATATTTAGTTAAAACTTTAACATGACCAACACTCCAGCCCATGGTTTGTTGTCTTTATATGAAAAGAGCATTTTAATCACTTCTCATGACTGTTATACTCGTGAATATTTGACTAGCACACGCAGCGTGCGCGCTGAGTTCCAAAGATTAAACAGATATGAGAAAAATAAGGACTTTAGGACCCACCACAGGGCGATAAATTCATGTTCTAAAAACACACGATCACTAAACTGACATTGCAATAAAAATAATATATAAAAATCTGCATCGCTAAAAACATTGTGGGTAAGTCGTCTGCTTTTTACCGTCCACGGGAAGAAAAATAAAACATGTTTGCTCGCCGTTGCACAGTAAATGGCTGGCGAAGGTAACATAAGAGTGAAAGAAAACTTGCTCGATGGTTGCGTACCTTAGTTCCATTAACCTTAGGTATTATGAGTTTTGGAAAGCTTTTCTGAGAGCAGTCCTGTCATTAATGAGGCGGTCAAGTGGTGCAACGGTTAGCACGTCACCAATACAGTGAAGGTTGGCTGTCCTTATCTAGCGCAAAATGTCAACTTTTCACGATGATTCACTTCAGTCATACACCAGCCACTCATCATCTCTCTCTCTTTCTCTCTCTCTCTCTCTCACACACACACACACACACACACACACACACACACACACACACACATCAAACCGTAAATAAGATCAGACGAAAGAATATTTTCTTAGTTAATCAGCTCATCTACCACCAACTCGGACAAGCAAATAAACAGCTAGAGTTTTTCCTTTCTGTACGTCACATTCACATCGTTAGTTGATTCTAGAGAAACTTCATTCATAAGCTCAACACCTTCATCTTATGTTCTGTTAGTTACCATATACATTGATATCTTACACCCAGCCAACTTAATTACTTTATAAATTTATTCTTTTGTGTAACAATGTTGCGTGCGTGTTGGTCTGTGTGTGCGTGTGTGCGTGCTTGTGTGTGTGTGTGTGTGTGTATGAAGTTTCATAAACCAGTCCATACGACCGGGATATGGTGCTATATAAATTCACTGTTTTATTTTATATTATTATTATTATTATTATTTACAGCGAGACAGTCTAAAGATGGCGACCGCTCTTCTTCTTTGCGTGATGGCTCTCATGACGCGGGCTTATGGCCAAGGTAACATATGAGCAGTGACTATTCAAATGGTGTATCACCTTAGTCGTCAGTGTAGTGCGTGTTTGTGTGTGCGTGCGAGCGTGTATGGAAGTCAGTATAGATGAATGCATGGTAACAAACTCTCACGCAGCGATAACATGTTTGGTTTCCCACTCCCTAGCTTGTGGCGGAACCTTCAGCGCCACCTCTGGCATCATTTCGTCTCCTTCGTACCCGTCTTCGTACCCAAATAACCAAGACTGTAGGTACGTCATCACTGGACAGACTGGCACTCGAGTGACCCTGACTGTCACCAGCTTCAGTACCCAGGCCGGAAACACAAGTTGTGACCGTGACTACGTTCAGGTCAGAGGTCATTTGATCTCATCTCTGTGTGCGTGAATATTTCAGATCTGTCTGTCTGTCTTTCTGTTGGGGGACATGCATGACAAAGAGCTGAAATATTTCTAAGACTGCGATGTCCAGTACAGAATCTACAACCAAGATCGGTAACATCACACCCCACACCAACAGTGCTGAAAGTGGATCAGAGTACACACTGTTCTGTACATGAGTGGTCAGTAGATGAGCTGTGCAGTCCTTAGCAGCCCTCATCTATCTTCACTTCAACCGTTATCATGTGCAGAAGCTCTGACGTCACCAAAAGATAGGCCCTCGTCGTTAGGTCGACAGCCAGTAGGGGAGCTAAGATTATGCGTGTGTCGGTAAATATCATTCCTGGGTGGAAATTAATGACATAAAATAAATGTAACATCCCGTCAAGAAATTGAAAGAGAAAAAGAAGAATAATGATCGTTAGACATGTTCGTGTTAGAAAAATGGAACCCGAGAGTTAAGAAGGTTAAGGGATAATAGCGATGTGCGGAAATAAGAGAGAAAGATGAAAAAAAGTGTGCGAAACTCGAAGGAAAGATTAAAGAAGGCTAATGAGAAAAAAAAGAGAAAGAAAGGTAGTGAGAGAGAGAAATAAAACTAACTGAATTTTTTTATCTTGAATTTTACTGCTCTGCCTTTAACCGCAGATACGAGACGGCTGTTCTCTGTCAGCACCACACATGGCCACTTATTGTGGTGCCAACCTACCAAGAGTCATGAGGTCTTTCTCCAACTGCCTGTTCGTCAGATTTGTCTCCGATGCTTCTGTGACTGGCATTGGCTTCCGGGCTTCTTACACTATAAGTACGTGGTCACAGAGCCACACCCTGCTTTACATTCTAAATACCTCAAATTAGCATTCTAAAGATAATTTTCAAAAAAAAGATACCTCTCTATCATTTTCTTTTTAAATTCACAAAACTATAATTTCTTAAAAGTAACAGTTTTAAACAAAAAGATATACTAAAAAAATGGTTGATGTATTTTCGTAGGAAACGACATCTATATTAAGCTGTTTCTTGTGTCTCCAAGTCGTTGAGAGCCCGTCCAATACCCCCCCTCCTTCCAAAAATGGTCATTTTCATTGTCACAGTGTGATTATGAGAGTACAATGCGAGTTGATGAGGTGATCACAGAAATGTAAAATTAGTTTGGGTAGCGGGTAATCAGGAGGCTCGCTGTGTCCTCAGGTGTCATCCCCCAGCAGTACATGTTGATCCCTAACTCGGGTCTGCGCGCCATCCAGCGCGTTGACATGGCAACCCTCAGCAACATCCTCATCCCGATGACTGGTCTGCTTAACCCCATCGCTGTCGACTTTAACCCCATCACTAGTCGCATCTACTGGACAGATGTGAACGAACGGGCCATCCGGTCGGCTAACCTGGATGGCAGTGACAACCAGCAGTTCTTGTTCCTTGGTTCAGGTGAGTGGTGCTGTTAGCAAAAAGTCAGTATTTTGGCTTGATCTGTTTTATAGAGGGCGGCGATGTTTCTATATAACTGAACCCTTTGCTTTTCAAATTTTACGAGACTAGTGGCAATTGCTGCCGATTGTCTTCAGAAAGTTTAGCCTTTATGTTTCTTTTGGGTCAGAATACACAATTAGACAGGTTGTTATTAGTAATTGCTAGACAGTTTACCCGACATCAGTCAACTCTTGCAGAGCAGATTGAAAGGGTCGAGGCGAGAGACGCCTCCACGAAAGGGGAGATCAAACTGACCGTTTCCCCTTCTCTCTCTCTCTCCATCCCTCTCTTGTCGTTTATATGGTTCCTCTCTCTCTTTCATCGCTACTCTCTTCAATTACGACATTGTCCATGTTTTCTCTTCCCTGTGATGTAGATTTTTTCTTTCATTTTAAGCCTCTGGCAGACTTCAGAACGAACAAAAGAAATGTGAAAAAATAGTAAACATTCTCTGGAGAAACATTCACCAACCAAACATTAGGTACTACCAAACCATAAAGGAAAAGAATATTATTGCCAACTTTTAGTGATGATCAATAAAATGGTGTGGGTTTGCATGAAGTGACAAACAAACGACAGATAAACACTGCCCGTCGTGATGCGGCTTATATATAACATAATTCTTCATACTTGATTATTATCTGGATGTGACATTTTCCTTTGCCTTACCAGCTCACAAACAATCTGAAATGGAAAAATAGAATATGTTCGCGCATATATATATATTCGTATATGCACCTACACAAGCACCCCGCGCCCCCCACACAAACGTACAAACGCACGTACGCACTTGCACACACTAATCAACAGACACATGAATGCACACACACACACACACACGCACGCACGCACGCACGTACCCACACACCAAGCCAAACGCACACACTCTCGCGCGCGCATGTGGTGTCGAATACGTGTGCATACATTCAATGAATAAGAAGAAATAGACACATGTGTACTTAAAAGTTAGGATGTGTTTTGAAAACATAATATCCGGTTGTGTTGATGAGAACTCTCTCGAATTTTAAGGACCTGTTTATGTTTGAACGGATGCATTGCATCGATGTCAAGGATGTGTGGTTAACACTTTACGTGCTGGAGATAAAGTAGGCTACAGATGACGAGGGCGGTGTAGTAAGTAGCTTGTCGAGAACACTCAGTCAGTGTCAAAGTTCTCAAAATATGTTCATTCTCCAGACGCAGTGCCAGACGGACTTGCTGTGGACCATCTGTCTGGACTCCTCATATTTACGGACGCTGGTAACAGTGTCATCGGCATGGTGACCCTGACCACCAAGAAATACAAGCCTATCATCAACACCAACATCGAGCGCCCGAGAGATATTGAGCTGGACAATCGTAACGGGTACATGACCAGTTTTGTAATCTTTTGTAATTTTTGTAAATATTGTTTTAGAGATGTTCTGTCTGTCTTTCTTTATTTGCTTGTTTCTTTTATGTTGCACTGATAAAACTGCATATATATATATATATATACATTCCACAAGTTTTCTAAAAATCCCTGACCCCTCCACTAGGAGACTAGGACTACAACTTTCCTGGGCCAAATACTCCAGGGTAAAAATAACTGTGTGTTATAAGAACTTCAAAATAAAACAAACCACTTATGCGTATCTATCTCTTTTAAAGAATAGAGGAAAAACTCCGCACACAAAACCGACCGACCGACCGACCGACCTTTGTCGGTAGACGCAGCCTCTCCTCCCCAGCACGCAGTGGGTCTCGCCACTCGCCGTCTACTTGGGAAGTGAAGCGCTGGCCGGAGACAGTTAATTGTATTCTCTCTCAGACTGAAAAGACCAAACTATTTTTTATTCGACAGGTACGGTTTGGCCTCCCACGCTGTACTAACTAATTGACCCCATGTCACCCCTCTGTGATACTAAGCTACATCTCTGAGATATGTAAACACGTTTAACAGGCGAGATGTTCAGTTCTCAAAATCTTTTAAAGGACACTGTTTCTATACTGAACACGCCACTTTGACCGTCTCTTGCCTTTAGGGTGATGTACTGGAGTGATTGTGAAGTTCTATTGTCTATAAGGTGATGTACTGGAGTGATTGTGAAGTTCTATGGTCTATAAGGTGATGTACTGGAGTGATTGTGAAGTTTTATTGTCTATAGTGTGATGTACTGGAGTGATTGGGAAGTTCTATTGTCTATAGTGTGATGTACTGGAGCGATTGGGGTTCAGTCCCCAAAATAGAGCGGGCCAACTACGACGGCACCAACCGAATGACTCTGGTGTCAGGATCTCAGTACATTGTTTGGCCAAACGCTTTGGCTTTGGACAGACCAGGTGAGACGCTGTTTGTTACTGTGCTTACTTATTTTATTTCTTCGTTTGTTTATTTTGTTTTGTTTGCTTGTTTCTTTTTTGTTAACTTGCTTCTGTATTTTCTGTTTTACTGCGATAATTGTCTGTTGCATGAATTGAAAAGGACTAAATATTTCTTGTAGAAATATAGTATCAACTGTACATTTGTGTGTGTGTGTGTGTGTGTGTGTGTGTGTGTGTGTGTGTGTGTTTGCACACACAGGTGGGAGACTGTACTTTGCAGATGCTTCCACAGACAAGATAGGGTGGACAAATGTGGACGGCACCAGTAGGTCTGTGATCTTTACAAACCCAGGATCACACTTCTTCGGCATGGACTACTTCCAGAGCAACCTCTACATCACTGACTGGGGCACTGCAGGGTGAGCAACATTTGTCTACAGATACGGACCACCGTAACTCCTTGTCACCTGTGTAAAGTAGTTGTTTGTAAAGACTATCAGAGCAGAGCTGAAATGTCGCTGAAGAAAATGGTACAAAGTCACTCATAGTTAATCTTGGGCAATGTTTATTAACTCCAATTACAGTTATTGTAATTTTAATTTTAACTTCAAAAACAACGATTTGAACGCGTAGGCCCCCTTTAAAGGCATCAGAATCCAATGTTCAGGTAAGTCTCGTCCCAGTTAAGAAATCCTGGTCGATTTACACCTCAGCAAATTACTCGACTATCTCTACTCTCTAAGAATCTACGTGTATTAGCGACCACTCATTATGCATTGTTGAAATTGTGTTGTGTTCTAACAAAGTATCTTCAGTCATAATCTTTTTCTTTCATCTCGCACACATCAAACTGTATAAATCCATTAAATAATTTAATTTGACTAATCGTATTTTGTGATCCCTCACACACTATCTTAGAGCTCACTGTCTCCATTCAGGAGTCAAGCGCCACATAGTCTTATCCCTGGAATACTATACTTGTTTCTCCCCATCTATAGTGCTTTCGATTGGGAATCCGTGTTGTGGTCGGGTACATTCCATAGACACTCACAAAAAATATTAATGTTTATTGGAAGTGAAAATAGTAATGCAGTTCGCGATCTCACAACTCCTCGTGTTTGCATAAATAAGACAGGTGATGACTGTAGCGTGTAGGAGGGCAGTGGTACAGCAATCATCGGCAAACAGCGAGAATTGTGTGACTGAGTTCGAATCTCGCCTATGAGCATATTCATTTCTTAACCCGACCACTCATAGCGTAAAATCATTTACAGATGAAAGTTTAAATGTTTACTCGATTTTTGTTGTTGTTTCTATTTTGTCCTCGTAAGTTTTAGCAAGTTTAGCCCCTCACTAAAATTTAACAGATATTTCAGTTTGTATAAGTATCGATAAGTACATTGGTGTGATGATCTTCCAAAAATATTTTTTATCGTGAAATTTTGGAACCAATAAAAAAAAAAGAAATCTGCAGAGAGCATTGTACACGTGCCTAGCTGTTTGTCTTGCATCTGACCTCTGACATCTGTAATTTACATACTTCAGAAGTGGGGCAGCGACTTCATTCATTCAGCTCATCGCTGCCAATGGGCTGGGCGGAAGGACATTAGCGCAGTTTTATGGAAGGATGAACGACATCGTCATCTACTCGGCACAAAACGTTGACACAGGTGTGTGTGTGTGTGTGTGTGTGTGTGTGTGTGTGTGTGTGTGCCCATTAATTGATTTACTAATCTATTGTTAGCAAATATACTATACCAAGCAGTTATTCTTTCTCCTTATTCAAGCAATCATAATTAGCTCCAAAGCAGATAACAAACAATCACAGAAAGTGCAGATGTTGAATATCTCTCACACCTAGCAGTTATCTCCACTGTTTGTTTGTTACTCTTAGCACCCAACGGATGTACTGTCAACAACGGAGGCTGCGGCAGCAACATATGCGTCCCGGCCCCTGCTAACACCAACAAGTGTCTTACCCCGCAGGAGTACGGTAAGTGTTGTCCCATTAGTTAATATTGTCATCCAAATTCGAGATATTATTAAATATTTCATAGTTATTGATATCAAAGTTTAAGCCAGTCAGTAATCTATTTAGCAAGTTCATCTTTAGACCTCTCGCAGAGATGTAAAACTGTACAAATATGTAAAATGTTGTGTAAAAATATGAGAAATAATGTGTGGCTGTGCTTTTACTGCACTACATTATGCTAGAGTTCATTGTACTACATTCTGCTACAACACTTAAGACTGAGGAAGTACCTCAACTCTTTGCAGTTGTATCCATCAGCCGCGCCAGGAGAAGTGTGAGCGAGACTGAGAACGATGGTACTGTTGTCTACTTCTATTTTTAGACTATAACTTCATCCGGTACATCGTATATTACATATTAAAATGCAGATTTACAGTAGGTCGAGAATCAAATAGAATGATGCAAACATGTCAACAAGAGCTGCATATGTGTGCATTGGTATCAGCAAACAGGAGAAACTAAGAAAAGCTTACTAGAACATCGCCGCCTCTACTTCCTGTTCATATGTCAGGATAGAATTTGGTAGCTTGTTTTCATTTATTTGTGTAGTAGGTTAACGCATATTAGCACACCAAGTGTTTGAAATGTTTGGTTTGTTTCAGTAGTCATTCATGCCCGTCTGCTTTGTTGTTATGCAATGATTTACTGTTTGTCTCTCAACCGTCTCCATGGGAACTTTGTTAACAATCTGCGCGGTTGAGTATGGTAACAGAGACATGATTCTTTTGCATCCACTTAGTATTTAATTTGTAATTTTGTTTTTCAGCTTTCGTCATTCGTCGTGTCGAAAGAAGTGCCCAGCCAGACAGGGAAGATTGTAAGGCTTTCTTCTCTTTTACCTATATATAACGTAAAAACAACAACAGTTGTCTATGTAATGCATTTTAATTCGTTGTGGACCTTTGCCCCACGATGCATGTTTGAACAATACTTCAAGAATAATTCGAACTATTCACTGTCAAGAACATATTTAGAATACAATGCTGCTTACCAATTTACATCGCCCAAGACCTACATAAATGGATAATTCTTCAGTCACTTATCGTCAAAAAAATATTTTGGTTACCTATCCTATTATTGTTTCGTAAACATTTTTGAAAAGGCGGAGGTATTCTCGGTGTTAATTTACAGGTCGAAATAATCATACGGATGTTCTCAAATTTACATTTATTGAAATACACTTGAGCAAAAACGAGTAAAACGGTTTTATTTTATCTTCTGTAACTGAATTCATGAGCATAAACTGTTTGCACTAATCAACACATTTCTAACTGGATGCACACGACTTTAAACGGGTTTCTAACCGATGGTAGGAGACACGATGCCATAAAATACCGCATGCTCATAAAATATGAAACTTGTTAGTGTGTGTGAAAATCTGACATTTTTAAACCAATGACCGAGAAATAATTCACATATTTGCGGTAACTTTTACAACCACAACTGTCACAAATATAATAATTATCAAAATACGAATTTAAATAAAATATAATTAGTGGTCTCTGGTGCGCACATCTTCAGCCATTCTTGATGACAACGGAGACGACAGGTTAACAAGTTCTGTAAACTTTAAGAAAGCCGATTGTGTGGAATGTCAATGTTGTGTCTGGAATCTCAGTACAGAGTAGCGAGGCAGTAATAAACTCTCATGTTACATATTAACTGCTCATGTTTATTGAGATGAAAAAGTGCTTTAGTCGCCTCCAAGCTATATTACGATTGTTATCTGCATCATGCGAAGACCTAATTATACACTTAGTACAAGAGATCAAATATTTCAGCTCGTGTTTGCTCTGTTTTTCTAAAAAGCTTTAGTGGATCGTGTCATTGGAGAAAACTTCCTCAGTCGGGTAAGTACTACAAGACAGGTTTCAGAGTGTCTTAGTACATTTATTATATTTGAATGTGTGTATTCATGCGTGTAAGCGTGTTTGTAGGTGGGTTGCTGTGTGTGTGTGTGTGTGTGTGTGTGTGTGTGTTTGTGTGTGTGTGTGTGTGTGTGTGTGTGTGTGTGTGTTTCGGTTCAAATCAAACCATAAGTCATCAATCCGATTTAAGTAGTTCTGTCATCCAGGATTGCACAATTTGACCTAAATCAGTTCTACTTAAACTTTGCAGTTACTATAGATTAGGATTTATAGTAAGTCCAGGAAATATACACACTACTCGATAAACATAACAGTTCGTTTTGCTGTTACATTTCAGACCGGTGGTCAGCTGAGAATCGGCGACTAGAATCGTCAAGAGATGTGGCTTCTTTCTTTACAACATTAACATCTGTAGTCGTCAGTACATCTGTCATTCGCTCTTTGAACTCGTATACGTTGAAAAAAAAACGAAAAATCATTTTCAAAAAAGTTGTATGTCATTACACCTTGAACAGTACTCATTGAGAACATTATATATACATATATAATATTCAAGTGCTCTGCGATTTATTTTACCGTCCTTATTCCTGTAAAAAAGAAACTCTTACAATACTTTGCCATGTGTTTGCAAATTTTTCTTTGTCCTTTCCAATAAAATAGCAATGCTCCTATATCAACAGCCAGGTGAGCGAGCTCAATTCAATATCAGTTTGGTACTTTGTCTCTGACAGTAAACACTTTTATATACATTTTTCATTTGTTCTTTGCAAAACCTCCACTGTGTCAAAATCGGAAATAAAAGGAAAGTTTGTTTTATAAATCCCAGTTAGAAGTTTTATTCCCTGTTCAATTGTTGAATTTTGGTCTCTCTCTCTCTGTGTTAGTGTTAAATAGAGAGAGAGAGTGTGTGTGTATGTGTTTGTTTTAGTGTGTTAGGGAATTTGTGTGTGTGCTTCCCGAGTTTATAATTATTATTAAGGAAGATAGGCAGAAAGAAATAAGACAGCAAGTTACTGTTGGTATTTAAAGGCTCCCATTTTACCGAAATGAATTGAAACTTGAAACTTAAAATATCCCAGTAACACGTTTTGCCTCTCACCTACTTGTTTTCTTAGTGCAATGCTGAACCGCTGAAACATCCACTCAAAGCATTGTGGGACTGCACATTCCCCTGTCAACAGCATGAGATCCTTTGTGACTTTTGTATATACAACACAATGTAACAGTGTGAAGGATGCTAAAATCACTCATCTTTTTCCTTTGTGTGTATAGGAAATAGAGTGAAGTGTGAATTGCACTTTAATTAACTCATTAAGGGCACACGATTAGAGTCTGGATTTAACGACTTAACTGGTCAAAGTGATTAAACATTTTGCTATCTTCAGGTTTAATTATTTTACTTATTAACCCAATAAGATGATGATGACGTCAACGACGACGATGATAATGATGATTATTATCTAGTAGGGTGCAGCGTCATGCAATGAATTGTAACGGATCAACTGACACATTAAGGGTTTTGTACAACCTGCTATGCTGATTTAAAAATTTATAGCAAAAAAATCTTCAGTGAGCAGAACATCTCCCTATTTCTGCTCCAGAAATGCAAAAAAATCAAACCTCACTCAACTTGTCACCACCCCAACAAGAGTGACTATCACCTCACAAACACTCATTGACCACATCTACGTCAGCAACCAACATCCTTGAAGTCTGTGTGCCCCCCGACAGGCTGTAGCGACCACTTCCCTGTATGCCTGACGCGGTGCACAAATGGAACAAAAATTACCAGCAGTTCACACAAAACAATCACCTATCGCTGCTTCAAAAACTTTGTGGAATCTAAATATCTAGCTGATCTTTACAACTGTATATTCATGTACAAAATACTGACCGGTAAACTGTCTCCCAAACTCGCTTCGTTGTTTTCTTCTAATTATACTCGGGAGCGTGTTGTGGAACAGCCTCCCTCTCCATCTCAAGCAGCTGAACTCCCTGAACTGCTTCCGACGCCATCTACTAAAATATCTGCAAGAAAATTAGATGAGCCCTTTAGAAACTTCCCAATTCCAGGACCCATGTAAATATCTGTTTATTTTTTGTTGTTGTTTTTTTGGGGGTTCTTTTTTCTCTTAACAATCACCTTGTACATATTCACCTTCCTCTCTTATTTGACGTTTTATCTCATGTTTACTACCAATTATTCTTGTATTCTTTTAATTATTTGTTTATTATTTCCCTGAATGGGGGGAGGGCTGAATGAATAAAAGCACTTTCTCGCTTATTTACCTCTCGTTAATAAAGAATTGTCATTGTCATTGTCAATGTTGCTGAATAATAAGTACGGGTTTACTTTTCTCCATTCAAAGATTACTCGAGGACAGAAGCACATCCCTGTTTTAGGTGAATCTTTCTTAGTCCCGCTATTGACACTGATCTTGATGATGTGTTGACTAAACTACCGCTGGATAATTACTATATCATCTTCTCCTTTTCCTGCGACTTCTAGCTGACCCGAGTGCCTCATCCTAAAATACAAGCTGGAAGTTCAAAATCCACGTAACGCTAGATTTTATCACTATTCCAGTATATTGTATACGACAAAAATCACCATTTGTAAACAAAGTATCAAAAAAATACACCTATTAGTCTATCATAATTCTAATCTATTAAATGAATGATGGAGTTTCAGCCGTTGTCGATGTCTATGCGATAGATCAACAAACAACAGTCCTCATTGTGCCATCTGGTTCTGTCTGCTGCTGTTCTGGGGGCTGTTTCAAGTGATAGTCCTCTGTTCTTGAGGTCCTTTTCGATGGATCGCCTCCACGTCTCTTTGGGCCTCCCTCTGTTCCTATTTCCTTGTGGTGTCCATCGCAGAGCTATTCTGGGGATTGAGTCTGGAGGCATGCGGCACACGTGACCTCAAAATCGCAAGCGCCGCAGTTGGATTGTTTCTGCCCTATGCGATAGATAGCGCTTGGCAAAGACGTGACGGCGAGAAGAAACTTGTGTGGAATTATTTCTGGGGACAATACGAATGTAGGTGCATTTCTGTCATGAAAAATGTTGGACACAATACACCAATGATTATGTACAGCGTGCGGTCGTTATCAAGAAACCTTTCTGGTGATTAGTAAAATGATGCAAGTTGTTTGAGCATGTCGCCCACCACGACTCTCTAAGGCTGTCTTTAAGTGATTTCCTCACAGAGAACCAGTAATGACTGACAAGCTTAGCTCTGGCTGCCAGTGAAGGTCTAAAAAATAAACGGATGATACACTACAAAGACAAAGCACACCAACAATCACTGTGTTCCACATGTGTTCTTTCTCACTAAAAATCACCAAGACCTGTACATGGGCCACATTTTCTATTATTCGGGAGCTTTGATTATAATTCTAGGGCAGAAAATTATTCTAAAAACACACAAAAATCTCGTCAACACATCTCTAATAGCGACAGACCAGGTAAACACATCAACCACATAAGTTACTCTAATAAATACTTCTCTAATAACAACTGATCATGTATAACACATCAGTCACAAAAGCTACTCTCCAGCCTCCAGTCATAGAATTTCTACATAGAAAAGAGAATAACAAAAGATCTAGCTTACTTTAAGTCCGCGTCCGATCACACACTCACACACATCTACATTTCCTTGAATAATCTGACTTGAAATCCCTACGATTCAATAAATACTCAAATCGAATTTAACTGCAACTCTCTGCTATAAAAAGAAAAAAATAATACTTCTTTAAATAACAAGGGTGAAAATCCCTGCGTCTTAAAACAAACAACGGTGATAATCCCCGTTCCAAACAATGATGAAAAACAACCCAATAAGAGATATAGTGCTGGACTGGAATACAGAGAAACAAAATAAAAATATTAAAATAATAAGGAACCAATAATAATAAAAAGCACACCAATAATACTAAAACATTAAAACTATAATAAATAATCTTTCAGTCATACGAGATTAAAAAAAAATTTTTTTTTAATGATTTGAATCTGGTCACCGTCGAGAGAACTTACCCGAGTATTACACGTTTCACACTAAGTAAATATGCAAATGCTTGTTTCTTGCCTGAATGGTTATTCGTAGCAATGCAAAACAAGAAACCATAAACTTCGCCATAAATGAATAGGTTAAACTGCTATAACCTTTTGACTAATCTAAACTACCTTTGACCTATTGGTGCTTTAGTCTGTCTCGTAACTGGTGTTCAGAAATGAGGGGAGTATTGACAATACCATCTGACTATATTGAAGTGTATTGTACTTGAACCGACAACAATGTGACGGGAGACAATCTCTTGTTCGCTGGTTGTCGTCGTGAGTTGCAGCGACATCGAGTGATAATAATGGCGCCCGGACACTTGTCCGTTAACAATACAGTAATTATTACTGATTGCCTAGAGTTACAAGCAGTAAAGGGTGAGCTGGTCAAGAGCAGGCAATAGGGAATCATTAAGAGATGAAATATGAAGAGGTTTAATAAGCCAGGGATGAGCTTTCACTTCCTGATAAACAGGAAGGTCTTGAACATCGCGATGCCCTCTTCACTCTTTGTACAATACAACACAATACCACTTTATTTATCCACAAGAGCAGTTCCAACCAGTGTTCGTTTTAGCACATGATATAAACAGACAATATATACATATACATGATATAAAACAGATAATACATACATATGATATAAAAGCAGATAATACATACATTTACATGATATAAAAAGAGATAATGTAAACATGTTGAAATAATTCTTTTTCCCTCTGCCCCTCTCTCTCTCTCTCACACACACACACACACCAGTCCTTACTCCACTGGCGTCTGATTGTAAGAATCACTTTTTATGAGAAACCAGATGGACGCAGGCCTGTATATATTGAGAGAACAGCTTTACTGCTTTACGGTTACAGAAGACTGTGCAGACAGAGAATACTCAGAACAGTTCTTCAAAAAATATCGATTAACTGAACACGAAAAAAGTAATTTATTGCTTTGTAGGAGATCTTTTTGACCATCACAATTTATTACCAGCGCAGTTACTACAACACCGTGTAATTCCTAAAACAGAGCATCATTGACTAGTCTCTCCTCACATGTGATGTTTAATAGAAGACAAGACACCAGCTTAGACAACATGGCAGAAAGTATATTTTGATCATTTAATTAAATGTATATATGTTTAAAAAGAAGACAGAGTTGATTTGTTTAAAAAGAAAAGAACGCGCAAATGTCCAGGCGTTGAGTGAACGCAGAGGCTGTGACAAGGTCTCTAAATATCCATCGTAGCTCAGCCCTGGTGTCCGGAAGTTATAATCTATCTTCTAATGATGTTTCATCCTCACACTTGTCATTCTATAGACATGACCTTTGCATGTCATGTTGCGTGCGTACGTGTATGTGTTCTTATTATTCTGTGTACTGTTGTGTGTATCTTGGTGCGTGCATTGCCTAACATATACATTCTATACACTCAACACAGTGAGGGTCACTTAGCAGTAACCCGCCTTCTATAACACATTGTGACGAGGCAGACAACCTTTAAGTGGCCCAACATGTTTGTGACTTTCACCTCCAACTCCTTACTGGAGTTCACACTGTCTACACTCACTCGCCTTCTTATGGACATTTCCAAGCAACTGAAGGGCAGTAATCACGATGGTTCTCCAATGAATGTATTTCATGGCGGGACACTGTGTCATCATCTGTTTAAATTCTTCGTCGTTCATGTGCTCGATAGTTCAACAATAAATGTGTTTATTTATGTTCAGTCCTATATGCCTGAAGATGAAGATAACAGTAGTGGTTAATAGCGGCTAACAATGTATGGTGTGGGTCAGCAGTACATGGATTGCCGACAAACTACACGCACGCAGTCACAAGACTCGCGACTTTGTCTCGTTCACGTGTTAACTCCTGGTACATGCCACTCGGCAA
Organism: Marisa cornuarietis; assembly: GCA_004794655.1. Classification (NCBI taxonomy): domain Eukaryota; kingdom Metazoa; phylum Mollusca; class Gastropoda; order Architaenioglossa; family Ampullariidae; genus Marisa; species Marisa cornuarietis. Next base: position 957,321 of record SMMW01000169.1, read on the forward strand.
TCATCGGGGAAAGTCACGTGACAACAAACCTTCATACTGACAAACCAATGGCGTTCATCGGGCAGGTCTAGAGGAGGAAGCTATTGGAAGGAGGAAGTGAATATATTGGGGACCTTCTCTCTTGTTAAACAGAGAAACAGAACTGATTACAGAGAGAAGTGTATTGTAACAATTCTCACTACATTCTTGTGAATAAACAAGAGCTACATTCTGAGTCATCAGATCGGAGTAATTATATCTTATGGTAAGTTTCTATATGTTTATTCATCATCATCATCATCATCATCATCGAGGACAAATTGTAAGTTAACATATTAATTGTTACATCCGTGTCATCAGATGTAACATCTGTAATCTGTATATTTAAAAAAAATTTCATATCCTGGTCTTATTTCAGTGATCAAGATGACTATACAGCTACTTGTGTGTTTGTTTACTCTCTTGATTCAACACCAGGTACAGCAAACACGAGGTAAGATCACGAGGTGGTCACACAGAAGGGTAGGAATATTTTCGCTAAACCTTTTTCAGCATAAACCTACTCGTCCTGGTCCCTTTCACACCCACATAACCACATAGTCTCAAGTTCTCACTTTATGAGGTTAAATGTTAATTATGATGAAGTTTTATATTTTACTCCAAGTCCAAGTGGGATATCGTGGCAGGTGGTAAGACACGAAACTCATCAAAATCTCTCAGTAGGCAAAGTAGAGAAAATGGCTGTCAGCAAGATCACGACAGATAGATTCAGGTGGCAATCGTTAAAATGAAATCTGTTTAATCACCGAACTTAGTAACTAACGTCATCCTTCTCTAGCGCCTGTCATCAATACAGTGAAGGTTGGCTGTCCTGGGCTTAGCTCTCGTCTCGGACCTGCTTTAATGAGTATTATTTATTGTTTTATCATTTTTTCTTTTTAATATAAAAGTTATGTAAGACAGCATCTGAAACAACAGGCTATTAACATCACATCTTCACATAAATGTTAAACTTTACTCTTGTTATGGTCAGAATAATGTCAGAAACTTCATCTTGTCCACAGCAATCATTCCACAGAAGTTTCTCCTTGTCACTACTTATAACGCCATCCATCGCATAGACATCGACACTGGAAGTAATGTTACAATCCTGCCCAGTGGTCTACAGAGACCATATGGTATTGACTACGATCCAGTAGATGGTCGTATCTATTGGGCAAATCAATTCGAGAAGACCATTCGATCCGCTAACCTTGATGGCAGCGATGCTCGACTTGTTCGCAATATTAGTGGAGGTAAAGTCACTGACACACACCGTGTTCATAGGTTCTAGAGTTATTACAATATAGTTAAGACCATATCCATCAAAATAATCTTAAAGGGATTTTTATAGCTTATTTTCTAGTAAAGATAAGGCTGAATTCGCTTTCAAAAAGGCAAATACACAAAACAAACACAAAATATTTGATACACTCACAGGGACAAACAGAGAAACATTCAACAACAGCAAACACAAGGCAAAAAATCCTGAAAGCAAAGGGTGCCATGGAACAAATCAAGCGCAATAACAGAAATCTAATCAACAGACACACAAGTGGGACACATATCTCCAAGAGAAAACGAAAAGAGATGAAGTTACATTCTCACCAGTTAGACAACACACATCTCCATTAATACATCCTTCAGAAATCCTCGTCCTCTGCCATTAGTCTTATGTCTTCATGTTACTGTCATCTTCCATTTGTGTAGTCAGCAAAGTCACTGAAGAAAACAATTGTCATCAGTCAAGTGAAACGATAATAGTAATAGATCGTCTGCAACTCACGTATCGTGTATGAGAAAGACATCATCCAACTCAAAGACTGTCACAACAAGTTCTACAGACAGTAAAACTATGAGTTAGAAATGACCACATTGAGTCCAGGACTTCAAGTTCCATTAGGACACCACGCAAGAATTTAAAGTATTTAAAAATAAATAATACAAAATACACACGAGAGGAAGATATCAAATTTACAATTAAAGATAAAGGTTGTGAGAAAGCAGATGTTTTTAGTTTACTCCATTGTGAAATCGCACTTTCTTGTACATTTAAAAGAAACAATAAAATTGTTTTTATAGACAGAAACTTTTACACAATCGTTCATTAGTCCCACGTTTAGTCCGACGAACAAAGTGTATAAATGTTTACCCACCACGTAGAAATAAATAAACATATTACTTACCTTAGTTACATAGTTTTGTGGTAAAAATTATTGTATCACTTGCCCGGATGGGCGGCCTGGACTTAGTAGCTGCTGAACGTCTCCATGAATGTTGAATAGAGCAATGAAACGGTTTGATTTATATTTCATTAAATAAATTTGTGTTTTTGGTTCAGTGACTTTACTTCTCTAAAGGTATTTAAATTATTAAAATATCTTACATGTTCATTTGTTGTCTTTAAGGATGTTGGCTATTGGGCCTTTCTTTGGATCCTATGTCGAGGCTACTATTCTACGTCGACTACGAGAACCGCAGTGTCATCGGAATGATATCACTGTACAACAACAGTCATCACATTGTCGTCGATTCAGGCATTGATTGGAGTATGGACATAGAGCTAGACAAATACAATGGGTGACTATAATAAGACTGAGCTCCTTAGTGTTAATACTGTTACAATGCTGACAAATAATACAGCAGTTCATGTTACAGACTTTATTCATCAAATGTTTACATCTGAGCGATTTACATGCTAATGGTGATACACTCGGTACCTCAGAAAATAGATGGAAGAAACAACAAATGGTGTAAAGGAAGAGAAGTAAAAATGAATGAAAGTAGAAGAAAATCAGGAGGAAAGAAAGAAATCCCTGTGTTAAAATGTGACAGCTGCACTCAAAGCCATTCAGCAGTTTTTCAAAAAGACGAGATATAAACCTATTTTAAAATCGTTCTCCATTTATTTGTAAAAACAACAGTGTCATCTACTGGAGTGACAGTGGAAAAATAGAGAGGTGCAACTATGACGGCTCGGACCGTATGACACTCATTTCCTCATCCCCGCATCTTATGTATCCAGCTGGTCTTGCTTTGGACACAGCAGGTAAGATGTTTGATTTTTCTTAGATTTTTTAGTTATTTCTACTGTGAATTTTTTTTAGATTTGTTCTTACTTTTCGTTTCCCATTATTATTTATTTCCTTCTAACTGCTTAAAATAACTTTGGCTTACTTTTAAAAAGTGGTCTTTATCCTTTTAGCCTGTCTATTTCATGATTTGTTAAGTGCTTCCGACCGAATATTCGGTCGGGAAACACCTGTACGCTAGCGTGTCCAGCGACCGAATATTCCAGTCTGCGACATGTTTTATTTTTAGCCGAGAATCTGGAGTGACGTATGGATAACGGCTTTTCAATATGGGGCGCCAAGAGGGGAATTTTCTCAAATTTGCTATTTCTATCTATACATTGCAATGTATAATTATTGTAGCAGATAGGAGGTAGAGCGGGGATGGGGGTAGGACATAACATGTTGTTGACGTGTCAAATGTGTCCCTTAGCTTGGACTGCGAGTTAAGCAGATTCCACGTATAGGCAGTGCTCACACCTAGTCCTGGGTGACAGGTGTGGGTATTTTTATCCCCCAGCCACAGTCAGAAAGCTACTGCTGTGGCATGAATTCCGCGGAAAAGCGTGAGCCGCGAAATATTCGAATTTCACGCACGGGTCATACAGTGCACACACCTGGTCTGTTTACGACAGAGGTGTGTGTATATATTCCCGACCCTGAGCGGCCAGTGGGCTGCTGCTGCTGCTGCTGCTGATATTGCTGCTGCTGATATTGCTACTGCTGAAGCTGATCCAGTTGACCAACTGTTGCTAAAGCCGAGATGACACTAGAGATTCCACGCCGTTCTGCTACTGATTGCGGAGAACAAGCGCCACGCTGAAGGAAGGTTGCCATACCGAGACTAAACAACCGGAGCTGGCGAGAGGGCGATACGAATCTAATCAGCGTTTCCGTGTGTCAAGCGACGGAGCTCCACCACCACCGGTTACAACGAAGACAACCCACCGACTGAGGGGAGGGTCGTCGCGGTATCCGTGTACCCGAGCAGTAAGCCGAAGGTAGCCACGTCCAAGTGCACCGACCGTTACGTCCGGGGGACCTCTAACGTAGGGCTGACGCGTGAGCTATCGGGGAACGCCGGACTTCCACGAGACGCGGGATACGTTCAGAAAGTCCGACTTTCTTTTGGTGAGTAGGCCAGTTAAAGGGTGTTAGTACCCTAGTTGATGTCCTACACCTTCGTCTACCAGATGTTGATACAGGACAATCGTGAGTTATCGGGGAACGCCAGACTTCCATGAGACGCGGCGTACAGACAGAAAGTCAGACTTTCTTTTGGCATTAGGCCAGTTAAAGGGTGTTATGTACCCTAGTTGGCATCCTCCACCTTCGTCTACCAGGTTTTGATACAGGACAGTTGAATTAGAGACTTGAGTAACCTCAGTACAGTTACATTGAAGACTTGCCTGTGTGCAGTCTGGTACATTGAATACTTGCCTGTGTGCAGTCTGGTACATTGAAGACTTGCTTGCTTGCAGTCGGATTAATGATAGTGGATATAAGTGTAGACAGTTAAAAGTAACTTTTGAAGACTTGCTTGTATGCGGTCTATTAACCAGTATGTGTATTTAAATGTGTGCAGTTTAGAGACTGCTAGAGATCTGCCTGTTGAGCAGTGTGTAACGTAGAAGACCTGCCTGTGAGCGGTCTAGTAATTATTTACAATTTGAAAGGCTTAGTTTTGTAACTTCGTTAAGTGTTTGCCTTTAATTTACTTGTAGTTGTATATTTTCTCTGAGTCATGATTTGTCTGATTGCCTAGGTGCAGAGTTGTTGTGTATATGTGTCCGGGAAGGGACGTCCTGAACTGAAGCGATCTTGTGTTGTTATTTCGTAAAAGTGCGCATTTCCGCGAAGAGTACGCGACAATTATAGAATGCATTGTATAGCTATGCATTGCATTTTATACTTATACATTGCATTTTATATTTATAGAATTCATTCTATACTTATAGATTGCATTCTATAGCTATACATTGTAATGTATAATTATACATTGCAATGTATATTTAGAGAGAGAAAAACTCGGTAAAAACCGAAGTGTTTCATTTATATTATACTCAGAAGTTGCTATCCAATTCATTTTATATATACCTTTCAATTTTTTAGCTATAGAATGCATTCTATCTATACATTTAAAATCTATATTTATAGATTGCCTTCTATAACTTCTGACTTGAAATGTATACGAACGAGACTGGCTCATTTGCATATGGGAAAAGAAGGTCAAAGACCAACCAATCAGTTATCATCGTTATCATCTGGCACTCAAAGGGTTTGAAAGTAGGTTTTATCCTTTTAGCCTGTCTATTTGAGGATTTGTTATCTGATTGTATCTAACTTTGCTTTTTGTAAATTTATCCGTAAGTGTACATATTTGTGTCTTTCCATTCCTAATTTCCTTCATACTTACTTGTGTTTGTGTTTATGCCTGTGTATGTGATGAATGAATGCATTAACGACTGCATGGGTGTGTGAACGGATGGATTAACTGGTGTGGACGTGAAGGTAGGAGACTTTACTGGGCAGATTCACTCACACACCTGATAGGATGGACGGACTTGGACGGCAGAAATACTGGAGTTTATTTTAAACAGGAGGGCTCATATTTTATAGGCCTGGATATCTACGAAAATGAGTTGTTTGTCACGGACTGGGGACCTGAAAGGTAAGCTCTATTAAGATTTTTCTTTGGCATACAGCAGCAAACAAAGTTGTTTTTAACATTGGGATGGGAGGTAAAGGATAGAGAAAACAGTCATAAAGCTACATCTTCACGTAGCTACAGTGAAAAAGTTTCATATTACTTTCTGTTTGTGAAGTTACAGACATTTCGTAATATCATTTCTTAGGAACGCGAAAACTTCAAATGAAAATCAATCACATGTTGATCCATGAATAAAGCTCTGTCTGTGTTGATTACTCAGTGGATGTTAGATTTCTGCTTAGATACTTAAATATGGCTGATTAATACCGATACTTAGCTGTTAGCTGTGTGGTAGCGAAATTCAGGAGTTTGGCAATGTAGAGATGTCTGACAAAGTAAAGGTGAGAATACCAGTCAGTCCGCTACCTGTCCTCGGGGAGCACATGGATAGACTGAGCAGTTGACAGGGGCCGCTACTCTTGTTTATTGCTTTCATTTTCACAATGTAAACCAATAAATATAAGGAAATTTAATGGGCATGACATAACTTAATGAAGGTTGTACTTTTCTTGGTATTGTTTGTATACAGATATCTGGCAAATACAACACACATCTATCGCATTGACAAGAATGGAACAAAGCGTTCGAGTGTACAAGTTACTGGGAGAGTAAACGATGTTCGGGTCTATGTCGAGGAAAGAACAGATAAAGGTCAGTAGACAGTCTGTATTGCCCAGAAATGTAAGATAAAAAGGAAAACATAATATAGAAATGCATAGGAGATTATATTTTCCCTAATGTCTCCTTTTATGTCTGTGTTTTATGGGTTGATTTTACTCAAACCTCAAAAAGCAAGAAAACTTTCTGTACACACATTCATTTTCTTCATTCATTCAAAACATGGCAACACCAGACTAATCTACATTCTTCACTGTATCGGAAACAGGTTTCCAATGTCCCAGAGTGGCAACCGTGTTCTGTACTCAGTAAATGGTTTTGTGTTCCTTGTAGCAGATTCCTAGCCTCCTCCTCTGACACTTGGCTTCACAGACCTGTATTGGCAGGTATAGTGACAAACATGGGTACAGCAAGAAGGGAATTTAGCTAAACTTGTACAATACAACACAACACAATATCACTTTATTTATCCCCAAGCGCAATTCCAACATGTGCTTGGCATTACTACCTGAGGAATTTTTATTGTCAATTGTATGAAAATTAGATTTTTGCATTCCAATTATCCATTCAAATATAAGGCAATGGTAAAAATGTCGAAAAATGCTTTCACTAACTTCCACGCCGCTCGCAGAAGAATCTTATTTGGAAAGTTTAGCCTAGAATAAGGCGACTTATGCTCACCTTCTTTTCCATTAGATTTTTCCCAGCAGCTTATTCATGGTACAAAGACATCATTATTTATTATATCATCTAAAGAGTCCTTGTTTGACACTAATTCAATCATGAAGTTAAAAAAATCTGTGAAAAAAGTTTATATGTCGGTGTAACTATTAAGATTTTAGCTTAATACTATAGTTAATTAAGACTTAATAACTTATTCTACTATTGCCTGTAGAACTAAAAATATTAGAGGTGTTGAGATACTAGCAGTATCTCACAACACACAGCTTTTCTTGTCTAGCTGAAATCTCACAAGCAATCTTGTCTGATCCGAAAATCATACATCGTGATCTCCATCTTTAAAAATCTCTACCTCCTATTTATATTTTCAGCATCATCCTCAACAGCACAAACAAGCGATCACACAATAAAAAGTGAAAGTACAGGTAGTATTAAAAGCTTTCTATCTTAATAATTTGTTTTAGGTTCAACTTACAGTTAATTAAGACAACTACTTTTTTACCATTGACTGTAGAACTGACAATATTAAACGTGTTGACTTACTAACATAGTATCAGATGTGTCAACCCTTCTGTGTACGTTGATCGTTCGATGTTTGTATTTTATAAAAGACAAATGTTGTTCTTCTCTGATCTGTAAATCAGACTAAGTAAACACCATTTAAAACAACCTATATCTTTTATTTTTATTTTCAGCATCTACCTCACAAGCATTAACAAGCGATTACAAAATAAAAAGTGAAACTACAGGTAGTATGAAAATCTTTGTTTTGTATCCTAATCATTTGTGTTTAGTTTCAACCCGTTAATTTACTGATGTACATAGCTTGCACCTGCTGTCCTGTCTATAGGTAAACTACAGTGGCTCAAGATATTTATCACTGACAGTCCAGATTTCGATAATTTATTAGTCTAAAATTATAATTTAATCTAATTATGGATATATTGTTTTAACATCTACCACACCGGCGTGTGATTGCTGAAAGTAATGGTAAGAACTAAAAGCTTTAGCATTCGTACGAGAAGTTTATGCTTAGGTCTAACTAGTAACATGTTAGTTTAATACTATAGTTAATTAAAACTTAATTACTAATTCTACCAGCGACTATAGAACTAAAAATATTAGAGGTGTTGTACTAGCTGAGTCTCATAACCAACAGCTTTTCTTGTCTGATCCGAAAATCAGTTAAAGAAATATGTGCGAAAAATAAATGTTTCGGTGTAACTATTAAGAGGTTAGTTTAATACTATAGTTAATTAAGACTTAATTACTTATTCTACCATTGCCTGTAGAACTAAAAATATGAGAGGTGTTGATATACTAGCTGTATCTCACAACACACAGTTTTTCTTGTCTGATCTGAACATCAGATATCGTAGGGCGCCATCTTTAAAAATTCTCTACCCTTTATTTATATTTTCAGCATCTACCTCACCGGCACCAACAAGCGATCATACAATAAGCAATGAAAGTACAGGTAGTATTGAAAGCTTTTTATCTTAATTATTTGTGTTATGGTCCAACCTATAACCTGTTGTTAGTTTACCAATATACAGAGCTTGCATACTTTTTCTAGCCTCTGGTGAGATGTTTGAAGATATTAAACACCATAATGTCAGACCTTTTCTGTATATAACTTTTAAATAGTATCACAACCCAATGTTACCTTAGTACAACAAACGATTATACCACTTATGTAAGGAATCACACAACAAGATGTGACAATAAACTATTGTCCGTGATGTTTGTTCTTTTCTTTGCTTTCAATAGTTGTGATTATAGTCACTTGACTTAACCACCTTCTCTTCTTCCCTTTGTAGATTATGACAGTCTCAGTCCTTACTGTTTGTTTTCTGATGACTATTTTCGTCTTTCATGTTTGTCTTTCATACCATGTCTGCATAGTTGTTTATCCTTTCCTCAATAGTATTCTGTCCATATCTACTTCGTGAGAGCACTCTTGATAACTTTCCGCCTACTGTCTTCAACAATAATTATCAGGTGGTAATTTTATATGTGACAGGACATGGAGGCTGAAGCGCTTTTTCTTTTTTGGTTTTTTTTTGGGGGGGTGGAGGGGTCATTGCAAAGGAACTTTCAAAAGCGAAACTTGAGCCAAGAAGGCAAAGACTAGAGAGAAAAATCAAAGATCAAATCTTGAAGCCTTTACCATCCTGTTTCAAAACCATGTAAGTTGTTAAGACACCTGGGTTAGAGAACTTTTGAGTCCTTGCAACAGGCTCGAGACATCCCCTACATGCCTTACGAGTGTAAAGTCGCACGGGGCGCCGCTCATCACCTGATCACAAAGCAGCCGGCGATACTGAGCATGAAAACGAATTTTTAGTACAGAAGTGGGAGTAAAAGGTAAAGGTCATTCCATAACCTTTTCAGGTCGTTGGGGAGTGAGGTGTTAGAGACCCCACTTTTCTCGGGGCCAGCTTTTCCTCTCCCTCGCTGCCTTACCTTCCCCAACCCTCTATGGAGTCAGGTACCCATTTCCGTCAGCTGGGTCGACTGGGGGAAGTTTGCTGGCTTATCGGGTATTGAACCAGCGCGCCCTCGGTTCGGACGCCAGAGCTTTAACCACTCGGCCATCCGCTTCCCAAGTAGGAGTAATAACTGTTGAAGTTAAGTTGATAACAATGAGTAATAAGAAGGGAAGGTGTGATAAGAGGAGATAATTGTCGGATGGTAACGACTACAAGATTTGATCTATACTGTCATTATAAGGTTTTTCCCTGTAAGATGGGTAAAAAATAAGCAAAGTGTAAAAACCTGAATAATTAATGGTTAGAGAGTTAGAATATCTACCCACATTACTTACTAATAAAGCTGGATATTAAAAAAAATTGTAAAGGATGCCTTGGCAGTTTGTAAGTTTAGAAGATGATTTTATGTTTACCGAAACACGTATTATGTTAAGACTAATTAAAAACTCAATCGGTCTGTTCATATTTCTCAGCATCTGCATCACCAAAACCAACAAGCGATCAAACAACAAAAGGTGAAAGTACAGGTAGTATTGAATGCTTTGGCTTCTTTCATATCATTTATTTGTATTTTAATCAACCAGTAACTTATTGTTAATTTGTTAATATAGATAGCCAACACACCCTCAAAATGTCCTCATGGATGTAAAGCTGATGATGAAAATGTATATACACACACTCACTCCCATAACATCAGACCTCTTTCTGTCTACACTTTAGTGTAAATCGGTGCCAAAAAATGAATATGTGAAAGGAGCGAGTGAGAATTACACAGCTCACAGAGCAAAGCTATAGTTTCTGTAGGAAGTACAGGTGTTGTTGGATCTGATTTTGGATCATGTCAGTGTTGGTGTACAATTTTAACAGACTGACCAAGATTTTACTTCAATATTTATAATAGTCGACTGTCTCGGTGGCATCACCATAGGCTACATCAGACTTGTTCATCCTATAGTCAAGGATTATCTACCTTGTCTTTAAGGTGTTGAAGTCAAGAAAATGTTGGTGACACCCAATGTACATGTACAATGTCAGACAGAGCGCCGCTGTCAACACCTTCATTGTCATACAACAGTCACAGCAGGCGGCGCTGTCAGCAGATTTTATGACAAAAACTCCTGTCTATAGGCAAACTACAGTGGCTCAAGATATTTATCACTGACAGTCCAGATTTTCGATGATTTATTAGTCTAAAATTATAATTTAATTTCATTATTGGTACTGTTTTAACATCTACCACACCGGCGTGTGATTGCTGAAAGTAATGGTAAGAACTAAAAGCTTTAGCATTCGTACGAGAAGTTTATGTTCAGGTCTAACTAGTAACATGTTAGTTTAATACCATAGTTAATTAACACTTAATTACTAATTCTACTAGCGACTATAGAACTAAAAATATTAGAGGTGTTGTACTAGCTGAGTCTCATAACCAACAGCTTTTCTTTTCTGATCCGAAAATCAGATATCATAAGCTCCATCTTTAAAAATCTCTACCCCCTATTTATATTTTCAGCATCTACCTCAACAGCACCAACAAGCGATCCCACAATGAAAATTGAAAGAACAGGTAGTATTAAAAACTTTTTGTCTTAATAATTTGTGCATAGGGTCAACTTATAGTTAATTAAGACTTAATAACTTTTTACCATTGACTGTACAACTGACAATATTAAAGGTGTTGACTTACTAACATACAATCAGAAGTGTCAACCCTTCTGTGTGCGATTACCTTTATTGTTTGTTTTTTATAAAAGACAAGGGATGTTCTTCTCTGATCTGTAAACGAGACTTAGTAAACGCCATTTAAAACAACCTATACCTTTTATTTTTATTTTCAGCATCTAGCACACAAGCAATAACAAGTGACTACACAATAAAAAGTGAAACTACAGGTAGTATGAACATCTTTGCTTTTTTTATCCGAATTATTTGTATTTAGTTCAAAACCGTTAATTTACTAATGTACATAGCTTGTACACGCTGTCCTCCGAAAAGTTTATGTTTCGGTGTAACTATTAGGATGTTAGTTTAATACTAAAGTTAATTAAGACTTAATTACTTATTGTACTATTGCCTGTAGAACTAAAAATATGAGAGGTGTTGAGGTACTAGCAGTATTTCACAACACACAGCTTTTCTTGTCTGATCTGAGCATCAGATGCCTAGGCGCCATCTTTAAAAATTCTCTATTTTTTATTTGTATTTTCAGCAACTACCTCACCAGCATCAACAAGCGATCACACAATAAGCAGTGAAAGTACAGGTAGCATTGAAAGCATTTTATCTTAATTATTTGTTTTAAGGTCCAACCTACAGGTGTTGTTGGCTCTGACTGAGGATCATGTCAGTGTTGGTGTACAATATTTACTGACTGACCAAGATTTTACATCAATATTTATAATAGTCGACTGTAAAGAAGGCATGACCATAGGCTACATCAGACTTGTTCATCCTAAGGCCAAGGATAATCTACCTTATCTTTAATGGGTTGAAGTCAAGAAAATGTTTGTGACACCCAATGTACATGTACAATGTCAGACAGAGCGCCGCTGTCAACACCTTCATTGTCATACAACAGTCACAGCAGGCGGAGCTGTCAGCAGATTTTATGACAAAAACTCCTGTCTATAGGCAAACTACAGTGCCTCAAGATATTTATCACTGACAGTCCAGATCAACGATGATTTATTAGTCTAATATTATAATTTAATTTCTTTATTGATACTGTTTTAACATCTACCACACAGACGTGTGATTGCTGAAAGTAATGGTTAGAATTAAAACCTTTAGCATTCGTACGAAAAGTTAATGTTTCGGTCTAACTAGTAAGATCTTAGTTTAATACCATAGTTAAGACTTAATTACTAATTCTAACAGTGACAGTAGAACTAAAAATATTAGAGGTGTTGTCGTACTAGCTGTATCTCACAACCAACAGCTTTTCTTGTCTGATCCGAAAATCAGATATCATAAGCTCCATCTTTTTTTTTTTAAATCTCTACCCCCTATTTATATTTTCGGCATCTACCTCACCAGCACCAACAAGCGATCACACAACAATAAGTGAAAGTACAGGTAGTATTTAAAGCTTTTAATCTTAATAATTTGTGTTTAGGTGAACTTACAGTTAATTAAGACTTAATGACTTTTTACCATTGACAGTAGAACTGACAATATTAAACGTGTTGACTTACTAACATACTATTAGAAGTGTCAGATCTTTTTGTGTACGTTGATCTTCGATGTTTGTATTTTATAAAAGATAAGGGTTGTTCTTCTCTGATCTGTATATCAGACTTATTATACACCATTTAAAACAACCTATACCTTTTATTGGTATTTTCAGCATCTACCTCACAAGCAATAACAAGCGACTACACAATAAAAAGTGAAAATACAGGTAGTATGAAAATCTTTGCTTTTCATCCTAATTATTTGTGTTTAGTTTCAACCCGTTAATTTACTAATGTACATAGCTTGTACACGCTGTCCTCCGCTTGGATTTAGAGTGACAGACATTTGTACATCAAGAAGGGAATTTTGCGGAACTTGTACAACATGTGCTTGGCATTACTACCTGATGAATTTTACTTGTCAATTGTATGAAAAATTAGATTTTTGCATTCAAATTTTGCTATGGTAAAAATATGGAAACAAGCTTACACTAACTTCCACGCCGCTCGCAGAAGAATCACATTTGGAAAGTTCTAATGCCTTTACCTCATTCCTACATAACATAGTAAGCAAACCTAGTAACCGTAGTTATCTACAACCTGCTAATATTATGAACTATTTTAACGAAAAGTTTAGTCTAGAATAAGGCGGGGTTTGCTCAACTTTTGTTTTACATTTTGTAGGCAGCAACTTATTTAGGATACAAAGACACTATAAGATCTAAAGAGTTTTTGACACTAATTGAATCGTGAAGTTAAAAAAAATATGTGCGAAAAAATAATGTTTCGTTGTAACTATTAAGATGTTAGTTAAATATTATAGTTAATTAAGACTTAATTACTTATTCTACTATTGGCTGTAGAACTAAAAATATTAGAGGTGTTGATGTACTAGCAGTATCTCAGTATTTCTTTTAAAAATTCTCTACCCTTTATTTATATTTTAAGCATCTACCTCACCAGCACAAAAAAGCGATCATACAATAAGCAGTGAAAGTACAGGTAGCATTGAAAGCTTTTTATCTTAATTATTTGTGTCAAGGTCAAATCTATAACATGTTGTTAATTTACTAATATACATAACACGCTGTCCTCCGCTTGGATTTGGAGCTGAAGATATTACCCAGCTAAGTAACAAAGTTCGACCAAGACTGGGCTTAGCTTGGGAAAATCTTGTAAGATTAGTTTGCCCATTGCCAAACATCCCCCAAGCACACGCCAGTGTTTGCCAGTTTCGCGGCACCATCTGCGATGAGGAGACTGGTGAAGCCGCTTACCCGCCACTGAGCATTGGCCGCCAACATTGAGCCAAAATTGAGCCAGTCTCGCCTACATGACTAGTCATGACTATCAAGTCGTTGTTCGCTAAAAATTCGGCTGTTTGTATTCATAAATACTGTTTATACTGTTAAATAACATAAATATATTTTACACTTTATGGTTATCAGCGTCTCACAAATATTAAGTCTCTCTCTCTCTATATATATATATTTTTCTATGAAGAACGCTCACTCCCGCAGAACTTTAACATACATATTTATGGTCTCATTCATCTTGCTGCAGATGTGAACTAGATTTACATTCAGCATTTCCCTTTGAAAACTGTTTGGGAAGTTTAGAAAGACTTGTATGAGTGCAAGTGTGTTGGTATGAGAACAGTTGTTAGTGAGTCAGCTTACACACCATCATGTCAGACCTTTTTCTGTATACGTGTTAGTCTGAAGCGAGGTATTTTGTAAACTTTTTTCTTCTCATCTCGGATTCACGAAGTTAATATCTTTCCACATGAGAGTTTACCTCCCTTGTATCACCAAGCGTTCATCTAAACCTGACGATTTGTCAGACACACAAAGGCAAGAATAACGAAACATATTGTTCATGGTTTTAAAAATAAAGAAAAGAGAAAGCGTTTTGGAAGACATTTTAGTTCACTTAAATATTGAAAGTCATGACTACTTGATGTTTTGTGTACACAGATTGTATGTCGTCGTTACAGAGGTGAGAAAAATAATTTGTTTAATATCAGTCTCATGGTTTGCAAGGCTTTGCTCCCATGTAGCAAAAACAAGAAGACCTGAGGTCTGTATAATTCATTATTTATTGTAATGTGCAATTAATCTAAAATTATTGGCAGCATGATCGCTTGTTTCTAGTTTTTTTTTTGACTGTTTCCACTCAATTTTTGTTTCGATCTTTGAAGATAAAAGAAAAAAATACCTGTAATCTACTTGGAAATAGGAAATCTGCTCGTTCTCTTCTTTAATCATACACAGAACAAATAAATCTGCCTCTTTGCAGGTCCTGTATAAGTTTACACTTATGTTACAGTTATTAATCGAATGGTGGAAACGATTTTTCAATATATATACATCATTTAATCCTTATTATTACCTAAGGGCTCTAATTGAAAACGCAGTCCTAAAAGTTCCTTTTCTTTTGAGAACTGACCGGTGACAGTTAATTGTATTCTCTCTCAGACTAAAATCACAAAACTATTTTTTATTTGACAGGTACGACTAGGCCACCCGCACTGTACTAACTAGTTGACCCCAAGTGACCCCCTTTCGACACTAAACTACATCTCTGAGATGTGTAAACACGTTTAACGGTGTAAAGAAATGGAGAGACAGGCGGGATGTACAGTTCTCAAAATGTTTTAAAAGCCACATAGCCTGCGATGTAAATGGGACAAAATCATGAGAAATGCACGTGAATGTCAGGCACAGGTGGTAGCAGTTGTGAAGTCGGACACACTAAGTGAGTGTTTTCACCAATGCCATCTTGCGCAAATGGAGAAGATGCTTGTCTTGTTGCATGAATGCTTCTCTCTCTCAAACTGGTCAGTGTCATCAGAAATTCGTCTGTGTCCTCTGCACAGTTACTATGTTTACACCGCACGATGATAGCATCCACCATGCAAACTCTAATGGCAAGACGAAGTTCTCGGGCACTAGGGTTATCTCGGTGACCACCTTTGTCCCGCAGTATGGCAAATAAATTTTCTACACAATCCTGATTGGCCCGATTTGTCAGGAGAAACTTCACCGAGTGGTTGTGGTGAAGATCATTCCACAGTGCCAAGAGAGAGTTAATGTTTAATATCCATCCCATAATACAGGGAAGTTTAAGGGTTGATACAGAATGCAGATGCATGAGCCAGGATATTGTTGCAATCAAGAAATTGTCATGGCCTGAGGTGGAATTGTCTGTGATGTGTGCGTTGTGCCACTGTTAAAATCATTAAACAACACATCAAATTTCTCTATAAACAATGCAGTTTCCTTTGCTTCTTATGGCAAAATGTTTACTTGTACCAAGAAGGACAATTCTGCTGCTACTTAATGTGACAAGACCTGGGAGCATATTTCAATCGAAGAGCAGCAAAATGGCGGTAACTGTCTTTGATTGTGAGCTTGGGTGTCATTCTTACAGGACTTTTCTTGTCAAATTTATGGAACTGCTCAATGTCAGACCACTTCATTTTTGTGTTGGTAGAGCCAGGCTTTTTCAAGTTGCTTCTCACATTCTTTAAAAGATAAGGAGGATCATACATCACAAAGACCTGGGATCCATTATCGACAAAGAATGGCTTTTCAATGGTCACTTTGCAATATTTCTCAAACATACTTCTATTGTTGGAACCCTGATCTGCTATGACTACTTTTACATTGAGTTCAGTTTTTTGCACTTTATCATGTGCTTTCTGAAGCAATGTGTACAATATATCACTGTCAACTTGCCCACTGGACAAGAAGTATCCAATAGGTTGTTTCCATCTGCTCAGCAGGCCCCGAAGCATGAAGAGTATGGCATAATTAGCATCAAAATGACTCTTTCCTAACTGTCCGTAGTCTTCCAACCCCTCTATTTCATCTCTTTCTGGGTTGTAAATGACAATTTCCTTTATTGCAATTTCATCGAAGATAAGTACACAAAACTGTGACCCAGCCGACATCCCTGCAACTTTATTCTTCAGTGCAATAAGGATATTGTCATTAAAGCCTGGATAGACATGAACTTTTGCCATTGCACGTCGTAGTGTTGAAATGCTTGGAAGAGCAAACATTTTCTTAACCATGTGATATGCCTTTGAGCTTATATGATATAATGAAAATGCAATGCACAAATCATTGTCTGACCATCTCACCCTTTGCTTTTTACCTATTCGGATCTGTATTGCCAAAAAATCAAGGGCTTGTTGAGGTAGATGTTCGGATAAATCTGTGATGAGCTGTTCCTTTGTGGCTTTTGTTGACAGTTTCTTGTTGCTGACACAAGAAGTTGCCTTTAAAGGTTTTTTTAGGCGGCACAATCTGTTCTGATAAAGCTTTTTTCGTGTTGCAACTTCTGTTTACTAGGTGACAGCTGGAGAATTCATGAAACATCAGGTGGGCTGTCAGTGATGTCTCGGGCAAGTGAGGTTTCTGGCACATCTGACTGGTTAGGTTTCTCTAAAAAATAAAAATAGAGACACCATGCACAGGCATGTACACACTGGGATAGGTATGGAACCCGGAGATATAATTTTTTTATTTACATATTCATCATACACATGTAATGAGCACACATGCACTGTCATGCAAATATACATAGATATGCACATAATCCACACCTGATATTCTTCTTTGTTTGTTAGTTGATGATATCTGCCCTGATATCAGAGATCTTTTTCTAGGGGATTGTCTTTTAGATGTGACAGGTGGTGGTGGGTTTGGCAAGTTGAAAATTGATGGCACAGCACACCAAATCAGCCTATTCTTTGTAGCCACATTCATGAACTGTGAGTCCTCAAAACGGTCCCTACACAGGCAGAGGCCAGACTTAAACAGACTTCCTATATCTTTCCTCAGTAAGTCTTCTCGTCTGGTCCTTTGCACACACTGCTTGCATCTGTCATGGGAAAAAACCTGCCATCAATATAATATTGATGCAGGCTGCATGTGCATTCGATCTCTTCTTCGTTCGTTTAATTACCAAAACAAATGTCATCAACAAATTATTAACTTCCCGTAAAGGACAATATGAATTCTCAGCTATCTTAAAATTGATCAACATACCAAATCTATGTTCACTTTTTGACATTGCATGTCATGTATTCATTCGTAGAACTGAAGTGTAGAAGACGACATTGATCAGCATCGATATTCTTCAGCGAGCAATATTTATGTCTATAAAAAAAGTATTGTGAAAAAATACCACGTACTAACCTTGATTCATTCTGTGGAAATCTGAAAAACGATTTGCCAGGACATTTGTATCGAGAATGTGTGCAGTTAATGGCGCTACATGCCTCTCCACCAGCTCGAAACTTTGCTTATGTCGCCATCCGTTAGGTGGCGCTCGCTTCGCTGTCACCGCAGAAAATCCCGTATGACCCATCTTGTAGTATTTACTATCTTTGGTCGGACGGGGCGTCGCTCACCGCCTCGTCACAAAGCAGCTGGCGATACTGAGATTGAAAACGAATTTTTAGTACATAAGTGGGAGTAATAACTGTCATAGCTAAGTTGATAAAATGAGTGTGTAAGAAGGGATGGTGTGATATCAGGAGATAATAGAGTTGTTTCATGAAAGCACAGATCCCATTGAAACCCCTTTAACTTTAGGCTCATTGTTGTATGTATTTTGCTTTGCTTTTATGTTATTGAATCCTTTTGTCTTTGTACTGTGCTTTAAACGTTTTTTATTTTGCGGTTTTGACTTACTAGCTGTATCTCACAACCAACAGCTTTTCTTTTCTGATCTGAACATTAGATATCGTAGGCGCCATCTTTAAAATATCTCTACCTTTTATATATCTTTTCAGCATCTACCTCACCAGCACCAACAAGCGATCATACAATAAGCAATGAAAGTACAGGTAACATTGAAAGCTTTTTATCTTAATTATCTGTGTTAAGGTCCAACCTATAATATGTTGTTAATTTACTAATATACAGAGCTTGCACACTCTTTCTAACTTACGCTTGGATGTAGAGCTGAAGATATTAAACACCATAATGTCAGACCTTTTCTGTATAACTTTTAGATCGTATCACAACCCAATACGACCTTAGTACAACAAACGATTATACCGCTTATGTAAGGAATCAAACAACAAGAAGTGACAATAAAGTATTGTCCGTGATGTTTCTTCTTATTTTACTTTGCTGTCAATAGTTGTGATTATAGTCACTTGACTTATCCACCTGCTCTTCTTCCTCTGTAGATTTGTAACAGTCTCAGTCGTTTTTGTTTTCTGATTCCTCTTTTCGTCTTCCATGTTTGTCTTTTATCCCGTGTATGCATAGTACTTTATCCTTTCCTCCATACTGTTCAGTCCATATCTACTTCGTGAGAGCATAGCTGATAACTTTCCGACTCTCTTGAACAACAATTATCAGGTGGTAATTTTATGCAGGACAGGACATGGAGGCTGAAGCTTGTTTAGTTTGTGATTTCTTTTTTTATTGGGGGGGGGGCGGGGCGTAGGGTTGGGGTCATCGCAAAGGAACTTTCAAAAGCAAAACTTGAGCCAAGAAGGCAAAGACTGGAGAGAAAAATCATAGATCAAATCTTGAAGCCTTTACCATCCTGTTTCAAAACCATGTCAGTTGTTGGACACCTCAGGTAGAGAACTTTAAGTCCTTGAGCAACGGGCTCGTGCCATTGTGTGATGTATAACAGTGACGACGGGTAGACAGGAGGTCTTCTAATAAACCAGGCATCGTCCTCGGACTGAGGTAATACTCGGTATCCGTGTCGCCGGGAGAACAGTTGTGGACAGATTACTACGAGTTAAGTCCCCTACCTGCCCTACGAATGTAAATTCGGACGGGGCGCCGCTTATCACCTCATCACAAAACAGCTGGCGATACTGAGACTGAAAACGAATTTTTAGTACATAAGCGGGAGTAATAACTGTTATAGTTAAATTGGTGAAATGAATATGTAAGAGAATATGTTTTAATAACAGGAGATAATAGAACTGTAGTATGAAATGTACGGGTAGCACAGATCCCATTGAAACCCCTTTAACTTTAGGCTTATTGTTGTATTATTTTGCTTTGTTTATATGTTATCGAATCCTTTTGTCTTTGTACTTTGCTTTAAACGATGTTTATTTCGCTCAGTGAGGAGCAGAGCTTGAGGCTTGTGAGCCGCTTGTCGTTCACTGGCTGCTGTGTAAACATTGTGCGTAACATTTCCCTGCTGTATTATTAAATATCCTCATAACTTTCATCCACATGCCCAGTTTTCCAGGGGCCAATGTTTTGCAGAAAACGCAAAAAATTGTGATACAAGGGGGTAAATAAATTTCATTTGGTAGAGCTTCTGTTCCTTCCACCCTTTTTTGATTTTCTTACAAGTCTCGGTGCGTATTAATCCTCCCAAACTATTGTAACACATCTAAGGTTGTCTAGTAATTTGTTGTATACTCTGTAGATCAACCCACGATTCTTATCTCTTGACTTTTTTTGAAACAGGATGGTAACGACTACAAGATTTGATCTATGCTGTCATTCTTTAGGTTTTCCCCTAGAAGATTGGTAAAAAATAAGTAAAGTGTGAAATGCTGTATAATTAATGCTTAGAGAGTAAGAATGTCTAACCACATTACTTACTAATAAAACTGGATAATAAAAAGCCAATTGTAAAGGATGCCTTGGCTTTTTGTAAGTTTAAAAGATGATTTTATGTTTATCGAAACATGTATTATGTTAAGGCAAATGAAAATCTCAATCTGACTGTTCATATTTTCCAGCATTTGCATCACCAACACCAACAAGGGATCAAACAACGAAAAGTGAAAGTACAGGTAGTAGTGAATGTTTCGGCTTTTGTCATCTCATTCACTTGTATTTTGATCCAACCCGTAACGTGTTGTTAATTTGTTAATATACATAGCAAACCGAGTGAGAACTACACAGCTCACAGAGAAAACCCGAGTTTCTGTAGGAAGTACAGGTGTTGTTGGCTCTGACTAAGGATCATGTCAGTGATGCTGTACAGTTTTAACTAACTGACCAAGATTTTACCTCAATATTTATAATAGTCGACTGTCTCGGTGTAATCACCATACTCTACATCAGACTTGTTCATCCTATAGTCAAGGATTATCTACCTTGTCTTTAAGGTGTTGAAGTCAAAAAAATGTTGGTGACACCCAATGTACATGTACAATGTCAGACAGAGCGCCGCTGTCAACAACTTCATTGTCATACAAAAGTCACACCAGGCGGCGTTGTCAGCAGGTTTTATGACAAAAACTCATGTCTTATTAAACAGCAAGAGCTAAAGGTACAGGTAAGAACTGAAAGCTTCAGCATTGTGCGGAAGGTTTAGGTTTCAGTCTATCAAGTAAGATGCTAGTTCAATACTACAGTTGATACATTTTACTTCTTCTACCATTGGCTGTACTACTGAAAATATTAAGATCAACCTGAATGAGTTTTCTTCGTATATCGGTAGATACAGCGATATAAACCTAACCTGTAAATTTTAGCCTCCAAAACCCATCCGGTAATTAATTATCCGCTACGACTCGTACTTACGATCAACAAACACCGCTAACAGTGTACTACGTCACACTAGTGCACCATTCACAACACTGACAGCCGTAAACACCTAACAATGTACTACGTCACACTAGTGCACCATTCACAACACTGACAGCCGTCAACACCTAACAGTGTACTACGTCACACTAGCACACCATTCACAACACTGACAGCCGTCAACACCTAACAATGTACTACGTCACACTAGTGCACCATTCACAACACTGACAGCCGTCAACA
Organism: Marisa cornuarietis; assembly: GCA_004794655.1. NCBI lineage: Eukaryota > Metazoa > Mollusca > Gastropoda > Architaenioglossa > Ampullariidae > Marisa > Marisa cornuarietis. Next base: position 978,864 of record SMMW01000169.1, read on the forward strand.
CCTAACAGTGTACTACGTCACACTAGTACACCATTCACAACACTGACAGCCGTCAACACCTAACAATGTACTACGTCACACTAGTGCATAATTCACAACACTGGCAGCTGTCAACACCTAACAATGTACTACGTCACACTAGCGATAATTCACAACACTGGCAGCCGTCAACACCTAACAATGTACTACGTCACACTAGTACACCATTCACAACACTGGCAGCCGTCAACACCTAACAATGTACTACGTCACACTAGTACACCATTCACAACACTGACAGCCGTCAACACCTAACAATGTACTACGTCACACTAGTGCATAATTCACAACACTGGCAGCTGTCAACACCTAACAATGTACTACGTCACACTAGTGCATAATTCACAACACTGGCAGCTGTCAACACCTAACAATGTACTACGTCACACTAGTACACCATTCACAACACTGACAGCCGTCAACACCTAACAATGTACTACGTCACACTAGTGCATACTTCACAACACTGGCAGCTGTCAACACCTAACAATGTACTACGTCACACTAGTGCATAATTCACAACACTGACAGCTGTCAACACCTAACAATGTACTACGTCACACTAGTGCATAATTCACAACACTGACAGCTGTCAACACCTAACAATGTACTACGTCACACTAGTACACCATTCACAACACTGGCAGCCGTCAACACCTAACAATGTACTACGTCACACTAGTACACCATTCACAACACTGACAGCCGTCAACACCTAACAATGTACTACGTCACACTAGTACACCATTCACAACACTGGCAGCCGTCAACACCTAACAATGTACTACGTCACACTAGTACACCATTCACAACACTGACAGCCGTCAACACCTAACAATGTACTACGTCACACTAGTGCATAATTCACAACACTGGCAGCTGTCAACACCCTAAGTTTTAGTTTGAAGCTTTCCATCTACTACACAAATTATTTTTATCTTAAATCTGAGTAATTTGTATCTTTGTAAACTAGAGATTACCTCCCTTCTGTCACAAAGCCTTCCTCTAAGTAGAGGATTTGTCGGGCATAAAAGGCAAGAATAATACAAGAAAATGTTTATTATGCTTGTAGGCAGTTATATTTTAACAGTCATTAACATTTTATTTCATACTTTAGATAGTGATATAACATTGGTTTACAGACTACAAAGGACTTTAAAAAATAATGTGTTTTGTTTGTATGCATATATGAATGAACATGTATAAATATACACGTGCTTGCATATCTCCGTGTTTGTATGTATAACCCAAAAGAAAGAAATGTGAAACTAGCTGTTGGAATTGTTGTTATTACTTTTATCAAATTTTGTGGAAACAGAATCTACTGGTGCTCAGAATCTACTTATCGTTGTCGGCGCCATCATTGCCTTGACGGGAATTGCTGTCATCGCCACTCTCATCGTTTTTATCAAAAAACGGAAATGTAAGTACAGATTATAGAACAAGCTTAACAAAAAATAAACGAAACAGATTGAAACATTGATGACTTTGAATACAGTTTAAACATGACAAACATAACAGTGACATGACACAAGTACCAATCATGTCATAAATTATCTACAAGCTTGCGATTGTCTGTCCACCGAAACACACACGTGTTGCCGTAAGGTGACAGTCGTCACAAGGAAATGACTCGGACATCGTCGGTCAGTTTTCTCGGTCACAGAGCAAAGATTATCAACCGTCACACACAGTCTTGTCGTCATAGCAACGCTCGAGGAAAAGGAGGATTATTTATTTTTCTACAGTGATAGTTCTTCTACCGAAGAGTGAAGATCATGGATATTCTCATTTCTTTGGCGTACGTTTACTTTTATTCGTCATTACGAAGGTGAGACAATAAATTTAGATAAGAAATAGAATAATAAAGTCAGATTGCTGGCTTGCGAGACATCTAGAGACTAGAGAAGACTTGAGGTCTGTATGCTTTATAACTTTATGTAACATTAGACTGATACAACATTCAGAGCAGCATGATGACTTCTTTCTAATTTTGACTATTTCGATTCTTTCTCTGTGTCTCGATCATCTTTGAGTAAACATGAAGCTTCAAACAAGTCTAACACTGTGTTCACAACTAGTCTACTTAAATGAAGAAATTATTTTCCTATAGTATGAAAACATGTTTTGTACAGAACTAGCCGGCTAAGAGTATTATACTTATGTTTTATACTTATGTATAAATAAGTACATTATAACGAACACATGGATGTATAACGACAGATAGAATAAAAATTTCGTCTTTATTTAATTAAAAATATATATGCTCTCTTTTCATTTCAAACAGCAGCGGAAGCCAGGAATTGTGCACTTAGTGAATAATTATATTTGTGATGAATGTTGAATGTTCCGGCAAGACCCTATTTCCTCAGATGTGGGTGAATATCTTCCTTTCGTCCACATGATAAAGGACTACGAGATCACCACATACAGATTGAGAAGAAAATGGTGTACATGTGTGTACAGATATTAGCATTATTAATATACGGTTCTAGCTCATGTACTGGCCGAGGTCTTCACAAGGTAAATGTGTGCATTGCAGTCCTGTTGTCTATTACCAACCTCTATCTGTGCACGATGATGTGTGTAGGTGTGTATCTCAAGAGCTAAAGGAGTCTGTTTACACAGAGCCGAAGACTAATTATGTAGCACTAAGCTTTCCTCAGTTTTCTAATTTTAAACACTTTTAGGCCTTAACTCTATTTAGATAATTAAAGTGCACACCACAATTTCAGATTTTTTAAACCTAAAACTGCTTTTAGTAAGATAAATTTGTTTAAGTAAGACTGTACGTCCTGTCAGTACAATTTTTTATATGTTTTTCTACAATGAATCAGATTTTGCTTCTTTTGAACAGTTTAAATAAAGGTTTAGCAACTGGCCCCTGGAATCTCCAGCCAGTTACTGTCTTGTGGTTCGCTCATCTTACATTCTTATTGTATAACATACATGCTATTAGAAGCAATGGACAGAAGAGATGTTGTGAGAAGAATTTGTAGCAGAATGTTCATGGCACCGGCAAAGAACGATCAGTCAACAATCATAAAATATTGTTTGTTTAGCTACAACATGAAAAAGTTTGTGTCTGATATTTTCTCTCTATATCAGTTGAAACTATGGCTTTTGCCTAAACTCGTTTCTTTTTCTTAAAAAATATATATTAAAATGAGATTATCGTCTTTCACTGGTTACATATTCTTTGTCTATGAAATGTCCAGCGTCTGCAATGCAAAAGAACTTTTCCGCCGTCAAAGTCTACGAAAATGGGTGAAGCTATTTGACACTTGCTGAGAAAGTAGTCTGAAAACACAACAAGGAGCAAACAGGTAGATATTCAGACTGAAACATCCTGGGTAAAAGGAATAATAGGCAGCTGAATGGAAGTAGAGGAAGACGAACAGAAAGAGAATAGACAACGAGAAATAGCCATGAGACAGAAAATCTTGCCCTTATCGTAACCTGCTTTTTTCCTATGATTTTCTTATACGAAATCTTTTAAATAAAAATATGTGTGAGATTTAATGAATAATAAAGTGCGCTTAATTTGATCATTCCCGTTTGTTGTTAAATTTGTTTTTATTATATTTCAATGATGCTTAAGTTTGAGGTTGATATTCTGTTCCTGGTTGTAAACACTGAATTGTTTCAAACTACCTTCACTAACTACTCAAACATACGGCTTTTCTAATGCTTTAAATACTTGTTAGTTGTCATCCACCTTTTTATTTGGGTAGAAAGGAATGTTGTACCGAAATCATCACAGTACGTTTTCAGCCTTGATGCATTGAAATATTTCATTGATATGATCAGAACTTTAAAAAAATCTCTGATAATATATAAACTTTGTTTGTTGTAGTCTAACAGACTCAGAGTGACTACCATCAGATGGTTAAAGGGGACACAGATTGGTCTTTGCTGCTGACTGGAAACCTCATTGTTACAGAAAGCTGAAGAAAGCGCTACAAAGTGTGTGTGGAAACTGCACCCAAGTTAAACCCAGGTTTTCTTTAATTTAGTACTCTGATAATTATTTTATTTAATTTAAAACAGCTGAGATAGATATGTGTGTGCTTTTGTGTGTGTGTGTGTGTGTGTGTGTGTGTGTGTGTGTGTGTGTGTGTGTGTGTGTGTGTGATTGTTTGTAATTATGATGCGGATGCGTAATACACCAGGGGCAGAAGTTATGAAGCAAGGGTAAGTTTACCGTGTTCCATATTGGGAACTTAATTAAGGAAAAGCAGGATCAAAGCACTTGACAAAACACATAAACATAAAATAATGGGTGATATCTCAAAAACAATGAAATTATTGTGTGACCCCGTATAGCAGCCACTCATGTTAAGTAGGTGACCGCCATCAGCACAAATGCAGTCAGTAACCTCGCCATTGCATGAAATCTTCAGTAAGTCAATAAAGTTTTGCTTCTGAAAGTAGCGAAAAATTATTATGATGTTTGTATAGAAGATCAACTCTTGATCTCTGGTTCAGTGGCCTAACTTTAGCAGACAGAAACCTGATTCCATAATCACAACTCTTGTTAGAGCATCATGTTAACGGCCACAGTATGATTAGATTCACACAGATGTACAATGTCAGCAAAGATAGTCAAATGATAGTCTCCACGCTCATTAAGACACGTGTGGGTCAGACATTGCAAAGTGTATGAGTAAGACTTTGTCCATCACATTGTTATCTACACTGTAAAACTAAGAAATTAAATAAATAAACATTTTAACACAAGACTTTACTCATTTATCAACTGTTCTGCTTGTACCAGTATAGTCAAGTCTTTGTTTCTCCATCACGTTTTAAACTACAACGAACATCCATAACTTGACACGAGATTAATATGTTTCCTGGTCTTCACAGTAGACTGAGCACACAACCACAACCACAACTAAGTTTCCTGAGCAAGGAAGTATTACTCAGCCCTATGTAATGCAGTTGCTTCAGGCGAACTGCTGAAGGGCAAGCAAGATGAAGAGATAAAAGATCTGAGGCCGAAATTAAAACATGATTTAAACATGTAAACTTCCTATTAGCTGAGTATGTTAACATCATTGGCTTTATCGTCTTACAGGATGGTTGTCGATGAATCTGCTGGTACCGTCATGCTCATCCAGTGATTTATGTGTTGCCTTATTGAAAACATCGTAGTAATGGCGGAATGTTTGTTTCTGTCGGTCATTCTAGTGGTTGTTATTGTGATGGGGGTCTCTGCAGCAGGCGTTAATGAAAGGTCATGGCCGAGCATATCTTAAAAACACGACAATCTTCCTCTTGATGCCCGCAGCTACAGTTTCCACAGACGTATATCTCACAGCCTACAATTTTGCAAGAGGTTAAGAGCTGACCTCAGCAAAGAGGCAGCCCTGAGATATACATCCGTGTTTTCCGTTTTCATTCCTAGTGAACACAATGGTCACTTAGAACTCGAGGATGTTCTTCTTAACCCTTTGTACTCTCCTGTCAGTGACGGTTTACTTACAACAGCACATAACATGTTAAGTTTGTCTCTCATGCGGACTGATCTGTGCCAGTAAACATATAAACATATAAACACATAGAAAATGGAGGTTTGCCTGTTAATTTCCTCATCAGTTACGTGTTGCCTTAGTTTAATGACATAACATCCACTTCTCTGCTTCAAGCTTCCTGACTGTCGAGGAAATGAGTTAATTTGAAAACCTCGCACATTTTGTAAAAAATCCGACATGTTTGTTAAAATACACACTTGACAAGATTTTCTCAGTTCTACTTGGAAGGTAGCAAAACTTTTCAGACCAAACAGCAGATGGGAACTATCTTCTTATTTTCGGTGTGTTGATCTGGTCCTGAATAATTGTCTCAACTCGCTAAATAGCGAAAAACTAAGACATAAATAATTGAATGTTTCAACTAGTACGCATGTATTTTTGTATGTATGTAAAATGTTTCATTTGTTAAAAGCAGATGCGGATCCACTAGTTTGAACTTAATAACAATATTATCTACAAGATTATATTCTGTGTTTTAGGTAGAGTAAGAAAAGAAAATAGAGACTGAGACATCTTCTTTTTCTTTCTTTTTGTTTTTCTTCTCCATTTTTCTGAAAAAAAGTCAGAATACTTGACAGAGGAGTTTAAGAGAGTTTGAAATTGTAACTGGATTACCTGTCTTACCTGATAGTGATGACTTATCAGTGAGAAACATTAGCTCAGCCCTGGTGTACGGAAGTTATAATCTGTCTGTTTATCCTCTTATGATGTTTCATCATCACACTTGTCATTCTATAGACATGACCTTTGCATGTCATGTTGCGTGCGCACGTTTGTGTGTTCTTATTATTCTGTGTACTGTTGTGTGTTTAGTCCTGTATGCTTGACGATGATGACGACGACACGACGACAGTAGTGGATGATAGCGGCTAACAATGTATGGTGTGGGTCAGGAGTACAAGGATTGCCGACAAACTACACGCACACAGTCACAAGACTCGCGACTTTGTCTCGTTCACGTGTTAACTCCTGGTACATGCCACTCGCCAATTGTCGAGGAAATTCCCGTGACGACAAACCTTCATACTGACAAACCAATGGCGTTCAACTGGCAAGTGTAGAGAAAGGAAACTGTTGGAAGGAGGAAGTGAATACATTGGGGACCTTCTCTCTTGTTAAACAGAGAAACAGAACTGATTACAGAGAGAAGTGTATTGTAACAATTCTCACTACATTCTTGTGAATAAACAAGAGCTACATTGTGAGTCATCAGGTCGGAGAAATTACATCTTGAGGTGAGATTATACATGTTTTTTCATCATCATCATCATCATCATCATCATAATCATCAATCATCATCATCATCATCATCATCATCATCAATCATCATCAATCATCATCATCATCATCAATCATCATCATCATCATCAAAAAGGGCAGAAGGTAAATTAACATATTTATTCTTTAATCCGTGTCATCAGATGAGGCAAAGTTTATGCGTGTGATTGCATGAATGAAAGAGAAGAAAATGAGTGAGCATTATTCATTCCTTCATGCGCTAAATAAAAAAGATACCTGGGATTCTCCTGCCACATACCCTATCATAGGCAGGGTGAATTTGCTTTATCTTTTACCTTGAAATATCTCCTTCTGATGTGTTAAACATTTTTATGAAGTTTTGCTAGATTTTAATAATGTAAACAATGTAACTATCCTCCGAATAATCCTTTATCTAATAAAGAAGTCACTAAGTGGACGTGTATAGTTTATAATCTTATCATCTGTTTAATTCTATACATTTTATATGACATTATTTAAAATTGATCAACTGATCATATTTTAAAAAGCTTACGTTTTATATCCTGGTCATATTTCAGCGATCAAGATGACTATGCAGCTTCTTGTGTGTTTGTTTACTCTCTTGATTCAGCACCAGGTACAGCAAACACGAGGTAAGATCACGAGGTGGTCACACAGAAGGGTAGGAATATTTTCGTTGAAAATTATTTAGCAGGAACATACTCGTCCCCGTCAATTTCACACCCACATAACCACATAGTCTCAAATTCTCACTTTGTGAGGCCAAATGTTAATTATGATGAAGTCTTACATTTTAGTCTTGACCTTTGGTGTCCCAACAGCTTTGTTTGTATTCTAGTCTGTGGTGTGTACACCTCACCCAGTGGCTCCATTTGGTCTCCACTGTAGCCTGATCTGTTATTTGTCTGCACGAACTTCACGCTCTCTCCAGTCGTATTCACTAGTTCACACAGCATGTTACCACCACCGACAATACCTGGCAGTCCTAACAACATGTCTGCCTTTCAAATGAAAAAAGTAGCAATAAATCATCTGATAATAAAGATAATGAGTAAGAAATGGAGAAAGCAATTTTATCTAAAATATCTCTCATAACTGACACATTCTACACAGAAAGAAGAGGCGATGTGAAGAATATCTCTGTAGACAACAAAGCCACCACCTTAGGGATGATAAAAAAAGGAATCGTCGTCATGGAGTACGGTATTTGTAACTGAGTCATCGCCATCATGTATTGAGGCTAAAGAAATGAAGAAAATGTGAAACTCATATTCAAGAATATAGAATATAGTCAGCAATAAAGTGAAGATTGGCTGTCCTGGGTTCAGTTCTCGTCTCGGGCACGCTGTTCTTTCTCTAAATGTGGCATGTGTTTACAGGGCTGGCTGCCTTCCCGTGATATAGCCTTAGTTGCTGTCTCGGCGTAAAACACCAATCCTCCTCCTCCCCCTTTTCTACATTTCTGTCCTATTCTCTCTTTTTCTTGTTACTCTAACGGCGACACACGCGCTCGACACAACAACTAAAAAAATACAGCGACACACGCTGGCTAAGGCAATACTCAGCTACTCAAACTAAAAGCAACACACGCCTACTCACACTAAGGCTACACAGGCCTGACTCAACTAGCGACGCTACACGCACGCACAACACTGTCTACTATACCCTCGCTCGCCTTCCTTCCTGAAACACTCATTCTCACTGCGTATATACACAATACAAACACATCTAGAAACATCGAGCATCCACTCGTCACGCATGCGCACTCTCACACCGAACATTATGGGGTATCGAGGCTTGCGTCAGACACCCGCTCACGCACCCGCTAGAAGGATCTCGGCGCCTGGTTACAGTCACGCGGCCGGCCGGTCAGTCAACCGGGGTCAAACATGTCAACAAAGCGCCGGTGACCCGCATTTAATTCGTAACTTTCTGTTTCCGAGATACACAGGGCTTATGTATGGAATACTGTCACGGAAACAACACGAATAAGCGACAGCCGAAACAATCCCCAAAAATAATTCTTCTTCTTTCTTTTCCTTAACTCTCCTCCTCCTTCCTTCTTTTTTTAAGCCCTTGTTCTTTTCAATTATCTTTTTTCAATTATCCTTAACTTGTACAATGTTCCGTCTATTTATATTTTTGTTTTAAATTTTATTATAAAAAGTATGTGAGACAGTATCTGAAATAACAGGCGACTAAAGTGACCTCTTGACATACATGTTAACTCTTACCCTTGGTATGGTCAAAATACTGTCAGAAAATTTTTGTCCACAGCAATCATTCCACAGAAGTTTCTCCTTGTCACTGACTACTATAACGCCATCCATCGCATAGACATCGACACGGGAAGTAATGTTACAATCCGTCCCAGTGGTCTACAGGACCCATATGGTATTGACTACGATCCAGTAGATGGTCGTATCTATTGGTCAAATCAATGGGAGAAGACCATTCGATCCGCTAACCTTGATGGCAGCGATGCTCGACTTGTTCTCAATATTAGTGAAGGTAAAGTCACTGACACACACCGTGTTCATAGGTTCTACATTTATTACAATATTGTTAAGAATATTTTTATTAAATTAGTCATGAAGGGGTTTTTAAAACTTTTTCTAGTAAAGATAAGGCTGAAATCGCTTTACAAAAAGGCAAATACACAAAACAAACACAAAATACCTGATAAACTCATAGGGACAAAAAAGAGAAACATTCAACAGCAGCAAACACAAGGCCGAAAATCCTGAAACCAAAGGGTGCCATGGAAGATAGGTGTTAACAATGGGCAAGCAGCTATTTCGGGGATGGCAAAAACATAGAAAACACAGGAAAGCAACCACAACAACAGGCATCAAATCAACAGTACACACAAGTGTGACACATATCTACAAGTAAAAACGAAAAGAGATCAATTCACATTCTAATCAGTTAGACTTCACACATCTCTGAAAGCTATCAAGATTGTGTTCTTAAATAAGTGTGGATATGGTTTACTTTTACAAACTTTGTTCGCTGTCTTTATTATTACATCCTCGTCCTCTGCCATTAGTCTTATGTCTTTATGTTACTGTCATCTTACATTTGTGTAGTCAGCGAAATCACTTAAGAAAACAATTGTCGTCGGTCTGTTCACAAGTCACGTATCGAGTAGAAAAAAGACATCATCCAACTCGATGAATTTCGAACAGAGCAATGCACTGGTTTCATTTGTTAACTGTCTTTAAGGAGGTTATCTATATAGTAATCTACCGGGCCTTTCTTTGGATCCTGTGTCGAGGCTACTATTCTACGCCAAGTTCGACAGCCCCAGTGTCATCGGAATGATATCACTGTACAACAACAGTCATCACATTGTCGTCGATTCAGACATTGGTTACCCTATAGACATCGAGCTGGACAAACACAATGGGTGACTATAATAAGACTTGTAAATAATCAAAAACACATTGAGCTCCTTAGTGTTAAGACTGTTACAATGCTGACAAATAATATAGCAGTTCATGTTAAAGACTTTCTTCATCAAATGTTTACATCTGAGCGATTTACATGCTAATGAATAATGAAACAGCAAATGGTGTAAAGGAAGAGAAGTAAAAATAAATGGAAGTAGAGAAAAACAGAAGAAAAGAAAGAAATGTGTTCAAATGTGACAGCTGCACTCAAAGACATTCAGCAGTTTTTCAAGATATAAACCAATTTTAAAATCGTTCTCCAATTATTTGTAAAAACAACAGTGTCATCTACTGGAGTGACAGCTGGGGTAGAATAGAGAGGTGTAACTATGACGGCTCGGACCGTCAGACACTTATTTCTTCATCCCCGCATCTTAAACTTCCAACTGGTCTTGCTTTGGACACAGCAGGTAAGATGTTTGATGTTTCTTGCACTTTTTAGTTCTTTTTATTAAGATTTTTATAAAGATTTGTTCTTACTTTTTCTTTTCCGTTTTTATTTATTTCTTTCTGCCTGACTGCTTAAAAAAATCTTTGATTTGCTCTTAGAAACGACGCTTTATTCTTTTAGCCTGTCTATTTGAGGGTTTGTTGTCTGATTGTTTCTAACTTTGCTTTTTGTAAATTATTCCGTAAGCGTACATATTTGTGTCTTTCCATTCATATCTTCCTTCATACTTACTTTTGTTTGAGTTCATGTCGATGTATGTGATGAATGAATGAATGAATGACTGTATGGGTGTGTGAACGGATGGATTAACTGGTGTGCATGTGAAGGTAGGAGACTTTACTGGGCAGATAGAGGCACACAACTGATAGGATGGACGGATGTGGACGGCAGAAATACTGGAGTTTATTTTAAACAGGAGGGCTCATATTTTGTGGGCCTGGATATCTACCAAAATGACTTGTTTGTCGCGGACCAGGCACCTGCACCGTAAGCTCTATTAAGATTTTTCTTTGGCATACAGCAGCAAACAAAGTTGTTTTTAACATTGGGATGGGAGGTACAGGATAGAGAAAACAGTCATAAAGCTACATCTTCACGTAGCCACAGTTAAAAAGTTTCATATTACTTTCTATTTGTTAAGCTACAGACATTTTGTAATATCATTACTTAGGAACGTGAAAACTTCAAATGAAAATCAAACACATGTTGATCCACGAATAAAGCTCTGTCTGTGTTGATTACTCAGTGGATGTTAGATTTCTGCTTAGATACCTAAATATGGCTGATTAATACCGACACTTAGCTGTTTGCTGTGTGGTAGCGAAATTCAGGAGTTTGGCAATGTAGAGATGTATGACAAAGTAAAGGTGAGAATACCAGTCAGTCCGCTACCTGTCCTCGGGGGGCGGGGGGAGCACATGGATAGATTGAGCAGTTGACAGGGGCCGCTACTCTTGTGGGTGTCAGTGAGCAGGTCCTGTACAGGATGACCAATCCAGTCATTTATGTCCTTATGGGAGATTTAGAATTCACTGAGATACTTTTAATATGTTGGCATATTAATCTGTAACCAAACGACTCTTACAGAATATTTTTTATGTTTTCAAACAATCTTATGAATATACCCAATGATAAGGTTTAACTAACAGGACTCATAATAAGATTAAGTTTATTTGCTAACTATTGAAAGTACCATTTCACAAGTACTATTTAAAAGTATTAATTTTCTGCTCATACTTTAAAACCCGTTAAAATCTGTGATTGCTTACATTTTTACTATGTAATCTAATCAATATGGAAATTTAGTGGACATAACATAACTAGAGAGAAGGTTGTTGTCGTTTTGGTATTGTTTTTATACAGAAGGGGGACAAAAACAACATATATCTATCGCATTGACAAGAATGGAACAATGAAGGCGACTGTACAAGTTAATGGGAGAGTAAGGGATGTTCGGGTCTATGCGGAGGAAAGAACAGACAAAGGTCAGTAAACAGTCTGTACTGCCCAGAAATGTAAGATAAAAAGGAAAACATAATACAGAAATTCACAGGAGATTATATTTTCCACAATGTCTCCTTTTATATATATATATATATGTCTGTGTTTTATGGGTTGATTTTACTCACACCTAAAAAAGCGAGAAAACTTTCTGTACACACATACATTTTCTTCACTCTTTCATTCATCTCTTGGGCTCGACATTTGTGTCTGTCTTGAGCGGTCATCAGCAGGTCATCCTCCTCAGTCACAGACCTGTATTCTCTGATGCATGTTGGCAGGTATAGTGGCAAACATTTGTACAGCAAGAAGGGAATTTAGAGGAACTTGTACAACATGTGTTTGGCATTACTACCTGATGAATTTTACTTGTCAATTGTATGAAAAATTAGATTTTCCCATTCAAATATACTGGAATGGTAAAAATATGTAAACATGCTCACACTATCTTCCACGCCGCTTGCAGTAGAATCACATTTTACAAATTCTTTTAGATTTTGTAGGCAGCAACTTATTTAGGGTACAAAGACATCATACCATCTAAAGAGTTTTTTGACACTAATTGAATCGTGAAGTTAGAACAATCTGTGTGAAAAGCTTATGTTTTTGTGTAACTATTAAGATGTTAGTTTAATACTATACTTAATTACTTATTCTTCTATTGATATGAGAGGTATTGAGGTACTAGCAATATCTTACCTCACACAGTTTTTCTTGTCTGACCTCAAAGATGGCGAAGGCGCCATCTTTAAAAGTTCTCTATCCTTAATTCATATTTTCAGCATCTTCCTCACCAACACCAACAAGCGATCATACAATAAGCAGTGAAAGTACAGGTAGCATTTAAAGCTTTTTTCTTTATTATTTGTGTTTAAGTACAACCTAAAACATGTTGTTAATTTACTAATATAAATAGCTTGCCCAGTCTTCCGGCACTCCTAAACTTACACCTGTATGACTCAGGAGTCAGCTGAAATGCTTCTCTCAGTGCTATTGTCACAGTATTGTAGTCACGGTGTTCAGCGTCTGTGAGAGACAGGTACACGTGTGCTGCTCGACCTCTCAGTTGACTCCAAGCATCACTCCCCAACTATTTTCATCCCAGCTCCACAGCTGAGCTACACACTCAGAACGTCCTAAGGAAGTATCAAGAGCTTCCACAGTTTCATCAAAAACAGGAAGTTTAACTCGATAAGTACTGATACGTGGGTCTGATGGGGTTGAGTTCATTCCCTTTTCACACCGTTGATAATGACTTTCTCTTTCTCTCTCCTGCTCTAATTCAAACTTCTTTTCTCTCAGTTTCAATTCTAGCAGTCTTTCCTCTTCTTCTAACTGAAGATTTCTTTCTCTTTCTTTTTCTTCTGCTTGAAGATTTCTCTATTTTTCTTCTAACCGAAGTTGTCTTTCTTCTAACTGAAATTTCCGTTGTCTCTCTTCTTCCTCTCTCTTTTTGTCACTGACAGTCCAGAAGTACAATTTTATCATTACTTTATAATTATATATTAGTCTCATTAGGGATTAACGTATGTCCGCGGGTACCCCTTGCAAGGAAGTTCACGCATAAAAGTACTTATTTTTATGATGGCGGGTGATTCCTTTCTAATGGGATACTTGGGCTTGTTTTGTGCCGTCAACTATTTGATTTGAAGATGGATGTTGTGATTATAGTCACTTGACATCCAACAGCTCTTCTTCCTCTGTAGATTTATGACAGTCTCAGTCCTTACTGTTTGTTTTCTGATTACTATTTTCGTCTTCTATGTTTGTCTTTTATTCCGTGCCTGCAAAGATATCCTTTCCTCCATAGTATTCTGTCCATATCTACTTCGTGAGAGCACTCTTGATAACTTTCCGCCGACTGTCTTGAACAATTACTATCAGGTGGTAATTTTATGTAGGATTGGACACGAAGATTGAAGCGCTTTTATTTTTATTATTATTATTTTTTAGGGGAGTGGGGGCATTGCAAAGGAACTTTCAAAAGCGAAACTTGATCCAAGAAGGCAAAGACTAAACACCTGGGTTAGAGAACTTTGAGACTTTGAAGTAGCGGGGGGCGTGTCATTGTGTGATGTATAACAGTGAAGACGGGTAAACAAGATGTCTTTTAATAAACAAGGCATCGTCCCTGGACTGAAATAATACTCGGTATTTGTGTCGCCGGGGGAACAGTTGCGGACAGATTAGTACGAGTTAAGTCCCCTACCTGCTCTACGAGTGTGAAGTCGGAGGGGGCGCCGCTCATTCCCTCATCACAAAGCAGGTGGCGATACTGAGACTGAAAACGAATTTTTAGTACATAAGTGGGGGTAATAACTGTCATAAATAAGTTGATGAAATTGAGTGTGTAAGGAGGGATGGTGTGACAACAGGAGATAATAGAGTTGTTTCATGAAAGGTGCGGGTAGCACAGATTCCTTTGAAACCCCTTTAACTTTAGGTAATCGTTGTCTGTATTTTGCTTTGCTTACATCTTATCGAATCCTTTTGTCTTTGTACTTTGCTTTAAACGTTTTTTATTTTGCTCAGTGAAGAGCAGGTTTTGCTGACGACACCCAGCTATATACCAGTTGTTCTCCTTCTCAGGCTCTCACTACTATCCAGAGCATCCAAGATTGTATTTCGGATATTAGGCTATGGATGACCCACAACAAGTTAAAGCTAAATGACGGAAAAACAGAAGCTTTACTTTTTTCAAAGAGGAGAGCCAGGGTTTACTCGTCACTGCCTGTTTCTGTTCGGGTAGGCGATGTTGATGTTCCTTTTGTAACTTGGGCACGTAATTTAGGTTACATAATGTCTGCTGACATGTCTCTTGATAAACATGTCTCTCACATTTGTCGATCTGCATACTATGAGCCCCGGAAGATCAGCTCCATTCGCCATACTCTGCCCGTCTCAATCACCAAAATTCTTATCTGCTCGTTTATTTTGTCTAAATTAGTCTACTGCAACTCTCTTCTTGCTGGCTGTCCTCAATACCTCCTTGATAAGCTTCAGAAGGTCCAGAACTCAGCTGCTCGTCTCGTTTTTTGGACTCGCAAACATGATCATGTCTCACCACTTCTTCGTTCTCTTCATTGGCTACCAGTTAAAGCTACAATAGACTACAAGCTCTCAACTCTCTGCTATGGTTTCTTCGAATGTCACTCCCCCAGCTACTTTAATGAAATCTTGTCTGTCAAAACTCCTGCCCGAAACCTTCGCTCATCAGACTCCCGCATGTTATCCCTCCCTCTCACAAAAACAGTCACATACGGACAACGGATGGTCTCCCTTTGTGCTGCTCAGCAGTGGAACTCTCTACCACATCACATTCGCCACTCAGCCTCCAAGGCCGCATTCAAACGCTCTCTTAAAACATATCTTTTTACAAAATACTATTCCTGACTTGTACCTCATCTTTATGTTGTCCAGTGTCCCTATGTGTACCTCACTGTCTATTGGTTGTTATGTTTCTTTCTATGAAATTGTACTGCGCAGAGAGTGCAATCTATCTTATTCGTGATTCTGCGCATTATAAGTTCGCATGATGATGATGATGATGATAATGATTATTATTATTATTATATATGAATGAACATGTATAAATATACACGTACTTGCATATCTTCGTGTGTGTATGTATAACCCAAAAAGAAAGAAATATATCAAACTAGCTGATGGAATTGCTGTTTTTACTTTTATCATATTTTGTGGAAACAGAATCTACTGGCGCTCAGAATTTAATTATCATTGTTGTCGGTGCCATCATTGCCTTGATAGGAATTGCTGTCATCGCCACTCTCGTCGTTTTTATCAAGAAACTGAAATGTAAGTAAAAATTTTAGAACAAGCTTAACATACAAAATGAACGAAACAGATTGAAACATTCATGACTTTGAATACAGTTTAATGTTTGTATTTTATATAAGACAAGGGATGTTCTTCTCTGATCTGTAAATCAGACTTAGTAAACACCATTTAAAGCAACCTATACCTTTTATTTTTATTTTCAGCATCTACCTCACAAGCATTAACAAGCGGTTACACAAGAAAAAGTGAAACTACAGGTAGTATGAAAATCTTTGCTTTTTATCCTAATCATTTGTGTTTAGTTTCAACCCGTTAACTTACTAATGTACATAGCTTGTACACGCTGTCCTCCGCTTGGATTTAGAGCTGAAGATGTTACCCAGCAAAGAAGCAAGATTCGGCCAAGACTGGGTGTAGCTTGAAAACAAATCTTGTAAGATTAGTTTGTCCATTGCCAATCATCCCCCAAGCACACGCCAGTGTTCGCCAGTGTTCGCCAGTGTTCGCGGTGCGCGCACAACACCATCTGCGATGGGGAGACTGGTGAAGCCGCTTACCCGCCACTGAATATTGGCCGCCAACATTGAGCCAACATTGAGCCAGTCTCGCCTACATGACTAGTCATGACTATCAAGTCGTTGTTCGCTAAAAATTCGGCTGTTTGTATTCATAATTACTTTTTATACTGTTAAATAACATATAAATATATTTTACACTTTATGGTTATCAGCGTATCGCAATTTATAAAGTCTATATATATATATATATTATCAAGAACGCTCACTCATCTCAACCTGACGATTTGGCAGACACACACTGGCAAGAATAACGAAACATATTGTTCATGGTTTTAAAAATAAAGGAAAAGAGAAAGTATTTTGGAAGACATTTTATTTCACTTAAATATTGAAAGTTATGACTAGTTGATGTTTTGTGTACACAGATTTTATGTCGTCGTTACAGAGGTGAGAAAAATAATTTGTTTAATATCAGTCTCATGGTTTGCAAGGCTTTGGTCCCATGTAGCATGAACAAGAACACCTGAGGTCTGTATAATTCATTATTTATTTACTATTTTTGTTCCTTTGCTTGTTTATTTTTTTTGTTTGTTTGCTTGTTTCTTTATTTATTAATTTGTTTCTGTGTTGTCTATTTTACTGGATGTTTTACAGAATTGTTGTCTGTTTGCTGAAGTGAAATGAGATACAGCAACCGTTCATTTATGTGTGTGTGTGTGTGTGTATGTGTGTGTGTGTTTGTGTGTGTGTGTATCCCCTTTACTTACTAATCTATCGTAAGCAAATATACTATACCAAGCAGTTATTTTTATTACCTTCAGAGCAGATAACAAACAATCGCAGAAATTGCAGATGTTGAATAATTCTCACACCTAGCAGTTATCTCTACTGTGTGTTTGTTGCTCTTAGCACCCAACGGATGTACTGTCAACAACGGGGGCTGCGTGAACATTTGCATCCCGGCCCCTGCTAACACCAACAAGTGTCTTTCCCCGCAGGAGTACGGTAAGTGTTCTCCCATTAGTAATTTACAGCGCCTAAGTCGTACATCAATGGATAACTCTTCAGTCACTTATCGTCGAAAGAATATATTAGTTGCCTCCCCTAACACTGTTTCGTAAACAATTTGAAATGGAGCAGGTTTTTCACTGTTGATTTAGAGGTCGAAATAATCATAGAAATGTTCTTAGATTTACATTTATTGAAATAAACTTGAACAGAAACGAGTAAAACGGTTTTATTATCTCTTCTGTAACTGAATTCTTGAGCATAAACTGTTTGCACTAATCAACAAATTTCTAACTAGGTGCAGACGACTTTAAACGGGTTTCTAACCGATGTTAGGAGACACGATGCCATAAAATACCGCATGCTCATAATTTATGAAACTTATTAGTCTGTGTGAAAATCTGACATTTTTTAAACCAATGACCGAGAAATAATTCACATATTTGCAGTAACTGTTACAATAGACTAATTATCAAAAGACGAATTTAAATAAAATATGATTAGTGGTCTCTGGTGCACGCACCTCACCTTCAGCCATTGTTGACGACAAGGAAGACGACAGGTTAAGTATTTCATTAAACAGAGAGAGATATATATATAGATATGTATTAGTAATTTCTTTTGTTGTAACTTTCAATAGGCACAGTCTTTGAGGCCGGGTGATGGACCATAAAGTCTACGGGACCTGGCAGATGCCATTGAATGACTGAAGAGACAACACCATTTTGTGACAACATCTGACCCCGAGAGGCAGCGTGTGAGTTCTAAGGTTGGATCGTTGGTCTACAGAGACAGCGCTGACCGAGTTTTGTGTTTAATGTTTCTCCCCGAGTGGAAGCGTCTATGGTTTGGTTTATTTGTGTGTGTGGAATATATATATATATATATTTTGAACTTCCGGATCTTTATTTCCCAGTAACTGTTGGAATTTAGTGTCTTCAGTGAATCATGAGTTTCCAGTGATTGGAATTAAAAACTCATCAAGAGTGAACAGCGATAAAAGTGACTTTGTGCCGGACTTTGAACTTTTAAAGTACTTTATTATAGATAAATAGAGTATTTGTTAATAAGAGTGATAATATAATTAATAACTTTTTGGATTACATTAATAAATTAGTTTTGCAATAGTAATTATCTTATAATTTTTTAACAGATGTTGTACATGCAATTAAATGTATACAAGCCTGCAAAAGTTCCAGAAATGTTTTATATGAGAAAACAGAAAGCGCAAATGTCCACGACAAAGTTGCACAACACGTTTCTAAACCTTAAAACTTTTCTACAGAAGCAAAATCTCTTCGTAGCCATTTTGATGCATTGAACAACAACATACAAAAAATTGTACAGACAGGACGGAAAGTCAGACTTAAACAACTTAATCTTTCTTAAAGCAGTTTTAAAAATTCTAAAATTGTGGTGTGCACTTTAAACTAATTATCTAAATTGATTAAAGTCCTAAAAGGGCTTAAAATTAGAAATGCGTGGGGCATAAAACCAATGTATAGCATGCCCACTCTCTCTCTCTCTCTCGCTCTCTCTCTCACACACACACACACACACACACACGCAAACAAATTAGAAATATTGAATGTGTTTTTGGCAAAGACTTGCTTTCCGCATGTAATTTTTGCAAGACCTGTCTGTTCATTTCTTTTCAAGCAATTTTCTAGTCTGATTTCCAATGAACGAAGTGCACACAGTGACTACAGCGCCTTATTCGTGTAAAAAATAAACACTTATTGTATTTTTTTAAGATCTTTGTCCTTTCGAATAAAATAGCAATGCTCCTAAGTCAGCACCCAGGTCAGCGAGCTCAATTCAATATCAGTTTTTACTTTGTGTCTGACAGTAAACTGTCGCTGTCAAAATACATTTCAAAACCTCCACTCTGTCCAAGTCGGAAAAAATAGAATGTTTTATAAATCAGAGTTAGAAGAGAACGTACCCGAGTATTATAAGTTATAAATATACAACAACAGAGAATTTGCGCTTACCTGTTGCAGCTTCATATTTAACCTTCAGCCATTCTTGACGATAACGGAGACGACAGTTAACAAGTTCTGGAAACTTTAAGAAAGCCGATTACCTGGAATGTCAATGTTGTGTCTGGAACCCCAGTACAGAGTAGCGAGGCAGTTTAGTAGTGGTGACCTAAGGGCAGCATGACATGGTATTAAGAACATGTCCTCTGTTAACCGCAAGGAAAATTCTCTTAAAAAATTAGTGGCACTTGCAGGCGTTGATGAGTGTGATCTTCCCAGCGTGCTTAATTCTTTTTATGTCCGCTTTAAAAAACACGACTTCTCTATTAATGTTTCCACACTAAAACAGTCTCTGGTCCCTGCGCGTGGGTTGGCGATTGCTCTTGCCCAATCCTCTGTCAAAGATCTCTTGAGGCAAGTAAGTGTTAACAAGGCTCCAGGTCCAGATGGGATCTGCGGACGCCCCCCCCCCCCATCACTGCGCCGAACAGCTTAGCGGAGTTTTACAACATCTATTCCAGCTGTATGTTGATTCTGGTAACATTCCTGATATTTGGAAACTGTCGTACATTGTGCCTGTTCCAAAACTCACTAGGCCCAGTCAACCCAACGACTTCAGACCAGTGGCTCTTACCTCCCTCATCATGAAATCTCTTGAGAAAATTGTAAGAAGCGAGGTAATGACTGCTGTTGATGAACATCTTGACCCGCTGCAGTTTGCCTACAGACCTGGAATAGGTGTCGATGATGCTAAGCTCTTTATACTAAATACGCTGTACAAACACCTGGAGCAACCTAAAGGTCATGCCAGGCTTCTCTTTGCTGATTTCTCTTCTGCCTTTAACACTGTGCAACCTCACTTGTTAGCAGAGAGTCTAGTCTCAGACTTCCATCTCTCCCACCAACTAACTCTCTGGATTCTGGACTTTTTAACAAACAGACAGCAAAGAGTTTCTGTTAATGGTCTTCTCTCAGACCCTGTTGTCACCTGTACAGGTTCCCTTCAAGGCTGCTGTTTGTCTCCATTACTGTTCATACTCTATACTAACAGTTGTAGAAGTACTACTGACAGGAGCTTTTTGATAAAATTTGCTGATGACTCTGCCCTCCTGTCACTTCTGTATGATAATGAACATGTTCACAGTGCCGCCCTTCCTGACTTTGTTCGCTGGTGTGACGAACACTTCCTTGTATTTAATGCCTCAAAGACTAAGGAAATGATCTTCGACTTTCGGGTGAACAAGCCTGAGACAGTCATCAGTACTATTCATGATGATGCCATCGAGGTAGTCGACTCTTACAAATATTTAGGCTCCATCTTCGATAACAAGCTTAAATGGGACATCAACACGGACATGATCCTCCGTAAGAGTCAACAACGCCTGTACCTCCTACGGAAACTCAAATCTTTCTCTGTCAGCTCTGTCATCCTCACTCGGTTCTATCAGTCCTTCATCTCCTGGTTCCACAATCTTTCCCTT